>BTRK01000003.1:34636144-35836144 GCA_036245805.1 Pristionchus mayeri
GTAAACTCACGCGGCCGCACTTTCACCGAGGCCTGCGTGCGTAACAACCTGCGCGTATGGAACACATTCCAGAAGAAGAGACACGGCCGTCTATGGACTTGGCGGTCCCCCAACGGTACTACGCTCTCCCAGATAGACTACATCGCTGCCCCTCCTTCCGCGCGAGTTGTCAGCTGTGGAGTAGTCGGTCGCTTCGAGTTCATATCCGATCACCGCCTCGTCCGAATGTGTCTCTCCCTTCCCGGCAAGGCCAAGCAGAGATGTCACAGAGAGCGCTACGATTTCGATCGGCGCGCTTACTCTGCTGACTCTAACTTACTCGGATCTATGCCCCTTGCCCGCCCCAAGTCTGCTCCAGAAGCCTACTCATCAATCATCGCTTTCGCCCATACTGCCGCTACCAACAGTTGGAGAAACGTCAAGTGCCACCCTGGATTTCGCCCTCAACTCGCCGCCTCATCGCTAGTCGCCATCTTTTGAGATCAAACCCTGCTGATGCCCTCGCCTACTCGATTGCCTGCAAAGCCTCCCGTGCCGCCATCTGTGATGACATCCGCCGAAGGAAAGAAAAGCAAGCCAACGATGCAGCCATGACGGGAAGAAGTATCGTGCGTGCCACAAGAGATGTACACGCAACCAAGAAGCGCCTTCTCGTGCCTGACTCCGTCTCTGGAGCGCTTTCCCAACAAGCGACCAAGACTGAAGTCCAACGCTTCTACGAGGCTCTCTACACGCCTGCTATTTCTCTCCCTCTCGCCATTCCTCCCTCTGCTGAGCCTTTTCCTCCTTTCTTGGCTGATGAGTGCTGTGATGCTCTTGCACACCTCAAGCGTGGTCACTCCCCTGGCTCTGATAGAGTTCTCCCAGACATGCTCAATCTGTCTCGTGGCCTCAAGAACGTGTCTTCCTCGTTTGTGCGTACGCTCCGACGTCCTCCTATGACGATCGCGAGTACGACACATTCCTCGACCAGGTTGACGCCGCTCTGCAAAGCGCGCCCAGAGGTTACACGCCAGTGTTGATGGGTGACTTCAACTGTAGAGTGTCGCAAGAGCCTGGTAATGAATGTCATATCGGGCCCTACGCCTCTCAGTCCCCAAACTCACGCGGCCGCACTTTCACCGAGGCCTGCGTGCGTAACAACCTGCGCGTATGGAACACATTCCAGAAGAAGAGACACGGCCGTCTATGGACTTGGCGGTCCCCCAACGGTACTACGCTCTCCCAGATAGACTACATCGCTGCCCCTCCTTCCGCGCGAGTTGTCAGCTGTGGAGTAGTCGGTCGCTTCGAGTTCATATCCGATCACCGCCTCGTCCGAATGTGTCTCTCCCTTCCCGGCAAGGCCAAGCAGAGATGTCACAGAGAGCGCTACGATTTCGATCGGCGCGCTTACTCTGCTGACTCTAACTTACTCGGATCTATGCCCCTTGCCCGCCCCAAGTCTGCTCCAGAAGCCTACTCATCAATCATCGCTTTCGCCCATACTGCCGCTACCAACAGTTGGAGGAAACGTCAAGTGCCACCCTGGATTTCGCCCTCAACTCGCCGCCTCATCGCTAGTCGCCATCTTTTGAGATCAAACCCTGCTGATGCCCTCGCCTACTCGATTGCCTGCAAAGCCTCCCGTGCCGCCATCTGTGATGACATCCGCCGAAGGAAAGAAAAGCAAGCCAACGATGCAGCCATGACGGGAAGAAGTATCGTGCGTGCCACAAGAGATGTACACGCAACCAAGAAGCGCCTTCTCGTGCCTGACTCCGTCTCTGGAGCGCTTTCCCAACAAGCGACCAAGACTGAAGTCCAACGCTTCTACGAGGCTCTCTACACGCCTGCTATTTCTCTCCCTCTCGCCATTCCTCCCTCTGCTGAGCCTTTTCCTCCTTTCTTGGCTGATGAGTGCTGTGATGCTCTTGCACACCTCAAGCGTGGTCACTCCCCTGGCTCTGATAGAGTTCTCCCAGACATGCTCAATCTGTCTCGTGAGTTCCTTGCTCAACCATTGGCCGATCTGCTAAACCACCTTGTGGCTGATGACACTGTCCCTGAAGGCCTCGTCGAAGCTGTGGTCTCCCTACTGCACAAGAAAGGAGACAGAACCAAGATTTCCAACTATAGGCCCATCTCCCTTCTGACAGTCACTCTAAAGAGCATCACCCGAGTTATCTTGAAGCGAATCGAAGTGTGCCTCGATGAAACTGAGTCCCTCACCCAAGCTGGTTTCCGCAAAGGGCACTCTACGATCGACAACCTGCACGCAGTCAAACAAATCGCTGAAAGGAGTTACGAGTACAATATCCCATTGTACCTAGGATTCGTGGACTTCACCAAGGCTTTCGATTGTGTGGAATGGAATGCAGTATGGCAGGCTCTCTGTAAGGCAGGAGTACACCCAACCCTCGTGCATCTCCTTTGGCGCCTCTATGAGTCGTCTTCGACCCTCATCAGAGTGAACGGAGATGTGGTGCCCGTGCAGGTGAAGAGAGGAGTCCGACAGGGAGACACTTTGTCCCCACGCGTGGTGCCCGTGCAGGTGAAGAGAGGAGTCCGACAGGGAGACACTTTGTCCCCACGCCTCTTCAACGCTGTACTCCGCCTCGCAATGGACGACATCGACTGGGAGGGACTGCGGACTCCGGATTGACGGAAGATATCTTTGTCATCTGGAGTATGCCGATGATGTCGCACTCATTGCCAAGAACCGTTCGGAAATGGAGAAGATGCTAAGGAAGTTGGTAGAGGCCTGTTCAAGAGTCGGACTCGAAGTCAACGCTTCGAAGACAGTCCTCCTCACCTCATGCACCACCACTCGATCACCCATCGTAATCAATAATCAAGTGTTCTGCTTCGCTGATTCAGCCACGGTGTAAATTGCACTAATGCTGTTATTAATACATCATACATTTTATGAATTGAGTTATTGTGGTGAACTATCAATACATATAAGTTGTGTTACAGCTGGTCGCAGATAATAGCCCCAGTTGATAAAATAATAATACTAATATTGCTAAAGTAATAATATTGCTTTCGCCAGGGGGCTTTCGAGATTCCTAGCATCGTCCTGTTATATGTATTTATGAAATATTGAACTAATTTACCTCTTTGAAGTGGTTCGTGGATATCGATTATGATGTGAAAATGACTGTCACACATCGTCCGAGTTGATGTACGCAACTTAATGCATGTGATTGTTGGTCATCGCAATTCAAGGGGAATTCGCGGCTTATATTCCAGCACATTTTCTATTACAAAATTGAAATGGTGAGTTCCTTGCTCAACCATTGGCCGATCTGCTAAACCACCTTGTGGCTGATGACACTGTCCCTGAAGGCCTCGTCGAAGCTGTGGTCTCCCTACTGCACAAGAAAGGAGACAGAACCAAGATTTCCGGCAACTGCAGAGTGGCCAAACGGGGAGAGAGGCCTAGAAACACAGCTCCTTGCGCCAACTGCGCGCGGAGGAGAAAAGCGACACCGTGAGACGCGGTGGTACTGCCCGAGTGGAAGACCACAGTGCCTGAGGAAGTGAGAGAGAATGATCCTACACTCACAATCCTTGATTCCTGCACTGCGATGACATCCCACTTGATCTTGCCGAGGGCCAGTTCCAGCTCGATGAGCTTGTCTCTTGAGGCGAGGGTCCGCGCATTGATGGTGCCGATGAAGAGGTGGCGATCCATCGAAGAGGCTTGCAACTACCGCGGGCCAAACGCTTCTGGTAGAGGGGACTCTGGGTGGAGGGAACGACGGGAGAGAAAGAACAACCCGCCGCTCGCCAATCGCTTGTCGACCCAGAACGCTAGGAGATATACGGTAGCTCGATTTAAAATGGCGAATTCTCGGGTACGATACAGGCATGGTAGTTATGAGGGGGGGGGGGCGTACCGAGTCGAAGGCGCACGCGCCACCTTCCTTCTAGGAGTCTTCGCCGAGCGCCAACCTGGAAGAAGCAGGTTGTGGGTGGGAGAGAGGAGGGGGAAGTGCGGTACCGTACCCGGAGGGATACCGTACCTCGAAGGGAAAGATGTACCGTACCTCGAGCGGGCTTGGAGGAGGAACGAGTAGAGGGACGTCCTGTAATGGGACGTCCCTCTACTCGTTCCTGGTGATGGAGGGGAGGGGAGGCGTACCTCGAGCTGATTTGGAGGAGACTGCCATCGCGAGAGAGAGGAGGAGGGGAGAGACCGCGAGGGGAAGGGGGAGGGGAGAAGAGTGAGGGAGAGAGGAGGAGGACGAGGCTTTTATAGCAGGTGAACTATGCAAATCTAATGATTAACGAGAGGAGGTCAATAGTATTATTGATTATTTGTTTCTGAAGAACCGGGAAAACACATTCGAAAAAGTGAAGCAAATAATTTGCTAAAATTGTAAGTGATCAGATAATTATCTTGGCTTATAACTTTCTCCGAGATTCCTTCCTCTCCACGCCTCACTCTTCCTTGCCGGTGTGTTGTATTCTCGATAGTGCTATTGCCCAAGTGGTTTGCGTTCCAATATTGCACATGCACATTAATAAACACTTATTTATCTCACATATTTTTAAATTTTCATATATTATACTTTTTCGCTCGTAAAAATAGTCATCATGAAACTTGTTCGACTTGATGAACAGAACACTGCTTTTTTGAACGACCTTTTTTTGTGAAATTTTAATTTTGGCCGGAGCCAGATTTTAGGCAGTGTTGGGATTTCAGAAATTTTGCCTTTGAAAAAAAGTTACCGGGCCTTAGGGACATCTACCACCAAATTCATATTGAGATTGAAGCAGTTTGATCAGAGGAGGAGGACGAGGCTTTTATAGCAGGTGAACTATGCAAATCTAATGATTAACTAAAATCGAAGAAATGTATAGCATTCACACATAAATATGGGAAACACCAACACCAATCCTATGGCGATTGTATGATTTCATAGTGTACAGGGTAAGAAACCAAATGCGGCAGAGTATATGAAAATGTGTATTTTCAAGAGGAAGGCCTCACGTCGGATGGTCTATTGCGATTAGTTGTGCCAATAATAGCTGTAGGGGTACGAATATTTGTGGATAAGCAAATATGGGTGGATGTAATTTTTCGTTCAAAAACATTTCTAAACAACCCTCATAATTGTATTCCTCTAGTTTGAATTTTCCAGATATATTGCATGTCTACGACTTAGCCACGTACACAAATGTACATCAACTCGTTCAGAAGCTCGGTAAAAGTAAGTTTATTTATGATCAATCAAATGTTATTTCTGCATATATATATCCTAGTCCGTAATCCGTCATTTGACAACGTGCTGCCCATTATGAACAAGACGTATGCCGATATTACATTGGGCGAAGGGGAATCCATAAAGAAAAATAGGTTTCAATAAAGAGTATTCGAAAATTTATGAAAATATTGTTTCCAGATGTCTTTTGGATGCGGTACAGGTGTTCTTCGATCCACCCGCTAGCGAGACGAGATTGCACAGCCTCTACACTGATTTGCTGAAACTGGTAATAACCGTTTTTTTCAATTAATTTTGTGAATGACTACATATAGTTCATTGTAACAATAACACTCTTGGATAAACAATGATGGTGATGGTAATTACCAGGCATTGCTTGAAGTCGTCACCCTCTCCATAATGGCACCAAACAACGACAAACTGCGGAATACTCACGAGCTTTCGGACAAACCGCCCAGCATATGGCCAAGTGGACTCGGCACGTTAAATCACTCGCAGCGAAAATGGTCAAGGTAAGTTATTTGATATTATCCATATTTTATATGAAGTTTTAGGCACATTTCCATTTTTCGTGATTAGAACAACCAATTGAATGCCACAATAATCCAATTTTTATGGTACTGTTACCTGAATCAGAGCTCATCCTGGCGCGAGATCGGAATTGCATTCGCAAAGGAGGAAATCGCAAAGATGGCAAACCCAACGAAGAATCTCAACGAAACAGCAAGAGTCGTCCAGCGACTGTTTGAGGAATACGGATCGCCAGAGTAAGTGTAAAAAAGAATGTATTACCTGTGAACTTCATTATGATGAGGAGAAATTCGATGGCCAAATTTCAAAGCGTCAGAGGAAAATCTAGTGTTAGAAGGAAGCCACCTTAACGGTGAGAAAATGCCCTGATTGCATAATCCACTCAAACTCATGTTAAGGATATCACAAACATCTCACTAGGCTATAAATTGTAAGGGCTTATCAGTAACCGTATTTTATTGCAGATATTCAAACAACGTGCTAGTGACGACCAGCAGAGTTTCGTGGAACGTCGGCAGCGAGAAGATGGAAGACTACGCCAACATCGCGGACTTCTGGGGTCACCAGATACTGTATATCTTCCGAAGCAAGCGATCGGGAATCGCGGAAATATCTGTGAAAGGAAGGCAGTGGATGGAATCCAACAGAATGACGCTACTGAAAGGCATGAGGCAAGATAATCGTGATTAACGACATAGTTGAAAGTGCACAAAGGCGTCTTTTCATTAAATTCATTCTCATCCGGTAGTGATAGTGTACATAAGGAAGGTTTACCGGATCAAAGTGCTAGTTTTACGGAAATTGTTCATTCAGTAGAGGCAGAGAATCAGTGCTTGTTTACTTACTTTGCCCTGAAGTGCCCTTGTGGTAGACGATAAATAAAATAATAAATAATTCGAATAAAGCTCGGTATTTTGTGAGGTAACAGTTTTTACGTACCTCACAAGTTCGCGAACTATTTACGCAACTTTTCTCGCACATTTCTGACAGATTAAACGGGTCGAACGTATTATCCTAGTCCGATTTCATGTAAAATACGAAAAATAGCATCAGCCATCAATCATTTCACAAACTCACAAAAATTCGAGAATACAACATACTAAAATTATAAAGCCATTGTTAAACTACACGAATAAAAATGCCTTCCAATGATGTGTCTTCTCCCCATCACTCCTCGAATACAGCATGCCCACTGCCTCATCTCTTGCCACTCCGACAGGAATCGAGTCGAGCAGCAATCCGTTCGAGTGCAAGGGGTATGTATCGTGCAGTGGTCCCAGAAGGATCGCCGATCGGTAGCGATGGCCATCACTGATTTTCGCCGCATCTTGCAGGGACGATGCGATGTACTTGGCTGATTCTCTGCCTCTACTGAATGAACAATTTCCGTAAAACTAGCACTTTGATCCGGTAAACCTTCCTTATGTACACTATCACTACCGGATGAGAATGAATTTAATGAAAAGACGCCTTTGTGCACTTTCAACTATGTCGTTAATCACGATTATCTTGCCTCATGCCTTTCAGTAGCGTCATTCTGTTGGATTCCATCCACTGCCTTCCTTTCACAGATATTTCCGCGATTCCCGATCGCTTGCTTCGGAAGATATACAGTATCTGGTGACCCCAGAAGTCCGCGATGTTGGCGTAGTCTTCCATCTTCTCGCTGCCGACGTTCCACGAAACTCTGCTGGTCGTCACTAGCACGTTGTTTGAATATCTGCAATAAAATAC
Source organism: Pristionchus mayeri (assembly GCA_036245805.1). Taxonomy (NCBI): domain Eukaryota; kingdom Metazoa; phylum Nematoda; class Chromadorea; order Rhabditida; family Neodiplogasteridae; genus Pristionchus; species Pristionchus mayeri. The sequence goes on from BTRK01000003.1 coordinate 34,643,623, forward strand.
GGTTACTGATAAGCCCTTACAATTTATAGCCTAGTGAGATGTTTGTGATATCCTTAACATGAGTTTGAGTGGATTATGCAATCAGGGCATTTTCTCACCGTTAAGGTGGCTTCCTTCTAACACTAGATTTTCCTCTGACGCTTTGAAATTTGGCCATCGAATTTCTCCTCATCATAATGAAGTTCACAGGTAATACATTCTTTTTTACACTTACTCTGGCGATCCGTATTCCTCAAACAGTCGCTGGACGACTCTTGCTGTTTCGTTGAAATTCTTCGTTGGGTTTGCCATCTTTGCGATTTCCTCCTTTGCGAATGCAATTCCGATCTCGCGCCAGGATGAGCTCTGATTCAGGTAACAGTACCATAAAAATTGGATTATTGTGGCATTCAATTGGTTGTTCTAATCACGAAAAATGGAAATGTGCCTAAAACTTCATATAAAATATGGATAATATCAAATAACTTACCTTGACCATTTTCGCTGCGAGTGATTTAACGTGCCGAGTCCACTTGGCCATATGCTGGGCGGTTTGTCCGAAAGCTCGTGAGTATTCCGCAGTTTGTCGTTGTTTGGTGCCATTATGGAGAGGGTGACGACTTCAAGCAATGCCTGGTAATTACCATCACCATCATTGTTTATCCAAGAGTGTTATTGTTACAATGAACTATATGTAGTCATTCACAAAATTAATTGAAAAAAACGGTTATTACCAGTTTCAGCAAATCAGTGTAGAGGCTGTGCAATCTCGTCTCGCTAGCGGGTGGATCGAAGAACACCTGTACCGCATCCAAAAGACATCTGGAAACAATATTTTCATAAATTTTCGAATACTCTTTATTGAAACCTATTTTTCTTTATGGATTCCCCTTCGCCCAATGTAATATCGGCATACGTCTTGTTCATAATGGGCAGCACGTTGTCAAATGACGGATTACGGACTAGGATATATATATGCAGAAATAACATTTGATTGATCATAAATAAACTTACTTTTACCGAGCTTCTGAACGAGTTGATGTACATTTGTGTACGTGGCTAAGTCGTAGACATGCAATATATCTGGAAAATTCAAACTAGAGGAATACAATTATGAGGGTTGTTTAGAAATGTTTTTGAACGAAAAATTACATCCACCCATATTTGCTTATCCACAAATATTCGTACCCCTACAGCTATTATTGGCACAACTAATCGCAATAGACCATCCGACGTGAGGCCTTCCTCTTGAAAATACACATTTTCATATACTCTGCCGCATTTGGTTTCTTACCCTGTACACTATGAAATCATACAGTCGCCATAGGATTGGTGTTGGTGTTTCCCATATTTATCTGTGAATGCTATACATTTCTTCGATTTTATATCCTCATGGTAAGGCTATTATGTTTAACTGTTTTTGAAAATTAGATGTATGATTCAATTAAAGGAGGAGTAAACTCAAAATTCAAATTTGGAGGCTATAGGTACGGCCTAGAACTGCACAACGATAAGAAGGTCCGAAATTTTCACATTGATATATCCATTCCTAACAGAGTTATAGCTAGTTGGCTGGGATTCAGATCAGGGAAAGCTCAGGGAAGGGGTGAGATAGCACGCGACTTGAAGAGAGTGTGTCCCTAGGTGAAACATATTCCAACCGGACGCGCGTTTGCATTTACTCCTCATTTAAATTAAATTTCTTTATCGGATTCGTTTTATCAGCGAGCGAAGGGGAGATTCCTCATATCATAGGATATCCGGTCTTCGAATCGCACTGGACACATTCAGCGACTTATCTGTATTGAGGATGTTCATGATACGGTGTTAACCCTGCAGTCGATGAGGTGCAATATTCATATATTTCTGCCTTTTAAGAGAATATTAAAATACGCGGGTTGATTATTAAAAAAGACTTGCAGAATTCTGATTAATAGGTTTTTATTTTCACGAGGTATGAATTTACATAAATTTGAAAGGATATTGGACAATTTGTTTGATAATCTGTTTGCTCGCTCACCATAACTTACTTACTCGAGTGACATAATTAGCGCATTTGTGAATACGCAAACAACGAGCGGGAAAATTTGAAGAAAAAAAGAACGCCACGTTGAGTGTTGGCAATGTATTTGAATTTTGATGTTCATTATTGTAGTTTACTTTGTGTTGTAGCCCGACATCCGTTATGGCAACTTCACAGGGGTAAATTCCGAGGACTTTCCCGAATTTTCCCTCTCCTCCATTCCATTCGATATTATTCGAATGGTCATCAAAATGAGCACTGATCAGCCAATGGAGCAACTAAATTTGGTCAGTTTTTTTGTCATATTAATGTTATGAATATATATGAAAAAAATATATTTTTGACACAGTCAACATTTAGTATTCAGTGTATGCATCGGATATAATATTTATTGTGTTCCATTTTCATTGATCAAGTCGTGTTTTCAGATTAGTCGATCTTGGGACAGGCTAATGGGCGAATATCATGAAATGCTCCCCGGTATACATACTGTAGGCATTTACAAGAATAGCGATAGCATAATATCGTTGCATATTCACGCTGAGGAGCATGCTGAGAATAAATTCTTGAAAATCATGCCATTTATGTCAAGAAATGAGGTATTGTTTTACTGGTTTTAGGTGTATTCTTGATGCATGAACACACCTAAAATTAATAAATTTTTCATCATTATATAACGTTTTTGAACCTTTTTAGAATGGCAACATCAAAACTTTTGCGGAGTTTCGTTTCGGTGATGAAATGACAGAGCGTTATCTTAATAAATTTTTCAATTGTATTCGAAGCATTTAGGCATTTACGATTTACGGGTTCAGCAATATTGAGTTCAAAGTAACTCGAAAGAAGATTGCGAACATCGGGATAGAAGGTGTAGCTGCTTTTGACATGACTGATCGCCAAATGATGTAAGAAAATCAAAGTATTATAATTTCAAATGATCTATGTACAGAGAACCGATACGTGCAATGATTCGATATCATCGCGTATGCGGATTCGCTATGTGGACAACATCGGTACTTACTCATGCATGTGGTTGGTACATATTTTAACAACACGAATTTAAATTAAAATGCATAATTAAAACAAATTCTTCTCATCCAGGAGAGGTAATTGAGGCTTTCGCTGATACCGTGCCCAATATCTACATAGAAGTACATCACAGAGGAACATTTACTGAAGAATCAAAAACATTTTGGGAGTCTTTCGCTCAAAAACTCATTCAAAAACACGTCGGAGTGGCAGTGGAAGAGGAGACAGTGGGAATGCTGGATTTGAGGGTGTGTCTTCTCTCCATCGTTCCTCAAATCCAGCATTCCCACTGTCTCCTCTTCCACTGCCACTCCGACAGGAATCGAGTCGAGCAGATATCCATTCAAGTGCAAGGGGTATGTATCGTGCAGTGGTCCAAGAAGGATCACCGATCGGTAGAGATGATCATCATTGATCGAGCCGATCTTTGCCAAATTTTGCAGGGATGATACAATGTATTTGGCTGATTCTCTGCCTCTCCTGAACTTTTCATTCATGACATATTTAAATCCATAACTAGCATTTTCCGGTGCTCGTCATTTCAAACACTCTCTAATGATAGAGAAATGACAAACAATTTTCCGAAATCCGTCTTTTGCGATACACCAAATTGCACATCATCCAAACTCTTGCCTCATGCCTTTCAATAGCGTCATTCTGTTGGCGTCCATTCACTGCCTTCCTTTCTCAGATCTTTCCGCGATTCGCGATCGCTTGCTTCGGAAGACATGCACTCTCTGGTGACCCCAGAAGACTACGTCCGCGATGTTGGCGTAGTCTTCGATGCCCTCACTGCCGACGTTCCACGAAACTCTGCTGGTCGTAACTAGCACGTTGTAGGAATATCTACAAGATCATACGGAAACGCTTTTAACATTTACAGCCTAGTGAGATTTTTGTGAGATTATTAATATGAGTTTGAGTGGATTATGCAATCGGTTGGCGTTTTATCACCATTAAGGTGGCTTCCTTCGAAAGCTAGATATTCCTCTGACGCATTGAAATTCGGCCACCGAATGTCTCCTCATCATCGTGAACTTCACAGGCAATACATACGTTTTTGCACTTACTCTGATGATCCGTGTTCCTCAAACGCTCGCTGAACGACTCTGGCCGTTTCGTTGAGATTCTTCGTTGGGTCTGCCATCTTTGCGATTTCTTTCTTCGCGAATGCAATTCCGTTCTCCAGCCAGGATGAGTTCTGAATGACAACAATGCTTTAAAATAGGGATTATTTTGATAATCAATGTTGTGTTTTAAACACGAATATTATAATATTCTAAAATTTCATATAAAAAATGGTCTGTCTAATAACATACCTTGACCATTTGCGCTGCGAGTGCTTTAACCTGCCGAGTCCACTTGGTCATATGCTGGGCGGTTAGCTCGATGGCTCGTGCATATTCCGCATGTTTGTCGCTATTTGGTGCCATTATCGAGAGGGAGACGACTTCAAGCAATTCCTAATAATTATCACCATCATCATCCATGAATTCGCTGGTTATTGGTACAGTGAACTATTGGCATTTCCAAAATGAATTGGAAAATAACGATTAATACCAATTTCATCAAATCAGTGTAAATGTTGCGCAATCTGGTCTCGCTAGCGGGTGGATCGATGAACACTTGCACCGGATCCAAAAGGCATATGGAAACAATATTTTCATAAATTTTCGAATAATATTTATTGAAACTTCTTTTTCTTTATGGATTCTCCGTCACCGAATGTAATATCGGCATAAGTCTTGTTCATAATGGGCATCACGTTGTCAAATGAGGGATTACTTACTGGAATACTTGAATGTGATTATGACTAAAAAGTAAATGAACTGATGGCAAACCAACTGACTTTTACCCAGCTTCTGTGCAAGTTGATGTATATTTGTGTACGTCGCTATGTCGTAGACATGCAAAATTTCTGGAATTTTTCTCAAATTTCAAAGTTATTCTTCAACATTTTAGTCATTGAAATTACAGGGAATAAAATTCTGAATGTTTTGTTTAAAAATATTTTCGAACGAAAAATAACACCTACCGTTCTTCAGTTGCGTATAATTGTGCATTCCATTGTATTGGTTCACCCACGATACTGGGTAAACTGAAAAAAGGGCAACTATAAATATTATTGAAATTTAAGCGTGCGATTGATGATTTTGTCTGTTATTAGCATTATCCTGAGATGGAGTGTTCTAACCTGGTAAATGCATTTCAATTCGTTCGAATACATCATGCAATTGGATGAGTCTCATCGATGAATCGTCCGTGGGCAAAGGTTTATCTTTGCAAACGAATCCGTCGAAGTTCTGAGGTAAATATATTCAATCATTACCAAAGGCTCATACTTACCGAAAGAATCTTCATCGGCTCATCAATAGTTCCAAATAGTATACTAGCCAACGAGCTATTTAGTTTTTTCAATGAATCATCCTGAAAGAGGACGCCGTCGAACATACGTTCCACAATCGAATATCGCGTCTCCCAGTTACATCCTAAAGGCCAAATTATGCAAACGTTTCACTCTATCAACAATACCCATGGGTAAGGAGAGGTTAACATGTCTTCATCTATGTGGGAAATATCAAATGCGTCTGAAATATAGGTAAATAAGTATAGTGTTTTAACACAACAAACCGAGTATATTGGAATAGAATGGTTTTCGCAGCTGCTTGAGAGCATTTACATCTGCGTTGGTGACCTATAAAGTGATTGGCAATCCGATATAAATTCAAAATGTGCCTACCTCTCCAGTTGAGTTGTACGTCGCAATCAGTTTGCCTACTGCTCCGCTAAGTCTGAACAGCTCCCTGCTATCTTCTCCAAATCTCTCCGAATTCTCGAGAATGTCTCCGGTTTCGTTCATTTCGCGGAATTTGGTCAGGAATGCTTGAATATCTGGATTGATTTCGCGCATTGCGTCCGATTGTTTGCGGCATGACTCTATATTCGGTTCGGAGTTCGTATCTTCGAACATTATTTCCTAAACTCCATGCAGCCCAACCCAATCGAATTCGGTGTTCCAGTTCGGCAGTTCGATCAAGGGGGAGAGAGATCTTCCAGCCAAAATAGGTGGCTGAATCAGCGAAGCAGAACACTTGATTATTGATTACGATGGGTGATCGAGTGGTGGTGCATGAGGTGAGGAGGACTGTCTTCGAAGCGTTGACTTCGAGTCCGACTCTTGAACAGGCCTCTACCAACTTCCTTAGTATCTTCTCCATTTCCGGACGGTTCTTGGCAATGAGTGCGACATCATCGGCATACTCCAGATGACAAAGATATCTTCGTATCCATTGTACCCATTGTACATTGTACAGTAACCCTGGGTACCCATTGTACAGTAACCCTTGCTACCGTAATCCACACCATGGCGGTCGATCGCAATGTGACTTTTTTCCTAAATTAATTATATTTAGCTGATTCTTTGTTTATACTATACCAAGTGATAGCTATCGGCTTGGGCTACAAAATGTAAGAAAAAAGTGTCAATACCCACACATCTGAACGACCTGAAGCGGAAATTGTTCGACATTTCGATTTTTCACGGCGCGCAAAAAAGCGAATAGGGTGAAAGTTTGTGGCAGCAATCATCACAAGGTCGCCGACCACTTATGATATAACTCTTTCAAAATTATTTCGAAAGAGCCAAAGTTGAATACCGTAATCTTGTAAACAATGTTTGGCGCAAATCACCCCGCCTAATATGTATCGCTCCAGAAGCGGGGTGTGAGCTATACTCACTCAGTACTACCTGCCTACCAATTTAAGAAGAAATCGATTTTTGCTAGTGCCAAGCGTCCACACAAAAATGTTCACTCACTCAGATAGTCTCTCTTAATGTTTTGCGATTTGCGCAAGTGTGGATTACGGTAGTACGGGGTACTGTACACTTGGTATGGTATAAACAACGAATCAACTAATTATAATTAATTTAGGAAAAAAATCACTTTGCGATCGACCGCCATGGTGTGGATTACGGTAGCAAGGGTTACTGTACAATGGGTACGGTATAGTCCAAGAATCAACTCAATAGAAAAAGTTTTGGAAAAAAGTAACTTTGCGATCGACCGCCGTAGTGTGGATTACGGTAGCAAGGGTTACTGTAAACTTGGTATAGTATAAACAAAGAATCAACTAAATATAATTAATTTAGGAAAAAAGTCACTTTGCGATCGACCGCCATGGTGTGGATTACGGTAGCAAGGGTTACTGTACAATGGGTACGGTATAGTCCAAGAATCAACTCAATAGAAAAAGTTTTGGAAAAAAGTAACTTTGCGATCGACCGCCGTAGTGTGGATTACGGTAGCAAGGGTTACTGTGCAATGAGTTACGGTATATGTACTATAGGATCAATTAGGTACGATATATTGACTTTTTGAAAATAAAGTTAGTTCGCGATATTCTGGGTTACGGTAGCGGTATACGGTATCTTCAGTACTATACGATCGATTGGGTTCGGTACGGTCTTGACCTACTATGACACAATTATCGACCATGACCCGAAAATACGTACATTGTGCACCACCCCTCGTGCACTCGATCTACAGTATCATAGTGCACACTATTTGAAATTGCGCGCTAGGGACTTCGGATCACACATTGCGAGTTCGAAAAAAACTTTCCTCATAGTGGACCTTTAAGAGCGATATTTTGCAAAGAACGTAAGTTTAAGCAAACCTGAATATTTCGAAATACACATGTTCGAGGTGTCGACTAGATCATGCAATGACGAATCAGAGGGTTCTTAACGATGATTTGCGCAGACTCCGCACGGATTTGTTGAGAATCGTAAGTTCAAATGAACAAACTGTTGCAATGAATTTACTGTGATAATCGATTACGTAGACTAGTTCGAAACTGCTATTCAAGCCGGCTTGAAGCCGGATTCAACCCGGACTTTCAACGGTGAAGCCGGCTTGAAGGACCTGGATGATCCAAGATGGTCCTTCAACCCGGATGTTCCTTCAATCCGGCTTCATCGTTGAATATCCGGGTTGAATCAGGATTCAAGCCGGCTTGCCAATTCCCTTTTGCCATCACTATCGTAAACATTTATCTATGGGCGAGTAAAATACATTAGTAGTGGGCCGACGACTGATAGACAAGCATGTTGAGCACAGTAAACACTTATATCAGAGGTCTTCTGAGAGATCGCAGGTGCCGTTTGACAAAAAGCTCAAACTGCTTGAATCCTTTTGCAAGGAAGTCATTCTGTAGCATATAAACAAGTTTGTATGCTAAAATTACCAAAATTTTAAAATTTTAAAATTTCGATTTTTTCGGTTAAAATGGTCGAAAAATCGAAATTTTGAAAGTTTTCCATTTTGGCTATTTTGATATAAAAACACGTTAATGTACCCCAGAATGACACACTTGCAAAATTTTAAGGTCATTGGAGGCTTGAATCGGTATCTATCTTCATTCTGGACGCGACTATTTGAGTGTTTAACCATGAAAGCTCATGTTTTGACGCATAAAAATCTGTGTTATCGATCGGTTATCTTGATATGAATAGGTTTATCTGGGGTAGAAAAGTGTGTGGATTACGAATCCGTGAAGATCTCACCGGTCCATGTGAAGCTTTTTCAGGCGGTCATTTTGGCTTTTTGAACGTAGTTATAACTCAACATTGAAGTATTTTACGAATTATCAAATTTTCGAAATTTTGAGAGCCGGCTTTTAGATTGTTTACACTTTACGGCTTCGAAACTTGAAATTAAAGTTCCTTGACCTTAGGCACATCAACCCTATACATGGGTGTTGGATTCAAGCAGTTTGAGCTTTTTGTCAAACGAGGTCTGGATTTCATGCATTCTCTCAGAACTCTGATATATCATGCATTGATGCACAGAGATTATCCCAATAGTCAATTATGTATTTTGAAGGAAATGATGGACGTGATGATCAGTTCTGTGCATACGTATACTAAAAAAGAGTATTTCAAAAAAGTGGAATCGACAATCCAATCAGTAACACAAATAGGTCATTTCATGACCAACGGGACTCGAACTATTCAGGTAACCCTTTCTTGCCAATGTTTCGAGTTGCAATGCTTGGAAAAATGTCCAATAATGAATATTATTTAGGAAATAATGTTCGAAGATACGAACTCCGAACCGAATATAGAGTCATGCCGCAAACAATCGGACGCAATGCGCGAAATCAATCCAGATATTCAAGCATTCCTGACCAAATTCCGCGAAATGAACGAAACCGGAGACATTCTCGAGAATTCGGAGAGATTTGGAGAAGATAGCAGGGAGCTGTTCAGACTTAGCGGAGCAGTAGGCAAACTGATTGCGACGTACAACTCAACTGGAGAGGTAGGCACATTTTGAATTTATATCGGATTGCCAATCACTTTATAGGTCACCAACGCAGATGTAAATGCTCTCAAGCAGCTGCGAAAACCATTCTATTCCAATATACTCGGTTTGTTGTGTTAAAACACTATACTTATTTACCTATATTTCAGACGCATTTGATATTTCCCACATAGATGAAGACATGTTAACCTCTCCTTACCCATGGGTATTGTTGATAGAGTGAAACGTTTGCATAATTTGGCCTTTAGGATGTAACTGGGAGACGCGATATTCGATTGTGGAACGTATGTTCGACGGCGTCCTCTTTCAGGATGATTCATTGAAAAAACTAAATAGCTCGTTGGCTAGTATACTATTTGGAACTATTGATGAGCCGATGAAGATTCTTTCGGTAAGTATGAGCCTTTGGTAATGATTGAATATATTTACCTCAGAACTTCGACGGATTCGTTTGCAAAGATAAACCTTTGCCCACGGACGATTCATCGATGAGACTCATCCAATTGCATGATGTATTCGAACGAATTGAAATGCATTTACCAGGTTAGAACACTCCATCTCAGGATAATGCTAATAACAGACAAAATCATCAATCGCACGCTTAAATTTCAATAATATTTATAGTTGCCCTTTTTTCAGTTTACCCAGTATCGTGGGTGAACCAATACAATGGAATGCACAATTATACGCAACTGAAGAACGGTAGGTGTTATTTTTCGTTCGAAAATATTTTTAAACAAAACATTCAGAATTTTATTCCCTGTAATTTCAATGACTAAAATGTTGAAGAATAACTTTGAAATTTGAGAAAAATTCCAGAAATTTTGCATGTCTACGACATAGCGACGTACACAAATATACATCAACTTGCACAGAAGCTGGGTAAAAGTCAGTTGGTTTGCCATCAGTTCATTTACTTTTTAGTCATAATCACATTCAAGTATTCCAGTAAGTAATCCCTCATTTGACAACGTGATGCCCATTATGAACAAGACTTATGCCGATATTACATTCGGTGACGGAGAATCCATAAAGAAAAAGAAGTTTCAATAAATATTATTCGAAAATTTATGAAAATATTGTTTCCATATGCCTTTTGGATCCGGTGCAAGTGTTCATCGATCCACCCGCTAGCGAGACCAGATTGCGCAACATTTACACTGATTTGATGAAATTGGTATTAATCGTTATTTTCCAATTCATTTTGGAAATGCCAATAGTTCACTGTACCAATAACCAGCGAATTCATGGATGATGATGGTGATAATTATTAGGAATTGCTTGAAGTCGTCTCCCTCTCGATAATGGCACCAAATAGCGACAAACATGCGGAATATGCACGAGCCATCGAGCTAACCGCCCAGCATATGACCAAGTGGACTCGGCAGGTTAAAGCACTCGCAGCGCAAATGGTCAAGGTATGTTATTAGACAGACCATTTTTTATATGAAATTTTAGAATATTATAATATTCGTGTTTAAAACACAACATTGATTATCAAAATAATCCCTATTTTAAAGCATTGTTGTCATTCAGAACTCATCCTGGCTGGAGAACGGAATTGCATTCGCGAAGAAAGAAATCGCAAAGATGGCAGACCCAACGAAGAATCTCAACGAAACGGCCAGAGTCGTTCAGCGAGCGTTTGAGGAACACGGATCATCAGAGTAAGTGCAAAAACGTATGTATTGCCTGTGAAGTTCACGATGATGAGGAGACATTCGGTGGCCGAATTTCAATGCGTCAGAGGAATATCTAGCTTTCGAAGGAAGCCACCTTAATGGTGATAAAACGCCAACCGATTGCATAATCCACTCAAACTCATATTAATAATCTCACAAAAATCTCACTAGGCTGTAAATGTTAAAAGCGTTTCCGTATGATCTTGTAGATATTCCTACAACGTGCTAGTTACGACCAGCAGAGTTTCGTGGAACGTCGGCAGTGAGGGCATCGAAGACTACGCCAACATCGCGGACGTAGTCTTCTGGGGTCACCAGAGAGTGCATGTCTTCCGAAGCAAGCGATCGCGAATCGCGGAAAGATCTGAGAAAGGAAGGCAGTGAATGGACGCCAACAGAATGACGCTATTGAAAGGCATGAGGCAAGAGTTTGGATGATGTGCAATTTGGTGTATCGCAAAAGACGGATTTCGGAAAATTGTTTGTCATTTCTCTATCATTAGAGAGTGTTTGAAATGACGAGCACCGGAAAATGCTAGTTATGGATTTAAATATGTCATGAATGAAAAGTTCAGGAGAGGCAGAGAATCAGCCAAATACATTGTATCATCCCTGCAAAATTTGGCAAAGATCGGCTCGATCAATGATGATCATCTCTACCGATCGGTGATCCTTCTTGGACCACTGCACGATACATACCCCTTGCACTTGAATGGATATCTGCTCGACTCGATTCCTGTCGGAGTGGCAGTGGAAGAGGAGACAGTGGGAATGCTGGATTTGAGGAACGATGGAGAGAAGACACACCCTCAAATCCAGCATTCCCACTGTCTCCTCTTCCACTGCCACTCCGACGTGTTTTTGAATGAGTTTTTGAGCGAAAGACTCCCAAAATGTTTTTGATTCTTCAGTAAATGTTCCTCTGTGATGTACTTCTATGTAGATATTGGGCACGGTATCAGCGAAAGCCTCAATTACCTCTCCTGGATGAGAAGAATTTGTTTTAATTATGCATTTTAATTTAAATTCGTGTTGTTAAAATATGTACCAACCACATGCATGAGTAAGTACCGATGTTGTCCACATAGCGAATCCGCATACGCGATGATATCGAATCATTGCACGTATCGGTTCTCTGTACATAGATCATTTGAAATTATAATACTTTGATTTTCTTACATCATTTGGCGATCAGTCATGTCAAAAGCAGCTACACCTTCTATCCCGATGTTCGCAATCTTCTTTCGAGTTACTTTGAACTCAATATTGCTGAACCCGTAAATCGTAAATGCCTAAATGCTTCGAATACAATTGAAAAATTTATTAAGATAACGCTCTGTCATTTCATCACCGAAACGAAACTCCGCAAAAGTTTTGATGTTGCCATTCTAAAAAGGTTCAAAAACGTTATATAATGATGAAAAATTTATTAATTTTAGGTGTGTTCATGCATCAAGAATACACCTAAAACCAGTAAAACAATACCTCATTTCTCGACATAAATGGCATGATTTTCAAGAATTTATTCTGAGCATGCTCCTCAGCGTGAATATGCAACGATATTATGCTATCGCTATTCTTGTAAATGCCTACAGTATGTATACCGGGGAGCATTTCATGATATTCGCCCATTAGCCTGTCCCAAGATCGACTAATCTGAAAACACGACTTGATCAATGAAAATGGAACACAATAAATATTATATCCGATGCATACACTGAATACTAAATGTTGACTGTGTCAAAAATATATTTTTTTCATATATATTCATAACATTAATATGACAAAAAAACTGACCAAATTTAGTTGCTCCATTGGCTGATCAGTGCTCATTTTGATGACCATTCGAATAATATCGAATGGAATGGAGGAGAGGGAAAATTCGGGAAAGTCCTCGGAATTTACCCCTGTGAAGTTGCTATAACGGATGTCGGGCTACAACACAAAGTAAACTACAATAATGAACATCAAAATTCAAATACATTGCCAACACTCAACGTGGCGTTCTTTTTTTCTTCAAATTTTCCCGCTCGTTGTTTGCGTATTCACAAATGCGCTAATTATGTCACTCGAGTAAGTAAGTTATGGTGAGCGAGCAAACAGATTATCAAACAAATTGTCCAATATCCTTTCAAATTTATGTAAATTCATACCTCGTGAAAATAAAAACCTATTAATCAGAATTCTGCAAGTCTTTTTTAATAATCAACCCGCGTATTTTAATATTCTCTTAAAAGGCAGAAATATATGAATATTGCACCTCATCGACTGCAGGGTTAACACCGTATCATGAACATCCTCAATACAGATAAGTCGCTGAATGTGTCCAGTGCGATTCGAAGACCGGATATCCTATGATATGAGGAATCTCCCCTTCGCTCGCTGATAAAACGAATCCGATAAAGAAATTTAATTTAAATGAGGAGTAAATGCAAACGCGCGTCCGGTTGGAATATGTTTCACCTAGGGACACACTCTCTTCAAGTCGCGTGCTATCTCACCCCTTCCCTGAGCTTTCCCTGATCTGAATCCCAGCCAACTAGCTATAACTCTGTTAGGAATGGATATATCAATGTGAAAATTTCGGACCTTCTTATCGTTGTGCAGTTCTAGGCCGTACCTATAGCCTCCAAATTTGAATTTTGAGTTTACTCCTCCTTTAATTGAATCATACATCTAATTTTCAAAAACAGTTAAACATAATAGCCTTACCATGAGGATATAAAATCGAAGAAATGTATAGCATTCACACATAAATATGGGAAACACCAACACCAATCCTATGGCGATTGTATGATTTCATAGTGTACAGGGTAAGAAACCAAATGCGGCAGAGTATATGAAAATGTGTATTTTCAAGAGGAAGGCCTCACGTCGGATGGTCTATTGCGATTAGTTGTGCCAATAATAGCTGTAGGGGTACGAATATTTGTGGATAAGCAAATATGGGTGGATGTAATTTTTCGTTCAAAAACATTTCTAAACAACCCTCATAATTGTATTCCTCTAGTTTGAATTTTCCAGATATATTGCATGTCTACGACTTAGCCACGTACACAAATGTACATCAACTCGTTCAGAAGCTCGGTAAAAGTAAGTTTATTTATGATCAATCAAATGTTATTTCTGCATATATATATCCTAGTCCGTATTCCGTCATTTGACAACGTGCTGCCCATTATGAACAAGACGTATGCCGATATTACATTGGGCGAAGGGGAATCCATAAAGAAAAATAGGTTTCAATAAAGAGTATTCGAAAATTTATGAAAATATTGTTTCCAGATGTCTTTTGGATGCGGTACAGGTGTTCTTCGATCCACCCGCTAGCGAGACGAGATTGCACAGCCTCTACACTGATTTGCTGAAACTGGTAATAACCGTTTTTTTCAATTAATTTTGTGAATGACTACATATAGTTCATTGTAACAATAACACTCTTGGATAAACAATGATGGTGATGGTAATTACCAGGCATTGCTTGAAGTCGTCACCCTCTCCATAATGGCACCAAACAACGACAAACTGCGGAATACTCACGAGCTTTCGGACAAACCGCCCAGCATATGGCCAAGTGGACTCGGCACGTTAAATCACTTGCAGCGAAAATGGTCAAGGTAAGTTATTTGATATTATCCATATTTTATATGAAGTTTTAGGCACATTTCCATTTTTCGTGATTAGAACAACCAATTGAATGCCACAATAATCCAATTTTTATGGTACTGTTACCTGAATCAGAGCTCATCCTGGCGCGAGATCGGAATTGCATTCGCAAAGGAGGAAATCGCAAAGATGGCAAACCCAACGAAGAATCTCAACGAAACAGCAAGAGTCGTCCAGCGACTGTTTGAGGAATACGGATCGCCAGAGTAAGTGTAAAAAAGAATGTATTACCTGTGAACTTCATTATGATGAGGAGAAATTCGATGGCCAAATTTCAAAGCGTCAGAGGAAAATCTAGTGTTAGAAGGAAGCCACCTTAACGGTGAGAAAATGCCCTGATTGCATAATCCACTCAAACTCATGTTAAGGATATCACAAACATCTCACTAGGCTATAAATTGTAAGGGCTTATCAGTAACCGTATTTTATTGCAGATATTCAAACAACGTGCTAGTGACGACCAGCAGAGTTTCGTGGAACGTCGGCAGCGAGAAGATGGAAGACTACGCCAACATCGCGGACTTCTGGGGTCACCAGATACTGTATATCTTCCGAAGCAAGCGATCGGGAATCGCGGAAATATCTGTGAAAGGAAGGCAGTGGATGGAATCCAACAGAATGACGCTACTGAAAGGCATGAGGCAAGATAATCGTGATTAACGACATAGTTGAAAGTACACAAGGGCGTCTTTTCATTAAATTCATTCTCATCGGGTAGTGATAGTGTACATAAGGAAGGTTTACCGGATCAAAGTGCTAGTTTTACGGAAATTGTTCATTCAGTAGAGGCAGAGAATCAGCCAAGTACATCGCATCGTCCCTGCAAGATGCGGCGAAAATCAGTGATGGCCATCGCTACCGATCGGCGATCCTTCTGGGACCACTGCACGATACATACCCCTTGCACTCGAACGGATTGCTGCTCGACTCGATTCCTGTCGGAGTGGCAAGAGATGAGGCAGTGGGCATGCTGTATTCGAGGAGTGATGGGGAGAAGACACATCATTGGAAGGCATTTTTATTCGTGTAGTTTAACAATGGCTTTATAATTTTAGTATGTTGTATTCTCGAATTTTTGTGAGTTTGTGAAATGATTGATGGCTGATGCTATTTTTCGTATTTTACATGAAATCGGACTAGGATAATACGTTCGACCCGTTTAATCTGTCAGAAATGTGCGAGAAAAGTTGCGTAAATAGTTCGCGAACTTGTGAGGTACGTAAAAACTGTTACCTCACAAAATACCGAGCTTTATTCGAATTATTTATTATTTTATTTATCATCTACCACAAGGGCACTTCATCAATTGCAGAGTGTTCGATAATTTATAGAAAATATAGAAATGATATGGGTAGGGGAGAGAGTTTTTATCAAACCACTTCGAAGAAAAGTTCACGAACCTTTCAACGAGCTCGATGAAAAAGGTCGATGAAAATCTGCGAGAAAAGTCAGAGAAAGGCGAGAGAGCTTGCATTTCGGAGAGAGGGCAAAGTAAGTAAACAAGCACAGATTCATTTTCTCTCTCTCCGAAATACAATCTATCTCGCCTTTCTCTGACTTTTCTCGCAGATTTTCATCGACCTTTTTCATCGAGCTCGTTGAAAAGTTCGTGAACTTTTCTTCGAACTTTTTTGATAAAAACGTTCTCCCCATTTCTATATTTTCTATAAATTGTCGAACACTCTGCAATTGATGAAGTGCCCTTGTGGTAGACGATAAATAAAATCATAAATAAACTAAATAAAGCTCAGTATCTCAGAAGTTCGCGAACTTTTTACACTACTTTTCTCGCGCATTACTGACAGAGTAAATGGTTCGGTTGTTGCGTAATGTATTGTAACACTTATCGCGGGACCAACCATTTGTTTCCATGAAATTGAGGTGATTTTCCGCTTGCTATCTATAAATTTCAGTTGTACATTTTATTTTGCTTGACAACTGTGAAATAACGACTGTATTTTAATTTAAATCAATGTTGGTAAAATAAGTGCTAACCACATTCTTGAGCAAGTACCGATGTTGTCCACATAGCGAATCCACATACGCGATGATATCGAATCATTTCAAGTATTGGTTCTCTGTAAATTATGCCCTATTATGTCATATTTTATATTATTTATTTATATAATCTTACATCATTTTTCGCTCAGTCATGTCGAAAACAGCTACACCTTCTATCCCGATGTGCGTCATCTTCTGTTGAATTACTTTAAATTCAGTATTTCTGAATCCACCAATCGTTAGTGAATAAATAAATCGAATGTTATTGAAGAATCTGATAAGGCAACGCTCCGTAGATGCGTCATCGAAACGAAGTTTAGCAAAAACGTCTGTTTGCAATCTCTGAAAAAGGTAGCTATGTGAGAGTTTAATTTATACGATATGATGAATTAAATATATAATAATAAACATAATTACTTCGGATCGGGAAAGTGACATAATTTTCGAGAATTTATATTGTAGCTTTTCATCTGCTTCAATATACACTGTTAATACATTGATGTTTAGGAAAATGACGAGTCTTCGAATTATAGGGAGTCCTTTGCAATATTCGTTCAGCAGATTTTTCCAACCTCGACTAATTTGTAAGGACCGGAGTTGGTCAACAAGCGTGGAACACTGTACAAATTAAATACTTTTACACTATACAAATTAAATCAAATTTAATTGGGCTAAATACTGCTACTGTGAAAACACTTTTATGTATTTATTAGCTGTTCATAATTAGAATGTGCATGCGATAAAAATGACTCACCAAATACAGCTCTTCCATTGGCTGATCAGTACTCAACTTGATGAGAATTCGAATGATATCCGAAGGAATATATGAGAGTAAAAGTTCAGGAACATATACGGAATTTTCCCCCGTCGATGTTGCCATTTCGGGCATCGGTATGAAGCAAAAACAAAATAGTATAAACGAAGATGAATATTCAATTATATAGTCAATGTGACACTTGGCGTTGCTCATTCAAACCTTCCCGCTTGGTATGCGCGTGCTCATTTATATGGTAAGACTGCCACTCGATGCTACGTTATTGGTTGTTTGAGCACGACAATATTGGGGAGTTCTGGGATGACACAGAGTTCATGGCTTCTGGTGGAGACCAACAGGATGATGCATCTGTAAGGACATACGATAGATTACATGGACCTCATAATCATATTCACTCTCAGCCAGAACTGAAGGTAGGGATAATGGGAGTGACCCGAACCAATGTGCCACTTATGGCCATAAATATGATATGGCGTATTGCTGATTCAGGAGGCGCAGATAACCTCATGAAAATAAAAACCTCTTAATCAGAATTTTGCATGTCTTTTTAATAATCAACCCGCGTATTCTAATATACTCTTAAAAAGGCAGAAATAGATGAATATTGAGCCTCATCGACTGCAGGGTCAACACCGTATCATAAGCATCCTCAATACAGATAAGTCACTGGATGTGTCCAGTGCGATGCGAAGACCGGATATCCTATGATATGAGGAATCTCCCCTTCAATCTCCCCACGAATGCGATAAAGAAATTTAATTGAATTGAATCATACATCTAATTTTTAAAAAAACAGTTAAAAATAATAGCCTTACAATGAGGATACAAAATCGAAGAAATTTATAGCATTCACACATAAATATGGGAAACACCAACACCAATCCTATGGCGATTGTATGATTTCATAGTGTACCGGGTAAGAGAGCAAATGCGGCAGAGTATATGAAAATGTGTATTTTTAAGAGAAAGGCCTCACGTCGGATGGTCCATTACGATTAGTTGTGCCAATAACCGCTCTAGGGGTACGAATATTTGTGGATAAACAAATATAGCACCTTTAGATGGAGAATTTCAGTAAAGAAAACATAATTTGTTGGAAGTTTACGACATCAGCGAAAGGGTTCATAATTTACCGTATTCTTTGTTTTCGCAAACCCGGCTGAAAATTCTATGGCAAATACATACACTTTACAATCACAAAAAAGTTTAGCATATCAGTCGATAAATATTATGGCATTATGCAACCACAGGGGAATGAGGCTATTGAACTGAATTATGTGCCGAAAAGCGAGGTAATACTATGCACTGAAGATTGAACCAAGAAATTCATAAGATATTTGCAGCCTTTCCGAACCAAGATTGAAGTGTGGTACTGGCAGATGCCTATGGACATTAAGTGGAATCCCAGCAAGGATGATTTCGATGCAGCACTTGAGGAAAAACAGAAGGTGAGATGCAAAGAATGAATAATTGTATTGTTGATTAATAACTGCATACAGGACAACTATATGTTTCAATATAACCCTCCTCATAAACAACTGTTGTTTTCAAAGGAGAGGCTAGTTGCAAGGAATATCCCATGTTCTTGGATGCTGACGAGGAAAGTAAACCTGACCGAAACTAACACAAATACAATATGTATCTACTTGAGACTCCTTTCTCATCACAATCGAATGCATGTACAAAACATATTAAAAATAGTGCATGATTGATCATTATAAATTCCATGCTACCTGTCCTCACCGTTTTTTCCAAAAATTTGGGAATACATAATTTAAAGTGGAAAACACAATGTCATCATGAATGTATGTAATAAATCGACTGTGAATGCTCTTTATTTTGTTAGATAATCACCAAATTCCGTAACCAATTGACCTCAATGTTACTTGTATAGAGTAGTTACTGGGGTACTGGAATATCGATTGGTTACGGCATTTGGATTATCTAACCTTGATTTTCCACTCAAATGCTCAATTTTGGACCATGAACCCCTGGTCATTGATGACGAGTGAAACTCATGATAGCCTTGGAACACGATTTGCATATGTAAATGTAGGGGAGCACATACTGGTACCAATGAAGGAACTCCCAAGTTACCACGTCCAATCGCAAATTAATGGTGAATTGTTGTGCTTTTGTCCGTTGTGCTGTTGTCCGCCTCCCTGAATTACTGTTTGTTTTTCAGCGTAATCTTCGACTTTCGCATTATTTACGACAACTTTCACATTGTTTCACAACAAACAATCTAAATGTTTTAGAAAGGAGAAGCTCATCATCAAACATTTCGGAAGCTCCTGGCGACGAAAAACAAGCCGGAACTCTTATGACTAAGAACGTATTAGATAATTTGAATACATTTCGGGACATCTTTGTCGTAGTCATACATTTACATAGTAACTCATACAATTGTTTATTGATTTATTTGAAGTATTATCTTTTAACGTTAAACCAGCAGTTCTGAATGATCTTGGCAAGTTGCCAGAAATACGAAGCTGGTCCGCAACGCGTGCATTCCCGCGCTTCTTTATGTCAGGGACGACAATTCACTTAGCCTTTCCTTTGATCTATCTCAACTGGCCCCCTTCCCTCAGTCACACGTGTGCGAAAGATTGCTATCTCGATCTAGATTGTGGAAGGAGGGAACAGGCAGACAAATGCATGTGTTTCTTTACCGCGCTTTTTGCTCTCCAGCCCTTCAGCGCCCTCTCAGACAGTTAGTAGGTGCGTTTGAAAAGCCCTCCTCACGGCCCTTCCCGTTCGCACTCGTATTATTTTGTCATTGTATTTTCTCTCCTACTCATTTGTCTGTATCTCATTTTCTATTTCCTGATTACATGTAAAGCATTATTACGTTCAATTCGAACCGATGTCTTGAACACTCATTTATTTTCCCATCCAATTGATAAGCTTAATTCCGAACATATTTTTTCGTGTTCGTACTTTCGTAAATGTTACGTCACCATTATTGTATGAGGTTAATTGTAAAGGCAATACATTTGTAGATGTCAAGTGATGGTCACGTCGAGAAGAGAAAGCGGCAATTCGAAAACCCACCCTCGATATCGCCCGAGGTTTACCTTCAATATGATTTTTCAATACTCGTCACTTGAAATTAACTTCGTTTAACAACATTTGTCGATTCAGGACTTCTTATCCTCTCTACCTGACGATTGTTTGCTCGAAGTACTCAAATTCAGCAACAGGTAAACAATAATGTAACTGCAGTGTTCCATGTTTCTAAAATTTCGTCAATGAGTTAATTGCAATATTAGTAGTGTTGAAACTCTATCGTGCAGGAATGCACTCGAAATATGTACTCATGTGAACCAGAGAATGCATTCGATCATGCAACATCGTGAATGTCAAATGAATTTACGGAAATTCTACACACTCTCAATCACCCAGGTAAGTCAATAGAAACTAAAGCCTCTCATGTTTGGGTCGAATAATTTATCCCAAGTAGAGGTTGACCTATCAAGAAACCGTCTTCAGCGGTCTGCACCAACAAGTGGTGTCGTCTTGACGACTATAAACTTGTTTGACGTGAAAGCTCCTTCACATTTTCCAGGGATATCGATGCCATGCCCTCTACCTGGACCCCTACAGTAAGGAGGGAGGAGTCACATTCGCGTACAAAATATCGACAACAATGAAACAAACAAAGACTAGATACAAAACTCGATTCATCGATAAAATGGTACATATTTTCACATCGAATTGATGAAATATATGAGGCGAATCGCGAGAGAATCGACCATTTTAGGGGGGTTAGCGGCGGTAGGATTCAAGTTTGTCTGCTCCCGCTAAAATTTTGGTTGTAAGTATTTCAAATGATGCTCTTTCAAACTGCGTCGTCGGAATTTTGATAACTGTTGTCATCTTCGAGATTCAGAAGGCCAAACATGGTACTATCACTTTTCGAAAGTCACATCGGGATTACTCAAATGGTCATAACTTCGTTTAAAATAAAGATAGAAGGTCATTCTTTGCTTAGAATGATAGCTGAAAACATTCTCCACAATTTTTTTGTTAAAGTCATCATTCCTGGTCCACATTCTGGTGCGGGGCGGTCGGGTGAACCAAAAATTGCATAACTTTGGAAATCGGAAATACCTTTTGAGTTATCATGCTTAAGTTGTAGTACATGTATGTGCCTCACTTATCGCCAAAAATTAGGGAAATCGGGATATGGAAAAAAAAGCGCACTCATTATGGTGAAACGGTACCAAAATGAGTTCTGGACAAGAGTACTTACGTTACTTTGCTCAAAATCATCTAAAATCATCTAAAACAACATTTTAAGTTGTTTCCCGCCATGCCATCACACTCTCAATGGTCATAAATAGTCATCTGTCCGAAAATTTCAAAATCGATATTTTGACCTTTCTCAAGTTTCAGGGTGGGCTCTAATGCACTAAAGTTGTTTAAAATTATGTGAAAACATTCCTAGAAACGGGTCTCCAAAAGCGCGCATCTGGAAATACGAAATTTCATCGGATGAAATCATGGAAAGGCGCTAAAGTGTATCAAAGGACAAAATAGTTTTAGCGAGATGACTCATAGCTAGAAATGTAGAGCTCGATGAGATGAACAATTCATCTGTTGAAAGTAGCCTTTCCATGAATTCATCCGATGAAATTTCGTATTTCCAGATGCGCGCTTTTGGAGACCCGTTTCGAGGAATATTTTCACATAATTTGAAACAACTTTAGTGCATTAGAGCCCACCCTGAAACTTGAGAAAGGTCAAAATATCGATTTTGAAATTTTCGGACAGATGACTATTTATGACCATTGAGAGTGTGATGGCATGGCGGGAAACAACTTAAAATGTTGTTTTAGATGATTTTAGATGATTTTGAGCAAAGTAACGTAAGTACTCTTGTCCAGAACTCATTTTGGGGCCGTTTCACCATAATGAGTGCGCTATTTTTTCCATATCCCGATTTCCCTAATTTTTTGCGATAAGTGAGGCACATACATGTACTACAACTTAAGCATGATAACTCAAAAGGTATTTCCGATTTCCAAAGTCATGCAATTTTTGGTTCACCCGACCGCCCCGCACCAAAATGTGGACCAGGAATGATGACTTTAACAAAAAATTGTGGAGAATGTTCTCAGCTATCATTCTAAGCAAAGAATGACCTTCTATCTTTATTTTAAACGAAGTTATGACATTTTGAGTAATCCCGATGTGACTTTCGAAAAGTGATAGTACCATGTTTAGCCTTCTGAATCTCGAAGATGACGATATCAAAATTCCGACGACGCAGTTTGAAAGAGCATCATTTGAAATACTTACAACCAAAATTTTAGCGGGAGCAGACAAACTTGAATCCTACCGCCGCCGCGTGGTCGATTCTCTCGCGATTCGCCTCATATATTTTTAAATTTTGAATATCAATTTAATTAGTTTTTTTCCAGATAGCTGACAATAATAGTCAAGAGTACCCTCCGTTGCCGAATCAAGTATTTGAGTGCATTCGATCAATTCAGGCCAAGTACGATTACGAGCGTTTGAACATCATACAAGTGAGAGATTAACACAATTGGTGGTCGAAAAGTTCAATGGTAATTTATCGTATCATTGTAAAGTATTTACCATTTGATGACAAAGATGAAACATGACAATATATTAGGAGCAAAATCAATTCAGTAATAATGGGGAGTAATATTGCAAGATCCGCGTGGACAATGCCTTTCTGGACACGTTTTCACAAGTCTTTCATGACAAATACCCCAAAGAAATCATGTTTCATTTTTGTCAATTTCCTATCGAAACTGTCGAGTGAGTGAGTTTATCATTTAAAATGTGTTATATTCGGATTAAAACTGTCAAGTGAGTGAGTTTATCATTAAAATATATTCGGATTATATTTAATATTGAATTTGATTACAGAATGACAAACTTCATATTAGAATCGGGAATGGATAGAATATATCTCGAGCTCTCTGAAGAGAAAATCTATAGTGCAATTCACGAATACCTCTTCACTGAGGACTTCATTCAAAAATTCAGTGAACAGTCGAACAGATGTGTTCTGAATGTAACCAATGAGAGAAAGCTGATCATTTGGGAAATTGGCTTGTTTCAGCCATTAAGAGTAAGTTGCTTCACAATTGCTTTCATACGTTCATAACGGGGGAAATTTTCTGGAGTTGGTGGTATGCTGAAATGTCAATTTTTTTTTAAACTGAAAGGCCCATCTCGTAAATTTTTATTCATAATTAGATTCCCTATGCCAATTTCCCTCTCATTTCACTCTCTCACAATGGGTTTTGCCATTCTTCGTCGTATTTTCCAATCGAGCTGTTCCCAGAAAATATTTACGAAACGGGCTTATCGAAAATGCAATTACGAAATGAGTTTTTACAAAAACAATTTTCCGAAAATTAAACTTCCCTAAAAAATCTGACAAGTCAGCATACCACCTCTGGAGTTATATATTGATCATGGCATTATGTTGTCATACCAATCTTTTTGATGTTATTACAGCCATCCGCCGATTTCCTTCCAATCATCTGTCGCTTCGAAGACCTCTGTCTGGGCCTAATCTGCCTTGATACTGATCACATTATCGATCTAATAATGGTATGAAGGAGAGAGAAATATTTGTATCTTTATTTTCCACGGTCTAATGGGCAGAGCGCGTACATTGAACTAAGGGAGTGGGGTGCCGTTTCTCGATGTCCAGTCCGCATAAACACACTATTTCCGATGCTTGCATGCCATCAATCGGTTTAATTTAGATGCGATTCCAGCAGCCCCTTGAGAGCAGAGTATGCTGGACATTTTGCATATCTCGAGACATTAAAGTGACCGATATCAGAAGGATTGATCCTAATAAGGCGAGATCTATAAATATATCTTTAGATCGAGATATTCTAATGCAATTTTCACAATATTATAATGTAAACTGTGTCTTGGAACAAGACCTTTTTAGCGATTTTGATTTGTGATTTATAGTGACTAATCGAATGCCTTTTTCAGTATGATGTGATTGTGATGGACCAACGTCTATGGAACATTACGAAGAAGGACACTAATGTCATTTGTAACATAGTAATTGTTGATCAAGCCCACGCTATCGCGTTCCTGGCCGAATTCAAGAGGAAACAATGAAAACGCAATTGTCTTATTATCCTTTTTCTGTCTTTCATTATATTCTGTATGTAATTTATGTGAATAAAATATGCATGAATGCGCACCATATTAAGTTTCAAAACAACTCGAGTTGAAAAAATATCTGATTGTTGCATACTCACCTTGCATTGTAAATGCGATACCGATGTAATCATCATTCATCGTGAAATGCCCATCAATGTGCACGAAACTTTATTCCATTGATGACTACGCACACGAGTGGTGACGAGTAGTGAGGGCGAGAGGACGGAAAAAGAGAGTGATAGAAAGATACAGAAAAGCTGGATTTGAATTCATCTCGACTTCGTTCGTTTGTTCAATCCATTTTGTCACATAATTTCGCTATTATCTATTGATCTCATCTGTATTGGCATTACATGTTTCGTAGTTTGTTCATTTTAGATTTTAAAGGTTGCCTTTGATAGGTATGTTTGGGCACTCGCTATCAGCGAGTCATCGGTCTTTGTGTACAGAGGCACACAACAATTGCAATCGCGTCTCTCGATCTGTGCCCTCTATCACGTTTCCCTGACCGTGAGTATGTGAGGAGCAAGTGATAAAAACGGTAGTGCTCCCCGCGAATTTTATTTTTTTAAAATTTGCTTTCCACTTTTCGAATCTTGCTTTTTTTGTTTTTTAGACGCAACTACGTTTTTTTTAATATGATAAGTGTTATACGAACGTCGGTAGTTAATCATCAGGTGTATAATCAAAAATGACGCCTGATGAGACCGAGTTCATCGACGATGCCCGCACGTATCTGCGCTCATCACTCTTACTACCGAGAATAACTAAAGATGAGGTATCGAGAGTGTAGAGCTGAAAGTTCCGGCCATTGTAGCTGTCATACATCTTGAAAATAGTTTTCAGGTCCGGAAAACTGTGGCCGAAATAAATTCTTCGAAATCGACGCATGACATCTCGGCTAACAGAGTGAGTCAAAACAATATGTATATTTTCTTAAAAATTAAAATTGTATTAACGCATTTTCTTTGAGGTGCTTGAACTTGTTATCATTGCTTTCCTGAAAATGCCGGGCAATCACAAACTGTCAAATATCAAAGAGGTATTTTAATTGTATTTGTAATGATAAAATTCATCTTGAAAATGAAATTATTTAGCGAATCGGCAAGCTCATGCAATTCTTCCAAAATTTATTCTCAGAGAACCAAGCCCAATTTCCACTACTTGAAGGAATCCATGTGAGCCGTTCAGTACAATCAAAGGAGTGTAACAAATTATCCATTATCCCTATATTTCAAAGTGTCCATTGCTCAGGAGTACCTCCGCTCTCATCCAATGTCATTTGGTCCTATCGCTGAAGATGTAATCACCCATCTCTACGATAGTCTAATAATCTCTGAGGAATCACTGAAATGTGCATACTTCAGAAATAGTTTATTTCGAAAATTATAAAAAAATCAATTTCAGGTTGGTACGAACAACAGGACGAGGAAGGGGATATGTTTCCGCTGCTAAGAGGATTAATATCGTCACTGGATTATAGCGACGCTGAGGGGGAGAAGGAAATATGAGAAGTATCTGAATGACCTGCTTTCACTTTTGTGTGAATTGTGTGTGTCTCATTCACCTTATTCATGGGGTGCATACTTTGATTTAATAATGCTAATTATATTCTTTAAACACTCTATACTTGATGAAGCGCCCTTGTGGTGTACGATACATAAAATAAAATAAAATGATAATTTACGGTTGATCGCTTCGTACACAAATTTCATTCACTTCTGTGCGTACAGCATTGTGGCGAAAAGGGTAGAATTGTAACCACTTGGAGACCCTTACGGTTTGTTTTCTACGCAATGAACAAGGACGCGCGCGTCTATTCAAGCATGTTGTCTATATTTAGACCCCGCAAGCTCCGCCCACTTTTCTCGGGCACAATTCCTCTCTAAAGCGAGAATTAGGGAGCACAAGCTTAATTAGCAACGAAAAAATTCGCCCAAAGCAGAATTCGAGAGCTCTCTATAGGGAAATTCGAACCGTTGGTCGACGAATTATGGAATTTGTCTTTTAGAAGTACACAAATCAATAATTCTCTCTCGATGAGCCCGTTTCTAGCCTCCCGAGCACATGCCAGTGTTCGTCGGTCAATTTATGGGTTCTTGACGACCATTCCAGAGCATATAGCAAAACAAATCAAAGAAATATTGTCGCCACGAATTGTGCTCTCCCTTCAAAAGTTTTAGTACGCGCGTATTTAAAATTGTACGACTTCCGTTGTTTATCTGGGGTATCTGCAAAAGTTTTGCATTCTGCGGGGTTCGAACGCAGGGACAAGGGATTGGCAATCAAATATCTTCACCACTGAGCCATGCGCGCACTTTCTTTTGTCGCTTCTTTCTTCATACTCGACAACTATACATCGGAATAAGCTCCGCCCACTGTGCTTTGAGGAGCACCTTTCGAAGGATTCCCGTTGAAAAACTCGAGAGCACTTTTCGAGCGATAGCGCAAATTTGAGATGAGATATCGACAAACGGCCAAAAGTAGGATCTTATTAGGTTCCCAAGGGACAGTTTGACCAATGTTTGGCATCAACTACGACAGCTTGGTAACCCAGGTTGTGGTCCCTATCTATATTACACTCTTTTTTAGGACGCCAGCACATTTTTGTGTTATATGTAGGTCATTGGGATTAATGTATTTTCTTAAATATATTAGCCATCGCATATTGCTGCTCTACTACTGACTTGATACTTCTTGAACCGTTATGGAACATTTACCGTTACACTTCGTATTGCACAGTTCAACTTTCAGATGGCAGGAAGTACAAGCCAGAATGAGAATATACAGTTCGAACAGAGTGCTACAATCGGGAAACAGGTTTGATAATTGCTGATAATTTGATATATACGACTATTTGATAATGAGATCTATATTTCAGGATATTTTGTCTGTACTTTCTGATGATTGCTTGCTGGAAGTCTGCGGACATCTGGACAGGTAATGTCCAACATGCTTCATTGCTGGTTCTTAAATAAAAAAATACTAAATATAAATATTAATTGAATACCGTATATTGTTCTGTTATTACTATCGACTGTAAATGTCTGAGTGACGTACACCCCTGGGCATAGGATCAACAATTTATTTCAGTGACACATTGGATTTGATACCTGCAGTGAGCCAGAGAATGAATTCAGTATTTAACTTTCGCGGTTTTGTCAAACCGAGAAAGGAGTTCTACAAACTTACTGTTGTTCAGGTTGGTCCTCACTGAATTATTCTGTTAAAATATGAGGATAATTACAATCTCCCTCCATTTCTGATCATCCGTTTCTTCACATATTGATCCAGTTCTTCACGGATTTAATTACATAATTCCGAAACACGTTTTTCCTTCCAATTGGCATGCGTAATGTTTCTCAGACATCAACCGACTTCGCCATGTACCTTGACCCATTCTAACGTGGATCTCGTACACTCGCATATGTTGTCTCCCAGAGTCTTCTGGACGCAAGAACATAGTTTCCGACTCGTTTCATAGATCGACTGGTGCAAATTTAAAAAAAAAGAAAAAAAAAACAAGAGAATATTTTTAACCATTTTTTTAAGTCGGGCTTATGTTATACGACCGTATGATGTGTTTCTAAAACACTTTTTACCAGAATTGAATGTAATTTTTCTTTGGAAATCAAATTATGCTTACCACGTGTATCACGAGTCAGTGGATGAAAAACGTACCCCTCGGGAACATTTTCGGAAACGTTGTCGCCGTTTCGGCTCCTATTATGATGGGAGAATACCCGAGACAGATGATTTCGAAAAATATAGGTCATTGGTCCCAGAGCCGGCTTTTAGGAATTTTCCGGTTTTGCACCAGGCTATACTGTATTTCAGCTCCCAGATGCGCTAGAGAGTTGGTTTTGGTCTTAAAATGTTTGGAAAAATATTTCCAGAAACTTTTCTGTTGTGAGCACGACGATTGGACATCAATGAAAAACTATGCGCTTGAAAAACGAGTTTTAGGATCAAAATAAAAATATTTTTTCTATCAAGCTTTAGAGTGATACAGATTTTTAATGCAGAATATGAAAGAATAAGTCTTCTTACTTGATATAAAAATATGAAAAGCAAAATTTAGGGTAGGCCTTTTTTGCATTTTTCACTCAAACATGGCATACTGAAGAATATTTATTCTTCTAACTTTTCCAAACATGTATTGGTGTGAAGTAGAAGTGGACAATTATCTTTTGGAAGATGAGTTTGTGAATATGCTTCGATAAATAAATTTAAAAATTCAAAATACAAAAATAATAGATATTTTGTCATGTCAAGCACATACTCGCGAATTCGTCTCCCAAAAGAGAATTTTCCACTTCTACGTTACACCAATACATGTTTGGAAAAGGTAGAAGAAGAAATATCAAAAATGAAAAATCCACATTTTTTTAACTTTTTCTTCAGTATTCCATGTTTGAGTGAAAAATGCAGAAAAGAGCCTACCATAAATTTTGCTTTTCATATTGGGTTTTGCTTTTCATATAGATCCGGGGAATACGGCGGATGGGGAATCCTCTCGATCTTCAGCTCGTCCATTTTCTTCTGGGTCATCTTCGCTCGATGTGGGCGAGCATTGTCCATCAGAAGAAGAATTTTGCCCTGGTTCAGGAGTCTGGGAGGGACGCTGATCGCGACATCTTCCAGTTGTTCAGAGAAGAGGTCGGCATTGCTGCTGGTGCCAGGGGCGAGGATCTCCCAGTAGATGGGACCGAGCACTGAGAAGAAGAAGCAGAGGAGTTCCTTCTTTCCGTGCTCTTCCTTTTTCGGGACGGGCGTGGGCTTCTCATCTGCATCCACCCATTGCAGTCTCCTCGCAGGGTTATCGTACGTGATCCACTTCTCATCTGTAGCGATGATGGAATTGACCCATAGAAGATTGGATCTACGATGGAGTAATTCCCGACAGACTTTAACACGATTTTTCAGCTGTTCGGGGGAGAGGTCATGGGGAATCACTTGTGGGAGTTTCGGCTTCTTCCCAGATCGATGGAGGATATCGGACACCGTTGATCTGGGAGTACCAGTATCCTTCTTCAACTCACGCACACTGGCCATGGGCTTGCGCTTCAGTGTGCGGAGAACGAGAGGCTGATCGAGGGAGGGAGGGCGTCCAGAGCGGGGTTGATCATCGAGACCAAACTACCCTTTCTTGAAGCGGGAGAACCACTTATAGCAGAAGGGTATGGAGGGGGCGTCAGCTCCTTCCGACTGGGCCAGGGCAGAGTGGGCCTCCTTCACGGATCGGCCAAGACGGTAGTAATGAAGAAAAACTGCTCGGAGGTAGAGATGGGAGTCCATCCCAAGAATCAATGTAGCAACTAGGAGACTGATTAAACCCTCTCACTACTCAACGTCAGAATGATGCAATACATTGTTGACAAACATATTGCGCAATCTCTGCATTTGATCGCGAACTGACTTTTTTCCGAAGCATTATACGAACTTTCCGGACACCATAATATTTTTATATCAAGTAAGAACACTTATTCTTTCATATTCTGCATTAAAAATCTGTATCACTCTAAAGCTTGATAGAAAAAAATATTTTTATTTTGATCCGAAAACTCGTTTTTCAAGCGCATAGTTTTTCATTGATGTATAATCGTCGTGCTCACAACAGAAAAGTTTCTGGAAATATTTTTCCGAACATTTTAAGACCAAACCCAACTCTCCCACGCATCTGGGAGGTGAAATAAAGTATAGCCAGGTGCAAAACCGTAAAATTCCTAAAAGCCGGCTCTGGGACCAATGACCTATATTTTTCGAAATCATCTCTCTAGGGTATTCTCCCTTCATAATAAGAGCCGAAACGGCGACAACTTTTCCGAAAAATGTTCTCGCACACATCCACTGGCTCGTGATACGCGTGTTACATGATAATTTGCAGCAGGTAATCAGCAAAGTTGATCCTACTTTAGACTTTCCATTCAAGCTCTTTGAAAGCCTTCGATCACTCAATGATAAATACGATTTCAAGCAACTCATTTTCAATCGAGTGACATCAACTAAGCAACTAAAATAACTAATTTATTTTAGATTCTGGTGAACGCAAGATTTCAGAAAAATTATATAGAAAAACAGTCGTATATTCGTTATAGAGAGCTCGTGTTCAAGAATTGCAGGTTTACGCATCTGTAAGTACTGCTTGGTACATTCTGATAATTATTTAATTTCAAATAGACATGTCATTTTTCCGAAGCCTTCAAATCTTTAAACCGATATCATTAATGCATTATAACATACGCCATTGCAGGATAAATA
Source organism: Pristionchus mayeri (assembly GCA_036245805.1). NCBI lineage: Eukaryota > Metazoa > Nematoda > Chromadorea > Rhabditida > Neodiplogasteridae > Pristionchus > Pristionchus mayeri. Next base: position 34,674,535 of record BTRK01000003.1, read on the forward strand.
ATCTTGTTTTGCATACAAACATCGCGGGGATAGCTTTGGAATGTTACACTCCTTTTGTCAGCAAGTTGCAAAACATTCCGATCGTTGCATCATGAATGCGATAGACTGTGGCAGAATCATCGAGCCGTACAGAACCAGAGATTCGGGAACTTCGTGAGTTTTTTTTTCAATTTAAATTAATTTACAATTGATCTATTATAATGCAAAGAATGCACGAAAAGAAGTGAATAGGTTGTCATTGTGGTAACGTAGTGTTCAGCCTTCTCATAATTGGACCCCATCGGCTGACTTTAATTCGATTATTTGCCGCTTCGAGGAGCTAAGACTATCTATAATAAAATTCAACACTGATCTAATGATGGACCTACTAATCGTGAGAACATTGCAAAAATCAAAAGTAACTAACTCAAACAATTATTTTCTGATGAGATTTGGCTTGCCTTTCAAGCACGGAGTCCACTGGGAATTCTGCATCAGTCGTGAAATCGAGGAACGCGATCTGGACTTGACGGATAATAAACAGGCAAGATATATTCCATAAATACCACAGAGACATCCCCATTGTAATTAATGTATAGAATCTTTCGGCGAATAGCAAGAACAAAATGTACATATTTTAATTCAAACATTTCAGCTTACCGTGGAGAAAGCAAGTAACCCTACAATGCAATCACCGAAAGCCTGGATAATCGCAAACAAACAATCTGGTGTGACATGCAAAATCTCACATGTTGAGGCGCGATTTTCATTTTTCCTATTTTCGGACACTTTTGATATCTAAATTTGTAATTTGTTTAACACGGGTCTCCTGTAAGAATGCAGGAACGCTGGCTACTAGAAATATTTTATGTCGCCGATTTCGTTCAAACTCGATTTGTGAATACCAGTAGGGGTCCGAAGACGGCCTACTCGGTTGGTTTTGCAAAATCAGCATATTATCGATTTTTTGATCTACAACTTATAAAGGGGAATAAATCGATTAATTTTGATCGTAGAGAGAAAATGTTAGAATGAATTGACGAGCTTTACAACTTTGCCAGCAACATACAAAGCGTATGAATTGATTTTCATATCGATTTCCTCGAAAAATCGTTTGATCTACGTAAAAATCGATGTTTTGAGCATCACATATTTCAAATACAAAGGCTTTTATTGCACCATTGGATTGTCCAGACAAAATAAGGGGTTGTTAACGTTGAGCATTTTTCATAAAAGTGGCACCCTACAATCGATTTACTATGGGATAAAATGAACTGTTCTGGAGATATTGGTTTTTTGATCGTATCTTGGTTCAAAGTTGTCCAATCGCGCAAAGCGTATGAATTGATCTGTCCAATTAAAAAATAAAATAGATAGCGAGAGACGAAAATGAATGACTAAGTGATACGCGTTTGCTGAGTGATACGCGTCCGTTTGCTGTGCTGAGAGTACGCGTTTTCAAGTTATCTGACGAAAACCGCTAAAAATGATCACACAATGTGTGTTTTCATACCTCTGCTCTAATCCGTCGCTCATTTTGCAGTAGTATTACATTATTGAAGTCTGAACACGCAAATTTCCGACATTTATTAAATTCACCAAAAATTTTTTCAAGAACAACCGGACTTTTTATTTTAGTTTTCGCATCTTCTTGCACTAATACACATTCTATTATAATATAATGTTTTTTTTAATATGTATTTTGTTAAAAATAGAGAAATAGCTTAAAAAAGTCAAATTGTGGTGTAAAAACCACGGTAAGCGCTTTTCCCTAATTCTCCATACATGTATATACCATTCGAATCAGCGTGAAAGGCGGATCGATCTATTATTGTCTCCGCTCACCCATAGGAGCGAGTGAAAAAATCGAAAAAAAATCATAACAAATGAAATGCATAGGAAGATTCTCCGTGAAATTCTGCTCGGATGTGAAATTTCGTGCTTCCAGCGTGATTTTTTGGTGTTGCAATAGGGGAAAATGTAGATTTGACAGGAAGTGAGGTGTCACCACCCATGCACCCAATGAACGAGTCATGCAAAATGAAGTGCATCACGATGTTCAGCATCGAAAACAACCCCAGGAAACATGTTTTCGTGAACTTGATATTTTGGGCTGTTCCGAAGCCTTGTTGAATCTATCGTGGACGGCCTCATATATGTTCGAGATATCGAAAATCTTGAACTTCTGCGCGCTGTTACGAAGGACCCTGTTTCAGATGTCGTGGTGTAAACATACACCAATTTCTCTCTGTCCGGACAGTTCTTGTAAGTATCAAGCTAGTAGTACATTATATCGGTTGCGGATGCAGTGGACTAGTGAACGCCGAGTAGATGAGCGATGTCATATCGTCCTTGTACAGGTTGAGAGTGCGGAGAAGACTATACATCGCCATTACTAGACAACCTGACTAACTTACGTGAGACGTTGAATAATGAGAGATCAATGGTCACTCGTCATGATAATGCTATAGGGGTCAAGTATTTCGATTGATAGGCGGGGCTACAGAATGATGGAAACAGTCCATGTAATTTTGGCGCACCCTGTATGTATGCACCCCCGAGAGACTACAGTAAATATCTACACTACACAATCGTTTCATAGTAATGTATTTACTAGTTCATTATAATTTTCCTTTTATCAAACACACTTTCTGGGGTTGTTTGAGTGTACCCCTATATGCCGCTTTCCATATCAATGCGGAGACTATGTCACATTAAACGATATCCCATTCAGGCGATTGATTATTTACTAATGTTAACAGCATGACAATGCTACATTCTTAGTTTGGAAGATATATCGTAAGCATAGGTATGAACCCCTGTTTTTTTGACCGACTGTGTCAGATCTTTATGCTTGCTTCCGTTTGTTATATCACTATGAGAAAATTGAATGATAATTGTCACGGAGAATCATCAATGAATGATATTCTCACAACATTTCAGAATACTGAAGGCTTCAAAATAATGGCACGTCGCAGCGCGTTCAAACGCATAAGAGAACAAGGACGCTTCGGAAATAAAAAAATGCGGGAAAATTTGAATTGAAATGCTATTGCAACTCTTAGCAATACAGTTAAAAAGGTTGCGAGAGTAGTAGATCAATATTGGGTTCATCTCTGAAGATGTATGTTCGTCCTGGAGAATCAAATCGTCCTTCAAAAGATCTGCCACTTATTACATTACACAATTCCTACGGACATCATCAGAATTGCTATCTCAGCCAGTTCGGGTCAGAAAATGGACAACTTACACCTCGTGAGAGATATTTAAGTTCCAGCTTATAAATTAGCTCTTTGAAATACTCTTCTTGTTCAGATTGGACGAACTTGGAATGTGCTAACTAATGATTATTTCCAACGACTTCCACTTGTCCGAAGTGCATGTATTTATCGGTATCGCAAATCATTTCGAGTGGAATTCAACGTTGAGAAAGACTTTCAAAAACTTTTCTCTGCTGTTTTTTCAGAAGGATTGGACGCAGTCGACATATTCAGTGATTTTATTTACAATTAGTCAAATTATTTTATTGAACACATTTCAACATATGTATTCAGAAAACACGACTAGAAGCCTCTATCGATTTCAACGTCGACGATCCCTCTATGGAACGTAATTTTACAAATTTTTTCCATAGTATTGGACAAATTATTATGTTTTCAGTTGTTGGCTTACATAAAAACGAAGTGAAGATGATTCGAAAAATGATGGAAAGAATTGAAATTGGAGAAATTTGTATACATGAGTCTTGCGATCACGAAATAAGATAGGACCATATTTTGCATATGGTTTGTGATAAACCTTTTAAGGGATGATATTCTTGATATGATAAAATGCCATCAAACATACGGTTTCGCAGTTTGGACAGACAATACACTCAAAGTGGAATTAGGTTTGCTGAAATTTATTAGCTGAATTAACTTCGTCCACATCAACTTCAGGTGAATCCATTGAGTCGTTTGCGCATAATGTGCCCAATATTTTCATACATGTTTGTCGTGAAGGTGCATTGTCGGAGGAAACACACGCCTTCTGGGAATCGTTCGCACGTGATCAGCTGAGAAAGCATGACAATCAAAAAGTTGAACTCATTCACGAAAATGGTAGAAGAACCCGTTTTTATCGTGATTCTTACTGTGAATTTATGGATGCATATTTCTTTTACTTCTCGGTTAATTATTGAAACTAATGTTTACTATCTAAACACGATATTTCATGTCATCTAAATCATTAAGCATTACCGTATTAGTAATGCCGAAAGCAATAAAAGGTGTATTCATTTCAATATCATCATTTTGATATTTCCATATTTTCCAATATCTTCATTTACCTCCTCAACTTGTTATTCCCATTCCTCCATTCATTCCCTTCGCTCCTCCTCCCGTCAAGCGGTCTTCCCCTCTCCTCCTCCACCATGTCCTCCTCCAACACTCCTCATGTTGCAGAAGCAGCAGCCCCGGCCTCTTCTCACTCGCATGCAATCGACAGCCAGGCAGCAGTTCACAAGGTAGGTCAAGTTATGCAAATTATCTGAACTAGAGTAATTGATATTTCAACTTTGCAGCCGGCTGTGTGCACCGCCTCGTTTGCTGGTCGCGACAACGGTCAGGATGATGTCATCCTCGTCGATGACGACAACAATTTCCGTAATGGTGAGGATGTCTCAGTGATTTTTAAATTTTTTAAAAAAAATTTCAGATTATTTTTTTTTCATAAAAACAACTATCGTACGTGATGGAAATTTAGGAACGAAAACCGTGCAATTTCCAAAATATCACGTTTCGTGGATTATGGTGGATTTTCATTTTTATGACTTTTGCTTTTTTGCTTTCTTTTTTTCATGTGCGTTTTCATACAGCGGATGGGATTTTAGACGGAAATATGGCTAGAAATGCAATAAAAGCTCGTCAAAAATCATGAAATATTGACGAAATAGTGCAAAAACCCGGTTATGGCTATTTCGTCAATATTACATGTTTTTTCACGTGATTTTATAGCATTTCTAGCATTATTTCCGTCTAAAATCCCATCCGTTTTAAGAAAACGCGCATGAAAAAAAAATTCCAAAAAATCAAAACTCATAAAAATGAAAATTCACCATAATCCACGAAACGTGATATTTTTGGAAATTGCACGGTTTTTGTTCCTAAATTTCCATCACGTACGATATACATAGACTTTTATGTCTACAAAAAAAATAAAGTTTTATATCAGATATCGATGGATGGCGCTACGAATGTGGCGAGTGCGGCCTCAGATTCCGCTACAAATGCAGACTTCGACTGCATCTGAATGATCATTCCGGTCAGTGGTTTATACAATATTCTATTTTCTTCCATTCGGAAAATCATGCACATTCGCTGCATCTTTCGCATCATTTTCTGGGAAAAATAATTATGAATTATTAAAAATTAAAATAAAATAAAATATTTAGGTAATGATAAGCAGAAGCGGCCATACGCATGTGATGATTGTGGCAAGAGGTTCGCGCAGAAGGGCAATCTCGCCAGGCACACTCAGACTCACTTCGGTTCGTTTAAAGGTTATATTTTATTATCTTTGATATTAAGAATGACTGATATCCGACCCCTAGTCTATAAATTATTTTTAAAAAATCCGGAAAGATTTTGTATGACGGCACCTGTTCTCTGAAATCTGGCGTTCTTTTGGATACGCAATTGTTATGCACCCGCTATGTTGTCAATTTTGCTAAAAAAAAATTTTTAAAACTGCGTTTACATTACTTCGTTTTAAATTTTAGGTGCTGACACCTAGAACTACAGATGGCCGCAGGCCAAAAGGGCAGTCTGGAGAGCCTTCGATGTTTGAAGAAGTGTTATCCCCGAGTAAATAAATGTGATAGTTTTACTTTTTTCAGTGCGTGAAAAAGTGGTTAACAAAATGTCCCTATTTTTTAGTTATTTTTAGTCGGTATAATTTATCGCTTGTGTATGATATACTGTTGCACCTGCTGAATTTGATAAATGGTGTAAGCGCTATTAATCACTAACCCAAGGTGAACCGGATATTGCGAAAAATAGATTTTTTTTATATTGATTAATAATGTGTATGGAAGAAAATGTCTCTCTGGTATGTCACCACTTTTAACATTCCCTCCCTCCCCTCCCGTCGGCCATTCCCTTCTTTCCATCTGTTGCAATGTCCCAGACTATTCGTTGCGTAATCATGCATTATGCCCTCGAGAATAAGCCGGCGCATTCGAATTCCACTTACATTCTCGGATTTTATGGTTGCATTCTCACTAAATGCAATACTCTTTTTCAAGAAAGAGCAGACGATTTTTGTTGTGCTAAAATTTGGGTTCATATCAATTGTCTAGTAGGAAATGCTCCTCCCCCCCCTTCTTTATCTCGCTTCCCCTCTTTTCTCTCCCTTTCCCTCTGCTAGAGAGCTGTCAGAGAGTGATCAATTCGTATCTCAATTCCGCATGCTCTCTCGCCTCTCTTTATCTCTCTCTCTCTCTTCCAATCTCTCTTTCACTATCTAGCCTGCCTCTGTGACAGCTCGAAGATTGAATGGGGCGCGTTCTTGAACCAAGCGACGCTGGTCAGTATTTGCACATATCGCACTGCCTGTTCTTCTTCTTTGATCATAACGCCACATCGTAATATTTACAAGTGTTGTATAATTTTTTATTAGGTTGTCTCAAAAGTTTCTTTCCTTTTGATTTTTCAGGTTTCTTTATGTTAACTTTGACAGCCCTCGTTTTCTTCGTGATATGAGTTAGGGCCTTGCTAGTAGATTTCTGCATTGTGTACAAATTGCTTTCCGATTGCATTAGAAACGAGTAAACTAACAAAATCCCGAGATAGCCAAAACACGAGGATTTTGAGTATGTTTTCTTGGAACACTTACCTAGAATCTCGGTAGCTTACAGACTCTGCTCAATTAATAGGTGATAGAACAAGAATAGCTTGCAAAAATAAGAACGACAAAACCGGCTCTCAATCGTTTTGGGAAACGCTATATATCAAAATCGACTCATTTCGATCAATGAATTTCCGTACTAAGATTTGGAAGCATACTGCTCACGAATAGATTGATGAACTAGCTTGGTTAGGCTAGCTTGGTTACTATACCAATCATAGTATGTACTTTGCAAATACTGTACAATCTGAGCTCTGGGATATCCGAGTAAAGAACAACGCTCATTACTTTCTCAATGAAAAATGCAAGAAATTGCGATGTGCAGATTCGATGCTTGCCTAAAGTAGGTATCAAGTGACACAATAATGGAATCGCGCTCAATAATGTCCATATGTGCCGTTCTTTACGATAGTAGGCCAAATTAGCACATGCAGCTATTCTTCAAGGAACTATGAGCATTTAAATACTCGAAAAGTTCTTCGACTCGGCTGGATTCGGTGTTCAAGGGTGTGAAACTTGCTGATCGGTATGTTCTAAAGCACTGTTCGCTATAAAGAGTATGCAAGCCCACATCAACTGCAAAAAAAATAAGTTGATTGGTTAAACTTGAAGAACAATATGAGGCAGAATGTCAATTCATAAAAAAAGAAAGGAACTTTTGAGACAACCTGATAGCTCCTTATTACGAAGAACCGAGAGGTCACCGTACGCATCAGTTTTCTCGAGCTTCCCATAGTAAATTCGAACAGGGATTGTTTTATCGTCGTTACTTGCATGCTTACTTTTCTTTTACTAGTTCGTTTTTGTTCTCAAGAATACACATTTATCTAATGGATCTCAAGCCACGGATCTCAAGTCGAACTATAGCCTTTTCGTATCATTATCAAAATTAACTTTTTTTCAGACCAACGCTTTTCCTTCTCCTTTAACGATATGACCGACAATCATTTCCAAAGGGCACAAAATCTCATACAAATAATGATGAAGAAAGATGCAGACCGCGAGGTATGAAATAGTGTGCTACGTTTTTCTTTAACACACGTCTTCTGAGAGATGGCAGGTGGCGTTTGACAAAATGTTCAAAGTGCTCGGATCTCTTCGAGATTATCATGGTTGGTGTCCGTAAGGCCCAGTATCCTTTTGTGCATACGGATTCCGCGATTTCTTAAAACTGCCTAAAAGCCGGCTCTTGAAATTTCGAAAATTCAAAATTTTATAATATCCTTCAACATTGAGCTACAGTTTCGTTCAAAAAACCAAAATGACCGCCTTTTCAAGTAGAACAAGTTTTATGTTGACACTTTTTGTATTGAGAAAAGTATTAATTTTGAAAAGTGCAAAAAATCATTTTTTCGCTTTCAATTTTTCTCATTTTTTCGCCGTCCTGAAAAAAAAGTTGCCCTTGCATCCTGAGATTTTATCAAAATCGTAATCCGCTGCCTTTTCTACCTCAGGAAGAAAATTTTCACCAAAATCGAAGGTATAGTATTCATCGATTTTTGGCCTCAAACATGGCGAACCTCGTGTTTTCAAACAAAATCCAAAATTTCATGATGTCATATATAAGTAATTATCGCTCGTGGATATCTTTTATTTCCGTTATCAATGTTCACTGACCTATTTATACCAATTTCCATTGAAAAAACCGAAGATTTCAATACTTTACAAAACCACATTTTTTCACAAAATTTCTCAGATTTCATGATTTTATGAAGTATTGAAATCTCCGTTGTTTCGATGGAAATCTGTATAAATAGGTCAGTAAACATTGAAAACGGAAAGAAAAGATATCCATGAGCGATAAGTACTTAAATATCGCTTTATGAAATTTTGGATTTTGCTTGACAACACGAAGTTCGCCATGTTTGAGGCCAAAAATCTATGAATACTATATCTTCGATTTTCGTGAAAATTTTTGTCTCGGGGTAGAAAAGGTAGCAGATTACGATTCTGATGAAATCTCAGGATGCAAGGGGACATATTTTTTCACGACGGCCAAAAAATGAGTAAAAATGAAGTCGAAAAAATGATTTATTGTACTTTTCGAAACTTCGACTTTTCGCTACACTAAAAGTGTCAACAGAAAAGTTATTCTGTGTAACTAGGCAGTCATTTTGGTTTTTTGAACGAAAATCTAGCTTAATTGTGAAGCATGTTATGAATTTTCGAATTTTCGAAATTTCAAGAGCCGGCTTTTAGGCAGTTTTGAGAAATGGCGGAATCCGTATGTGTAAAAAGATCCTGGACATTAGGGACACCTACCATGAAAATCTCAAAGAGATCCGAGCAATTTGAACATTTTGTCAAATGGGGGTCTCGATTTCATGCAATCTCTCAGAAGACGTGTGTTAAACCACACCTTTTAGAAAATGAAAGATGATTTTCACTTACTCGAGCACAAAGAACCCGCTTCACATGTAAGCGGAAGGTTAGTAACATATTTTGAACGATTTATATTTAATTTTAAATATATTTTCCACTGTCTAAATATCGGACAAAACCTGGATTCTGTTGGTTTAGCTCACAACACGGGCGAGATATAATGTGAATTTGACTGACTATATTTGATTTAGGGAATCGTACCTTCACGAGCTGATGAACGACTTGACTGAGTGTATGGAAATGGGCGTTACTTGGTTGACATCGACAGACATGAGATCACGACTGATCAAAGCATTGCAAGTGAGCGTTTTTAGTTTCTGGTAACACCATAATGGCAGATGCTAATTGCTCGCTGATATGGTAACACTTTTTTGAAAACAAAGCTACCTACACATGACTTCTTTAAAAAATATTCAAAAGATGGTAAATTACAGCAATCAAGACGGTCGGATCGTGTAGTGGAGGCAAGCGAATACGCGGGCAATGAGGACGATTCTGATAGTTCCTCATCAAACGACGATTCTGATGACGAGGAGGAGCTAATCTCGGATGAAGACTCAGATTCATCTGATACTGATAACGATGATGGTGTCGGAAATCGGGAAAAGCCGCAGAAGCTTCGGAATAGAACCGGGCGAAATGCGCAGGGAAAATACGAGTGCGAAAAATGCGACCAGAGATTCAATAGCAGATTCGGACTCTGGATTCATGGCAAGAAACACAAAGGTGGGCGTGTATTATGATTTGAAGAACACTTTGACAAAAACGCATGTAATTTCAGAAGGAACGCGTGAAATATGATAATTTTAGTGTTTTCAGAAACCTTGGAAGAACGAAGGCCGTACCCTTGTGAGAAGTGTTCGAAGAGATTTCCTACGAGGAAAGCACTGCAAACCCATATGAACGTGCATTTACGTAAGTATTTATTCGAACTAATCTATTATTATTGAATTTGTATTGTAATTTGCGAAAATTTACTGAAAATTACTTTTCGGAAAATATAATTATGTTAAGCTGATGACGACCCTCGCAAGCGTCCTTATCAATGCGAGAAGTGTGAAAAGTACTTCACCGGAACGACCGCTCTGGCACATCACATGAAGTCGCACGAAAGTATGGTTTATTTTTTTTGCTCCCTCAGTGGTTCTATATGAGTGAGAATGTAAAAAGAATAGACTCCGAAACACTTTTCTTGAAACATTCTAACAATCTATCATTGTTTAAAACTTTTTGAAATCTTTTTTTATGAATTACAGCTGACGAGAAGAAGAGAAGGCCGTTTGCTTGCGACGAATGCGAAAAAAGGTTTACTACCAAAAGCGCACTGCAGCTGCATCAGCGGAATCACTTGCGTGAGTAAATTAAATTCTAATCAACGAATTATTTTCACAGCTGCATTTTTTAAGGAATACTATTTTTTAGTAAAGTAATGTGTTATATAAATTTTTAAAAAAATAATAATAATGAATAAATCATAATTTCCAACCGAGGACGATCCCAGGAGGCGGAAGGTCGAATGTGGACTGTGCGGAAAACTACTCTCTTCTGAAAATGCTCTCAAGGGACATCACAAAAAAGTCCATCGAGGTAGGTATCAGCCTGATATCAATTGTTTTACAACGTTAACGCATCATTCAATAATGGACCCTTTATGGTCGCCAAAGGGGGGGGGAAGTCGCATGAAAGTCACTCTCTTCATTTCCCGAACTATCTCACCGGTCGACCGGTCGAGAGAGTTCGGGAAATGAAGCGAGTGACCCCTCAGCTTTTTGCGGCCATAAATGGCCCATAAGAAAAGAATAAAATGCAGAGAAGGATCCGAATGAGAAGGTGGAGAAACCATTCAAGTGCGAGGAGTGCGGGAGGGCTTTTCGCCGTCCGGACTACCTGAGGTCGCACATGCAAACTCATGCTGGTGAATCATATTTTTATATTCATACAATGATGAAAACGCTTAATCTACTGACGCTGATGATTGCTACGATTTGTTTGTTTTTTTCAGAAGAGGAGCACCTCAAGAAACCGTTCAAGTGCGAGCATTGTGATATGCGGTTCGTTCAGCGATTTCCCCGGAAAAATCACATGATCAACGTCCATATGGGTAACATTTTCAAATTCATAAGAAACCATTTCACGATAAGTATTTAAATTAAGCCGCGGACGATCCACGCAAGGAGAGCTACGATTGCGAAATATGCGGGAAGGCGATGGCAAACCGGCAATCATTCGCCAGACATAAGCAGAAACACGAAAGTAAGATAATTACTTGCTACTTTACCCCCGACGTGAGGCGGTTGGATGTTGGCGCCCAATGACGAAAACAGCCAAACGCGTTGCCTTAGGAAGTCACATCCCGCTCTTCCTAGATACTATTTTACGTACAATACAACAACCCATGTCTTGATTCAGTTCAAATTACTGTAAATGTCGGGAATTTAAATTTTATTTCAGAAGACGTCAGTGAGAGAAAGCAATTCGAATGCGAGATTTGTGAGAAGTCCTACACGCACGCTTACATTCTGAAGAATCACATGAAAACACGTGGGTTGTTTTAGATTCGACATAATCAATGTACCGTGTTTAAAAATACAATTTACCATGGTATCCTTCATAATCGTGAATTTTCTTTCAGACGAGGATGCTGATTACAGCACGAAGAAGTTCTTTTGCGATGTCTGCGGGAAGGGATATCTGACGTTGCCTAGTCTCCAGCGACATCAGAAGGATCATCTAAGTAAGTTAATTGTATTTTCTTGATAATTCACCATTCATACAAAAACTGATATGATATTCATACAAAAACTGACATGATATGTGAAGCATTATTTTCACTCTTTCGGAGGACAGTGTTTTTTAGGAAAACAACACCGATTAAAACAAAATTAAATACAATTAAATACATTTGTTTGAAGGTGATGACGACCCGCGCAAAATGAGGCATGAATGTGATGTCTATGGGAAGAACCTCAGGAATTCGACATCACTCAAATATCACAAGAAAATTCATCTGGGTTAGTTTCAGGATCTTATTTTTTTCACAACGATTTTTATCACATGTATCTGCCTAAACATTTCATATACAACCTTATATGTGAACCTAAATTAATGATGTATGCTTAAAAATAAATTAATTTCAAAAATATTTTGAAGCCGACAATGATCCAGCCAAGATTAAGTTCGAGTGTGACATCTGCAGGAAATTCCTCTCCCATCCACAGCATCTCAAGCAGCACAAGCGCACGCAACATCTCGGTTAGGAATACTCGTCTCGGTTAGGAATATCGTATTATTAGTTTAAAACTGTGATTATACATTGACCCTAGTCTAGCAGTGTTCTCTCGATATCTAAATGAAACTTACGCTTTACCCTTACCATAATTACAGAAAAGGACGACCGGCGTAAAGGAAAATTTGAATGTCATATCTGCGTTAAGAGTTTTACGACTAAGAGATCACTCAAGGATCACAAGCAGAGACATCTGAGTTAGTTCTCGATTCATTTATCAAAAACAGAGAATTCGATCGAAGTTATCACCTTGTTTGCCCTGGTAAAAATTAATTGTGCTTAACTATTCATTTCAGCGGGAAAACATTTATCAAAACGGATGAACGACCATGAGAAGTCTGATCAGGGTGAAATGAGGGTTAGCTGTACAATTACTCCTGCTCACAATCAATCTAAAAATACTTTTCCAGCGCCCTCGCCGATCTTGCATAATACCGAACAGACCAATCAAGAAGTGGTTGAAAGGGATGGAAGTGATTCATCTTCCTATGAATACAGCTCCGACTCCGAGAGAGGTCCCTGGTCAGATGATGAGGATGATGATGATGAGTCGAAAGAAGGCACTGAAGATTTTTAAATTTATGTTTCTAATTTACCGAATTTATTAATATTTTATAATTGTTTGATTTTTGTTCGATAGTAGCGTTGAACGGTTGTATGCGAGCTCGGAATGATAAACTTTCAAATTTGCATATTTTTTTGCTTTCGAAATGTTGTTTCCTCTGGAACGCCTCGTTTTATTGAATGACTGAAGCTCTGCTGTCCTTAGCACTGTTTTAGTGTTAGCATCCCCTCTGGCAAGGCTCCTGTTCATTGAAAATGAACATGATCCGCCCACTTGCGAACAAATGAAGGTCGAACCATCTCATTCACTCACCAGTTTTTCCCTCGTCTTCGATGCTCGTCCCTCTTCTCTTCCTCCTTTTCCCTATCGCAATCTCTACGGCTGATGTGGAAACACCGTTCACTACATGCACTCCAGTACACGTTTTCAATACCAGGTATTCATAAAGATGAATAGCTTCAAGTGTTCTGTCATATCATATGTGTACCTACGATGCATATTGAATATATGTAACTTGTACATTCAGAAAGCTTCGATGCAGTTGCAACACGGAACGGTCAGGCCTAACTCACGTGCCCACTTCTATACCACCCTGCCCTCCGGGAGGTGTTCAACTCCAGAATAAGGAGCTTTCCAGACTCTTCAACAAGACCGGCGCAATAATAGGTGAATTTACTGCGAGATATGGGATTCACAAATTTATTTTGCAGATTCGCACTTCTCTGTATACCCTGGTTCAAATGTGAAATATATAGGCGTCGAAATTGTATTTGACATTGGCGATTGTTATGTAAGGTTCCATGATAACACATCACTGACCCGGATCATTGATGGCATGTGCTGGAAAGCGAATAACTTTGTGAAGAAGGCCAAAGCTATCAGGGTATGTTATAAACGGCTTGATCAAGTCGCGTATTGTTATTCAGAAAGAAACCCTTTTCACTCCATCGTCTAAAATGCCTTCTACACCTGCAATCATGGCCACTTCAGAGACTGGTGCATCTACTGAATCAAAGGTAAACAAATTTTCGAGAACTTATTTTTAAAAACTTTTATTTAGATCATAACAGATGGCGAACTCACTTCATTCCCTCCTATCATGGTCGCTTCCCACTCAACTGTTGCATCGATCACCGAGTCGAGTGATCTCAATAACGCAACGGAGGCGCAGGTGAGTGATAGAATCATAAATGAAAGATCTACAACTGAAAATCATGGTATTTGTTCAAATATTGGATTTAGGCAGTTCCTGAGGGTGGTCTCACTACGCCCTCCACCACCATGCCAGCTCCAATTTCTACGATTATATCGGTCAAGGTTCCATCTGAATTCGAGAAAGCATCTAACTCACAAGTGAGTATTAGACGTTATCAGTGTTTAGCATTGTATTAAATTGAATTGTTTTAATTTAATGATTTTTTAGTTAATTATTGGGTTTAGATCGACAATCTGACAGAATTCGATATGACTACCGTCTCTTCCACCATGCTCGCTCCCGATTCAACGATAGCCTCGTTCGAAAACGCAACTGAATCAAACGTAAGAAAAATAATTTTAAAGGAGGACTGAAGGCAAAGTTCAACTTCGGACCGTGTCATTACCATGACTTAGCTCCTGTTAACGACTAAACGCTCCCAAAAAATTACATTAATATATCTACTCTCAACAGACGCTTGTGGGACAGGGAAGTGTGCGAATTCAAATATCTTGTGGATTTGTCAAAAACTGGTGGGAAACGAACCCGCAACCTTCCGATTACGTGACGGCTGCTCTACCACTGAGCTATCCTATCGATGTGTGTCCGCTTCCTAGCTCGCGCTATGATCTTTGGAGGGTGGAACCTCCCTTCTATCGGTGTGAATAATTTGCCGAGAGCCCTCCTTTAAAATGTATTAATCAATCTGTGTCATTCAGAATCGTGAAGCTTCAACGATGCCATCCTCCCAGGATTCCTTATCGTCATTCATTCATGCCAACTCCACAAAGATCTTCATGGTAATTGGCGTATCTTCGACTCTCATTTTCGGCATCCTTCTATTCATCATCTTTCGTAAGAGAAATTCAAAGAAAGGATCGTTCACACTTACTTTCACCCCCATTGAACATCCATACTATAAGGAGAAGAGCATTAGATCAATTGCATGATTCATTTTCAACCAAAAATACATGCCCTGTTACTGTGCACTTCCAAATTTAAGATTATATTATAATAAGAGATTCGCTTCATTGTCTTCAAACTATTTCCCGAATGATCTTCTCAAATAAATTTTGAACAACTCAATCAAATCTGAGTAGTCTCATGAAAACACAGATTTAAACTCGAAAGGCTCAGCTTTCGATCAGCGAATTTTTGAGCCATCAAATTTAATGGCCCATATGAACAGCTTAAAAGTACCATTCAAAGCTGAAATTGAGTCATGTTTGTATTCGTAGTTGATCCTCCGGCAGAGGACGATCTAGCTTTCGCCGAAAAAATGCAGCGCTATAGCATCAAATATTTGAGACGTAGTCATTGCGGAGGACGACTTGTTACTTTTGAAGAGGTTGTACTATTTGCGAATAATACTGAGTGTCCTCACTTCGTAAGAAATGGGAGTGATTCCTCATCTTATGAATCCAGCTCCGATTCTGAACGATGGGACTGGTCCGATGATGCTGTGTCGGAAGAAGGCACTGAAGAGATTTTTTCGTGTTTTTTTATGTTTGAAAAAATATGTAATGGGATATAAGTTCATTAACTTTTTTTAGATGAAATGCTTATCTATAATTGTTCACAAATTTATGGAATTGATTTTTACATATTTCATGATAGTTCGATAGTAGCGTTGAACGATTTTGTATGAACTCAGAATGATAAAATGTAAGTTTTGATTTCGACATATTGTCACCTCTGGCGCACCTCGTTTAATTGCATTGTTGCAGCAAGTATCTGAAATAGTCAGTTAAACAGTTTTAGCACAACCTAGCAACCCCTCTGGCAAGGTTCTTGTTTACCAAGAAGGCGTTTCGAAAATAAACAAACTCCGCCTCCGCCTACCTGAACGCTAATGTAAGTAGGGAAATCTCATTCATTCACTAATCCCTTCTTTTTGGATGCTCGTGCCTCTTCTCTTCATTATTTTCTATTTTCACTCTCGTCATCTCCACGACTAATGTGGATATTACCCCGTTCACAAGATGCTTTAAAGCGGATACAGATCGTGGAAGGTATTCATGAAATCAGTTTTCTCTTTCAATAATAAGGCGGTTACATTGCCAATCTTACGTGAAAATTAAATGTTTAGACAGCTTCGATGTGTTTGCTTGCCGTCTCTTGCGTGGCTAAAAAACGTAAACACTCTACCAAAGTGCCAGTACGAAGGGGTGGAAGAGTTGAACGAGGAGCTGTCAAATATCTTTAATAAGACGGTCATATTCACGGGTTAGTGAAGATGTTTTCGTACGACGAACAATTTTCGTTTACAGATTCACCTTACTCGAAAGTTGATCAGTATTCACCACACATACTGTTCTACATCAGGAACTGTTATTTGGGATTCAGTGAGGGTAACTCTCGGGACAGTCAGTGCAGAAGATCGCAGCATTTTATTCAAAAGATCAAGGACCTCAAGGTATTTTGTCTCAAGATATTGCATGTGCATAATTATTGTTTTTAAAGAAAGAAACGCCTTTCATCACTTCATCAACTACTCCTAAACATTCGATTACATCTACGACCATGAATACTTCGGAAACCGAAGCACCTACCCAATCACCGGTATGCACAATCTAAAGTATATATTTTATAAGTGTATTTATTTTTTAGAGTGTGACTTATGTTGATCTCACCTCTCCCACCTTGAACGCTCCCAATACAACTATTACCTGGGCAGCATTTTTGTCTGATTTCGAAAACGGAACTGACTTAAGTATTGGGGTGTCCGAAAAGTTCGTATAATTTTTTGTCTTTATTTTTTATTCAATGCTTTACAATTCTCAGTGACCAATGTATGCCCCCTTCTTTCTCACTACCTCCCTCCAGCGATTGGGCAGGGTCTCGATTCCTCTCTTCCAGAATGCGGGTTTCTTCGAGACCGCCCAGTTCACGAAAGCCCTCACAACTTCATCTCGATTCTTGAATTTCTTTCCTTTGCAGAAGTCAGAGAGAGAGCGGAAGCAGTGGTAGTCGCATGGGGAGAGATCCGGGGAATACGGTGGATGGGGAATCCTCTCGATCTTCAGATCGTCCATTTTCTTCTGGGTCATCTTCGCTCGATGTGGGCGAGCATTGTCCATCAGAAGAAGAATTTTGCCCTGGTTCAGGAGTCTGGGAGGGACTCTATCTTCCAGTTGTTCAGAGAAGAGGTCGGCATTGATGCTGGTGCCAGGGGCGAGGATCTCCCAGTAGATGGAACCGAGCACTGAGAAGAAGAAGCAGAGGAGTTCCTTCTTTCCGTGCTCTTCCTTCTTCGGGACGGGCGTGGGCTTCTCATCTGCATCCACTCATTGCAGTCTCCTCACAGGGTTATCGTACGTGATCCACTTCTCATCTGTAGCGATGATGGAATTGACCCATTGAAGATTGGATCTACGATGGAGTAATTCCCGACAGACTTGAACACGATTTTTCAGCTGTTCGGGGGAGAGGTCATGGGGAATCACTTGTGGGAGTTTCGGCTTCTTCCCAGATCGATGGAGGATATCGGACACCGTTGATCTGGGAGTACCAGTATCCTTCTTCAACTCACGCACACTGGCCATGGGCTTGCGCTTCAGTGTGCGGAGAACGGGAGGCTGATCGAGGGAGGGAGGGCGTCCAGAGCGGGGTTGATCATCGAGACCAAACTCCCCTTTCTTGAAGCGGGAGAACCACTTATAGCAGAAGGGTATGGAGGGGGCGTCAGCTCCTTCCGACTGGGCCAGGGGAGAGTGGGCCTCCTTCACGGATCGGCCAAGACGGTAGTAATGAAGTAAAACGGCTCGGAGGTAGAGATGGGAGTCCATCACAAGAATCAATGTAGCAACAAGGGGACTGATTAAATCCTCTCACTACTCAACGTCAGAATGATGCAATACATTGTTGACAAACAGATTGCGCAATCACTGGATTTGATCGCGAGCTGACTTTTTTTCCGAAGCATTATACAAACTTTCCGGACACCCCAATAGAAGAATTAACTGTCGACGCATTCAAAGATTTACAGAAACATAGTTTGATATATTTTAGGTTAAAATCATATCAACTAATCTTGCTGTGGCCGTGGGCAATTCAAAACAGATACATCGACAACATATGCGCCTAAAATCGACAACGCAACTGAATCACAAGTGAGTAGTAATCTCCGTATTATTGGACTTTTTTGTAAATTTACATATTGAGTTTAGACCGTTAGTGTGACAGAGATCGATATCAATATCGTTACCACTGCGTTTGTTCCCCAGTCAACGATGATCTCAATCACGGTTTTATCAGAATTCGAAAACTCAACTGACTCGCAAGTAAGCAGAACACGAACAATCATTATTTCAACGGCTCAGAATATATAAAGCAACATATTCAGAATCTCGAAGGATCAACGATACTATCCTCTCAGTATTTTTTATCAACATTCATTCATAACAACTCTTCAACCATTTTCATATCCGTTAGTCTCTCTTCCGGTCTCGTTTTCGGAGTTATTATGTTCATCGTCTTTCGTAAGAGAAATGCAAAGAGAAGATCGTTCACACTTATTTTCACCCCCATTAAGTATCCTTACAGTCAGGAGAAGATCAATGATCTAATTATTCTCAGACGAAAATTTTAGCATTTCATATGACTGTTTTTAAAATCTCATTTCGATCAATTTTCGTCATTTTAGTTTTAATTTATTTTTATTATTTTCAGCTCACCGAATTTTCAAATACTTCCCCATTTTTTCTGATCTAATAAAACAAATAATATTGAACAATATATATATGAGAGGAATCGCGAGAGAATCGACCATTTGAGGGGGGTGAGCGGCGGTAGGAAAAAAATGTGTCCTATCTGGCAACAAATTTACAAACAAGTATTTCAAATGATGCTCTTCCAACCGCGTCGTCAGAATTTTGACAACGGTCGTCTTCTTCGAGATTCAGAAGGCCAAACTTGGTACTATCACTTTTCGATAGTCAAATCGCGATCACTTAAATGATCATAATTTCGTTTAAAATTAAGATAGAATGTCGTTCTTTGTTTCAAAAGAAAGCTACCATCATGCTCTACAACTTTTCTGCTGACGTTATCATTCCTCGTCTTCATCCTGGTGCGGGGCGGTCGGGTGGACCAAAAGTTGCGTAACTTTGGAAATCGGAAAACTATCTGGGTTTTCATGCTTAAGTTGTAGTCCATACATGTGTCTCACTTCTCTCCAAAAATGAAAGAAATCGGGATATGGATAAAAAAATGGGGTCACTTTCGTGCGGCGACCCCAAAATGAGTTCTGGACAAGAGTACATCCGTATCTGAAATTAGCCCCATTTGAGCTCACTCAAATGTTCCCCAATTGTAAATTTGAACGGTAATTTTAACATATAATGAAAACGGTATCATCGTTGTCTTAATCATTGTGCTCAAATTCCTTTCCGGCCGTTTTTATCTAATAAATTTTATTGGCTGCGAAGTGTATGCTCCCTGTGTGCTCACCGGCCCAGCAGTCATGGTTGTCAGACTCAGCAAACTGCGTCCCCTAGCAAGGTCATATCTGGGTGATCAGGTCAATCGGTGTGGGTGCGCTTTTTTATCTTATTGAATTTGTATTAGGTTGTTGCACAAGTCCTGTGGAATTTTGATATTTTGTCTTCCATCTTCCTGTTGGATTGATAGATGAACTTCGGGATATTGATTACTAATGAGGCCTTGTATAATATTTCACATGCGCACCCTATCATTATTGCCCAATCAGAGAGGCGAGGACATGATCCAGTTAAATTTACTAAAATTCATCCACGGAAAACGCAACATTTCTCAATATTCAGTTTCCTATGAAGAACGCTCAATTCTTTGTGGTTATCTGAAGCTCCCATCTTTACCCTATACATGATGTTTTTAATGGATGCTGGAAATTACATCCTTTCGAAAAATGTGTTGATCTGGAAATGATTACATTGTTGAATTTCTTTGTTGATTTTGCATATTTCTGAAAAATACGAAATTCAAATTTTCTGAAAGGGAGAAGAAGCAGGCACCAATATTTTTTATGAGAATATAGCCTCTTCGTGGGTGCATACAGCGCACACATGACGGAGCCTGTATGATTGGTCTTCCATTCAGAAAAGCAGGTACAAGTCACATGCAGCCTGGGTCTGATCATAGTTTTGCTATCATGTAATTTGGTTCAAACCCACTCACATGACAGGTCTAGCCTATTTTTTGAAAGATCATCAATGGTACTTCTCATCCAACATTATGACGTTGTTTCGTGAATTTTACTTTGATTGAAATGTACGTGAGCAAAGTTCAAGCATATCCCAAAAGAACACCACGTTTGTTGGCCATTGATATTTGAGACACGCGAGTTATGATCGTTCAAAGTACTGACACAAAAAACCACAAGATTTTTGCAACAGCCTAATATTTGATAAATGGTTGTAAAACAAAAATTTACAAGGCCCAGAAAATCATTATCAGTAACATCCATCATACTCACCGTCCTCGCAGCCGTTAATTGACGGGTCAAAGTTTGGAAAAAAAAAATAAATGAGGGACACACACAAATGAGGGAAGGGTCCTCATATCCATTCATCAGCTCGCTAAGATGATCGTCCTTCTTAGCTTCCTCATATTCCCACTCGCATTGACATTCTATAATGCATTGACATTCTATATAGCTCCACTCACAATGTTCGTTCCTGAGGATTTATTTGTTTATATTGCGAGGTATTAATGAAAAACAAATAATATTGTACCATGAGAAACAGTTTTTTTTTTCTGTTTTCCTCTTTACTCCATATTTGATAAATTAATGGTTGTGATAAATCGACTGGTAAAGTTCATAACAAATTAGTTGCCGCACCCAGCATCCCCTCGGGCATTGCAGATTTACGATGAATAGGTGCGAAAATTTCGAAAACAGTGAGGCTTCACCCACTTTAGATACATACATGAAGGTAAGAACATCTCATTCATTCATCAGTATGTCTATCCCATTCACTAAATGTTTCTCGTTCAGAGGGTAAGCATTTGTTTCATCGAGTTTTATTTCTTGCTTGTTTGTCGATATTTACGGTTCAAATAAATATACCTTTTCAGACAAGCTGCATGCCGTTACATACCAGAATTCACGTGAATACCCTGCCGAATTGCCAGCCGGGCAGAGTTGAGAGTCAGAGACTAGATCTGTCCAATCTCCTCAACAAAAGTGTTCAAATTTTTGGTGAGCATCTTCGAATATTTGCATTTTGTATTATTCGTTGTAACAATATATTTTACAGGGTTATTTTACGCTCCGGATTCTTGGATTTTCGACTATTTTGTATCCGACGTATTATTTGTAATTGGAGATTGTTATGATATTGATGATGATATTTACTCACCAAGTGATGCTACTGAAATGTGCAGAATAGCGCGACATTTCGTTCAAAAGATCAGAGAATTCAAGGTATTGAAATTGGCATAATTCTCAGTTCAAAAATTTTGTTTGAGAAACAGTCGATTTCCTTCGCGTCACCAACTATTCCTACATATTCGACTACAACTTCAACGAATGCTACTTCGGAATATGAGGCATCTACTGAACCACAGGTCTAAAATATTATTTATTATTTCCTGAAATATTTATTAGTTTCTTTAAATATTATGATTGATGGTATCAAACTGCGAATTCGCTCCTTCTTCTCCCACGTTTGTCTCTCCAAAACTCAACTATCACCTGGGCCACAGATTTGTCTGATTTCGAGAAAGCAACAGGCTCACCAGCGTGTGTTAGATTATCAAAAGAAAAAAATTCTAAATGCTGTTTTTAGATAGTGACAGAGGGCGATATCAACACATCCTCTTCTACCCATTCAACGATTGCCTTTACAACGGTCACGACAGAATTCGAGCACACAACTAACTCAAAAGTGAGTGGTAGACGTTAACAAAAAGTTTTAAAAAAATACCATCTATTATATAAGAAAAACAATTGCATTTTGCCCAATAAGTAATTGAATTTTTGAATACGTAGTAGTTCTCGTTTTCATTCTTAAAATTCACTATTCAGGTTCTAGAAGGTTCTGAAAATACATCTTCATACTTTGCACTCTCCACAATGACTCGATCCAACTCGACAACAATCTTCATGATCATCGGCGTCACTTCGATTCTCGTCTTCGTAATCATTATCTTTGTCGTCATCCATAAGAGAAATGGTCAGAAAGGATCGTTCACACTCACTTTCACTCCTATTGAACATCCATACTATGAAGAGAAGAGAATTAAATCGATGATCTGATTCATTTGTTATCGCTCTTCTTTCAAATCTTTCACGGTTAATTATAATTGAGCATATACTATATGTCTTACCTAAAAAAAATTCCGACTGTTTTTATTTAATAAATTATGTGAACACCTAAATGACACGTTGCAGCATAATGAGAACACGACGAACAAACTGAATGAAACTGTATTTCTCACTAAAATCAATAATTTTTTTTTGCGATTTTTTTTCAACGTACTTAGCAACTTGCTCTTGAGCTTTCGCGCAGTAGTCTTACTTTGCAAGTTTGAATAAGCCGTGAGTGGGATATAATCACCAAAACAATTGCACCATGTTCTGATTCCGCCCACTGAGTGGCGATGTACAGGTTGGAAAAGTGCTCCGGTGAAGCAGCGCGTCTTGATACCAAATATATCAATAGTGGATTGTGTTCCCATCTGCACGTATGTTCACTGCCATAATTGGAAACAGCTGGAACAATTACTAAATTCGAAAACCCGAAATATACATTAATTAGGCTTAATTGAGTAATTACTAGAAGATTTTGAGTAATTACTAGAAGACCTTCAAGATACTTAAAACGCTGTCTCCGTAAGAACGGAGTGGTAGGTGGCACAATGGCTAAAAGTCATCCCCTGAAGTTCAAACTTTATGGTTGGAGTGCCTATGGGTGGGATACACTTCAGCCAAAAAATTAGACCCAAAAGTTGATATTTGAACTTTGGAATCCGAAATTTTCAAAGTGATTTTAGCCCTACGTGCAAATTTTATTTATTTAGGCACGACGATTTATGATCTTCTTGAGCCACTGGAAATTCGCAGTACCTCACTAATCTGTCTTCAACTCTGTGCCTAGTAATGAATAAGAAAACAAAAAAAAACAATAAAGAATAAGTGAAACATTCATTAAAACAGAAACACTCAAATACAACATGAAACAGCAAAAAACAGATCATACATGTTGAAAATTTGGCCAAAAAGGCGAGAAAAAAAATTGCAAAAAGTTCATGCCGCCGAGCGGAATCGAACCTGAGTATATTTTTTTTGAATTCGTCATACAATTTTATCACATATCTCATTTCCACGATGGGGTTTTAGTTGGAAAGTGGTGCTTTATTTTTTAGAAAATTTAAAATATGCAGATTTCTCATGTCTTACGAACACCATGAGTCTCACACTCTCGAAAACATGGATTCTAACATAACTGTTCATGCTCTTTCGAATGATGTATAACATGTAGGGCTAAAATCACTTTGAAAATTTCAAATTCCAAAGTTCAAAGATCAACTTTTGGGTCTAGTTTTTTGGCTGAAGTGTATCCCACCCATAGGCACTCCACCCATAAAGTTTGAGCTTCAGGCGATGACTTTTAAGGATTGTGCCACTTCCACTTCGGAATCTGACGTTCTTACGGAGACAGCGTTTTAATATGATGTATAGTGCTTTCATCCTCGTATGTAATGGAAAATGAACAAGTCTCTAGTTTGATTTTAAAGTGATTTTATAAACGCAAAAAACTGCAACTCTTCATTGATGAACTAAGGTATTCATGCTCACTTTAACCGCACTATCAGATTGACACGAGCACAAGTCAATACATTTGTCGAGAGCTCCTGTTTTTTTCATTCAAATCTTCCACTAGAGATGCAATATAAACAACGGGCGAACATTCCAGTCGTTAGTAATGTTTATCTCACGAACATTTCCAGTCGTTAGTAATGTTTATTTCACGAACACTTTAGGGTACGATATGCAATTGACATTTTAGTATGAGAAAATGGAACCTCGAAAAAGCTTTCGAATAATGACGCATGGATGTTTTAACAACTGTGCCTACCGCCACCATCGAAGATTAGAAGACATATATTTCTACGAGACACTTGGCGCTTACCAGTTTCTCACAGTGCTCGCTCAATGTAGGTCAGTATTTCTTCTTCAAATTATTTAACTGATTTTTTAAAAATATATATATTTCATATTAATCCAGAGCTATCTATGTGTTGATTTTTCGAGCCTCGAATATTTTTGATTACTCGTTTCGAATATTCATACTTAATTCAAGTGAGATTTTAAATTATACAATGACATATGATGTTCGTTTTAGTTTTCGGAAACGTCATGTCCGTTATTGCTCTCAATATAGTAGTACAGTTCGGAGAATGGGGAAGTTCCGCATTTGCTGTAATATTTGAGATAAGTAAATGTATATTTCTTGTTGAAATAGGATGGCCCATTCATGCTATCCCCAATCGTTTTTAATCTCGGTATCACTCTATCGAGATTCGCAGCTGTTTATCGGCCATTACACCAGAAACAAGTATGCCACTATCTTCCTTAATTTTCCATTGTTCATTATCATTGTTGAGATATGGTGCAATCGTAATACACGAGGTGTAGTATTTTTTCTTTGGTTTTGTATTTTTCTCGCTGTTTCCGTGCCGATTGTTGCAGCTGATAATGCAGATTTCGAGTTTTTGATGTTCAGGGGACAGGTTTTTTTTCATTGGATTGTACATTTAATGTTGCCAGCTGCAGAGATTCGTATTTTCGATACTTCCTCAGTACACAATCTCAATTATATTGGCATCATGTGAATTTACGATTTTTATAATGATAATCGTTAAGATAAGAATCAGGGTACGTCATTTGCATTTATCAATTGCGCACGATCTTTCAAGGCTCGGCCAACAAATCACAATAAAAGGACCTTTGGAACGTATACATTGAGAACGACGTTGGCATCATTACCTAATATTATTGGTTGAGCAAATAATTTGGCAAGGAATTCCACAAAGACTTTCCGCTATTTCAGTGACATTTCCTTTGACCACACGCATTATCTCGCAATTAATGATGCCATATTTAAGTTGGAAAGTTCGTCGAATCATAATTGACAGCGCTGAAATAATCGATAAACCAATGGAGTAAGTGATTGCATTCTGAATTTATTCGAAATTATAATGGAATAAGCGCGTCAACAGCAATCGCTAACTCGGCTCCTATTTTGATGCTCAATATATTCTTCCCTAAGGTCAGAAATATTGTTTATTTTAATACGCTTTTTTCGTATTTGCAAACAACACATGCGCAAAATAAGCACTGATTTTCCCGCATTTCAACAAATACATTTCCCCCATTTTTTTAGATACTGTGTTAGATGTGTACGTTAACAATTTTCAATAATAATCATTACCTATATATAAAGCGCTGTGCCCGTACGTTTGTCCGGATTGCGAAATAGGGAGATTGCGAAATGGGGAGGGGGACTGATGAAGTTGCAAAGTCATCGAATTATTACTGTATAAAAATCAATAATTAGCATTGGGACAACTACCGTACAACAATCGATAATTAGCCATGGGTCACCTATTATTCCGTGGGTCAGATTTATAATTTTGACCTGTCATCTTTGAATTACCGTATGCCAATCAATAATTAGCATTGGGACAACTACCGTATACCAATCGATAATTAACAAACTACCGTATACCAATCGATAATTAGCTTCTAGAAGGTTCGAAAATGTTCGAAAGCTTCCAGAATGTTCCAGAAAGTTCAAAAATGTTCCGAAGCTTCTAGAATGTTCCAGAAAGTTCGAAAATGTTCCAAAGCTTCTAGAATGTTCCAGAAAGTTCGAAAATGTTCCAAAGCTTCTAGAATGTTCCAGAAAGTTCGAAAATGTCCCAATGCTTCTAGAATGTTCCAGAAAGTTCGAAAATGTTCCAAAGCTTCTAGAATGTTCCAGAAAGTTCGAAAATGTTCCAAAGCTTCTAGAATGTTCCAGAAAGTTCGAAATGTTCCGAAGCTTCTAGAATGTTGAATAAAACGACAGGGAGAATAGGAGAGAGGGAGAGAGAGATAGAGCGAGTGAGGGTTGACAGGGAAAGAGAGGATTCAGAGGGGGGAGCGGGGGTGAGGAAGACAGAGGAAGAGATGAACAAAAGAGAGTGTGAGAGAGAGGGAAGGAGAGAGAGGGAGAGAGGGAGAGAGAGAGGGAGAGAGAGGGAGAGACTGAGGGAGAGAGAGGGAGAGACAGAGGGAGGGAGAGAGGGAGAGAGGGAGAGAGGGAGAGAGAGAGGAAGAGAGGAAGAGAGAGGTTAGAGGGAGAGAGGGAGGGAGAGTAAGGGTGAGAGAGATGGAGGGAGAGAGGGAGAGAGAGGGAGGGTGAGAGAGATGGAAGCAGATAGAAGGCCGATCTTTGCTTAGAATGAAAGCGGAGATCCAGGGCTACAACTTTCATGTTGATCGTGTCAATCCAAGTGCACGCTCCTGTGCGGGGCTGTCGGTCGGACTAAAAATACCGAAATTTTTCAAATCGAAAAAAACCACAACAGTTATTATGCGGAAGTTATAGTCCCTATAGGTGACTAACTTTTCGCCAAAAATCAGACTAATCGTGAAGATGAAAAAAAAGGGGGCGCACTTTAGTAGGGTGGTCCCAAAATGGGTTCCAGACAGAGAAACTTACAAAAGTGTAATTGGCTGCTATCTGGCTCAAATACATCCATAATCATCAAAAACAACATTTAAAGTTGTTTCCCCAATTGTCGTAACACTGTAAATGGCCAAAAATTACAGTATGTCGTCAAATTAGAAAATCAATATTTTTACCTTCAACAACCTATGGGATGGGTGCAATTGCACTAAATCGGTTCCAAGTAGTGTAGGAACATCCCTTGAAACGTGTCAAAGAAAGAGGGCACCTGTAAACATGATATTTCATGCGATGAATCCGTGGAAAGACGCAAAACTGTAATTTCGGCCGTCTAGATCAAAATATGGGAACTGTCAGTGGTAGGTTACCACTGGTCACTGTGAAATCAGGATCGTAAAAAGGCTTTGATGAAATTCGGACCTCACAATGGTTGGAATGTCAATTGTGTAGCACATAAAATACAATACAACACGTTTTTAAAAAATATACAATACAACAGGATTTACAAAAAAAGTATTCTTGTTGAAGGCTACTGTGTTCCATGCCGCGTTTGATTATGCATCACATAGACCACTCACTTTAAATTATCGGGGGGGGGGACCAAAAGCGGACTGGGGGTGGGACAAAAGCCGACCTGACAAAAGCCCAACAAAAGTCGCAATAGCGTCTTGGTAGTTGGGGCAGTATGGCCCGCCCTATAATACCATATGCAATTCGTATTACTAGGCGATTCTGAGTTTCAGCGTATAGGTTCATGGAAACCCCTATTCCATGAACCCAGGTACGTTGATTTTAAGTGAAACTCAATATTGCCTGGTAATGTGAATTGATATTATAAGACAGGCCATACTTTTTTTGGCCATACTTTTTTTTTTATTCCCAAGCGAATAGCGAATTGTTGGGCTTTTGTCCCCCACCTAGCAGACTGACCAAAAGCATACCAGATCGCCGTTCGCTTGGAAGACGATGTGGGTACTTGGGAGTTGTGTTTAGATCCTCGAAAGAGGTGATCTTGAGTTTCAACGTATAGAGTCATGTAAACCCCAAACCCATGACCCCGGGTACGTTGATTTGAACAAAAACTGAAGATCACCTAGTTCGAGGATTTAAACAGGGTGGTGTAGTGTAGAACATATTGATAACATTGCAACAACTCCCACTTTCCCTACGCCAACTTCCAAGTGAACGGCGATCTGGTATGCTTTTGGTCGCCCCTCCAAATTATTTTCAAGTCAGTAAATTTCTATGGAATTCTTCATGTTGCCCCAGAGAACCGATACAGTTTACGGCAATTTGGATAACAACAGTCGTATTCTGTAAAACACACTATCTCAGGAAACCAAAATTATCTTGGCACCAGCTGAAAATTCGAATTTCTTCCAAATATCACAATAAAAAAATTCCATGTAAGTAAGAATAGCAAAAAAAAATTCAAAAATTGTCCGGAAATTTCTGCGCGCTAGTGTACAAGGTGAATGGATTATTGGTGAATTTTTGAATGACTGTCTCTCTCGGTGACCGAGATATCCAAAATTTCATTCTACTTGACAATCACAAAATGTATAGGCAAGGGCTAAATTTTTCAAACAAATCTCCAAGTTTTTGCAAGCTTACTGGCACAGATATCGATTCGATTGAGGTAAAAAAGAATGGTTCAAGACATCGAGGAGCAGTTCAGCTCTACTTGTGGTAGTCGGCCACATAGTATATGCATTCACGTTGTGTGTGTGCATTTGCAATTCCATTATGAATAGATTCCCTATTCTGAAATATGTAAAATTTTCAATTCAAATGCACTATGTTGATATACTGAAAAAAAACACAATGCATGCTCATAAACAACTTCGCATAAATATGATTTTTTTCCACAAAAGATGCTAATCGTTTCGCGATTGAAATTGCGCCCTCTTGTGTCCCTTAGCCCGTGCCCATTTTGTGAGTTTTTGTATGCGCGCACCATCACACTGACGCAATTAATCTCCATCGCTCGCCTCCTCTTTCTCATTGCTTCCATTTCACAAGCTCAGTAGTTCATTCGTGCTTGAAGTTTGCATTGACTTTATTTCATTGCGCGAGTTTTTGTATATACTATCTTTATATTTTCTCAGTCAGGTAAAGTGAGAGCCTGTGTAGACAGGAAGAGACGAGAAAAGCATTCCGTGCTCGTTTTCGTCACAATTCAGCTTTGATTAGATGGAGACCGTGATTACCTCTATCGCATCTGTCGATGACGTGGCTGAACTCCACGAGTTCATGCTCGACGAATTCCTTCACGAGTCACTCAATGCAGCAATCGCCCTGACGAGAGAAGAAGCGACGCAGTGCTATCGAGGTAAGTTTTCATCTCGGGTTTCCGAGCAAAAGTGGTGAAAACACATTGTCTTTAGAAAATATGTCGCTTAATTTTGTTGGTAAGTATCATTGGGGTCCTATCCAATTACTTTACCAAATCTGATGTTATTATGTGATGAATATAGGAGAGCAACAAACTTCAGGAAAATTTACAGTTTATGTCACCCTGTTTTGCAGATTTAATCGAACACTGCGTGGCATCTGGGTTCAGCTGCGTCCAAAGGAATTCCGAGTAAGCACAAATCTGTGAATTTGAAACAACTAATATTTAGGGGACGAATCGTCGGCATGAACATGTCCTCGGTGGTAGATTACGGAGTGGTATGAACTAATACAAGTAATGCAAATATCGGATAATTTACAGAAAACAAGACAATATTATCTAACCGAATCGAAATACCCGACACGTGTCCAGCTCTCCGTCGATCTCCTTGAGGCGCTCAATGAGAATGTAAGCGTCACATTAATTTTGCTAGAATTCGCTTTATTTACTCGCTTTATTTACTCGAGTTATTTACTAGAGTATTTACTCGAGTTAACGCAATTGGCAAAGTAAGCTGATTTTGACGACTATCATGGTCAATTTGAATATGTTTTGAAGAAGTGGGCGGGCATTCCAGCAGATGTGGAACAACTTCTCTACATAGAGATCGTATGTGTCTCACCGCAATACAGAAACTGTGGACTCGCTCAGGTTAGGTAGCTCTTCCTGTAAATGCATTACATTTTTGGAAATTCACTGTTTTCAGAAACTGCTCGATCTCAGCTACAAGAAAGCGCGAGCTGCCGGTGCATCAGGAGCCTTCGCTGAATGCACGGCCTTGCCGTCGCAGAAGGTCAGTGTAAAAATGGTAAATGTTGTTCCGACGTCATCATATTTTACATCAATGCTCGGAACACGCACTAGTGTCTTATCGGTGTTTGCGCAGTAATGGGATAGTTTGTCATTCAGTTACCAGCAACTTCTTACATAAATTGACAAATTATGATAACAAATCGTATTTCAGCTCTTCGGGAAAACCGGATATCGCGTCGTTCAAGAAATTAATTTGGATGAATATCTCGGCGAAGATGGGAAACCGATCTTCGAATGTTCCGATGGAACGACAACTGCACAGCTTGTATTCAAAAGATTGTGAACTTTTCCAGACCGAATAAAGATGTGAAATTGCAAAATTTCTTCCGTCATGTTTAAAAATCCCCGGAAGTAAAAGATACTTCCGAGCGACATGCAAAATACGTGCGCTCCAAAAAAGGCACACACCAATTAGACTGGTGAACTACTGGTTCAAGGAAACAAAACACTATCGCCGAAACAGTCTCCATGGAGAAGCGGGTGAACGGGAAAAGTGTGGCTACATTCTAGTAGAGCTGAGATGCATCCTATGCCGGTCTTGTATGTTCTCCTTTCAACTCTTCGTTTCTTGCAAGCATAATACTGTTATGAGGAAATCAAATCACCCCTTCTGCGTAAGATTGTGAACATAACTGAGGCTCCGATGGAGGAGGAGTGCCAAGCAGAGTGCAATTCATCGGTAAGTCGCGAAAGTCATTATTTCAAAGCGCTTATGCAGAAGCTACTTGGTCAGAAAAGATGCCTGGCCTACTCGTATCGTGCGAATGACTGCATCTTATTGGGAAATGATGATAAAACGAAATCATGCTCGACCACACCAATAATACATTTGAAAACGCTCCATGTGGGCAAAGGTAAGTTCGAGTAAATACTTTTAAATGTAAAAGAAGGAGTGCGGTCTTTGTAGTCATGCTGGACACGCTAAATAATCCATCAGCATGTGGAGGCCCGCTTCAACACTCGATTTGCAACGATAAAACTTGCCGATGCGAGTACGGATACGAAATGAGATATGAAAATCATAATGGAAAGCGGTTTTATTCAACCTTCTTTGGATGTCATAACTCGACATTCAACTACTACATCTACCCGCAGGGAACATACACTATAATAAGTGATCAATGTATTGTGAATAGGGTAAATTACCATTCGCACATTCATACAGTATGAATTGACAGAAAATCAAACGAATACACTTATTTACTGCACATTAGGTGAGTTGTATTTCCATTGTACGTAAGAAAATAAAGTACTGTAGTAATGACCCAGTCCAATATTCAGACGACAACGATGCAATTGTGCGCCTGAACGGTGTGTGCGAACTGAGATTACTACTCTGACATCGTGCCAAGGTGGAGGGACGAAGTATCTTGAGCGTATGCAAAAGGAACTGGCCATCCTTCACAATAAGACAATTACGGTCATAGGTTAGTACGAGTATGGTTGTCATATTCGAAATGTTTGGTTGCCTTTCGTGTATCTTTCAGCGGTTCCATGCAGTTTATGAGCATTTGTGAACTGAGCATAGCTGAAACATACCCCAACATTCAACAACAATAAAATAATCATATAAAGGAGTGTTAGCTAGTTTTGAGAAATAGCCAAAAACCATGTGAGTACACAATTAGCTACTATACCATAAATCATAAGCTTTTCCGTCCCCGAGCAGCTAGAAGGCTAAAATTTTGCCAATGTGTGTGCCTGCAGTGTATTTAATGAACACGCACTCAAAAACAAGCAAGGGGATTGGTTAAATCTGAAAGAATCGCGAAAAACATGCGTCTGTAAGTGTGTTCATGCATGCACTACGGTAATTTGGCGCTCCCGCGAGTTCCGATTGCGCTCAAAATTGTTCAACCTGTGTCCAGACGCCTACTTTATCGATAGCTAACGTAAAAAGTTAGAGTTTATTTAGAAGGCTTTTTTTCAAGGAATTTTCGATTGCATCAAATTGCTTATTTTCCAGTGTTTCTTAGTTTTAATCATTACTAGGCATATTAACAAAAAATACTTTATTCATTTTACCTATAATCGATAGCTAATTAGCGTAAATTAGGCGATTGACGAATTGCAAAATGGCGACGGGGCGAATTCATTACCTTGACTTTTTGCTGAACGCAACAAAACGCTGAGTTTGGGCTGTTTATTAGGTTAAAATATTAGATAACATATTATAATTAATTGATTGCATCATTAAATTGCTAATTAGTGGCTAATTAGCTGAAATGATACCTTTGAAGAATCGCGAAATGACCAATTTTTGCAATTTATTTTATAATTCTAATTTTGCGTTTCTTCTTTGTTGAATAATTCATAACTCCATTTATGATGATTAATGAAAGTCTTATTGAAATATTATAATGGCCAAGTGGCTTAAGCAGGGGATTTGAAAACGAAAGTTTGGTGGTTCGATTCCCGTTAGAGTCAAACGTGTCTGCCGTCCCTGGGAGAGGTCCAGCAAGTGAAGTAGAAGCATGAAGTAGAACTTTTAGCGTTGCGTAGTTCCCCGCTAGTTATAAAACTAATCTAGTATAAACATCCAATTTGGATGCTAATTATTTCCACCCTCTCTCCATTCATTCCCTACTTCTCTACTCGCGACGAGTGGTGGACACTCACCCGAAGTGCCTTCTCTTCTCCTCACCCCCTCTATCATCCCTTTCAGATTTCTCATGGACGCACTCTCATTCTTGGCGCCTCCACTCATCCTTCCTCTCGTAAGATCTATGGCCAACTCAGCATGACTGAAGCCTTTCCCAATATTAAACCAATAGCCAGTTCCCATGAGTTTTGTCTAGATTTTCTGGTCTATTTTGAAACCAATTGAGATGGCCCAATGGGTGATTATCTTCTCGGTCGCCTCCACCCTTCTCCTCACTCTCTGCGCCAAGAAGAAGGAAGAGCATCACAATGTTGTCGATAAGGTGAGTCTCCCCGTACCTCTCAACGTCCCTCTCCTCCCCTTCTCGAGGCCGCCACCAAGTCAATGCTCTTGACGGCAACTACGAAGCAGTCTGCGGGCGTGTCTTCTGCTGCCGCCCCCGGCCCACACAAAGGTTGGCCTTAAGGTCGCTAAGGTCGCTAAGATCGCTAAGAATCTAAGGTTAAGGTCGCTTTGGCATCCCCTTCGATTGACGCCAAAGCTAGATTTTTATCATTCAAACATTGTTGTTGACTTTTTGGATATGTTTCAGTTCCGATAAATAGCTGGCGAACATTGCTTTGCTCAGAGCACCTGAAAAATACCCGAAAAGAGGACGAACATTTTCCAAATAGGAGAACTCAAAACACTTGCAGAGACAGCTCCATCCAAAGGATCATCTGGAGCCAAGCCAGAGGAGAAGAAAGAGGTATGCAACAAGGAAATGAAACAGAGAGAACGAATCTGTTTAGACTCCGCCTCCTAAGAAGAAAGAGGAACCGCCCAAAGAGAAGAAGAAATATTTTAAGAAGGAGGAGGACAAGAAGCAGGAACCTTTCAAGGAAGAGAAAAAGAAAGGGGAGACAAAGGAGCAGAAGACGGATGAGAAGCCAGATGATGGCAAATATGAGGTAGAGAGAAATTGGGATGGGAAGGTGATATTCAAATATTCGTAGACTCTCGGAAACGTTGAGGCAGCAGCAACTAACAAGAAGAAGAATGAAGAAGAGGAGAAAGCGAAGAAAGAGGAGGAACAGAAGGTTAAAGAGGAGAATACAGATGGAAGGTGAAGTGCGTGAAGTATGGATAATGTGTAGGGTTTCAATTTTCAGATATTGGTGGGTCATTTTCGGATGTTTCTTGGCGCGCTAGATAATTGATAAGCTCGCACCGGACACATACCCTAAAATGAG
Organism: Pristionchus mayeri; assembly: GCA_036245805.1. Classification (NCBI taxonomy): domain Eukaryota; kingdom Metazoa; phylum Nematoda; class Chromadorea; order Rhabditida; family Neodiplogasteridae; genus Pristionchus; species Pristionchus mayeri. The sequence goes on from BTRK01000003.1 coordinate 34,708,528, forward strand.
CCAAAATGACGTGAAAAATGAAAAACCTAAAAATGTGCTAATGAATCAAATTAGGAGAGTGCGAAGAGCAAGAAGGAATCAAAGGCAAAGAAGGAAAAGGATGATAAGAGGGAAGAGAGGAGAAAGGCGTGATGGGCAAAGATCCTCGAGCAGGAGGCAAACGATCCGTCTGACGACCAAGATCCCGATAACCACGAATGCCCGTGTAGACGAGGAAGAAAGGGTTAAACAACAAATGAACAATAGATTGATAAAGTCATATCTATGCTCATTATCATCTCCGTATCTCGTTCTCATTCGTTTTAAAAATGCGCACTTTAAAGAGAGACATTGGAGATAATAGCATATCTGCATCAAGTGTTTGACAATCACCGAGAGAATACACAAGGGCTGGCCGAAAGGATATAGATTTTACATTTTGACGAGTCGCTTCGTGCGCTTTCAAATGTATCAGGTTGTAGGGAAAGTCTTTGTCACTGGTTTTGCTTTTACACTGCTCGCCACAAATGCACTTTGGTTTTCCCATGTTCCTAGTGAATAACAATCAGTGATGGACCTTTATGGTAAACAACTCCCCATTTCCTTTCCTTCAGTGAAGCTCCAGTAGACCAACGATTTTTGTTCATGGTGCCACCCACTTCCGGCATGTTCTGATTTACCTCTCTCTATCCTACACCACGATGAAGGATTCGGAAGCCCTACTGAAGAATGTTTATGACTCACATGCCCCTCTACAACGCATTCAGGAATTGGATCCAGATCCTCGAAGAAGGCGACTTTTCCCTCAATGAATGGGGTCGATCTGGGAGACCGCGTTAGTTACATTTTGAGACTGTGTAGAAAGCTGCTTGAACGAACCCATTTAAAAGTGCCGGTGAAATGACTATTGCACTTAGAGTCCACCATCGCACTGTCAAAGAAGGCTTGAGATATCTTGGAATGAGGAAATTAATCGGTCGACTCAAATCCCATGATCTGATCCAAGCCAGCCATGACCGTCAAGTTGATGATTCCAATACTCTCCTCATTCTCCGAGGTGGGGATCGATGGCTGGAACGGCTCATAACGGGGATGACAAGTGGGTCCTCTACGATAACAACCATGTGATAACTAAGCGGGTTGGAGAAGGAGAGCCTCCACAGGGTGTCTCCAAACTTTACCTGCACCCCAAGAAAAACAAGCTGTCAATGTGGTGTGGAGTGGATGGCGTGATCTACTCGGAGCTACAACCTGAGGGCATGTCAAACACCGGGACCAAGTACGTCACACACCTACATAACTTGAAGTCGGAAGTCGATCGTTCAAGGCTGAAGGACAAGAAAATGTATGATAAACAAAATGGCCCCCGTCACCAGGTCTCCAATCAAGTCAAGCAGGAACTGGCTGGATAGGGACGGATGGTTTTCCCTTACCCCCCGTATTCTCCCGACTTGGCCCCTTCCGATTAGTGCCTTTTTGCAGACCTGGTACATGCCGTTCGAGGTAGGGCCTTCAATTCACGTGAAAGCCTCGAGGTTGAGCAATAGCAATACTTTCATTCGCATCCAGGCGGGTTCTAAAGGGAGGGCATCCATATATTGTAGGTGCGTTCGGCACATATTGTCAATAATGAGGACAAGTATAATTGAACTCATGATTTTTCTTTCCCCAAGAAATAACGTTTTCAAAAAGTGACAAAGACTTTCCCTACAACCTAATATAATCCAAGTAATCCGTTATTTTTTGGACATTCCATTCGGTTTCGATAATTCAAACCTCTTTTAGTACATCGAGTGCGCGTCGCTGCGGTTTTGATAGTGCATTGGACAGTGGATAATCCAAATCGCAGCAACACATTAACCAACCCGAATTGCCATCCCAAGAGTGCATCAAATGGAAAAAAAGAGAGAAAAAAATGGAGAGACACCAAATCGAGATAGTATAGTTCACCTTCTTCTCCACCTCTGAAGTTATCTGTCTCCCACTATGGTCGCACCCCATTCAACAAAGGTCTCAAACACGGTTTCGTATGGATTCGAGAATTTTGCTGAATCTCAAGTAAGAAGAGCACTTCTAAATGGATGTTACAAGTGCTCACAATGGAAATTATTTATGTTTGGCAGGAGGAAGGAATCTAAGGCAAACAATTAGTTCACCAAATTATCGAGAAATCAAATAATGGTAATATTGAGCAATGATATGAAAAGGAACAAGCATATCTGAAATTGTGGGTTGTTTATCTTCACCCACCCATTGAGTCCAAGCCTTCTCCGAAATTAACGTTCCATATAAGCACAACACGGACAATCAGTCGGTCTCACCAAACTGCACCACCTAGTGTGCTCGTCTCATAGTGATTTTCACATCAATTATTGTTGTGTGTTTTTGTGTTGTTCAATCCATCTTTGATCATCCGTTATGAACAAGCTTCTGATACATCTCGTAGCACAATATATGCTGATCCAGCATATCCTCTGGAAACGCTGTTGTTCATTGAAACGAAGTTCGCGTTTCGAAAATAAACAAGCCCCGCCCACTTGTGCGCAATCGAGTACATGTTCAACTCATTCATTTAACAGTAATTCAATCGTCTCAGATGCTCGTCCATCTTCTCTTCCTCCTTTTTCCTCTCGCCCTCTCCTCGACTGATGTGGATATTGCGCAGTTCACTACATGCGTTCCTGTCTACGCATCTGCTGGAAGGTGCGAATGAAAATTAATCCATCCTTTTTATTGCTTAATCCATCCTCTAATCCATCCTCTAATCCAAATTAATCCAAATTAATCCATCCTCTGATGTTCCATTGATATCTAAGTTTCCTAACCAAATGCAGGCAGCTACGTTGCGATTGTGTCCCTGAACGTGGCGAAAAAACTGAGGTGGCCACTCTGCCGTTGTGCCAACGTGGCGGGACAAAGTATCTCGAGCGTATGCAAATGGAACTGGCCATTCTTCTCAACAAGACAATCACGATCATAGGTTAGTATAGGAGTAAAAGAAAATGTTGTTTTATTGAATTTATTTTGCCTTTAGTTTATAATCGTTTATTTACTGAGCGTTGCTGAAATATATCCCAAAACATTCAACAAATATCAGGTTGACTAGAAAGTTTTGCACGATTTTCAAATTTTCGTTTTCAGCATACCCTGACTTTTATTTTCAAAATTATTTAATATTGTTAGCAGCATTGGTTGAGGGCTTGGATACTCTTTCTATCACACATTAGGATTACCCAAACCATTCGATATTATGGAGACATTTCAAAGTCAAAGTTACTGCATTGAAGAACCGAACTACATACTTTTAGGGTCTGTACTTTATGGGCATCTATGATAATGCTAATATTAAGTTATATTTGGAAAGTGTGATGAACAGGCATCTTAAAAGATCATGTAAATGGGGATCACCACAAAAGGCGCAGAAACTTAGGCCATTTTTTATCTCGCGTCAAAAGGGGCTTGGCCAGAATTAGTTGCCTTCACCGCATAGCCGTAACCATAAGTCTATCGATCTCAAATGCATTTAAATTGTAAGTACCTTCCATGGTAAGCTCACAATTATTTTCGTGTGGACATACAATGCTTCTATGAAAAAAATGCAATGTTGAATTCCCATATACCGAGATTAGAGTGTCGAAATTGATGATTCCGTCAACGTCATATTTCCAGCATAAATGGAAGCTAAGATTTCATATGGCTAACTGAGCAAGCAATTCTTACTCTACCACTTATTGGCTTGGCCGAGTCAGGGGATAGCTTCCTTTTGAGGAAATTGACTCGAAAAATGTACACGGAAATTTAAGATTTTGGTTGTGATGACCATGATTCAAAATTTCAGAAAAAATAAATTTTCTATAAGTGTAAACGAGTTTGATCCAGCATTCCTTTATGTTATAAAGCCCCGCGGTAGTTTATGTAAAAGTTCTTACGATTAAGCCAGCATGTTTGATTCTCGATGCAAGAACAGCCATTCATTGAGCAATGTTAGCTCGAGAATGTTGGAATATAATGAACTGTAAATCTTGATGAATTGTTGCAACCAATAGATACTACATAGCTTTAGATAGAAATCCCAACGGGCTTTTCATTCCACATTGTGAGAATATATAATGATTTTATCTGTTAGAATAGGAGCATGATAAACCCATGTATATGCAACTCGAAAATTTCACATATTACGAAACATGTTTTTTTTCGTATACCCTCAAAGCAGGATTCAATTCGACGTAGCGGATATATTGGACAAATAGTCCCTTATTATATGATATCACGTTAGATCGGGCCGATTCAAGTGAAGCCTTTTACGCGATTTTAAACTTCGCGGTCGAAATCGTGCAAAACTTTCTAGTCAACCTAATATAAATTTCCAATAAGAGAACCCTATAAAGGAATGCGTGGTATAAACTTCATTTGCAGGTATATATTTTCCTGATTCTGAAAGTTTTGAAGACTATTGGCAAGCTGACATCATATTGAGTATCAAAGATTGCTATGTTGGGAGTAGCGAGATCAGGTCCAGATATGTGTGCAGAAAAACGCAGCACTTCGTTCAGAAGATCAAAGATCTCAAGGTATTTTGCATTATCATTACTCCAATTGACGCATTTTCTTTAGAATGAAATATCTTTCGTAACTTCATCATCAAGTATTTCTACATCTTCGACTTCACCTAAACCCATCATCACTTCGGAGTCTGATAGATCTACTGGCTCTCAGGTATATCACGCGTGTCGCAGAAGAATTGAATAGATTTGTGAACAGCCTGGTACATGTTTTCACACCTGCTTCTGTGAGCGTTTTCAGGTAGTCCCAATGGTCCCTCAACAGAAACCACCAAGTTTTGTTCCACGTCTCGATCCTCAACGATGTTAGACGCCGTCAAAGTCGAAGGCTTCCGAAAATTGCCCACTTTGGAGCCTCATTGCTCGGTCCACAGAGGGTCTGGTGACTCAAATTGAAAACCATTCTGCGCTAAAGTTCATGGAGAATAAAGGTAAAGGTACATCCCGTCTTCGAGACTGGGCTCGCGGGAGAACACTGCTAGGCCAGTGTCAATTTGGGCAGATTCAGTCCGGAGTGCCCACCTTTCGCCAGACCTATTTACCTGCGTGATCTAGTCACGACTACCAATTCCCCGTCCCCAATGGGTAGGCTGGTATTAATGAACCTTGGTGGGGCGGAGACGGTGTCACGACCGGGAATCGAACCCGGGTGGGATGGAATGGGAGGGCGCGCCATAGACCACTACACCACTTCGTCTCTCTGGAGAATAAGCTGGTATTAATGAACGATCGATACATTTATTAATTATTTAATTAATCGATTAAATTAATTGATTTTCACCGCATCTCGATAGCTTATAATTTTTTCGTCACATTTGATAGAGCTCGAGACGAATCGAATGGTATGCTGAATGCATATGGAAATCGTGCACTAAAGATGTCGAAATCGCGAAATTAGATTTTCATTTTTCCCCGTTTGGTTCTTTCAGACCATTCTCGACTTTTGATCTATGTACTCTACATCTTGCGAGAGGCCACAAGCATGTGCCTCGATAGCTGAGGTGTTGCGATCTTAGGCTGTTGCCCGGTCGCCGCTTGTTCCGCTCAGTTCTATTTTACTTTTGCAATGTTTTTTTATGAAGTTATGAGTACTTCTGGTGATGAATTATGAAACTGAAATGAACAAGGCGCTTCGCCACGAGTGATCAGGAGCAAAATTTACTGGTCGGCACGAGAAGTGCGTCGATGCCTTTCCATGGATTCTTTCCGTTAGTCTTTTAAAACAACATTAACGTGTCAGACAGTGCTCATCCATGAATAGGGGGTCATGGGGGTCGCCGGCGGCGTGGGCAACTATGAATGGAATCAAAGATGCTCACGACATATTCTCCGCTGAACCCCATGAATCTCTTCAGAATGGAATTTGTGAGTTATGAAACTGAGAAATTAGTAAAATACTTCAAGTGATGACACACTGATAGATCAAAGATCATTGGGATCTTGACGAGAATAAGAGCGTGAACGGGAAGGAAAGCTACTGATGGGAAGAGTAATCGTCTGACTCTCTTCAGTTTGCACGCTCTCTTGTCTATCTGAACGGCGAGAGAGCGTGCAAACTGAAGAGAGTCAGACCATTGCTCGATGGGAAATATGCAACGATTACTTCGAGCACAACTATCTGGTGACAAGACCTCATATGTCACAAGATATCATAGTTGTGATAATTTAATCTTTTCAAATGTCGCTGCTCGCTACTGACTGCTGACATCAACCTATGAAGGTTCGGTGAAGCACATTCGAATCAACTAACCAAAAGAGAGTGAATCGGCTTTATTCTGAATATGTTTCACCCGTCTCTCTAGACACGAAGTGCTTGGAATATGACAGTTAATTAAACCCACGAAGAACAAAAAAAAATATAATAAGACTACTACTGAATTTCGTCAGTCGAGGTGAAAACACTGTGGCAGGTCGAGTATCGTATATCAATGCGTTCATCTATAATCGCATCCCAGAGGGAACAGGCAAAAAACGCTGTCTGGTATTTTCACAGATTCTGATAGCTCTTGAGTCGCTCTATCGTATTTTATTTGTATTTTATTTGTCAAATATTATTTTATTTGAATTGTCTTGAAAAAATAATTAGCATAATTAAGGAATTTACTAAGTTAGGCCATTTCGAACATTTTTGAGCGTAACTTTGCGCAGGGGGATGGGCCGGAATGAGAGGTTTCCCTCTAAATGGAAATCTATGTCTTTAAGGTGTTAAACTACGAAGGTCCCCTAGATAAAAATCGTTTTTTTCTAAGGTAGTATTCATCAAGGACAATAACATATCCAAAAATTGGAGAGGAGTTATTTTTTGTATTCGAGCAATAATTTTTTGAAAATTCATTAAAAATGTATATTTTCGAATTTGCATAAACCATTGACATATATCAATTCAGCATACCAACTTTAGTCTAAAACTAAGTTTTGGGCAGATTCGAGGTCGATTCCAGTGTTACGCTCAAAAATGTTCGAAATGGCCTAACATAATAAATTCATAAATAAAGCTCATTAGTGTTATCAAGCAAATTCAAATACAAGAATCGATAGAGCGACTCAAGAGCTATCAGATTCTGTGATAATCCCGGACAAAGTTTTTTGCCTGTTCCTTTTTCCGATCAAAATCTGCGATTCTTAGGCGAACGCATTGATATACGCGTTCTCCTTCTCCCGTAGTCATGGTTCATGCCCGTCTTCAGCCACGCCAGATCTTTCTTCGGAAGGTGCGGACACTCCAGAACCCTACGGACGATACCCTCTGAATGCAGAAGGAGAGATCACGAAGAGGACCACGTGTATCACTACTCCAATTATCAATGGAAGCAAAATGTTTATATTCTGATGACCTGCGTTATATTATCCGTGTATTGATATATTATTTATCCGTACTCTCAGTTAGTAATTCTGTAGACAATCTTAGTTCGTGACTTTGAGAGTGGGCAAGGGGGCACAATGAACGAGGGGGCGGAGCTTGATCTTTGATCTTTGCACACTCTACTTCGGCTTCGGATCCGTCTCGTACGACTCGCTGTCCACAGCACCTGATAAATGAAGGAGTTATCGATTTTTGTCGATTGAACTTATCGATTTTTAAGAACGTCACAGAATCGAGTCGTCCGTATTCTAGTCGAACACAAGCTATCTTAGTTCAGATTATCGGTTCGATTGCAAACGTGATGTAGGGGCACAGATTGTAACCTACCGTATTCCTACCGTATCACGCTCTCACCTATGGCCCTACCTGTCTATCGTAGCCCTCTCCCATCTACCGTACCCCCATCTCTCACCTCCACCGTCGCCCTTCTTCGTCTCCGTCGAGGTGAACGTCGCCTGCTGCATCGTCGTCGAGAAGTAGCACGACACCGGATTCTCCGCCGCCTCCTCCCTCGGCTGCAACGACCGGGTGTTAGTATCCGGCTCCGGTATTCTATTCCACGGTTTCGGCAATTTCCGGCTCCGGCAATACCCGGCACCGGTAACTCCCGATATCTGCTATTTCCCGGCACTCACATCGACGCTGCCCGTGGTCGAGTTGGCGATCGTGCTCTGGCCTGCAAGTACTGCATCTATCTACCGTAACCCACACTACCCTACCGTACTCCTTACATTCTACAGTAACCGGCCATATCATATCGAAATCATCACGAGCTACCTTAACCCACAATATCCTACCGTATTCCTCACCATCGCTGGGCGGGAGCATGAGCGGGCGGCCAATGGGTGACGTGGCGATCGACACCGCCACCGGACTGCGGTCCTTCACCTGTAAGCGAGAGCCGGTTAATATTCATGTCCTGCAATTTCCGGTTCTAGAGCCGAAGCCGGTTAACAATCAGGCCCGACAATTTCCGGTTATAGTGCCGGAGCCGGTTAATAGTCAGGTCCGGCAATTTCCGGTTCCAGAGCCGAGACCGGATAATATTCACCGGCGTGGACTTCGTGCGCGGAGATGACTTCACGGGCGCATAGCGCGGAGACTTGGTCTACAATAACAGAATAAATTATGGAATTCTGTAAGTTGTCGATTTGCCCTACCGTAATCCCTAACACCGTAATCCCTCCTACAGTATGACAGCCCACCGGAGATCTGGGATGGGGGCGATCCGACATCGCGTCCAGCTGCAGCAGCTCGTCGGCTGACTTCTTCTGCAAATTTTTCCAATTTGAATTTTCCGTTCCGCTCATATCACTCGATTCCGCCCTAGGCTCCGCCCACCAACCTTGCGCACCGCCGGCTCGCTCATGCACTCGCCCGCCGCCTCATGCGGCAGAGCACCCGGTATCCACTGCAGCTTCACATCCTCTTCCCTGAAACGGAGTGGTGGATACTGTAGGCTAATTCAAATTCAAATTGGCGCCACAAAATGTGCAAAATTAGCGGCGTAATGTAAATTTTGACTGGACGACGCACTTGACTTCCGCCGGGACACCATCGTCGTTCTCGAAGATTGTTCGCTCCCTGATCGACTTGTTCACCTCGTGCCTTCAAAACATGCAAATAGGCTCCGCCCCCCCCCCCCCCCCGCCCCAAATAAGCTCAAGGAGTGTCAGCAAAGTTAAATTTTTGACGCTGTCATAACCATGACCTAGACAATCATCCAACGATCATAGCGCGAGCTAAGAGGATAGGCAAAGGTCAATAGCATAGCTCAGTGGTAAAGCACTCGCCGCGTAATCGGAAGGTTGCGGGTTCGAATCCTACCAGTTTTTGAAAAATGTTCAAGATATTTGAATTCCCGCACGTCCCTTCCCTTCAAGCCCTCCTTGGCATTCTGCCAACTAATGATAACTCGATTCAAAATAGAGATACGCATTTGAAATGTTCAGAATCTCTTATGGTTGTACAAAGATCGGTCATGGTTATGACAACGTCAACATTTCAACTTTGCTGACAGTCCTTCTTTAAGCCCCGCCCCCTTTTGCTGTACCTGGTCTCTCCCTTCTTCTCGTTCTCATCGGGCTCAGCGTGCGAGCCGGACGACTCTGGCACTTTCGGATCCGTGCGGGGAGCGTCCATACGAATGGGAGGAGCCGTGCGGGAAGACGAATTCACTAAAGAACATGGGGAACATTGACAAGGGGGGCACTAGTTCGGATGATAACTATGATGCCATGCCGATGTTGATATATGAAAGGTGGCATGACGTCAAAGTTATCATTCGAAGTAGTGCCGCAAAGAGTACACAGATATAAAAACGTCTGAAATGGAAGAATGAGAATGTGCAACAGGCCTCCGCATAGTGATTACCCTGATTGAGGGGAGGATCCATACGGGGAGGCTCCATACGGGTGGGATCCGTGCGGGGCGTATCCGAACGAGGAGTTGCTGAGCGGGGAGGATCAGTCCTGATCGGCTCCTCCTTTTTCCACTGAAGCTTGCGCTCCTTGATCCTGCGAAAGATCAAAGATCATTTTTGTTTCTTCCCTACTACCGTAGCCTTTCTAGAGTATACCTTCGTGATTACCGTACCCAGCCAACAGTATCCTCGTTACTACCGTACCCATCCTTCAGCACCCTCCAGATAACCGCACCCTTCCTACAGTACCCCTCCTAACTACCGTACCCTTCCTACAGTACCCCCTACCGTACCTCGTCTCGGCCATCTTTATGGGCGTGGTCTTCTGGCCCGCCCCCACGTCGTTCTCGAAGACCGTATGCGGCTGCATCACAGTTTTCTCCGCCACTTCCTGGCTGAAAGTTCAAAAATAAATTTGGCGCCAAGAATTTGAATTTGAAATAGGAGCCGAGAATCAAATTTTTAAAAAGGCGCTAATGTTGAATTTGAATAGGCGGTCAACGATCAAGCAGTTGTATAATCCACATCACTCCCTACAATTACCTTACAACTACCGTATTACTATCGATCGATTGATACCGTACCCGTTGTACTTGGTCGTCGGCGCTCCGGTGGAGGGAACTCTTCTCTTGGGGGACTCGGGAATCGATCCGGCCTTGGCAACCGGCGGCGTGGTAGGCGTGGCGGGTGTGGTTGCCTGCGGTGTCCGAGTCGGCGGCTTTGCGGGACGGCTGAAGAGAGGAGCACTGTATTGGTCACCCTATCGTAATCAAACTATAAACGAACAGAGTAGTGAGCTTGAGAAATCGCAATATAGTTCATCACCGTAGAGTTCATAAATCGCGTAATTGTCTCATCATTGTATTCTCTTTCGACCCATTAAACATGAGGAAGAGTTGAAATGGAAGAGGCAACTACCCGAATTACGAATTCTAGTGTCTACAGTACCCCTCCTTGTCCCTTCAACTTGCGCGACTACCGTACTCCTTCCTCACCGCTTCGAGACGCCCGACTTGTCGTTGTTGTTGGCAGCCTGCTTGGTGGCCTTCTTGCGCTTGCCTTGCGAGCTCTTGCCCGAACTCTTGTCCTTATCTTTTCCTGCAAATTCGAAAGTTCAAAGATCAAATCATTATAATGAAAAGCACGTATCCTCCTGGGAGTCATATATTTTGTGAAACATACCTCGATTCTTTGATTTCAACAGGATGTCGAGCAATTCTGCAAAGTTGATATTTATTGGTGAAACTCAGTTAAAAACGTTCACAATCAAACGATATAGCAAAAGATCAAACATCAACGATGACAGAACAAAGTTCAAAGGCCAAAGGCCAAAGATAAACTTCTCACTTCGTCCTCCCGACGGCTTCTTCTTGATCGACTTCGAGCTCTGCGAGGGTACGGCCTTGCTGCGGCGACTTTGCTGCTGTCCCGAAGAACCGCTGCCTGCTGCAATGGGTGCTTATGGCTCCGGGCAGGTACAACGTGGATCCGGCTGGTACCACACGGATCTGTTTGGTACCACACGGATCCAACTGGATTCGGCAGGTTCCGTCAAGTTTCGTGGCACTCACCATTGTTTCCAGAGGGAGTGCGCGAGCGGCTGGGCTGGTTCGAGCTGAACGAGAAATTTATACGAGAGAGGGATCAGTTGGAACCGTGCCAAGAGTCATGACTACCGTAGTTCATTATTTCGTCTCAGGACCAGAAAAGCACCAAATCTAGATGTTTTCGAACACTGTCCAACTACCGTATCCCTGCAGTATTCCCTGGCGAGCCTCTACCGTAAACCATACCGTACACCCTACCGTACCCCTACCGTATCCCCACCGTACCCTTCAATCCGTACACTCGTCTGCTCCTTGCTCTGCTTCTTGAACAGGTTCCGGAACTGATCGTGGCCGGTTCTGCCCTGACTCATCCTTCTGCAAAGGGAGGACTTGCGAAATAAATTGGCGGAGTTTAAGGATAGGGGCGGATCTTAAGGAAAGGCGGCGGAGCTTAAGGGACGAGGGCTGAGCTCAAGGGCAGTGGGCGGAGCTCAAGCAGAGAGGGCGAAGCTTAGTAAAAGGGGCGGAGCTAATGTGGCAAAGGGGAGGAGCTTGCCTGGTCGGAGGAAAGCCAGAAGTGGAGAGTGAACCGGGCGCGAGCGGAGACTGATGTGGAAATGAATGGAAAATTAGAGCGAGAGAGAGAGGAGAGCGTTGGATGATTAGATTGTCGTAAACAACTTGTTGATTCAATTTGAACAAGCTTGTTATTGCGCAACGTGGAAATTTAAAACAGCTTGAAATTTTTAAAAAATCGAAAACACCTAGCTTGTTACGAACCAGCGTCATGACTCATTCTTTGGGGCGAAGAAAGGTCCGTAAATAGATACTAATGAGAATGTAATGAGAAGCCAGGATCAGATGAAAGAAACGGAAAGGGCCCACTATCGAAGGAAAACAATGAAGGCAAGATCAGTCTTACAAACAAAGCTTTATGACGTGGGCACATGGACAAATCAGATGTGATCAAATATTAACACCGAAATGACGATTCATCAAGAAAGTATTCATACAATTATTGTCTTGATCCATTGGTTCCACTCCACTTTGTAAGGTGGTACGCTCATTCTGGTTTGTATCGTTTATTGCTAGCTTTGTATGTGCTGAGAGCAGTAATCGCCTGGAAAAGTCAGCAACATTTATGGAGATACAATAATATTGTATAGACAGTGCTTTTCGATACATCACGGGTGCACATTCAATGAACCTTTTTTTATTGAAAAAAGCTTATTGCAAAAAGTGCTCATAGCTTACCTTGATCTGAAAACCATCAATAATCATTTTCGTTCGAACGCTGAGATTCATTTGGCAGGTTCCGTGAATATCACCCAGTTGAGCTGTTAGCGACGATAAAATACAGTCGTATCCAGTCATGATATACTCCTGAACAGAACTATAGTATCGATATAAACCGTTAAATGGTTATTATGCGTCCTAATCTCGGGGGTTCACATCCCCTGGCACCCACTTGTTATTTGTCTAACCTTACCGAGAGAACGATTGAGTACATGTATGTACATATTTTTTTATTATCGCCCATTTATTTTTAAAATATTAATTCAAGATAGATGAGGGAACTAGGTATATGCTATCAATAATGTTTTTTGCATGAACCATGAACATCTTCAAACAGAAACCGAGGCCATGAAAGTTCCCATTTCGAGAGTTTTGCAGAACCAAAGTTATTTTCTCTCGTTTTCTCCACTCCCCCGTCCAACCAGTCAAAGGAAAGATAGAGAACAAAGTTTCATAAAACAAAGGAAAATGTAAACTTACTGCACGAGAATAACGTTGTAATCTATGTAGTAGAGGATGAGGTATACTGTTGCATCCTCATTCATTCTTAATTTTCAGGGCCTGTTCTTTTATCCTTTTCCGAAGAAGGATCTTGCGCCTGGTCATTCATCTTCTTTGCTCAATTTAAAATTATGATATGAAATGCATGTTAAATGGTCTATTTTCTAGCAGCTTATGCTTGCTGAAATGATCTTTTGGAACGGTGCGTGCGGGTGTACTGAATAAAATTTGGAAAACATTTTTTTTGTATTTTCTTACAATGGTTTTGGCAATTTCCCTAAATCCATCGTTATGACACGGCATGACTCGGTTCATCACAAAAAAATGATACCCACAACATAATTATCAAACAGGTCCAATAAAACGAAAGCATAATTGCCATTTCTTCAGTTTGCCTAGAGTTATTTTGATAAACATGATCGCACCAATGAGTGAAAGTGAAAACATTCAATTTTAATGTTGAAAAATCATACGATTACCTTTATTTGATTGATTATCCTTTCTTCTTTATTCGAGTTGACATCCGAGTGTAGAGCGGACAAACTGTCATGGGCATTTCATAATAGCTAAATACTTTCGAAAAGCGGCATGTTTTTCATCGAAGTTTAAGAAAAAAAACAAATAAAAAACAATGCCTCGCGATTTAATCACTAAACGAATGGAAAGAGAGCGAAAGTGCGCATACAGCGAAAAAAATAGCGTGGATGACTAACACATCGGCGAGAGAGTGGGGAAATGCATGCAATTCAGCAGAGAGAGAGAGAGAGAAAGATACAGCGCAGTTCGATTCCCACTACGCACTGCTAAACGCAGTGACTTTCCCCGAAGTTGAGCATTTGTTTTAATTTTGTAAAAATTAAGTAAAATATTGAGAATATCACGCCTGTCACGACAGAATCGATCTGGGAGTGGTAATGGCAAAAAAATTTCTCATCATTTTTATTCACCCCTAGGTATTCCCTATCACCAACCGAAGTCATTTTGTTCTGAGATCATTCTTAAGGTCACTACGTCGAGTACCATACCTGCGAACCTAACTTTAACAGCGTATATCTCGTTTCTAGAGTGGTTTTGACGGAAATTTCATTCTGAGGAACCCCTGGTTATTTTTCGAGCTCTATCGATCTATCAAAACTAGAAGTCATGAATGTTCTTTAGAACTGAGTTACAGTTAAGGTAGGTTAAGTCAAAAGTGTAGGAAAAGATTCCATAGATTTTGGGATATGTGATAGCCCGCGTCGAGCTCTTTCGAATAAGGTATTTGCGGTTCTAGAAGAGGGGGACCCAAGCAACGTTTTGGCCCTTAGAAAAGTTCAGTTGATTTGAAGTAATTTCATTTCATCTCTCACCGCGCTCAATATACGAGAGATAATTGAAAACGAAGAGACTAATGTCTCTCACACCGAACCCTTCGGCGCGCGCAACCAATAATGACTGGTCTTTCTTTTTATTTTATGTTGAAAAATATCTTCAAATCAACTGAACCTTTTCTAAGGGCCATAACCTTGCTTGGGTCCCCCTCTTTTTAGAACCACAAATACCTTATTCGAAACACAGGGTATCACATATCCCAAAATGTATGGAATTTTTTCCTACACTTTTGACTTAACCTACCTTAACTGTAGCTCAGTTCTAAAGAACATTCATGACTTCTAGTTTTGATAGATCGATAGAGCTTGAAAAATAACCAGGGGTTCCTCAGTGTGAAATTTCAATCAAAACCGCTCTAGAAACGAGATATACGCTGTTAAATTTAGGGTCGCAGGTAGGGTATTCGACGTAGTGACCTTAAGAATGATTTCGGAACAAAATGACATCGGTTGGTGTTAGGGCATACATAGGGGTGAATAAAAATGATAGGAGCATATTTGTCCATTTTGATCCCATTACCAAGTTTTGAAAATCTAACTCGATTCTCTCGTGACAGGCGTGATATGTAAAATTTGATGTATTAGGTTGGTTCAAAAGTTTCTGACTATTTATTTTTCAGAATTTCTCCTAGCCTATTTCGATTGCCTGCAATTCCTGTATAGTTTTAGTGACGTCAGTAGTGGTGGAGTACCGGAAAACATTTACATTGGATATATCGGTTATTGAACGTGAGAACATTATTTTCATATCGAAACTGCCGACAATGGTGTTTTTCGATGTTTTTGGTGGAGCTCAACTTCTCAGATATTTGAGACCTTCTTAATGTGCCCAACATATATGTAGTAGGGCAAGAGTTGCTTGTTCGGTTAAACTTGAAAAAACGGGTCTTCATTGCGAGTGAGAAAATAGGAACAACAAAAAGTGCTGATTTCGATGTTTACATTTCTAAATCGCGGTTCCGAAATATCCTAATTACCCATCGATTGATTAATATGTTCATAAATATAACTGTGTTCTAAGATAGGAAGGTAGACAATAATGAACACTATTGAGCTCTCAAGGTCGATCTGCACGAGTACAGTGCCAGAAAATATAAAACAAGCATTCTCCAATTAGCGTAGTTTACTGATTTGGCCAAAATGTTAAGCGGGAATTCAGGGGACCAGAATATCTGAAGAGTCAAATTATATGCCTATATAATAGGCTTCTCAATAATCCTTCACGTTTGTCTCAATCTCATTTGTCCTTGGAGTTACAATCAAATGAATAGCATTGAAAATCAAGAACAATTTAGAGTTTGACTGTGAATAGTGTCATCCTTGCTGATCAAATTAGCCCGATTTTGTAGCGCGTAAAAAGTATTCCCAAACCTTCATCAACTATGAATAACCATTAGTTGATTGGCTGAATGAGATGGACGGGGTAGGTCAAAATGCCCGAACATGAAAATAGTCAGACACTTTTGAACCAACCTAATAATTGCTGTTCGATGCGCCCTTTCCGGATCTCTAGCCACAATAATGTATGAGAAAACCGTTAAAGGCTTGTTCGGGGAGTAAGAAGTACATGGTTGCATTTACTGGAGTATATTTTGCACACGTTCATTTACAGTAAAGAATCACAAAAAAGAAAAAAAAATACATTTTGATCGCTGGTACCCAATAATTACAATCTAAAATGACGAAAAAGAGAAAGAAGCCGGTGAGATCCTCAGACGAGGAATCGCATAACCATTCCCATGTCTGCATTGGCTCCCAGATCAGTGGGCGCTGAAAAGCCGTGAACCAAAATAAACACTATCAAAACGAAAAAATATAAACTATTGGGGTGTCCGGAAAGTTCGTATAATTTTTTGTTTTTATTTTTTATTCAATGCTTTACAATTCTCAGTGACCAATGTATGCCCCCTTCTTTCTCACTACCTCCCTCCAGCGATTGGGCAGGGTCTCGATTCCTCTCGTCCAGAATGCGGGTTTCTTCGAGACCGCCCAGTTCACGAAAGCCCTCACAACTTCATCTCGATTCTTGAACTTCTTTCCTTTGCAGAAGTCAGAGAGAGAGCGGAAGCAGTGGTAGGTGCATGGGGAGAGATCCGGGGAATACGGCGGATGGGGAATCCTCTCGATCTTCAGCTCGTCCATTTTCTTCTGGGTCATCTTCGCTCGATGTGGGCGAGCATTGTCCATCAGAAGAAGAATTTTGCCCTGGTTCAGGAGTCTGGGAGGGACCTCTGATCGCGACATCTTCCAGTTGTTCAGAGAAGAGGTCGGCATTGATGCTGGTGCCAGGGGCGAGGATCTCCCAGTAGATGGAACCGAGCACTGAGAAGAAGAAGCAGAGGAGTTCCTTCTTTCCGTGCTCTTCCTTCTTCGGGACGGGCGTGGGCTTCTCATCTGCATCCACCCATTGCAGTCTCCTCACAGGGTTATCGTACGTGATCCACTTCTCATCTGTAGCGATGATGGAATTGACCCATCGAAGATTGGATCTACGATGGAGTAATTCCCGACAGACTTGAACACGATTTTTCAGCTGTTCGGGGGAGAGGTCATGGGGAATCACTTGTGGGAATTTCGGCTTCTTCCCAGATCGATGGAGGATATCGGACACCGTTGATCTGGGAGTACCAGTATCCTTCTTCAACCCACGCACACTGGCCATGGGCTTGCGCTTCAGTGTGCGGAGAACGAGAGGCTGATCGAGGGAGGGAGGGCGTCCAGAGCGGGGTTGATCATCGAGACCAAACTCCCCTTTCTTGAAGCGGGAGAACCACTTATAGCAGAAGGGTATGGAGGGGGCGTCAGCTCCTTCCGACTGGGCCACGGCAGAGTGGGCCTCTTTTACGGATCGGCCAAGACGGTAGCAATGAAGTAAAAGTGCTCGGAGGTAGAGATGGGAGTCCATCACAAGAATCAATGTAGCAACTAGGGGACTGATTAAATCCTCTCACTACTCAACGTCAGAATGATGCAATACATTGTTGACAAACAGATTGCGCAACCACTGCATTTGATCGCGAACTGACTTTTTTCTGAAGCATTATACGAATTTTCCGGACACCCCAATATAAAACCATATTCACCATCGGTGATGTTGAACTGCTTCACGAGAAAGCCCGGTTCGCCATTGGCACGAATCGCGAACTGAAATGTACACGCTTGTACGACAATGTCCCTTCGCGCTATTTGCCCCCTCGTCCAAGCATGAAATGAAAAAGAGGGAGAGAATGCGAACTGAGATAACTCGCATGCGGGGCAATATAGAAGAATTACCATTTTCACGAATGGAAGGGCATCAGTGAGAATGAACAATCCGAAGAGGAGGATCAGCAGCCGCATGCTGAGGAGGATCAGAAAGATGATATGTGGAAATTGTAAATTTAAAAAAGAGTGTAATAGCAGAATCTCGATGAGTGAGAGCAATGAAAGGGAACAAAACCAAAACGAAACCGAAACTTTACCTCTTCTCTTCGTGTTTCGAACGCTGGATTATCGCCGGATTTGAGCGAACGAAGAGTTTGAACCAATTATTTCACGTGAGACGATACTTCTCTCGTCCCTCTCGTTTCAAACATCAAACAATTCGGTAAAACAACAGAATCGAGATTTCATTCTTTCTTCACACGCATTCATTTCCTCTTGGCGAAATTGATTCAGAATGTAGACGATTATTTTCCCTCTACGCGAATCAAGATCAAAGAATCGAATGATTGGGAAAAAAGTTTTTGGAGGCATGGGGAATTGAGCCCCAGCCCTCTCGCATGCTAAGCGAGCGCTCTACCACTGAGCTATGCCCCCTTGATGGCAGGGTGAGTTCGCAGCGCTATTTCAAATGAACAATCAAAGATTGGCGAGTAAACTGGAAATGTCAACGTCATATTTTCAGTCAGTCAAAACACTTATTTGCCGTTCGCCAAAAACACTTTTGAAGCGAAGTCCAAGTTTTTTTACTGAACCCGATGATACAATCCATGTGAAGTTCACATGATCAGAGGATGCTTCAATGTACATTATACTTCTCAACTCGGTCTGAATAGACAACATTCACACTATTTCAGAGAACGCGAGAAGGGCAGGGTAAGATATGAGGAAGATAGGAAGAGGAGGTAGGGAGAGGAGGAGGGGGGAAGGTGTAAGCAGTCTTCATACCTTCCTATTCTTCGACTACTCACAACGCACGAGATATTCCGATCTCGTATCATTCTCTCTGTTTTTAACGAGTATACATACACATTATGATTATTATTGCCATTGTTGTTAGCTATTCTTATTGCCATATTTCCTTGAGGTAACAATCGAATCTTTCCAATGGAGCCGCGCGCATCGTCACATTATAACTCGAGCCTCCCACACTCGGCGTTTAAGTTCTCCCCACTGAGCTATTCAACCTTTGACTTCGCTAAAGGGTTCAATCTAGGATGCCTTGGTAAGTTCGAAAATCTGAAAACCGGCTCTTAATTCCCCCATACTCTCGACCGATCGATTATCGAAAGAGTGTGTATTGTTAAGTGAGCGTGGTATTGTTTTTCGAACTCCTGAAGCCATACAAAATCTAGGAGCTGCATATGTCTCGGTAGTATATGTACCACGTTTTTGGCAGAGGAAATGACGCACTAAATCTATTAAATTTAGGAGTGACCCTCATCTCTACGGTGGTCACTTACTTCTTGCTCTGGATTTCGCAGCCGAGATATCCCAGTGCTTACCGGTAAACAATTTCTCATGGAAATGCAACAACTATATCAAAATGCACCCCTCTGCACAACTTTCACAGATAATTTTTGACTTAGAGGGCACCTACTGCGAACTTACTAAGGAAGGGAACAATTGCTGGCTATCATTCCACCTAATACAATTTTTCACTTTTTTCTCTCTCAAAATATAAAATGAGCGATTCAACTATAGAATACTAGTTAACATGCCAGAAAAATCTGAATATTCCTCGAACATCTATTTCAGGCGCTACATCTACTACTTTCTCCTATTCAACCTCATCGACGCTATTGCATACAATCTGACTTACGTGGTGCGCCTTTCATAGATTTAAAAGCATTCTCAATAATGTTTATAGTTTGACTACGTTAGTCAGAGATCAACGTAATGTTGAGATATACGAAGTGAGGACATTTATTGATTTCAGACCGCTGTCACATGGCACAACTCGATTGTCTTCTTCTCCGAAGGTGACTCATAATTGATTTAAATTCTCACCTTGCTTTTACCACCGCTCGTAAAAATTTACGCAGATGGGTTACTGTGGGTTACCAGTGAGCAATTCCAATGGGGATGGAGTTCACGACCCAATACCACTCCGATACCACCGGGCAACTTTTAGCAAAGACGCTTGTTTGAAGGCATCTATGATGGCCCTCGAGCGATCGGTGCTCACACAATATTCGCAGCAATGCCACTCACCCTACTGTCAATGCTCAACCTATTCAGATACGCACACGTTACCAAGTGAGAATCTCACACACATATCAAATGAATTGCTGGTAAATTCGAGCACTACCATCCTCAGCTGCGCATCAATTATTTGCATTATTGATTGGTTGAACGATCGACAATTGCAGCTTCATCCAACTCAACATTCTCTCCTCTCGTCTCAGCATGGTTATCGTGGGTGCTGTCATGAGTGCCTCTGCGTTCTCCAATTACTATGTAAGGATTTCAGTTTCTTATCTTCTAACGCTTCGAACTGTTCTGTGGCGTTTTGTGCTCGCCCTATACAAATGATATCAACTGTTCAGTGACTGCTTCCTTACGATGAGTCCAATGATTCTAATTGAGAAGAGACTAGTTTATCATGATATTTAGGTCGCCGTCATTCTCTTCCAAACGGACAGTGACTCGATTGATCAGACGGCCGACCTGTTCTACTGGGTGAGTCTGGATCCGCTTACAAAACGATACCCTGTCAAATGTTTGGAATAAAACACGTTTGCAGGCACTCAACGAAGGCAGAGACCAGGGATTCCAGCACTGCGTCGGCACTTACTGGGCGAGTTTTTGATATACTTCCGATGCTTAGCAAAAAAAAATGTTATCCAACTTTTCAGGTCACTGATACATTCATCTGGCCAAAACTGAAGCCAATTCTTGGTCTCGGCCTGTTTCACCTAGCGTTTCTTGCCTTTCTGGCTTACAATTGGATACTTTACAAAATGATTCGAAAAGTGGAGAGGTTTCGTGATTCTTTCAACTTCCAGATGGCATTTCTCACTTTTCAGTTCGCGAGGCAAACCCGGTCATTCGAAGCGGTTTATTCCCCACGAGCACAAGCATTTTGTCATGTTCTGGTCACAGGTTCGATGTTTTCGGCATCTTGATTCAGTCATACGAGATTCACGCATTTGAAAACGCTGAAGACGAGAATTGAAAATTGGAATATTCTCGCTTCAGTTATCGATATTCTTCGTCTGTCTGATCTTCCCTCGTCTCTTTCTCATCACTATTCCCTTCTTCCAAGACTGCCTCAGGGGACAACTACATCTGAAGATTATGACGTTCTGGCCGATGTTCACGGTTGGTTGACTTTGGCGCTACGCTTTTATCTATAATTGAGATTCTCAACTTTCCGCTGTGTTAGGGGATTTTTATGAGAATATAAGCTGCGATCCCGAGATTGAGATAGAAGATCATGGCTTGAGGTGCCTCTCCGACCCATCCTGTCGTCACTGGCCGTGCTTGTTATTGTCAAGGTAAGTTACTACAATGGTCAGGAGGTACGAAGCAGGCATCTATTTCTAGCTGCGTATCACGGGATTTCCCTTTTCATTCACTACTAGGGATCTCTCTTTACGTAAACAACCTATCAAGATTAGTGATGTTTCAATAACGGTTGACCAGAAAGGCGTATGTTGCCATTCAAATAGGATTGAGGGATGCCAATCGTCACCATGATAACTACTATCATCTATGAAAACACTCTGACCACTATCTGAAAGAAACATGCAAAATATGGAGGGTGAAACAGTGTTTTACCAATCACACCCTTTTTTCAATAATTGTCCGATAGTCTCGATTGATTCAAAAGGATACGATAGACTCTAACTCTCCACATCCATATTCTCCACATTCTGGTATGATTCTCATCAATGTATGGATTTCTCTTCAGGACATGCGCCGTCATCTGAGAAGATGCTTCAGAGGAAAAACTGTAAGCAGTACGGTCGTGTCCGTGGAGTCGGGAGTATACTAACTGAGGAGCCCATATCAAGTTTCGGAGTTGTAATTTTACAATTACACTAAAATTGCGCCATATTGAGCCTGCTTTGATGGATGCCTTCTGTAATGTTTCCCAGAAGAAATTGATGAATAAACAAATTATTTTCGAGCGTATGTGTTATACAATTCTCCCTTTATGACGAGTACTGTTTTCGAAGTACTAACAGGAAAAAGTGTCCGTTATTTTTGAGGTTTCCCAACTACCCTGCTGCGCTATTATGTAACTGATAATATAGTCAGATCTCTCATTCTATCTGCCGTTCATTCTCTTTCACTTTCACCTATATCGGGATATGTATTAGGTTGTAGGGAAAGTCTTCGTCACTTTTTCAAAACGTTATTTCTTGGGAACGGGAAAAGCTTACGTTCAATTATACTTGTCATCATCATTGACAATATGTGCCCAACGTACATGCAATGTATGGTTCCCCTCCCTTTAGAACCCGCCTGGGCGCGAATCAAAGTATTGCTTGAGAGCAGACTCGAGACTTCCACGGGAATTTAAGGCCATATCTCAAACGGCATGAACCAGGTCTGCGAAAAGCCTGTAAACCGATGGGGCCATGGCAAGAGAATACGGGGGGTGAGGGAGAACAATCCTTCCATATCCAGTCTGATCTTGCTTGACTTGAATGGAGACCTTGGGACGGGGGCCATTTTGGTGATTATATACTTTCTTGCCCTTTAGCTTTGGACGATTGACTTCCAACTTCAAATTGTGTTGTTATGTGACGTACTTGGCCCTGGTGAATTACATGCCCTCAGGGAGTAGCTCCGAGTAGATCACCCCATGCACTCCCCACCACATTGACAGCTTGTTTTTATCAGGGTAAAGGCCAAGTTTGATAGCACCTTGTGGATTCTCTCCTTCTCCAACCCGCTTGGTTCTCACATAGTTTTTATCGTAGAGGACCCACTTATCATTCCCCGTTATGAGCCGTTCCAGCCATAGATCCCCACCTCGGAGATTGAGTAGAGTAATGAAAATATCGACTCGACGGTCATAGCTGGCTTGGATCAGATCATGGAGTATGAATCGACCGATAAAATTCCTCATCCCAAGAGATGCCAAGCCTTCTCTGGCAGTGCTATGGTGGACTCTAAGTGCAATAGTCATTTCACGGGCACTTTGAAATGGGTCCGTTTCAACAGCTTTCTTCAACGTTTTCAAATACAACTAACGAGGTCTCCCAGATACGACCTGATCATTGAGGGAAAAGTCGTATTCATCGAACCGATGGAACCAATTCCTGAAGGTGTTGTTGAGGGGACATGTGTGTGATAAACATTCTTCAGTAGAGCTTCCGAATCCTTCATCGTGGTGTAGAATAAAGAGAGGTAAATCAGAACATGCCGGAAGTGGGTGGCACCAGGAACATACATCATTGCTCTACTAGAGATTGACTGAAGGAAAGGGAATGGGGAGTTGTTTACTATAAAGACCCTTCACTGATTGTCATTCACTAGAAACGAGGGAGCGCCAAACTTCACTTGCGACGAGCAGTGTAAACACAAATCCAGTGATAAAGACTTTCCCTACAACCTGATATATCCAATTGATGCAACTGTGCGGAAGAAGAGGGAAAGTGGCGGTCAGGGTCGGCAAATCTCGAACCCTCTATCCAGTTCTTGCGCTGGTTTGAGATAAACGGAACCCATAGGGCACTTTCCGTTCCACTTCCATATTACGATTGTCTAATGGATCTGTTTCTTTTCCAGGAAATTAAGTTGCTCAGCGTACTGGTGATGCCGTTTCTAGGGGCCGTTCCGTCACAGAATTGTAAGTTGAAAATGATTATTGCCTAGTAGGAAATTGTTCAGACACGAGTGATATCCAAGTCTTGAATCCGGGCATTCAATCCTTCGTGTCCAAAGTTCACGAAATGAACGAGACAGTCGACATTCTCAAGGCTTTGGATAGTTTCGGCGAGAACAGCAAGGAGCTGTTCAAACATGCTCGAGCAGTTGTCAAATTCCTGGCTAACTACAACGCTTACGAAGTGGTATAGTTGCGACTACATCGGATGAGAACTATGACGTCATACCGCCTTTGATATATCACAGTCGGCATGATTTCATAGTTCTCATCCGACCGAGTGCCGTTGCGCGTCCTTAATCATAATAATGTCAATTTAGGCTGGTAATAAAGATGTCAACGCACTAAAGGTGATAAGCAAGGTGTTCTACACCGATATGCTGGGTGTGTTTTCATTTTTTGAAACATTTCACATCGATTACAATTCAGAAGTACTCATTCCCGATCTAATGGACCTCGAACTACATGCTTCGCCATACGTGGTTGGGCCAATTTCAGCGATTTCCGACAAAACCTTACTGTTTAGAGCGTGGACATATTCGTGAAATCCACATTCATGACGATGTATAGTGGATTCGAAAACGTCATGTCGAGTGAAACACAGAAAAATTATGCCTTTCTGGATCGGCTAAATGCGTATCTGAATTTAACAATATCGACTCATTCAGTTAGTTTATCTGTGATATTTGTTTGAAATTCCATTTTTTGTGCAAATGGTAAGGATGATATTTTAGGAATTTGATGAATCTGTGTGCAAAGGGTTACCTTTGCCCACTAAGGAGTCGTTGCAAAATTTGGATAAATTGCACTCTGCGTTCGAGCGAATTGAGACACAATTGCACGGTAATTCTAATTGTCGAAATTTTGATTATTTTGTTTAAATACGTATAATGCATTTCAAACTATCAGCATCGTTAAATTGGACGTTTTTGTGATATTACATCAACTGTACATTGCAGTTTATCCCATGTCTTGGGATGATCAATGCATTGGACAACATCAATATAAACAGATAAAGAACGGTAGTTATTTCGTTTAAAAATTTTTGGCTTAATAACCCAGTCTATTTTTTTTAAGTTAACGAATTCCATTCAAATATAAACATATAAATTTTTCAGCTATACTTCATTCATATAAGCATGCATCTTCAGAACACGTACAAAGTCTCGTGGATAATCTAAGCCAAAGTCAGCGACTATTTTCTTTCCGAAGCGGATTCTGAAAATTTCCATCCATTTTATATTGTTTCAGTAAACAATCCGTCATTCGAATCTGTGGGGTACGTTATGGAGAAGACTTACACTGATATTACCGGACGCAATGAGCACAAAAATGTTTCACCAGAACAAGGTCGCCATCTTACATCTTTCAATGACGGATGCTCAAAATCATCCACAATATCAATCTATTTCAGTCAGCAAACCGTCATTCGAATCTGCTATGTCAATTATTAACAGAGACGAGATAACCCGTAGAGAAGAGGAGGCCCTGCAGAAGCAAAAGTGTGCATCGTGAATTGTTTCTGATTATCTTCCTATTTCAGATGCGCCTTAGACGCAGTGCTAGCCTTATTCGATCAACCAGCTCAAGAAATGAGGTTGAAGCGCTTGTACACGGACTTGTTGAAACTAGTGAGTGTGTTTTATGTTGGGGAGAAGTAATAATGCCATTACAAGTACAGCTTGTTATGCCTTGTAGGGAAGTTAACAATGCTTGTGTACTTGCAAATTGCAAGAGATTTTGGCGAATTTTAGCGAAAAGAGTACTATTGTTAGGTTGAATCGCATGAAATAATGTCTCAGCTCTGTCACATGTCTGGATGACGAGCTACAACGCAGATATAGTCATTCCTTTCTAAATTCATATTGAGTAGAGTGTCAAAAACAAAGGACTAGTGGATTCGACCATTCTCGACTACGATAATCGACAATTAGTTGATCGCAACATTCTAATGTTGAGGAACTGCTGCAAGCTGTGTCGAGCGCAGCGACCACTGTGATGAGGACTACTATAAGCAAGCAGACGAGGCCGCGCGGTCGTACGAGCAAAGCGCGCGGCATATGGCCAAGTGGATCCGACATGTTAATGCGTACGCTTCGGAAATTACCAAGGTATTGTTAGTTGTTTTAATATAACGACAAGCTCTTCAGAGCATATCATGGCGCGAACGAGGCGTTGCTTTCGCCAAGAAGGCTATACGTCAAATGGCAGACCCGACTAAGGATATGAACGAAACGGCCAAGATTATCCAAAAGATCTTTGAGGAGAATGGGACTTCCGAGTAAGTATATCGGAATTATCGGTTTACTTAATCATATTTATTATTTTTACAAAATTTACACTGACTTAGCGGTGGTGTCTTAGAATTCGAATACGGCAAGCTCCCTTACCATTTACGTTTGAGCTTAATCGCATTGGTCACCAATCCCTTTAATTCCAGATACGCTTACAACGTAGTGGTGGTAAAGAGCAAGCTCGCTTTCATTACGTGGAATGTGGCCACCCAGAAACTTGAAGAATACGCCAACATTTTCGACTACCTCGGCCTCTTTGTCTATGTTTTCCGAGTAAAACGCTCTGAAATAGAGGAAAGATCGAGGAATTTCAAAAAAATTACCACGACAAAGCAGTATGTCATAGAAGGATTAAGGTTAGCTTGAAATTGGTGATGCTACCACGTGGCTTGTGCATTATATGCATAGAGGTCTGCATGAGTATTCAACAAAACTGATTCAGCGTCGCCACAAATAAATCTGCCGCATCGAAGGAATTTGTGAATAATCTGCTCGTCACGACGGCATCAGCGAATAATGTGTTCAATACCCCGTCGTCATCGGCAATCGACAACCTTCCTTACCGATCCCTGCTTAGTGTGGGCTCGAATCTAGAGTTTTTCAAGTTCATTGAGCGAGGAACGGACGAACCCCGACTCGAATCGGAGTGGCACTGCACGATGAAGCATCAAGTATGGTCGAGTTGAAGACCACATACCCGATTTACCACTGGAAGTCCTTTTTCTTTCTATAATGACGTTTTATGTCCTCTATGTGTCACATTATTTATTTCGGAATCACCTTGGACTTGATGCACATTGTGGATAAATCAAAATATATTTTTGAGTTGTTTTGTGAAAATACATGATTCAAGCAAAAAAGGAAACCAGTCGTTTAAAATATGAGAAAAAATAGCTAGAGATGTCGAACATCAGGCCAGGTGCCGAGCCATCTCGTGTCAATGTGTACGATTGCAGCATCTCGAGTATCGATCTCGTTGTATGTTTAGACTAATGCTGTGGAAAATTCATGGGAGAACGTTCTCCTCGGGTGGAAATTTTAGGGAGAAGGAGAACTCTAAAAATTCGGGAGTTCAAATATCCCGTACGGATTTTGCCTGATGATAGCGGCCGGTTACTGTAGTTATCGGGGTCAGCGAGGTCAAGCCAAGTTTATCGATTTTCCTTGCTGTTTGTTCCTTTTCTTTCAATATTTCGCGTTTATACACCTTTGGACATCATGCTCGAGTCATATTAGAGCTAATAAGCAGCTCAGTTCGCCTTTGGTCTCTAATTTGCCTTGCTAACACCTGTATTTTTCGAATCGCCTTCTAATATCGCGTGTTGCGCAGGGTTTCTCGTCGCGCTGTCGACGTACGACGGCTGACTGGAGGGTTCCCACTGCTCCCCGCTGAGGAACGACAAGTAAGTAGCTGCTTCTTTCTTTGTATTTACTTTTAAATATTTATATACTGTAAATATCTTTGTTCTTCATTGGTTAGCACCATCCTGGCATGGTGCACGTCGTGTTTACTACCTATCGCACCTGTATTTTTCGAATCTCTGGCTAATATCACGCGTTGTGCAGGACTCTCGTCGTGCCGAACTGCGCGACATCCATCGCAAGCAGCCCCTTGGAGGTGAGTAACTGTTTCTTTCCTGGTATTTACTGTTAATTTACTGGGTGTCCGGAAAGTTCGTATAATTTTTTGTTTTTATTTTTTATTCAATGCTTTACAATTCTCAGTGACCAATGTATGCCCCCTTCTTTCTCACTACCTCCCTCCAGCGATTGGGCAGGGTCTCGATTCCTCTCTCCCAGAATGCGGGTTTCTTCGAGACCGCCCAGTTCACGAAAGCCCTCACAACTTCATCTCGATTCTTGAACTTCTTTCCTTTGCAGAAATCAGAGAGAGAGCGGAAGCAGTGGTAGTCGCATGGGGAGAGATCCGGGGAATACGGTGGATGGGGAATCATCTCGATCTTCAGCTCGTCCATTTTCTTCTGAGTCATCTTCGCTCGATGTGGGCGAGCATTGTCCATCAGAAGAAGAATTTTGCCCTGGTTCAGGAGTCTGGGAGGGACTCTGATCGCGACATCTTCCAGTTGTTCAGAGAAGAGGTCGGCATTGATGCTGGTGCCAGGGGCGAGGATCTCCCAGTAGATGGGACCGAGCACTGAGAAGAAGAAGGAGTTCCTTCTTTCCGTGCTCTTCCTTCTTCGGGACGGGCGTGGGCTTCTCATCTGCATCCACCCACTGCAGTCTCCTCGCAGGGTTATCGTACGTGATCCACTTCTCATCTGTAGCGATGATGGAATTGACCCATCGAAGATTGGATCTACGATGGAGTAATTCCCGACAGACTTGAACACGATTTTTCAGCTGTTCGGGGGAGAGGTCATGGGGAATCATTTGTGGGAGTTTCGGCTTCTTCCCAGATCGATGGAGGATATCGGACACCGTTGATCTGGGAGTACCAGTATCCTTCTTCAACTCACGCACACTGGCCATGGGCTTGCGCTTCAGTATGCGGAGAACAAGAGGCTGATCGAGGGAGGGAGGGCGTCCAGAGCGGGGTTGATCATCGAGACCAAACTCCCCTTTCTTGAAGCAGGAGAACCACGGGGTATGGAGGGGGCGTCAGCTCCTTCCGACTGGGCCAGGGCAGAGTGGGCCTCCTTCACGGATCGGCCAAGACGGTAGTAATGAAGTAAAACTGCTCGGAGGTAGAGATGGGAGTCCATCACAAGAATCAATGTAGCAACTAGGAGACTGATTAAATCCTCTCACTACTCAACGTCAGAATGATGCAATACATTGTTGACAAACAGATTGCGCAATCACTGCATTTGATCGCGAACTGACTTTTTTCCGAAGCATTATACGAACTTTCCGGACACCCCAATATTTACATACTGTAAGTATATTTGCTCAGTTTGCGTTAGCACCACCCTGGCATGGTGCACGTCGTGTTTACTACCTATCGCTCCTGTATTTTTCGAATCTCTGACTAATATCACGTGCTGTGCAGGACTCTCGTCGTGCCAAACCGCGCGACATCCATCGCGAGCAGCGAGTGCTGCCCCTTGGAGGTGAGTAACTGTTTCTTTCCTGGTATTTACTGCTAAATATTTAAATACTGTAAGTATATTTGCTCAGTTTGCGTTAGCACCATCCTGGCATGGTGCACGTCGTGTTTACTACCTATCGCTCCTGTATTTTTCGAATCTCTGACTAATATCACGTGCTGTGCAGGACTCTCGTCGTGCCAAACCGCGCGACATCCATCGCGATCAGCGAGTGCTGCCCCTTGGAGGTGAGTAACTGTTTCTTTCCTGGTATTTACTGTTAAATATTTAAATACTGTAAGTATATTTGCTCAGTTTGGGTTAGCATCATCCTTCAATGCACTGCGTATTTCGTTTAGTCATTCCGACATTGCAGGAAACATAATGCCTCGTAACAAGGATCTAAACGCCGATAATTCAGAGGATGACATAGACATTGTGCAGTCTTCACAAAAGGTATGTTATTGTTTTTTATGTTGTTGAGTCGGTTTGTTTTCGTAAATGCAGATCAATTTATCGCATGCTGAGAAGAAGCAACTGTTTTCTCTTGTGAAGATTGATCACTGCCTTTGGGATAAGCGTTCCCAGTTATACAAAAAAGGAACCGCGAAGCGAAAGTTGGCTTGGGATGGATTCGACAAGATGTTTGGCCTAGAAGTGAGGAGAACCTGCTACCCTAATGGATGATAAGACATCTCGGAAAATGCCATTTCGGAAAAGGACATCTCGGAAATTTTGGCAAAATTCCAAGAGCGCGCACATGACTTTAAGAGCTATTTTCTCCTGATTAAAATATTATTTTTCTTTTTTTTTATCATTTGCAATGTAAATCAAGTAGAAATATCTGATAATAGCATGACAATTGCGCGAAAGTGGATTTTCAGTGCAAAGTTTCGCAAGATGCCTTTTTCCGAAATAGTATTTTCCGAGTTGTCTTATCAACCACTAATGTCTAGGATGAGTATGTTCAGATGGACGAGCGAAGAAAATATTTGAACTTGCGAGAATGAACCGCAGAAAAACACTTCAAGCAATAAAGCTTACTCCATCTGGTAGTGGAAAGGTCAAAGTGGGCGAGATTGAGTTCGATTCGGAATTATCCTTCTTGGATCAAATTGAGAAGGAAAACACTATGTACGTTTTTTTTGCATGTAGTTGCTAGATATATAAATGTATAGTGGCTGTTTTAGTTCATCCTCGGATGCCATCGAAGACATCGTCAGCGATGAAGAGGTAAAGCCGCGTCTCTCGAAGCAATTGAGTGAAGGGAGCAGATCACTATGTAAGTGTTCATTGTGTTTTATTCCGGGTTCTACTTAAAAAAAACAATATATGATTTTCAGTGAGGAAGATGAAGCAAGAAGTTCCAGAAGAAGGAGTTACTGTGAGTAGAAAGAAACGGAAAATCACATCCAGCGAAGGAATATTGGAAGCGATAGAGAAGAACGACAAGCTACTTGTGTCTGTTTTTTCGTCTATTGAGAAAGAGCAGAAATCTTCTTTTGAAGATTCGAGATCTTTGACGAAATATCCCGACCTAACCAATAGGATAGAAAATTTCCTTGATTCCTTACCCCAGTCTGTTAGATATCGAGCTATAGGTTCAATTCATTCCGCTATAAGCGACATTGAAGATCGCTTTCTTACGAGTGGTCCACCCGCCCCTTTCAGTGGTCCACCAACCCCTTTCCATCCACATGCTCCCAATTCCACTCAGTTTGCTCCCTATCCCACATTTCCTTATGTGCATAACAATTCGTACTTCCCCCTCCTCTTCAATCACCCCATACTAATTTCAATAACGCCCAAGTTCCTTCTTATAATACTTCAGAAGTAATTACTTCTGTGATGACCATTGTTGATGATCATAATTAATCAAAGTTGTAAATTGTTTATCCGTTTAAACTATCTTGTCGAATTGTGCAGTCTGTGATACAAATAAATGTTTAATGTTCTAATTTATTCCAACTTGGATATTTTAATTTAGTCAATTATTTATTGGCTGCCTTCTCTTGACCAGAAACACGAAATACATTATTGAAGTAGTTAATAAGAAAATCCTGTTGCTGAGGGAAAAAGTGCAAGGTTGATAACGAACAGGGATGAGTTTCTCAACAGGAATATCAATAAGATAATTGTGAATCATACATAAAGCGAGGATTAACTCTTTCGATCGAGATATTTGTAGGTCAATAGGACGAGAAAGAATTCGAAACCTAGCTACAATTACACCAAATACATTCTCAATAACACGTCTAGCTCTCGAAATGCGATAGTTATATACTTTTTGTGGCAATGATTGACTATTCGGAATGGGCTTCATAAGGGACATAGATTGTTTGAAAGCACAGTCACCTAGAATGAATGAAGATATACTAGAAACAACAGGAGTAGTCTGAAAAGGAGGGACGATGGAAGGAGGTAGGAAATTTGGGTCACGCAATTTAACAGCAAGAGATGTGCGTTCGAACAAATTCGAATCGTGGCTGCAGCCTTTGCTAACCAATGAAGAACAAAGATATTTACAGTATTTAAATATTTAACAGTAAATACCAGGAAAGAAACAGTTACTCACCTCCAAGGGGCAGCACTCGCTGCTCGCGATGGATGTCGCGCTGTTTGGCACGACGAGAGTCCTGCACAACGCGTGATATTAGCCAGAGATTCGAAGAATACAGGTGCACTAGCTGGTGAAAGCAACGAGCGTCATGTCGGGATGGTGCTAACCCAAACTGAGCAAATATACTTACAGTATTTAAATATTTAACAGTAAATACCAGGAAAGAAACAGTTACTCACCTGCAAGGGGCAGCACTCGCTGCTCGCGATGGATGTCGCGCGGTTCGGCACGACGAGAGTCCTGCACAACGCGTGATATTAGCAAGAGATTCGAAAAATATAGGTGCGATAGGTAGTAAACACGACGTGCACCATGCCAGGATGGTGCTAACCAATGAAGAACAAAGATATTTACAGTATATAAATATTTAAAAGTAAATACAAAGAAAGAAGCAGCTACTCACTTGTCGTTCCTCAGCGGGGAGCAGTGGGAAGCCTCCAGTCAGCCGTCGTACGTCGACAGCGCGACGAGAAACCCTGCGCAACACGCGATATTAGCCAGCGATTCGAAAAATACAGGTGTTAGCAAGGCAAATTTCGGCCTAAACGCTTGATAATTTACTTCCAACTGTTGGATTGTAACCGAAAAATCAGCTTTTTTTGACATTTAACGCGATTTTCCTAAATACATCTTTTCCTGGGGTAGAAATGGAAGTAGATTCCGAATCTGAAGAGATCTCATCTGGATGTGGAACATCTTTTTTCGCAAACCCCCGAAAATCACTGATTTTGTAGATCGAAAATTGAATTTTTGGAATTTTCATACTTTTCTCTACAAGGCACACAAAAACCACAGGCATGAAAGTTGTTCAGCCCGAGACGGCGGTCATTTTTCTTTTTTTGATCGACTCATTTACTCAAGTTTATATGAATTTTTGAATTTTTGAAATTTCTAGAGCCGGCTTTAAGGTAGTTTTGAGATTCCGGTTAACAGAAAAATTCTAGTACTTGGGGACATCGACCATGATAGTTAGGCCAAGATCTGAGCATTTTGAACATTTTGTCAAACGTCATCTGCGATCTCTCAGAAGACACGTGTTATTGTTTTCTATGGATTTCAGAAATGGATTTCCTGCCACGGAGCATGAGAACTTCAACCGATCGAGTCCACAAAGTGGTCAAGCGTATTGACAAATGTGGGTGAGGTTAACTCGATTGTTGAAAGTTATATCGATGTAAACACATCTATCCAGTGGCATATTGTATCAATATGTTCGTTGGTATCGTTTATCCATATTGGAAGGCTCACTCAGATGCAAAAGCAATCCATTTCAGTCAACAGATCATCAAGTGAATTGTTCGAGTATTTGTATTTGGCAAAAGAAGAACTCACCGACAAATCGCTTACAAACAACATCTTGAAAAACCACATTCGGCGGTACATAGTTTGTGTGTATTTTTGTTGTTGTTTTTTACCTCTCGTAAGCCTTTAGGAGAAACTCTCTGAGTGAGTGAACATTTTTGTGAAGACGCTTGGCACTAGCGAAAAATCGAATTATTTAAAAATTGGTATACATGTAGTACTCAGTGAGTATAGCTCAGGCGTGGCATATTTAGTGTTCTAGATCGCGATAAAGAAATGATGGGCACTTTAGTCCGAAAACCTACATTTTTTTTCTTTTCGCATTCGATCGAAACGATTGCTATCCCTAAAAATGCAGAATATTCAAGTGATCGCATATGCCAAGTGCCATAACGATTGGATGAATGATTTTGAGAAAAAATCGAAAATTTGATAAATTTTACGTTTGATGAATTTCGTTTGATGAATCTCGTTCGGATGGGAGGGTTCAGAAAGTTTTGAAGATTTAAATATGTAGCCGTGGATGCTAACTAAGTATTATGTGCAAACAATTAAAATCAAAAAAAAAAAAAAATTGCCAAACAACGGTCGGCAAATTGAAATAAAAGCAGTTTGTGATAAGGCTGGTGGCCTACCGTACCCCAATCGAAGTAGAAGAAACATGTTCTCGAGCTACCCTACACGTAGTACTCGATGTGGGAAATCTACCAGTAACAGCAGAATTTCGCTAAGCATCCGCGCGCTCCAGCGCGCGAGTGTTAAATAACTACCGTAATCTTCGATAATATTTAACATTCGCGCGCTGGAGCGCGCGGATGCTTAGCGAATTTCTGTTGATGCTGATATATTTCCGTCGTCGAGTACTGCTTGTAGCACAACTCGAGAACATGTTTCTTCAGCTTCGTTTGGGGTACGGTAGGCCACCGGCCATTATCACAAACTGGTTTTATTTCAAGTTTCCGAACGTTGTTTGGCCATTTCTCCCAAAGTTATTTTGTTAATTTTAATTGTTTGCACATAATAGTTAGTTAGCATCCACAGCTACATATTTAAATCTTCAAAAACCGATTTTCACACAAGAAAAAAATATTTTCGATCTCACGCAGGAAACTTTCAGTGGATTTTCTCTTCATAATTCGAAAAAAGAAGTCGACATGTATCTTTGAAAAAAATATGGAGATATTTGAAGGATATATGTGTCTCCCAATTTTGGGTCGAAATGGGACATGTCGTGAAATCACATACATTTGTGTCAGTATTCAATCTTCGAATAGATTCACAAATGAACAATCGACGTTTTGAGTCATTTTAGGAACGGTGAAGAACAATGGAGCTTTATAACGCAGATTTTGCGTCACTCTAAAAAACTTGCTAAGTTTGAGCGTCCGAAACTTAGCAATCTCAATCCAGCGATGGCAATTTGAATGGGTGATTTGAAGTAGGCACCGATATGAGTAAGATCTTGGAATATACGTACCGGGGAGGAAAATTGATTTTCCTCATTTGAGAAATGCGCTGCTTAAATCAGTATTTTCTGATTATTACAATACAATACAATATTTATCTGTTATCGCTTGGGCGCAGATCAAGATGTGGGGTCGTTCTTCTCATTTCAAGATGGTCATTTGCGGTGTGCTTGCGAGAGGATGTTGGATTGCATTGCATAGATAGAATCTCACTATAGGTCGTAAACGAAGCCTTGCGTGTTCTAGAATCTTCTCTACACGAATCCGCCAGACTCGATGATCAATCTTTCAACGAGATGATCGAGTCTAGATTCTGAAGGACAAAACATCTTAGTAGGTCATACCCATCACACGGTGACCACTCCGGCTTGGATGGGGATTTCTTTCTTGAAGAGTCGAAGGCGGAAGCGAGGGTATTGGGGGAAACCAATCCAAATCAGAGAGAAAAGGGAGAGGGACCGCTCGCGACGACTAACAAAGATACTTACTTACTTAGATACTTAGAAGATCCATCTTCAACGGCCGGTGCCGCGTGGATCACAAGTCCGCCAATCTTCTCTATCGCGTGCTCGAGTAGTCCAATGGCGGTATGGGGCTCTCGTAGTGGAAGATCGAGTGGATCGCCCTGTGCAATAGGGCATCTTCGCGTACTCCTCGATCGAATCCTTCAATCTGGATGGTGGTCTTCCTGGTGGTCGAGTGAGATCGGGAGGGGGGAACCACTGAGTGACCCTCGTAGACCATCTATCGTCGTCTCGTCTCAGAACGTGACCAGCCCAGCGGTGCTTCGCCCTCCTGATGTAGTCGACTGGATCGGTGAGGAGACAGAGGCGACGGATGTCTTCACTGCTTCGCTTCGCTTCTCTCATCGCGTGAAGGCTCGTACCGATGAGGGATCGTTCCAGAGCGCGATGAGTAGTCTGCATGAAGGAGACAACTGTCTTCGAGAGAGGCCAGGTTTCCGCGGCGTAGCAGAGAGCAGGAAGGACGTGAGAGTCGAAGAGTGAGGCGCGTAGCTTCGCGTCTTGGAGTTGCGATGTGACTTCTCTGATGTCCGATCGCGGCCCAAGTAGCTCTCTTCCTTCTGAGTAACTCCTTCCTTAGGGATCCATCGCAGCGAAGCTCTCGGCCGAGGTACACGT
This sequence comes from Pristionchus mayeri, assembly GCA_036245805.1. Lineage (NCBI taxonomy): Eukaryota > Metazoa > Nematoda > Chromadorea > Rhabditida > Neodiplogasteridae > Pristionchus > Pristionchus mayeri. The sequence continues at coordinate 34,743,982 of BTRK01000003.1, forward strand.
AGGCGTCTGTCTCCTGGAGAGGGTCTCCGTGGAGTGAGATGGCGGGGCCTGGACACCATTCGTTCTTCATCAGCTGAGTCTTCCTCCGGTTGATTGTGAGACCAATCTTCTCTCCTGTCTCGGTCAGCTCACAGAGCAACCTCTCCAGGGTTGGTGTATCCGTCCCTAGCAGCACAATGTCGTCGGCAAAGCGAAGGTGTGAGAGCTTCTTCCCGTCGATGGTGACTCCGGCTTCGCTCCAATCAAGTTCTCTCATGCAATCCTGCAGGGCAGCGGCGAAGAGCTTGGGGGAGATCGTATCTCCTTGTCGTACTCCCTTGCATATCGGAATGCGAATGGGTCGGTCGAATGGCTTCATCTCGGTGTAACAGTCGGAGTTCAGCGACTCGAGACACAGTACGTAGGAAGAGTCGACTCCAGATCGTGTTAGGGCATTGAGCACTGCCGGCGCCTCGACACTGCCGAAGGCCTTGCAGTAGTCGACGAAGACAACACCGAGTGGAAGGTGGTACTCCCTGTGGTGCTCGATGATGGTGGACAGCGTGTGGATATAATCGATTCATCCAAAACGGCGGCGGAATCCAGCCTGCTCAACTGGCTGAGTGTCGTCTAGCGTCCGTTCCATTCGAGTGACAAGCACCTTGGTGAAGAGCTTGTACCGAATGGATAGGAGGGCGATCGGGCGGAAGTTGTTGAGGTCGGCGTGGTCTTTCTTGTGGATGAGGATGGAGTTCGAGCCTTTCCACTGGCTGGGAAAGTTCTGCTCGGCGAGGTAGCGGCTGAAGCGGCCCGCAATGAGAGAGTGGAGAGGGGGACCACCGTTGCGAAGCATGGCTGTGCTGATCCTGTCGGGGCCGAGTGCTCCATCCTTCTTCGTCCGGGATATGGCGGAACGAATCTCCGATGGGAGAATGGCCAGTGGAGTGGTTGGCGGAGGGGTAGGGCAACGGGTAACTTGGGTGTCCGATCGAAACAGGTCCGAGTAGAACTCCTGAATCCTATGCTCCATCGCCGAACGGTTCGTAATCGGCTCTCCATCTCGGTCCAGCACTGCGTCCATCGGCGTTCGTCCCTGGTGGAGAGACTGCTTCGCCTTCTTGAGTGATCTCTTCTCTTCGGCGGCCTTCAGCAAAACTCTCTTGCGGTGCTCCTTGAGGTCCAACTTGACTGAGGCCTGGCACGTCCGATGTGCCATCACCTTCTCGAAGGTAGAACATGTAGGGTCTCGGTTACATTGTCCTCTTCTCTGGATCCAGAAGCGAGACTTCTCTGAGAGGCGAGGAGGAGGAGGGACGGGAGGGATTTCCGCTCTTCAGGAGCACTCCTTCAGCCCAGTGGCTAAGAGGGAGTAGTCCTTCGAGGGATCGGGGTCCGTTCTCCATTCGTACTTGCGGATGGCTTCCTCGTATCGAACGGGATCAATATCGGGACGGGGCGTCTTCCTCTTAGAGTATCTCCAGCTCTTCTCAATCTTCACATCCAGGCGAATCCGTGCACGGACGAGTCTGTGGTCGGAGGGGAATGTGAATCCACTCACGACCGAAACGTCTTGGGCCATCCAGCGGCGATTTGTGATGAAGTGGTCTAACTCGAGACGGGTCTTTCTGGCTTCTCCCGCAGACTCCCATGTCCATCGCCTACTCGACTTCTTCTGGAAGAAGGAATTGGCATGGAAGGAGCGAGTGCGAGAGAGGAAGTCTCTGAGTAGGTCATCCGGATCTCCGTTGGGGTCGCTGACGAAGGGGCCGGTGCGGAAGTCACCGTCTCTCCTTGGGCCGGCTCGCAGATTGAGATCTCCTCCGGTGATACGGTAGAATGACTTCTCTCCACTGTAGACTGCGGCTACCTCCTCGAAGAAGGATTCCCGCTCTTCCAATTTGGCTGCCGAAGTGGGGGCGTAGATGGAGAAGACGGAGATACTAACAAGGAATGGAATGATTATTAAGATTATTTCTGATTATTAATCATACAAAAATATTTTTGATGAGTAAATCTGGTTGAAGATCTCCAAAAAAATGGTAATTTTTAATTTTGTATTTTTAGAGCATCGCGAAATCGCATATTCCAGTAATATATTCAAAACTTTGTAGTAGTCATATCGGGGCTATATTCCAAGATCTTACTCATGCCTACTTCAAATCACCCATTCAAATTGCCATCGCTGGATTGAGATTGCTAAGTTTCGGACGCTCAAACTTAGCAAGTTGCACTTCCGAAAAAAAGTGATTTTTAGAGTGACGCAAAATATGTGTTTTGCAGCTTCATCGTTCTTCGCCCTTTCAAAAATGACTCAAAACGTCGATTGTTCATTTGTGAATCTATTCGAAGATTGAATACTGACACAAATGTATGTGATTTCACGACATGTCCCATTTCGACCCAAAATTGGGAGACACATATATCCTTCAAATATCTCCATATTTTTTTCAAAGATACATGTCGACTTCTTTTTTCGAATTATGAAGAGAAAATCCACTGAAAGTTTCCTGCGTGAGATCGAAAATATTTTTTTCTTGTGTGAAAATCGGTTTTTCGATTTTCATAGATTTATTTCAATCTCTACGGAAAAGATTTCAATAGAAAAGTTTCTGGAAATAATTTTCCGCACATTTTAAGACCAATGCCAACTTTTTAGCTCATCTGGGAGCTGAAATACACTATAACCAGATGCAAAACCGGAAAATTCCTAAAAGCCGGCTTTTGGACCTCTATTTTTCGAAATATGATCTCTAGGACGTGAGCACATGCACCAATTCTTACGAAAACATAGATTTAGGCATAACTTTTCATGCTCTTTCGAATGATGTATAGCATGCCAATGACGTCATCAGGGCCGTAGACACTTCTGAAGGTCGTAGAGATACGTGGGAAAAAGAAATGGTTGGGTAGTAGCCGTAGGTCGATATCCGTAGTAGTAGCCGTAGCCGTAGGTCGATATCCGTAGTAGTAGCCGTAGCCGTAAGCATAAGAGGGGTCGAAGATGACGTCATCAGGGACGTAGACACTTCTGAATGTCGTAGAGATATGTGGGAACAAGGAAATGATTGGGTCGTAGCCGTAACGCGATAGCCGTAGCCGTAGGTCGATAGCCCTAGCTGTAGCCGTAGTCGTAGCCGTAAGCATGAGGGGTCGAAGATGACGTCATAAGGGCCGTAGAAATTTCTGAAGGTCGTTGAGATACGTGGGAACAAGTAAATGATTGGGTCGTAGCCGTAGCCGTAGGTCGATAGCCGTAGCCGTAGTCGTAAGCATAAGAGGGGTCGAAGATGTCGTCATCGTGGCCGTAGACACTTATGAAGGTCGTAGAGATACGTGGGAACAAGGATATGATAGGGCCGTCGCCGTAGGGCGATAGCCGTAGCCGTAGTCGTAGCCGTAGCCGTACTTTAGCCACACCCAATTGGACTCCGCCATATGAACTTCTTGAGTAATCTCGTTCCAATTCCCAGATTGTCTTTCGTATTTGTCGAATTGATGCAGACAACTGGAAAAAATGGAATCTGAACGATCGATTCCATTGAGTTAGTGAATTCAATCAGAGCACAGGACAATCGATGAGAACAGGGGGATGAGTCAGAACGAAAAGAAACGGGAAGAGTGTCATGGTTTGTGGAGAGAGAAAAAGCGAGTGGGGACGGATTACAATCTGCTCCTCTTCCCAATTTCTTTACCCTCTGATGTATCTTTCGTTTCCTGCTCCGTCTCTCGCTCCATTATAAAAAAGATGAGATTGACGGGGGCACTTGTTCATTACTGATTGATACTCGGGGATGATGCGGTTCATTGCCCACTTGAACCCCGATAGGGCACCCTCTTAGTTCACTACATGCATTATCGTCCATTCTTCTCACAACCTGGGCCCACATATTTGAATGTTCAACGATTTTTCATTTACTCATTTCCCGGTGCTTACTTCATCTCAAATCATTGGCATTTCGACCATAACTACTCAAAATTGTAAATTAGTGATATTCAATGAAATCGAGGATCACTAAACGGTTCGTCAACAATTCATTCGAACCATTTCATGATATTTCTAATTGATTTTGGTATAAAATCGATGTATGCATTCGTATTCGACGTTCAAAGCCATCAAGTTTTCTTGCGAGACGTCAATAATGCGAGACGTCAATAAAAATATTAGTGGTAGGTCGTACTGTATCCGATTCTTGAATTGAAAGGCATACTTACTTGCAGAACCGTAATACAAATGCGATCTGCCGCTCTGTTACGGGAACAAGCTTTTGAGCATTGGCCCAGCTCTTACTTGTCAAATTGTTTCTGGCATTTTCCGGTTCAAATAAATCAAGTGCACGAGTGTTCTGTCTCTCTGGAAAGCAATTTTGAGGAGAGCATACTCGTGTGATAGTTATAATCACACATGATGAGGCAATCCAAAATTCTGTACTTTATAGTGACACTCGTTGCAAGCATTGCATAATATGCATAGCATTGCATAATGCAATGCACATTGAGAGGTGATCGCCGATCAATACTGGAGATAACAGTTAGAAGCGAATGGGAATGTTAAAGACACATTGTTCGGAAGAAAGGACTACACTTTGCACTTCTATCCCATTGGATGCTTCTTTCGTTTCTCACTATGTCTTTTTCCCCGTATCCTCCTCCTCTCTAACACTCGTTCTCTCTCTCCTCCGAGAGCGATACTGATAGGTTTTGTCACTTTTCCCGTCGCTTGACTATAGATAATCAAGTATATCTATCGAATTGGCATGATAATTTCTGCGCTCTACATATACCCTCTGCTTAATTATTCGCTTTTTCGATTCCTCGCACGAGTAGTAACTATATATTGAAGTATTCAATAGAGTTCGAGAAACTGTACCACGCTCTCTTCATTCTACACACTCTCTCGCCGATCGACCGGTCTAGAGAGTGTGCAGAATGAAGAGAGCGTGGTATCGTTTCTCGAACTCTAGTATTCAATCCTTTTCAGCAGCATACTCCAGCTCAGATCCTCAACAAGAAGCCAAAAAACCTATTCCTGAGTCGAATTGAAATCAATATGTATCGTCGAAGATTGTGCTCTGCCCAACTAAAGTACGTTCCGTTTCAAGAGTTGTTCGAACATGTGCTATGTATCTAATTTAGTAATTGGCACTCAGAAAATCCTACAGATGATTGCCCATACCTACGTTGTGCCGAAGGCGGGTAGTGCTGCAATTGATAGTCTGAACTGTAGGTCGCGTTGAGCGAAGCTCCAATAATAGTTTTTTTAGATCTTTCTCTACTCGTATGCGGAGATTCCTGTTCCATGCATAATTCATACGACTGTTTGGGTATTCAGTGCTATTAGAGTTACCGCATTCGATTTAAGGCCATGTTAGCAATTTCGTCATATTGCATCCATTAGAATCTTGTCATGTGATGTATAACAACTAAATTAATCCCTTTAAAGCTACATTGTGCAGTGCAAGAAATCGCTAAAAAAATTAAACCGAATGAGCCAATAACACAACACAATCGAGCTAGTAGTATCTTGATTGACAGCAATCGTGACGACAGGCGGTACGTAGAGAGCTGGACAATGATAAGTAGCCTTTCCCTTTGATTGTTTCTCTCATTTCTCACCCTGTGTCTCGCCCTCTTATGGTCATATTTTTCTACCCTTCGCACTCTCTATAGCCGCAGTGCTGTCATCAAGTTGAGAGGATATTCAATGTGTCCTTCTGGCGTCTGGGAGATTTCTCGCAACTATTGCTTACTCTTCATATCGATTGAATCTGGCGCATTATTGTATGAAGTCATTCTTGTGTAATTATTCAATTTCAGCTGCTTACACCAGCTCTGTATTTTTAATTACCGTCGAACTGAATTCAAATGAAGTTTATTCATCCACGTCGAGGATTGCACGCTACAAAAACTGACCAAGGTACATTCCTTATCAAGAGTTCGCCAAACAATCTTCAGTGTGTTCTAATCGCTTCACTTGCCACTCTATGATACACGATTTCCTGCTTTGCCGAGGAGGATAGCCAGACAACATTGGATAGCCCGGAATGTAATATTACGATCGACACGAATATATTCACGCCAGACTATAGGTTGATAGTGACGCCTATTCTTAGAAGAACGAGTAGAACCATATTTGCGGACTTCAGCTCGAAAATGCAAGACATGTTTACTTACGTATCTCACTATACGCATAGTGAGCAATGTTCTGGGATGCTATTTAAATTCACGATTTCTCACGCATTGTATTAGGTTGAGCCTAACGTTTTGCGCGATTTTGGCTCTCAACTTTTGTTCGTGCAGTTTCTTTTGCTAAAATAATCATCTGTTGTCCTGATGTCGATATATAGGGACATTTTCAACCTTTAGAATAATATAGTTTAACTAGAGAAAATAACTCTAATTTGCGAGAAATCAAGGTCTGCGTAACTTTGCATTTTTCAGAAAAAGATTGACTTTCTTTTAAATTGCTGTATTTTGCATAGAAATTTTTAGATATAAGCTCATAAAGTTTATTCAGAAGCCCGAGGCGTGCACTACCTAGTACCAAAAATAGAGAGCTGTGCATTTCAGTATACGCTTCGTATAGGTCAATGAATCACGGGTACTTGAAAAAATCAGAGTTCTCTCGAACAAATCACCCGTTTCGCGGATTAACGAGACTGACATCTACCTATGGGCGCTGTTATCATTACTTATAGGGTTCTCTATTGTAACGATATTTAAAAGCCAACTTGGCTTTATCATCTAAAAATGTGAAATTTGCACCTGAATTATATTTTAATAAAAATGTCGAAAACGCTGATATGGAGAGCCTTCAGACAAGGTTCACCCTAGAAGAAGTAGCGATCTCCGTAATATTCCTAATTAGTGAGTGATAGGGTAAGGGGTGTTCGTTAATTTTAGCACTAAAGAGCCGCCCTTCGAAGCACGTGGCTAGCACAAAAAAGGCAAAAGTGTGTATTTCGATGTTCTGCATTGGACACCTAAAATCCGAAAAACCCAGTTCATGAATGGAGATCCGCATTCTCTCCCAAATGGAATTTTGACTTGTACTAGAATGGTAGTTCACATTCATAAATAATTGAAATCTCAAGAACTATCGGTATAGATACAGTACCCCTAAAACTTATCTTGACATTCGTCATGAAAACTCAAATTCTGATTCCGCTCATATTTCTAATAGGCCCTTAATGGCTGATCAGTCTCAACATTACCAGTACAATTTAGGCCAGTCACGCTTTACAACTGTCGTTAACATAGGGTCCTATTTCCGTTCTAAATAAAATTATAATACTTTGAAAAGTAATGTCGTTGGTTCGCCAGATGAAGTTTGCTGCATCGCTGCTTTATTTCACTTGGTCGGAGAGATCTATGATAGTGCGCGCTAAAGAGAGTATAAATGTCCCTATCCAGCACTAAAAGATCTGAGTTGATTGGGCAACAACGACCGATGTTAGATATCAGGATGCACTTTAGTCAAAATCGCGCAAAACTTTAGGCTCAACCTAATACATTTCATATCTAATGACACCAAATTTTGACGTTGATATGTGCGAAGTATCAAGGCAATTAATATTGTTGTCAAACATTTCGATTCGCAATATATGTATGTATATTCCAATAAAAAAACATTAACAATTGTGGATAATGATCCCCAGTAATTTGACGCGTGTTGTTTGGTTACTGTCGTTCTTGCACAGTGGAAGTTGATCCATTACCTCTGAACAAATATTACGAATAATATGTACTCGAATGAAATCGAATTTTGAAAGTAATACAAGTATTTTATCAGTTTGTGTGGTTTTGGAAATGACTCACGTACCAGAGCAAGGAGTGGAAGACTTCGAATTTAAAATAAACTGGTACGTAAACTCAAGTTACCACTTTCGATCTATAATGAATTTATGCATAATACACATTATTTCTTACAAATTAAGCTTACAATTAGTTGTGGAAGATAAAGTGGATTTTTAATTCTATAGACATTTTGAAATAAAGCAAAGGCACCGTCCTTGTTTTTTTATGAAATCATTCACTGATTTGACAACTTTCGAGAATACATCTATCTATTTGTTAGGCATCAATCATATTAAAGATATGATTTACCTCGAATCCTGCAATATATTAGATTCTCCGTCTTGTTTTCTATTTGTACTTCGAGTTGCTGTAGACAACTGAGCAATTAAATTATCTCTATGCAAAGAGCATATCACATTTTTGTATAAAATGCGGAATTTGAAACTGAAATGTACTAAGAAGAGCAAGCTGCAGTTCGATTGATTGACTGCAAACGTGGCACATGACGATCGACGACTTTGTCATTTTCGCGTTATTTTGGAGAATTTCAGAGGAAGATAAGAAAGAAGAAAAGGCAAAGCGAGAGATACAACGAGACGAAGAGAGAAAGAGAGAAAGAAAGAAAGAAAGATTCAGAGATGCAGGGTTCGAAGTGTCTATGCTTCTCTCCCGGAAGATGAAGATATATGCTTATCATCCCTCGAAACAAACATCAACAAAATTTACTTCATTCGAATCAGATACACAACGCGAGCGAAAGCAATTTGGGTCAAAACTATTTACGGGAAAATCAATACTCTGATGGAAAGCATAGCGATACGCGTAATGAGGCAAGAATAACGGTGATATCAGAATGGTACATCGTTTGATTGACAGCAGTGAGCATAAATTTCCATCGAGTCTGTAGTTTATAGCGGCTGAAATATGAAATTCAAGTAATCGCATCGCTTTTGAACACACTCTGAAGAAGACAGGGGCAGTGGAGAGGGTTTGAGGAAAATTGTACCCGAATTTATAATTGCACTGCAATGTTCGCGGGCTGCTCATACTCGATCGATGCGATATAAATGAATCAGACGCGAGAAGGGGGAGCAGAGACGCAGTGGTTGAGCAAAAAACGACTGGAGAGAGGGCTACAATCTGCTTCTCTGGTCCTCTCTCTGATTCCTCTGATGTTTCTTTCTTACCATTCCGCCCTTCATTCCCGCCTCCATCTGTCATCGTCGAGAATGTGAGAGATAGATGCAGACATTACTCAGTATCAGATAAGCTATAGCCGTCGATATCGAATATGTTGCACACTTCAGTAATTTGATGTTGTTTCTTCTCTGTTTTTGATTGTTTGAAAACAAGATCCATAAAAGTAACCATAAAATTTCAGCTGCCTACTCCAGCCTATAGCGAGAGTAGGCAGCTGAAATTTTTTTTTTTTTTCAATTTTTCTCTAAATTGAATTTCAAAAACAAGTTCACATCCGGCCTAGAGAAGGTTCGTACCTTTTATGATATCTAATTCGTTCATTTACAATTTCAGAATTCACTTAATGATACTTCGAATGTAATAGCTCCGCAATACGGACGATTAGTGCGGGGTCATTTTATGTTGGAATCAGTATAATCGTTAGAATATTTCAGTAGATCGTGGCATACATGATTCATAAAAGTCGTAATTTTTGAAGGCAACGCGTCGGAGGATTGCAATAAAAATGTGCAGCAGTGCCCCAAAGGACAGCAGTTGCCATGGTCTTCAGTGCTGATTAAAGCAATTGAGGCTCGCGTATCTTCAGGTTGCCATATTTGTCTGATTGTATCCACGATCTAGCGTTCGAACTGTTAATAAGATACTTGTTCATGTGAAAAAGTGTACAACTCAAAATAATAAGATAAATATATGAATATATATGAAAATGATGCTAATACGCGCATTGTATGTGTTTGACAAAAACAATTAATGAACCATGCGTTCGTCTACCTCTCACTTTTCAATGACTTTCCTATAATGTTTTACAAGTTCTCACTCTATTAGTCTCTCTTCTCTTACTTCTCTCTTTCCCCTTCCGATGAGTGCATCAGCATCTCGTCGATTGCGAGTGTGTATACGCCATTTTATTCTTCCCTATCAGTCTGCCAATCATCCGATGTTATCGATACGCCGCATTCCTCTCAGTATTTTCTCACTAAAATATATTTCGTATTTTATTCGTTGGATTCGCATTGAGTAGTATAATCCGTGATAATCCAATGCGGTTTCAGTTGCTTACATCAACTTATTCTAAATGACCAGGCCAATTCGCAGGTACTCGCAAATAAGTACTTTTCGAATAAGATATACGGTAAGCAAATATATATTTCCATCTATTTCAGTGTCAACTTATCTTACTTCTTCCAGGGATAATTCAACAGAGAAACACAGTTGGATAAACAAAAATCATCATAGATATCCAAAATCCATTAGGTAAATTTTGGTTTATATAACTATTTTCACTGTCCAAATTATCATTGACAACTTCGTTTTTTTGTGTTTTTTTACTTAATTGTATGATTATTGTAGGTATTCCATATCTCGAATTCACCTCAAACGGGGTATTCACATATCGCTGAAGACGCTTCTAAATCAGTGAACTGCGGAATCCTGCATGCGGGCTGCGAAGTTGAAGAAGAAATGTTTAGCCTGTGCAGAATTGAATCACCACAGTCAACGAAGTGCGGAAACCTAATTCACGGATGCTAAGAACATCAAAGCGTGTTCACTTGTAAATAATTGAATTAATTCGCTAAGCTGGCCAATTATGAATGAAAACGTATGGTTTACAATTACACCAAATTATTGATTTTTTTAAAATTTGCTTTTGCACTCCGAGATGATATTGTCAAGTGCGATACTGGCCCAATAACAGGAACATCACACATGTTGATGATATGCGAAATTTACACACCATGAGTTGATAATGTGCATGAGAGGATGAAGGTGCAATTCGTTTGATTTACAGCAAACGTGGCACATGACGATCGACTCTCTGCATTTTGTCGTCTTCGCGTCATTTTGGAGCATTTCAGAGGAAGATAAGAGAGAAGAAAAGCAAAGATAGAGATACAACGAGATGAAGAGAGAAAGAGATATTCAGAGATGCAGGTTCGAAGTGTCTATGCTTCCCCCGGGAAGAGATATGCTTATCATCCTTCTCTCACTATTCCCTCCTCTATTTATCTGCTCATTTCTTCTCGGTCCTTCTGTGTCAAAGATTGGATAGGGGCGATAATTTTGTATACATCAACGGTGAAACCATATGGAGAGGCGGCGATATTCAGTTCTTCCATTCCTCGTTTATGCAACGAAAATTAATTAGTATATTTTGACACAATTCCTTCACATTTACTGTCGAATATTCAGCTGTCTACATCAGTTCGTTACGACGCAATTTCGCCAGCGGCAAAAAAATAATTTCCGAGAAAACTACTGGTGAGTAATAGAAATTCGATTGATCCTTCCTATTGCTAGCGATCAAATATCGTAGCATCTTAGTCTGCATATTCAAGCAATCTTAGTCTGCATATTCAAGCAATTCAGATATCCGTTTTAATCATCACTTGTCAGTCCAGGGAGAAGAACAAGGATTATTGAATTGTGTTCCAGATTTTAATGTGACAAGGACTATCGTAAATATTTGAAATCATAAAAGTAAGTGGTTGGCCATTTAAAAACAAATTGTTTTTAGGGATTCGGTACGCATGTCCCGCACAGTGTATATTGGCAACAAAGCTCAATTTGCGTGCAGTATGAAACACAGGCGGGTGTGGATATATGAATAGCAGTATCCTCTCGGTTCAATGTTCGCTGCGATCATCATCACGAATCTCTCATCCTGAGGATTATGGCAGTATTCCGGAGATAAATCATTGCATAATTCTAAGTTGTCACATTAGAAAATTCATTGTGATGATATTCTTCGTACGCACAGTGAATTCGCAAAAACATGAGAGTCGATAACTTTTTGTTACCGCAATTGCGCCAAATGACTACACCTCTCTCACCCCAAGTGATGGTATTTTCTTCATTTTAGGCGTACTCCTATTTTCGCCTGATATAACGTCAGGCATAGTAAGAGAACGCGGAGAGAGAGACATCTCCCCTTGTTATCGGGACGAATCGTCTGACTCATTCACAAATTCACAAATCTCATTTACATGCTCTCTCGCTATTCCAAGCCAAGAGAGATAGTGTGCAATACGAAGAGAATCCGACCATTGCTCCTGCTCGGCCATTAATCCTTGCAATAGGACGGGGGAGATACAACAAAAGGTGAATGTGTAAGGGGAGTGGGTCAAGTCTCATTGTAAGGGATGGCCCATACTGATCGATCTGCCCTCTCCCATCGCCTTACTTTCGTTGGATCATATCTAGCTTTAATTAAATATCATTGTCAGACATCTTCAATTCCGTCATGCCGAAGGAAGTCTTGATAATCCTAGACGCTATTCGTCCAGAGATGAGGCAACCAGTTCGTAAATGCGCTGAGCTTTGCGGCTTGCTAGAGGGCGAGGGAGTACGCATTGCCTTCGAGAACAAGCAAAGCAATGAGTGTGGGTACGAATGTTTGAAGAAAGAGCTGGAGCCGGAACATCGAGAGTGTATGCGTGAATGCGGCGTTGAACGTAAGTTCATTTTTTTGGCTATTTGTGATGTATTCCGGAAGGTGGCAGACTAAATAGTTTATCAATGTTTTTTGCCTGAAACCTTCATGATACAAAAAGGAAACTTCTTATTTATGTATATTCCCCTGTTCCAGATGACAATCAAGCTCTAAGCAAAGGAGACAAGTGTATGCAGAACTGTATGGTGAAGAAACTTAAAGGCGCATAATGTACTATTAACAATAATGTATTATATTGTTTTTGGATTATACGATGCGAAAATAATAATGTAAGATAACGCATTCATAGTACTGAATGACTGTTCGTTACCAGCAGCATAAATAGCACTGGTGTCATCATCCAAATATTAAAATTACAATTGTAAATATTAAAATTACAATTGATATGAGTTGTCCATTACTCTTCTTAACAGCCTTCAATGAGACTTGACGGCCGTCGTATCTTGGATAATATGCATGCACATTAATCCATCCGAATATCACGCCTGTCATGAGAGAATCGAGCTGAGCAAAGAAATGGTGAAATTAGTGATAACCGGTTTTGGCCACCCTGAGGCATGCCTGAGTGCCCTCCGAAGTCTCATTGTTCAGACTTCATTTTGGAGCTCCCTACGAAGGGTCGGATTCAGATACCTCACTCTTTGAGAGCAGTTTTCTTATTTACGATGAAATATAGAGTAAAAATGACCTCTGAGTGACCCCAACTCATTTTTTCTCTCTATCGAACTATGTCTATCATTTTGTCTGAAAGTTCATTTTAAAGTTCACATTGTAGGTCGATTTTCTCAAAAATGTAGGTCCATCAGCAGCTAAAATTTGAACAGTAGATGCAGCTCAGCGAGAGCTTTCGAATAAACGGTTTGCGAAAAAAATGTGAGCCCGTTGGTGAGAGTTTCATACTTTTAACTGCGTCTGGATCGTTTGAAGTTTATTTTCAACATGATTATCAATTGAAGAGCGATAATTTTTGGCAGCTCGCTCAGAAAAGTGCGGTGTGGAATGAAATTGTCTGTGGAAAATAAACTTCAAACGATCCAGACGCAGTTAAAAGGATGAAGATCGCACCACCGTGCCCGCATATTTTTCGCAAACAGCTCATTCGAAAGCTCTCGCTGAGCTGCATCTACTGTTCAAATTTGAGCTGCTGCTTGACCTAGATTTTGAGAAAATCGACCTACAATGTACAGACGTTAAAATGAACTTTCGGACAAAATGATCGACATAGATCGAAAGAGCTCAAAAAATGAGTTGGGGTCACTCAGAGGACATTTTTAGTCGATATTTCACCGTAACCAAGAAAACTGCTCTCAAAGAAGGAGGTTCCGGAATCCGATCCTACGTAGAGAGGTCCAAAATGAAGTCTGAACAATGAGACTTCGGAGGGCACTCAGGTATGCCTCAGGGTGGCCAAAGCCGGTAAGAACTCATTTCACGATTCCCCCTCCATTCCCAAGTATGCCAAATCTAGCTCGATTTTCTCGTGAATGGCGTGATATATCGGCGTTTGGCGTGTCGACTTCGATCTGCCTCACCAAATCACGACTTCGACACAGGTACAGCTTATATACGAATGAAACCCTCTCTTCCTCTTATATTCTCATTTTTGCGCTAATAGTAAGATTGTGCGACTTGAGTGCAAACTCCGCCATAGGTCTTCATTCTGTGATACTATGGCGAATATTGCCCTTTGACGCATCTTTTTAAGTGAGGAGCACCTGATACGAAGGTGGAGTATGATAGAGGTGGGAAGATGCAGCGGGGATCTATATGGCTAGGTGAGAACGGGGTTCCGAATGAGCACTGTGAAAGCCCAGATACGTCTGTTGCTATCTTCTTCGGAATTTGATTCAAGAACTATGCACACTCATTTACGCTCATATTCCTGATAAACAGAACGATATTTCACATTGATCATCATTCTCCGTAAATCAGATTAACGCAAAAAAGTGATATCATCATTAAAGCTCGTTATGCTAACGCAGTTTGCTAATTCATTTTAATAGAGAATATAAGTCTGTCCTCAATCCGAGAATGCAGATCTCGAGATGAATCTCCCTTCTTTCTTGCTCGTCGCATTTATCTCCGTGATCTCTTATGCCAACGAATTCACTCCCTACCATATTAAAAGTAAGTACGTAAGTAGCGTATACCATATGCTCCTATAGCTAGGCAATGATTTGAAAAAATACTTTCTAAAGAACTTCTACAAGAAATAATGGCTACTACGTAAATTTAGTGTTTGATTGATTGCAATGTATTGCATTTGAAGGGATCGTTGATGGATCCGTTATGAAAGGGAAGAGAAACGTTATCGATGTAGACAGGATTCCGGAAAATGTGAAGGAACAAGTGCGAAAATGCGCCCATGACCTCACCCATTCCTGAGGCGGTCAATGAGTCTATCACGAAATGTGCGATGCAAGAGCTGATGCCCGGACTCCGCCCATGCTATCGCCATTGCGGAGTTAAAGGAAAGATTCATAAACTTGGCGGACTTAGCTTGATGTGCGTGCACAATTCCTTGGAGAAGAAACGAGAAGAGGCATAATGGATACAAATAACATATAATAAACGATAATTGTGTTACTTGTTTTGCACTCACCGGAAATAATTTAGTGGTGACTATTGTTCATGTATTATGAAATGATCCAACAAACACACATATGTAGTTGTTTTTTTGTCGCAGTACCTCTTATATTCCGGCTTTATGGGAAGGAGAATGATGAGGTGGAAGGATGAGATTGCAATAGAGTTCGTGACTATGTTAGCTAAGTGTGTAATTCGGGCCTTCGTCTCTCCATTTCCCACACTCTGTAGACAGGTCGAGTTGCGAGTGAGTGTGTAAAATGATGAGATAATGGTATCGTTTCTCGAATTCTAGATCGCATGCTCCAGCCGCATATTCAATTCAATTGTTTATCCGCCATGGTATGAATTCATGAAGAGTCAGAGGAGATTAAATTGCGAAAATCCTGTCAAAGAGATCACATTCCAGTCCTCGGTCATTAAGAGACTAAAAATGTCATCACCTTGCAGTGACCGCGCTTGCTTTCCAGTCCTCAATAGCCATTCGTGGTGTCACTCATTTCGTCAACCGCGCATTTTTTTAGGAAATCGAACGAAGGCTTCTTCCGCGCTCTCCTCATTGGCTTCTCAACTCACTCTAGTGCTGAAAAAAACACCTGATTAGGGATGTGACTATGATCAGAAGACCTTCTGTCTCGCGATTAGGTAACGTAGGTTAGTGGGAACTGTTTACTCCCAGTTATTTCAAAAAATTCTTAATTTACGCAAATCGAAAATATACGAGATGAGAATAACCGTGAGAGATTTACGAACATTTCCATTGAGGAGGAGAAAGTGAGAGAAAAGGGGAAAGTGCGTGATCAGGTACGCCAATGATAACCTGCACTCGATCATCTCTCCTTTCGCGGGTGCGAAGTTGCGAGCTACCGCGGATTTACACCTATCACCCTTGCCATTGCTTTGCTTTATCTGGTCTCTTCAAGAACATTCGTTGCATATCTTGAAGAGAAGCAACCTCTACGCAAATGATCATACATTTCTCACACTTCGTATTCCGCTTCGGGTTATTTATTGATCTTCGTTTCCTAAGTGAGGCTGGCATGCAAGACTATGTATTGTAACAAAAACTTCGCCTTTACTCCGGAGTAATCTTCGACACTTGTAACTACTCTGAACCATGCCATATTTTTGTGCACTTACTTCGACTTTATATCGTCGAGCTTTCGCGCACATTTTCAACTTTACTGATGGTATCATTCCTCAGATGGCGCTCCTCGCTATCCTTCTGCTCCTATCTCCATGCATTATCCTCGTCGACTCGTGCATGGCCACTCCCGCGATGCCCACTCCTACACCTATGCCTCCACTAATGCGTATGTTATCACGGGTCTCCTGTAAAAGTGTAGGAACGCTGGATACTAGAAATATTTTGCATGACCGATTTTCAATTAACTTGGTTGATGGACACCATTGGGGGTCAGAAGAAGATCAATCAACTGATTTTGGTGAAATCTGCACATTATAAAATCGTCGTATAAAATTGGGGATGAAGTCATAGTGCTCAGCCGAGATAACACTGGTCTCCTACAAAGTGTAGGGAAACTGGCACGTTTGGCTACTAGGAAATATTTTGTATCTCAGATTTCGATTAAACTTGGTTGATGGACACCATTGGGGGTCAGAAGAAGATCAATCAACTGATTTTGGTGACATCTGCACGTTATCGATTTTTGTGATCTACTGCGATAAATTGACGTATTTCAGCCAATTTTGATCGTAAATAGAACTTTTTTTTTGCATTTTGCTCAAAATCGTGAGACCTATAACTTTCTCAACGTAGGACCAACGGCCAAATCAAGTCTTCATAGTGAAAATTGCGAAAAACTGAATTTCGTGATGAGAATATCGATTTTTTGGCTTCGTATACCAAAAACACCATCGTTTTTATTCTTGATATTGAATCTCCATACAAAATAAGGGGGTGTCTATGTTGACCATTTTTCATATCTCTGTCCTTTGACTATCGATTTACTATTGGGGATACTCGACTTTTCTGGACTTGGTTATTTTTTGAAAGATTTCGTTATTTGTTCATATTTCGGTTCAACGTAGTCCAATCGTGCAGTCAAAAAATCGGAGATTCAATATCAAGAATAAAAACGATGGTGTTTTGGTATACGAAGCCAAAAAATCGATATTCTCATCACGAAATTCAGTTTTTCGCAATTTTCACTATGAAGACTTGATTTGGCCGTTGGTCCTACGTTGAGAAAGTTGTAGATCTCTCGATTTTGAGCAAAATGCAAAAAGAAAGTTCTATGTACAATCAAAATTGGCTGAAATACGTCAATTTATCGCAGTAGATCACAAAAATCGATAATGTGCAGATTTCACCAAAATCAGTTGATTGATCTTCTTCTGACCCCCAATGGTGTCCATCAACCAAGTTAATTGAAAATCGGTCATGCAAAATATTTCTAGTATCCAGCGTTCCTACACTTTTACAGGAGACCCGTGATAACATACGCATTAGTGGAGGCATAGGTGTAGGAGTGGGCATCGCGGGAGTGGCCATGCACGAGTCGACGAGGATAATGCATGGAGATAGGAGCAGAAGGATAGCGAGGAGCGCCATCTGAGGAATGATACCATCAGTAAAGTTGAAAATGTGCGCGAAAGCTCGACGATATAAAGTCGAAGTAAGTGCACAAAAATATGGCATGGTTCAGAGTAGTTACAAGTGTCGAAGATTACTCCGGAGTAAAGGCGAAGTTTTTGTTACAATACATAGTCTTGCATGCCAGCCTCACTTAGGAAACGAAGATCAATAAATAACCCGAAGCGGAATACGAAGTGTGAGAAATGTATGATCATTTGCGTAGAGGTTGCTTCTCTTCAAGATATGCAACGAATGTTCTTGAAGAGACCAGATAAAGCAAAGCAATGGCAAGGGTGATAGGTGTAAATCCGCGGTAGCTCGCAACTTCGCACCCGCGAAAGGAGAGATGATCGAGTGCAGGTTATCATTGGCGTACCTGATCACGCACTTTCCCCTTTTCTCTCACTTTCTCCTCCTCAATGGAAATGTTCGTAAATCTCTCACGGTTATTCTCATCTCGTATATTTTCGATTTGCGTAAATTAAGAATTTTTTGAAATAACTGGGAGTAAACAGTTCCCACTAACCTACGTTACCTAATCGCGAGACAGAAGGTCTTCTGATCATAGTCACATCCCTAATCAGGTGTTTTTTTCAGCACTAGAGTGAGTTGAGAAGCCAATGAGGAGAGCGCGGAAGAAGCCTTCGTTCGATTTCCTAAAAAAATGCGCGGTTGACGAAATGAGTGACACCACGAATGGCTATTGAGGACTGGAAAGCAAGCGCGGTCACTGCAAGGTGATGACATTTTTAGTCTCTTAATGACCGAGGACTGGAATGTGATCTCTTTGACAGGATTTTCGCAATTTAATCTCCTCTGACTCTTCATGAATTCATACCATGGCGGATAAACAATTGAATTGAATATGCGGCTGGAGCATGCGATCTAGAATTCGAGAAACGATACCATTATCTCATCATTTTACACACTCACTCGCAACTCGACCTGTCTACAGAGTGTGGGAAATGGAGAGACGAAGGCCCGAATTACACACTTAGCTAACATAGTCACGAACTCTATTGCAATCTCATCCTTCCACCTCATCATTCTCCTTCCCATAAAGCCGGAATATAAGAGGTGCTGCGACAAAAAAACAACTACATATGTGTGTTTGTTGGATCATTTCATAATACATGAACAATAGTCACCACTAAATTATTTCCGGTGAGTGCAAAACAAGTAACACAATTATCGTTTATTATATGTTATTTGTATCCATTATGCCTCTTCTCGTTTCTTCTCCAAGGAATTGTGCACGCACATCAAGCTAAGTCCGCCAAGTTTATGAATCTTTCCTTTAACTCCGCAATGGCGATAGCATGGGCGGAGTCCGGGCATCAGCTCTTGCATCGCACATTTCGTGATAGACTCATTGACCGCCTCAGGAATGGGTGAGGTCATGGGCGCATTTTCGCACTTGTTCCTTCACATTTTCCGGAATCCTGTCTACATCGATAACGTTTCTCTTCCCTTTCATAACGGATCCATCAACGATCCCTTCAAATGCAATACATTGCAATCAATCAAACACTAAATTTACGTAGTAGCCATTATTTCTTGTAGAAGTTCTTTAGAAAGTATTTTTTCAAATCATTGCCTAGCTATAGGAGCATATGGTATACGCTACTTACGTACTTACTTTTAATATGGTAGGGAGTGAATTCGTTGGCATAAGAGATCACGAAGATAAATGCGACGAGCAAGAAAGAAGGGAGATTCATCTCGAGATCTGCATTCTCGGATTGAGGACAGACTTATATTCTCTATTAAAATGAATTAGCAAACTGCGTTAGCATAACGAGCTTTAATGATGATATCACTTTTTTGCGTTAATCTGATTTACGGAGAATGATGATCAATGTGAAATATCGTTCTGTTTATCAGGAATATGAGCGTAAATGAGTGTGCATAGTTCTTGAATCAAATTCCGAAGAAGATAGCAACAGACGTATCTGGGCTTTCACAGTGCTCATTCGGAACCCCGTTCTCACCTAGCCATATAGATCCCCGCTGCATCTTCCCACCTCTATCATACTCCACCTTCGTATCAGGTGCTCCTCACTTAAAAAGATGCGTCAAAGGGCAATATTCGCCATAGTATCACAGAATGAAGACCTATGGCGGAGTTTGCACTCAAGTCGCACAATCTTACTATTAGCGCAAAAATGAGAATATAAGAGGAAGAGAGGGTTTCATTCGTATATAAGCTGTACCTGTGTCGAAGTCGTGATTTGGTGAGGCAGATCGAAGTCGACACGCCAAACGCCGATATATCACGCCATTCACGAGAAAATCGAGCTAGATTTGGCATACTTGGGAATGGAGGGGGAATCGTGAAATGAGTTCTTACCGGCTTTGGCCACCCTGAGGCATACCTGAGTGCCCTCCGAAGTCTCATTGTTCAGACTTCATTTTGGACCTCTCTACGTAGGATCGGATTCCGGAACCTCCTTCTTTGAGAGCAGTTTTCTTGGTTACGGTGAAATATCGACTAAAAATGTCCTCTGAGTGACCCCAACTCATTTTTTGAGCTCTTTCGATCTATGTCGATCATTTTGTCCGAAAGTTCATTTTAACGTCTGTACATTGTAGGTCGATTTTCTCAAAATCTAGGTCAAGCAGCAGCTCAAATTTGAACAGTAGATGCAGCTCAGCGAGAGCTTTCGAATGAGCTGTTTGCGAAAAATATGCGGGCACGGTGGTGCGATCTTCATCCTTTTAACTGCGTCTGGATCGTTTGAAGTTTATTTTCCACAGACAATTTCATTCCACACCGCACTTTTCTGAGCGAGCTGCCAAAAATTATCGCTCTTCAATTGATAATCATGTTGAAAATAAACTTCAAACGATCCAGACGCAGTTAAAAGTATGAAACTCTCACCAACGGGCTCACATTTTTTTCGCAAACCGTTTATTCGAAAGCTCTCGCTGAGCTGCATCTACTGTTCAAATTTTAGCTGCTGATGGACCTACATTTTTGAGAAAATCGACCTACAATGTGAACTTTAAAATGAACTTTCAGACAAAATGATAGACATAGTTCGATAGAGAGAAAAAATGAGTTGGGGTCACTCAGAGGTCATTTTTACTCTATATTTCATCGTAAATAAGAAAACTGCTCTCAAAGAGTGAGGTATCTGAATCCGACCCTTCGTAGGGAGCTCCAAAATGAAGTCTGAACAATGAGACTTCGGAGGGCACTCAGGCATGCCTCAGGGTGGCCAAAACCGGTTATCACTAATTTCACCATTTCTTTGCTCAGCTCGATTCTCTCATGACAGGCGTGATATTCGGATGGATTAATGTGCATGCATATTATCCAAGATACGACGGCCGTCAAGTCTCATTGAAGGCTGTTAAGAAGAGTAATGGACAACTCATATCAATTGTAATTTTAATATTTACAATTGTAATTTTAATATTTGGATGATGACACCAGTGCTATTTATGCTGCTGGTAACGAACAGTCATTCAGTACTATGAATGCGTTATCTTACATTATTATTTTCGCATCGTATAATCCAAAAACAATATAATACATTATTGTTAATAGTACATTATGCGCCTTTAAGTTTCTTCACCATACAGTTCTGCATACACTTGTCTCCTTTGCTTAGAGCTTGATTGTCATCTGGAACAGGGGAATATACATAAATAAGAAGTTTCCTTTTTGTATCATGAAGGTTTCAGGCAAAAAACATTGATAAACTATTTAGTCTGCCACCTTCCGGAATACATCACAAATAGCCAAAAAAATGAACTTACGTTCAACGCCGCATTCACGCATACACTCTCGATGTTCCGGCTCCAGCTCTTTCTTCAAACATTCGTACCCACACTCATTGCTTTGCTTGTTCTCGAAGGCAATGCGTACTCCCTCGCCCTCTAGCAAGCCGCAAAGCTCAGCGCATTTACGAACTGGTTGCCTCATCTCTGGACGAATAGCGTCTAGGATTATCAAGACTTCCTTCGGCATGACGGAATTGAAGATGTCTGACAATGATATTTAATTAAAGCTAGATATGATCCAACGAAAGTAAGGCGATGGGAGAGGGCAGATCGATCAGTATGGGCCATCCCTTACAATGAGACTTGACCCACTCCCCTTACACATTCACCTTTTGTTGTATCTCCCCCGTCCTATTGCAAGGATTAATGGCCGAGCAGGAGCAATGGTCGGATTCTCTTCGTATTGCACACTATCTCTCTTGGCTTGGAATAGCGAGAGAGCATGTAAATGAGATTTGTGAATTTGTGAATGAGTCAGACGATTCGTCCCGATAACAAGGGGAGATGTCTCTCTCTCCGCGTTCTCTTACTATGCCTGACGTTATATCAGGCGAAAATAGGAGTACGCCTAAAATGAAGAAAATACCATCACTTGGGGTGAGAGAGGTGTAGTCATTTGGCGCAATTGCGGTAACAAAAAGTTATCGACTCTCATGTTTTTGCGAATTCACTGTGCGTACGAAGAATATCATCACAATGAATTTTCTAATGTGACAACTTAGAATTATGCAATGATTTATCTCCGGAATACTGCCATAATCCTCAGGATGAGAGATTCGTGATGATGATCGCAGCGAACATTGAACCGAGAGGATACTGCTATTCATATATCCACACCCGCCTGTGTTTCATACTGCACGCAAATTGAGCTTTGTTGCCAATATACACTGTGCGGGACATGCGTACCGAATCCCTAAAAACAATTTGTTTTTAAATGGCCAACCACTTACTTTTATGATTTCAAATATTTACGATAGTCCTTGTCACATTAAAATCTGGAACACAATTCAATAATCCTTGTTCTTCTCCCTGGACTGACAAGTGATGATTAAAACGGATATCTGAATTGCTTGAATATGCAGACTAAGATTGCTTGAATATGCAGACTAAGATGCTACGATATTTGATCGCTAGCAATAGGAAGGATCAATCGAATTTCTATTACTCACCAGTAGTTTTCTCGGAAATTATTTTTTTGCCGCTGGCGAAATTGCGTCGTAACGAACTGATGTAGACAGCTGAATATTCGACAGTAAATGTGAAGGAATTGTGTCAAAATATACTAATTAATTTTCGTTGCATAAACGAGGAATGGAAGAACTGAATATCGCCGCCTCTCCATATGGTTTCACCGTTGATGTATACAAAATTATCGCCCCTATCCAATCTTTGACACAGAAGGACCGAGAAGAAATGAGCAGATAAATAGAGGAGGGAATAGTGAGAGAAGGATGATAAGCATATCTCTTCCCGGGGGAAGCATAGACACTTCGAACCTGCATCTCTGAATATCTCTTTCTCTCTTCATCTCGTTGTATCTCTATCTTTGCTTTTCTTCTCTCTTATCTTCCTCTGAAATGCTCCAAAATGACGCGAAGACGACAAAATGCAGAGAGTCGATCGTCATGTGCCACGTTTGCTGTAAATCAAACGAATTGCACCTTCATCCTCTCATGCACATTATCAACTCATGGTGTGTAAATTTCGCATATCATCAACATGTGTGATGTTCCTGTTATTGGGCCAGTATCGCACTTGACAATATCATCTCGGAGTGCAAAAGCAAATTTTAAAAAAATCAATAATTTGGTGTAATTGTAAACCATACGTTTTCATTCATAATTGGCCAGCTTAGCGAATTAATTCAATTATTTACAAGTGAACACGCTTTGATGTTCTTAGCATCCGTGAATTAGGTTTCCGCACTTCGTTGACTGTGGTGATTCAATTCTGCACAGGCTAAACATTTCTTCTTCAACTTCGCAGCCCGCATGCAGGATTCCGCAGTTCACTGATTTAGAAGCGTCTTCAGCGATATGTGAATACCCCGTTTGAGGTGAATTCGAGATATGGAATACCTACAATAATCATACAATTAAGTAAAAAAACACAAAAAAACGAAGTTGTCAATGATAATTTGGACAGTGAAAATAGTTATATAAACCAAAATTTACCTAATGGATTTTGGATATCTATGATGATTTTTGTTTATCCAACTGTGTTTCTCTGTTGAATTATCCCTGGAAGAAGTAAGATAAGTTGACACTGAAATAGATGGAAATATATATTTGCTTACCGTATATCTTATTCGAAAAGTACTTATTTGCGAGTACCTGCGAATTGGCCTCCCAATATAGTGAGCTTGAATGATACTATTATGTATTTAAGAACTGAAGTTGCGACCACTGCACATTGAATGCGAAAAATGAGAACTACAACCCCTAGTATTTTGCCATTTTTATTTTTTTGTTATATATGAGGGAAGATGTTCCTTCAAAATCATTAATAAAATTCCACAGAAGTCTCGTACATTATGGGAAGAATATTTTTTTTTGTTGTTCGGAGAGCATATTTTTGGTCAGAGAAAATGTATTTTTGATTTTCATGCTATGTCTTCAACATAAAAGTTTCTCAAAATAATTTTCTGCGTTTTTTCAGCCCTTTGCCATCTCTGTAGCTCATCTGGGAGCTGAGATACAGCATTTCCGGAGCCAAAGCCGGATAATTCCTAAATGTCGGCTCTGGGACAATTTGAATTGTTCTTTCAAAAACTCATGACAAGGGTAGAATGGCACCTTAGTTTGATCGATTTTAAATGGGTTTGGAAAAAATTGTTCGCGAAGGCCCTAATTTTGCTTCATTGACTCGTGATACATGTGTTAAATAATCGAACGGGCAAGGAAAATAGATTATAGGAAGGCTCGGAGCTATTGTTAGAACAGAAAAAAATTAGCATTTTATCTTACACAACCCCCCAATTATCATGCAGCTTTCTGTTCTAACAACGCTTGAAGGATTCACCATGAATTGAAACTCCTTGATGTAATTGAATAGATTCAACTACCTTTCTCAGACAACGCGTGGGCGAATACTACACGCTGGTCTACGAGAGTCCCGTCCAGTATGACGTGAATAATGCGGCGCTCGAGCTGGAATTGTCGACGATCGATTTCGGAGAACCTCTTGGTGAGCGCCGCTGGAGAAGAGTTGAACCGAAAAAAAACAAACTTGCAGGCAGTTCCGGCTATCCCGGGCAGCAACCATTCCCTATACTGGTAGAGTTCCCCCAAACTTACGTTTAATTGTATTTTTAAAAAAAGTGGATTGTATACGCTAGGTTGGATGAGAACTATGACGTCATTCCGCCTATGATATATAACACACTATCTGACAGAATCGAAATATACTTGGCACAGGCCAAAAATCGATTCCCTTCTAACTTCTCCAATAGTTAGTACTCGATGAGGGATACCGACGATCATCGCCAGGTTTTCGATCCGCATCCGCGCGCGCGGCGGCGCGGATCTTGCAAAAAACTGCAGTAATCCTCGAAAATTTTTATATCGATCCAAATGACTGCGGCGGTAGGGGCGCTGCGTTCCTTGACAAATTCTAATACTTTTTTACTCTGGGGAAATTTTCGATCAGATTCCATCTAACGTCGGAAATCGATAATTCTATTTTTACTTTGGACATGAATGCAATTCTCCAGAAATTGTTCAACAACCCCCTAAATATTATTGTTGATTTAGCTTGAGCCGATACATAATTCACAAAGGCGCAATTTAAAATTTTCTATAAGAAAGTCAAAATGAATTATGAATGAATTGTGGTATAATTTTTGGGTTATTGTAGGCGAGTGAAAAAGATGGACGACTTTTCCTCATTGGTGTAATATGTTCTGAAAATTGATTTTAGCCTATGTTGCACAAATTAGGAAATGTCGTCCATCTTTTCACTCGCCTACAGTAACCCAACAATTACACCACAATTCATTCATAATTCATTTTGACTTCCTTATAGAAAATTGAGTTCGGCTCAAGCATACGCTAAATAAACAATAATATTTTGGGGGTTCTTGAACAATTTCTGGAGAATTGCATTCATGTCCAAAGTAAAAATAGAATTATCGATTTCCGACGTTAGATGGCATCTGATCGAAAATTTCCCCAGAGTAAAAAAGTCTTAGAATTTGTCAAGGAACGCAGCGCCCCTACCGCCGCTGTCATTTGGATCGATATAAAAATTTTCAAGGATTACTGTATTTTTTTGCAAGATCCGCGCCGCCGCGCGCGCGGATGCGGATCGACAATCTGACGATGCTCGTCGGTATCCCTCATCGAGTACTAACTATTGGTGAAGTTAGAAGGGAATCGATTTTGGCCTGTGCCAAGTCATAGAAGAAATATGTTGATTTTCTGAGATAGTATGTTATATCACAGGCGACATGATGTCATGGTTATCATCCGACCTAGTACGGGATAATACAATGATAGACACTGTCGAGAACGGGTAATGCCGACTTTTTCTTTCAGGAAGCGAGGAATGCTCTGCCTCCATATAATCCAATGGTGAGATCTCTTGCTCTCATGGATCGTATTCTTGAAAAACAAGCCAAAATTGAATTTGAACAATTTCTTAACTCTTCTTGCATTCCAAAGCCGATTCTACTGAGAAAAAATGAAACGACTATTGGCTTATTGTCCAATGTGCGTAAGCAATACACTCACAAATTTATTGTGAATCTGGGGAAGGCACTAAACACTCGTAGTAGTTGATATCACCATTGAATCTGAACGAGCACTAGGGGTAGATCGCATTAGATGGTGCAATTCGGATAATTGTCTCTTCGTTCTATACACGCTTGACCGGGTGTGCTTAGAATGAAGAAACGATTACCATAAGTGATCAATTTAGATCACATTTCAGGGCTCACTCAACTCGCCCTTTGTGCGTCCCTTCGAATGTTTCGCTGGCGACTCCATCGTCGAGACCCTCGAAGGACCGAAGAAAATGAGCGAATTGAAGACGGGCGATCATGTGCTCAGCATAGACGAGACATTGGTAAGCACAACATATTCTTATTAGAAATGACTTGCTTATGTTAGGCATTCTGTCCCATCCTCTGGGAAATATTATCCCAAGGCATCATCATCAAGGTTGATTTGCGTACTACTCAGCTAGAGGCACCAGGTCTGATGAGAACTGTCACGCCACATTTGATATGTGCAGCATGACGAGTGTCTAGCTAGAATATATGAGCGCAAATGAGCAATGGTCTCGCTCTCTCCATATCATACGCTCTCTCGCTTACTCTGATCGACGAGAGAGTGTGTAATTTGGAGAGAGTCGGACGAGTCCTCGCGCAAGTGTCTCCCAATCAAAACTCCTAAGCCACGGAACCATTAAATAAACGTGTAAGAATTATGTGTCACTTTATTACATATCTCTAAAATGCTCATATTTCGCAGATCCGCTTCTCTCCATTGATCATGTTTCTGCACCGAGACGAGCAATTGCTGGCGTAATTTAACGTGATCACGACGGTACGCATGCCCGGGTACAAAGTCGGATGATAGCTATGACATCATGCCGCCTTCGAAGTCGGCATGATATCATAGTTCTCATCCGACTTTGTGTCGTGTAAACGATTTTTCGGAATTCTCGTACTGTGAACCACGATGCCTCAATAATTGCAAACACGAAAAGATATTATTCGATGAAACACATTAGAAAAAAAAATTCTGGACTTTGAATTTTTGGCCATCCGTGGACCCTGTACATTTTAATGTAGAACCCGAAATTCCGTTCAATGTCAGGTTAATGGCGCCTCGTTGAAACTCACTAACGAACATCTCATCTGGGTGTCGGACTGTGATCCCACGACTCCACTGCGACTCATCAAGTGAGATCATCAGCGGGTTTTTGCGGCTTTTTCAGCACGCGTAATTGGCACTAGGTCGGAAATGATAACCTACTGGACAACCAAAAATGAACCCTTCTGGAGAACTTCTAAAGAAATCATTTTTGGCACTTTGGGAACCTTCTGTGAAAGTTTTACAGAAGGGGCCTGTTTTGTTATCATCCAATAGGCTATCATCCGGTGGTGATCATCCGACCTAGTTTCGCTTAATTACTAAATTTGGGCAACGTGGTCTATTTCGAGCATGTGCATCGCTGAAGTTCACTCAATGGTTCCATACGAATTTTTTTTTTCTGTAGAATTTCGAGAACTAATTGATTTATTGATTGATTAATCGATTATTTTCAGAGCGAAGGAGGTCACAACCGACCACTGTCTGATGTCTATCCTCTCTCCCACTCGGACACTAGACATGCATCCTGTGACAAACGTCACCAGGGTAGGCTAAATGTTGACATCTCCATCTCCAACATCGCCACTTTCACTAAACATCTTCACTTTTACATTTTTATTATTTTTAGAATATTGTAATAGCTACCTATCATGCAGCCTGAGCTAACTATAAATGGCGTGATGGGAAAGATAATTGGCCCTTGGAGGGGAATTAATAGGTCGTGCCGCGATTGAAATCTCATTCAACCATGGTGAAATAATTGTACTGAACAATCAATAAAATACGACATGACGTCATAGTTCTGATCCGACTTAGTGCCGTCATTATAGGCCTACGAGACGGGCGTCTACTCTCCGCTCACCTCAACGGGTGAGTAACATTCTAATCTTACATGTCAACGACCTTGTGTGTCGGGTGCTTTACCACTAAGCTGTGCCCCCGCGTCATCTTAACATCTCCTCATCTTCTGAGTTCAGTTCACGCATCTCTTTGCAGGCGACATCATCGTCGACGACGTCCTCTGCTCGTGTCACTCGAACGTCGCCGTGCGAACCCTCCAATCGATCGTGTTTGACATATATCGGAAGCTGACCTCCTTCATCCCCATTCAAAGCTCGCTTCTCCCCGGTCTCGAGTACCTCATCAGCACATTGGATCTGTTCATTCCGGATAAATCGCTCTGATTATTGCTTATAGTTTTTGTTTTTGGCAGTGTCACTCTCCATGGACATCAAAGGCTTCATTGATTAATTGATTGCTAGTGTCAATGATGTACCGCTAATAAGCAATTTAATAAAACAAACAAATACTTTCCTCCCACACCAATTTCAGCGCCTGAATAGTGCAACCACACATTGGAAATTTAAAAAAATACATCCCGCTGGAAAAGATTCTTTCCCAGGGCGGCCCTGTACCACACTTAAACGCGTTCAACAGAAATGCTAATGGGGGAATCTAAAGGAAACTGCGCCACGGGGGAGAGAAATAGCGAGAAAGGGGAGAGTAGCGGGGAGAGAGGCGGGAGAGGGAGAGGATAGATAGAGAAAGAATCGCCCGCCTGGCCAGGGTCATTCAATCACTCAGTCACGGCGGGAGAATTATGCATGTTTGAATTTCTCCGCCAGTTCCAACTCTTGCTCCCCTTTCTAGCTGTAATTTACTTTATTTTTCCTCACGTAGTAATGCTTATCTAGCAAAAATGGTGCGGATATTTTCATTTTTTTCCTTTCGCCCTGGTATATGTAATTTTCTACACATTCTGCAAATAAAATTTAGCAGCAAGATCCTCGCCCTCTAATACATCCTCACCGATTTTCGCGATTATTTCAGATGTGTAAAACCAAATCTCCTTGTCGACCCAATTCGTGTTCCAATTTCACTTTTTTCGAGTTAGTCCGCAAATTATTTACGTCAACGTAAATTAGTAATGTAACTCCAGTCATGAGCTCCGCGCCCCTGCTCAAGGTCGTTCCTCAGCTGGTGTACAACGCCGACCGCAGCAAGAGCTACTCGAGAGGCGGCTTCCTCGGAAAGGGCGGATTCGCGAGGTATGGATACTTATGGCTAATCGGTTCGTGCTCTCAACATGCTCCTTGCCGGTCAGAAAGAATGTACACGAATAGATCTTAGAGAAGTGGAGAAGGATCTTCGTATGGTTTAACATTGGATTTAGTACAAGAGCCATGTTCCCTCCTAGAGATGGATTAGTAACAAATAAATGTCGTATTGATGCTCACGGTCTGTTTGGCGATAGAACACGCAGAATGAAGAGAGTTATTTCGTGCGAAAGTCATACCCAAGTCCCCTCCAGGTTTATGCCAATGAACCAATCACCTCGCAAAACCAAACGGAGATCCTTCTTTACTTATCTAATATTTATCCTTGTGAACTATTATATTGGAAATGATTCTAGATGCTACGAGCTCACCGACCAGCACTCGGGGGCGATTGTGGCGGGGAAGATTGTGAGCAAGCTGTTGCTGAGGAAGGACAGCGAGAAGAGCAAGGTATTCGATGGTTACAATTTATGTATTGCCCGGACTCTCACAATAGGCTACAGTACGAGAAATTACGAGATTCGTAAGTATTGTTTGCGACACTAAAAGGCTACAATAAATTGGTTTCGAAATAAATCATCTCTTCTTTTTACATTCTCTCCCGCCGGACAGACCTGTAAGAGAGCAAGCGTAGACACAAATATAATTGCTTGTGAAACCCCGTATTTTACTGCGTGTTGTTCTAGGCGATGTTGATAGTGAAAGAATAGAGAGGGCAGGAATTTGATCAACCAAACAAGACGAATTCTTGCAGATGGTCCAGGAGATCTCGATCCATCGTCGTCTATCGCATTCTCACGTCGTCCGTCTAATCGATTGCTTCGAAGACGTCGATAACGTCTACGTCATTCTGGAGCTGTGCAAACGAAGGTAACATGCTTGAACTCGGACATTCGGGCGTAGTATAGCATGACCATTAATAAGTACTTTAATTGATCGCCCCCATTCTGTAATATTTTGATGTTGCAATCGAAAGCGATTCACAAAATTGAATATGTTTCAAGATGCTAATTAAATTAGATGAGCTCTTGCAACGTTCACTAGCGTATGCTCGAACGGAATATCATACAAAATATTTTCAAAATTAGCATTGTTTTGCAGATCCTTGATGGAGCTTCACAAGCGTCGAAGAGGAATCACGGAGCCAGAGGCGCGCTACTTCACTTCTCAAGTAAGGAGCTAAAGATGAATTCCTACCCTTTCGGATATCTATACCTCGCTCTTTCTAGCTATGGTTCTTCAAAACACAAATTCCATCTATATATAAAAAATCAGTTGCTACGTCATAAGTCATTGGTATTCAAAATATAAACATGTGTTTTTCCAGATCGCCGATGCGGTGGAGTACCTCCACTTGAACAAAGTGATTCATCGCGATCTCAAACTGGGCAACATCTTCATCAACTCGGAAATGAGCCTCAAGGTGATAGATTGCTTCAAAGACGTCATCAAATTACTTCCTAGACTTCATGCAGATTAGGTTCCATGTTTATATCTGCTACGAATAATCGCTTTGCAGGTGGGCGACTTCGGTCTGGCGGCTACAATCGATCACGAGGGAGAGAGAAAGCAGACGCTCTGCGGAACTCCCAATTATGTGGCTCGTGAGTCTCTGCTCGAACAAATGCGATTTTTTCCATGTATTTCGTAACGATAAATGATAGATTTGTTGTAAAATATGAGTTTTTACTCATTGTTTTTTAACTCTTTTTTATCGCTCATTCAGATGATTGAATGGAAGAAATGAAGCAAATCAAACAAAATCTATACTTCCAGCTGAAGTGCTCAACAAGACTGGTCACTCTTTCGAGGTGGATATCTGGGCGATTGGGTGCATTATCTTCACGTTGATCGTTGGAAAACCGCCATTCGAGACCAAGGCTCTGCAGGTATGTTGATGAATGAATGTCGTCATGCATCATCTACTATAAATGTGTCGTCATGCATCCTCTACTATAAAAAATGTGCCTTAGGTACGACGAAGTATAAGATACAATATCCAACTTTGTATGTATTTTTTCAATGTACTAATCATGCCCACCACAGGACACGTACGCTCGCATCCGTACCAACACGTTCAAGATTCCATGCTGGGTTTCGAGCGACGCGCGCACTCTCATAGCCGCTCTACTGGCAGCAGATCCCAATCACAGACCGCCTGCTAATAAGGTGAGAAAAAATGCAATATTTACTAACTTTTTTTCTTCAAAAATTAAATATTTATTTGTGAGTCACTTTAGACTGCAAATAGAGGAGCCTTGTTTTTTTCAGAAAAAAACAACTTGAACTGGTTGAAAGATAAAATTGCAATGTTGTGGTCAAATATTGCCCATTCAGGTCCGTTCCCATCCGTTTTTCCGTGGTCACATGCCCGAGAGACTGCCGACCTCCTGCTTGACCATGCCACCCAAGTTCACGGTGGAACAGGTCCGGTCTTTTCGTCACAGATTTGCGAGGTATTCTCTTGTCAGGATTTCAGTTTTTAGAAAATTTCAATACACATGTCCCAATTTTTTTCGCTCATAATTTTTCTGTAAATAGTAATCGGTGAGCGCTACATACCAAGCAAATAAAAAAGGTTCCTTTCCACATTTCCGTATGAACTAAAAAATATTTTATCCGAAATTTGAATTTTTCTCAAACATTTTCAAGCCAATTCATCTAAAATTTAAAAGGTACGATCAGTTGAATATTGCGCATTTTTAGAGATATCAGTCGTTCTGATCGGTTGCGAAATGGTAAATTTCGAAAATTGAAATTTTCGGACTAAAGTACATTTCATTCCCCAGAGAAGGATCTAGAACACTAAATATGACATGTCTGAGATACACTCACCGATTACTA
This sequence comes from Pristionchus mayeri, assembly GCA_036245805.1. Classification (NCBI taxonomy): domain Eukaryota; kingdom Metazoa; phylum Nematoda; class Chromadorea; order Rhabditida; family Neodiplogasteridae; genus Pristionchus; species Pristionchus mayeri. The sequence goes on from BTRK01000003.1 coordinate 34,776,097, forward strand.
CATGTATGCACATTTAGGAGGATTTCAACTTTTGGCCTAGTGCCAAGGGTATCTACAAATATGTTCACCGAGTCAAAAAGTCTCTCTTAAACAATCAAAAACGAGCGAAGCTTTTTATCCAAAAGTAATTGAGTTATGTAATTAAAACTTCAAAATTTGAGGAGAGAGGAGGGTACTGCCAGGGGGAGAGGGGGGAACATTTTGTTATGGACCCTTGTGATTGATTTTCGCGTGCGCTGGACAAAATTAGCGCTCAAATAATAATGATACAATCAAAGTGCAATAGTAATATTTGTGAAAACATCTTTGAATTTCTTTTATCATACTTCGGCCATCTTAATGCAAATAAACTGGACAGTATTTGCGCCATTTATCAGACAATCATTTATTCAGGCGCCTCCTGGCGCACGCTGCGGCTGCTGCCTGCCGCCCGCCAGCACGGCCACTCCGACCAGCAGTAGCAGCAGTTCCCCTGCGACCCCTGCAGCGCACAACGAACTCTACGGCTGTCATGAAACCATTGAAAAGTTGGTGCAAATATGAGACCTGGATATTCATATCGAATAACGCTAATATTGCCATGTTTGCGTTTCAATGAATGACACAACTAAAACAGGAATATGCGAGCATAATTGACAGGAAAGTATTAAATTTAAGCTCACCCCGTGTTTTCCAATGGTCATCTCACTGAATTGCTTGCTCAGCTGACTTCGCTGCTCAAGGCTCGCGACATGAAGAGAGACGCGGTGAATTTTTTCTCCACCTCAATTTTTCTTTGATGCCTGTAAAATTGCAATATACATCCACTAATATTAATTGAAAATTAATGATTTACGAATTGCTATGGAAAAGGCAGAAGGAATTCAATACAAACTCTATTTCGCTGGGAATAAAGCTTGAAATGATGACTGACAGGTCTCCGACGACATCTGTGAGTCTCCCGAGGCGATGCCCGTCTACTGGATCTCCAAGTGGGTCGACGACAACGACTATGGGATCGCGTACACGCTTTGTGATGACTCGGTATGTCCCCTCCTTTCTAACATTATTTCGGCACTGGGTCGGATGAGAAATATGACATCATGCCGCCGTTGATACATCAAAGGCGGCATGACGTCATAGTTCTCATCCGACGTAGTGCCATTATTTCGGTTGAAAATAAAAGCTTCAATATCAATTTTATATCCATCGATATCTGGCTAATATACGAGTAGGTTTATTTATCATAGTACAATTGCTCATAATAATAATAACGATAAATATTGAAAACAACGTTCAGGTCGGCGTGCTCTTCAACGACGCGACTAAGTTGGTCACTGATGCTGCCGCAGTCCAACTCTCCTACCTGGACAGGGCGAACGTCGAGGAGTTCCACACGATGAACAACTACCCTGAAGCAATTGACAAGAAGGTGAATAAATTACCATTGCGATATGGTGCATAAAAACACGAGTGGACAGGCAAGAGGCATCCACCTTTACTATTGATTTTGGTCAACATTATTCATATATTAGGTTGGTAAGAAAGTTCTGTCGCGTCTCTCGTATTTTACATTTTGGCTTATCCTGCCCTTCAAAGTTGATCAATCTTCATACGATCTTCAGTAGTCTAATAGTGCTTGGTTACTCTTTCGAGAAAACGTTATCACAGTATTCTCCAATTACTAATTCTGGCATAGTGGAATGCCAAATTCAGCGAAATTGATGAAAAAACCCTATTTTTTATTTGCTCATAGTTGAAAGAACAATTGTGATATGGGTATAACTAACATGCTGTTGTAGAGTGCAACACGTGGGCATGTTTTATGTTGCATAACAATAAGAAAGACCCATTATGCCAACTTGGGATCAGCGCTAATTCTGAAAATTTCACTGAATTGAATTTTGTTGTTAAGCATTTCTCATCCCTGAAGATTTAGCGATTGATCCAGTAAGCTCAATTGTAGTGAGTAGTGAAGTACTCGGTATTATTAGTGTTTACCTTAAATTGGACAGTGGTGCACCTACCTGTTCGTAAGCTACAGTTTTTCAAAGATGAAACCGGAAACTGTTCTTTGAAATCAGCCTTTTTTGCAATCTACAGCTTCCCACACATATCGAATGCCGGATGTTATGTGATAATATGGACGTACAACTCTAGTGTTATCACCCTTCAAAGCAGTAGAAGCAATCGGTAGATCTTATTCAAACGGCTGAGTTCAAAAAAATACACCATAAAATCGTCATTTTCGGAATTTTTGAGATTTTATTTATTTACTCGCTTTATATGCGAAATAGAATCGACTTAAACCTGTTGACGTATACTACTTACATCACTTCACTTTATGTTCAATTGAATTTCCAGACAATTTATTCATTCAAGAAAAAATGGAAAAATAGTACGCGACAGAACTTTCTTACCAACCTAATACTTTGATATACCCAGAGGCAATTGACAAAAAGGTCTTTCATTCTTTTGTGATGTGATTAAAAACACGGGTGATTGATGGCGATCACCTTTGTTATTGATCTAGTTCAGTATTATGATTGTTGTTTGCGATTAAAAAAATGTAAAATATATCTTTGAAGGTGCGCATCATTCGTCGTTTCCGCACGTACATGAACGAGCAGCTGGCGAAAGCCGGAGAATCGCAGGCACCCATGGTGAGTTGAATTTGTATATTTATCTACTAATCTTATTAGGGGAGGTCGTATAATACATAAGGAGTTTCAAAACCGAAACCTATCGCATTCGAAAGAAGTGCAAATTATAAGCAGTTATTTTGTAAATTTGCTGAACGCTCATGTGGCAGACTGGGCTGGTTAGGGAGACCTCTAAAATAGCCTGTGTTTGGCCGTTCCCCACTATGAACCCAGATCTCTACAAGAGCGTTGAGTAAAACTGCAGTTCCTTTCCAATTCCTTTTAATACAGGCAGGAGACGAACTTGCTCGTCTTCCCTGGCTTCGTGACTGGAGCAGATCCAATTCGGCCATCGTCTTCCATCTCTCCAATGGAACTGTCCAGATCAACTTCTTCAAGGTCTGTTAATTTCCAAACTTGACACATATTTGCATCCCTATGCTATTTATGCATGAAGTTGAAAAAAATACAATTTACCACTCCATATCAAAAAGTCTTCGAATGAACATAAAATTCGGTAATCACCACATATTTGCAGGACCACACGAAACTCGTGCTCTGTCCTCTTCTCGGCGCCGTTTCAGTCATCGATTCGAGCCAGAACATGAAAGTGTTCAAGTTGGCCCTACTCAAGGAACATGGATGTACGAAGGAGATGCACACGAAGCTGAACTATGCCAAGTCGAAGTGTGAGAAGTGAGTACACAAATTAATCCATCACTCATTATTGGAAATATTAAAGCAATTTCTCAAAATAATGTGATAGCACTACAATAGTGCGCACTAATAAATCATACTGCAATTATTTGAATCATTTTGAAGGTTCATGAAGGATGGCTCCACTGCAAAGGCGAACAAACTGCTCGAAGCATTCAAGAATCAGTAATTGGTGCAATGTTCAACGGAATTTGTATTTGAATTTAACATATGGCATTATACGACATACATTTAATCAATGGGGGTAGTAGCAAGGTCATTGGTATTATCATTCAAATTTGAAAGTCAGCCCGGATCCTCTCATTTTCCGTTGATAAATCAGTTCGAACGCCTCGTTTTGAGTAACAATGAAGTAATTCTTCCAATCTCGAACGCCCGAAATTCGAGATGAAAATACACCGTTACGATCCAGTCTCGAATATGGTATGTGCCGTTACCATTAAACTGAGGTAAGATGTACCATCAAAATTTAAGAAAACATCCTTCTCATGAATTTGCGCTCTTTCATGCAATTAATTTTCCTGGCGATACACCCAGGACCCTCTGCTCGTTAATTATACTGTCATCCACTGGGATTGAGAGTTTCACGGTGGGAGTCTGCATACGACACGCTGAAATGAGTTCACATAAAAATGCAAATGAGGGAATCTCTAGGAAGTTTCTCAGCGGGCAAGAAGTGAAGAAGGGGAAAGGAGATACGCGAGAGGAGGTAGAGAGAGAGATAGACAGTGAGAAAAGATCGCCAACCTGGCCGAGGTCATTCATTCACTCAGTCACGGAGGGAGATTCCAGCTTGTTTGAATTTCCTTTTCTCTGCACATGGTTTGCTCGTCTTGTGTGCTTAGTCGTGATCTATGATATTCGTTCATGAATTATTTCGCAACACTTTGCTTGTTTCTGAAAATACGTTCTAATTTGTAACATAATGTGCCTTCATAATCGTTCATCGTTCGCTCGGCTTTATGTGTTAACACACTAAATATGCAAAAGGTCATCTTCCTCTAATACATCATGGTCACCATTCTATACCAGAAATCACTGTTTCAATTTCCATTCTAAACTAAATGTATTCCATACGTACATTGCCAATAAATACATCGAACTCCAGATATGAGCTCTGCGCCCTCTCTCAATGACGTTCCTCAGCTGGTGTGCAACGCTGACCGCAGCAAGAGCTACTCGCGAGGCGGCTTTCTGGGGAACGGCGGATTCGCGAGGTATGACTTTCATGTAGCATAATAATCTCAAAAGTTGGGCTCTTTCAGTTGTAGCTATTTTCTGTATGATTGCCAGACTATTTGAGCCTTCGCTTGGGGATACCCTTGAAACAGAGTCACAAAATTAGGGCCTAATATTTGCGGATCCCTTGTTAAGTCTGGCTTCCATTTTCTATATGTCGTACACGACAAGTAACTTTGTCGGCATAACGAAATCAATAATTGACTAGATGCTACGAGCTCACTGATTTGCGCTCGGGGGCAATCGTGGCGGGTAAAATAGTGAGCAAGCTGCAGCTGGGGAGCGATAGCGAGAAGAGCAAGGTAAGGACCATTCTTGACCCTCGTAATGGCACATGCTCTCTCGATCTGAATATGCATGATCTCTCCTGCGTGTGAAGTAAACATGGTATACATTTTTCGAATGCATAGTTACCTTGCCTAGACATATATCTGCGTATCCCAAAGTATCCCCGTTCTAGATCGTGCAGGAGATCTCCATCCATCGACGTCTATCGCATCCTCACGTCGTCCGCCTCATCGACTACATTGAAGATGACGAGAATGTCTACGTCATTATCGAGCTGTGCAAGCGGAGGTGAGATAATTGTATGCAAACATTGAATCTGGCGCCAAACTTGTCTATTTGCCCACAGCCCATTCCGACAGGTCGCGTGGTTGCTGAGACCCTTCAATTAAATGAGGAGTACAGTCAAACGCGCGCCCGGTTGAAATATGTTTCAATTAGAGAGATAACTCTCTTCAATTTGCGTGCTCTCTCGCTCGTTTCCTGAGTTTTCCCTGATTTGGCTCCCAGTCAACTATCGATAGCTCTGTTCGGAAAGGAGATATCAATGCGAAAATTTCGGATATTCTTATCGTTGGGGAGATCTAGGCCGTTTTGACTTTACTCCTCCTTTAATTTCGAAAGAAATATGATATCAAAAAATAGCATTTTGATTTCCCAGATCTTTGATGGAGCTGCACAATCGTCGAAGAGGAATTTCCGAACCCGAGGCGCGCTACTTCACTTACCAGGTATAACACGCGTCTTCTGAGAGATTGCATGAAATCGAGGCCCCCCTTTGCAAAATGTTCAAAGTGCTCCGATCTCTTGGAGATTATCAGGGTAGGGGTCCCTAAGGTCCAGTATCTTTTTGTACAAGCAGATTCCGCGATTTATCAAAACTACCTAAAAGCCGGCTCCTGAATTTTCAAAACTTCGAAAATTCATAAAATGCTTCAAAATTGAGCTACAGTATCGCACAAAAAACCAAAATGACCAGTTTCCCAAGTAGAACAACTTTTATGTTGAGCGTGTTCGGGTGGCGAGACGTATTACTTATAAAAAAGTGCAAAAAATCATTTCCCCTTGAAATTTTTTCTCATTTTTTCGCCGCCGTGAAAAAAAAATCGGAAATCGGTTTTTCAATGGAAATCGGTATGAATAGATCAGAAAACATTGAAAACGGGAAGCAAAGATATCCACGAGCGATAATTACTTAAATATGACATCATGATTTTGCTTGAAAACACGAGGTTCGCCATGTTTGAGGCCAAAAAGCGATGAATACAGTACGTGCTAATCGCTTTGGTCATGTGCGTGCGCGGCGCTGCGCGGCGGAGCGCGGCTTGCGCGGATTGATTTTGCGGAAAGAATATTGTTTTTCACGATTCGAACCTATTATTTTCGAATTCTCCGTAAAATTTCGCATCGGAAGGACTATTCATTCATATTTTTAGAAAAAGAAATCAATATTTTGAATTCTGTAGTGCTGCAACCTACCGTAATCCCAGTTTGCGATACTGTCGCTATCGTAAAGTGAGAGTACGGTAGGTTGCAGAAATTCCGCATTCAAAAAATTGATTTATAAATATAAATATATCTTTAAAAGTATGATTGAATACTCCTTCCTATGCGAAATATTACGGAGAATTCGAAAATAATAGGTTCGAATTGTGTAAAATAATATTCATCCCGCAAAATCAATCCGCGTAAGCCGCGCGCCGCCGCGCAGCGCGGCGCACGCACATGGTTAAGGCGATTAGCACGTACTGTACTATATCTTCGATTTTCTTGAAAATTGTTTCTCTGGGGTAAAAAAGGTTGTAGATTACGATTCTGAAAAAATCTCAGGGATATATGGAACTTTTTTTTTCACGGCGGCGAAAAAATGAGAAAAAATTTCAAGGGGAAATGATTTTTTGCACTTTTTTATAAGTAATACGTCTCGCCACCCGAAAACGCTCAACATAAAAGTTGTTCTACTTGCGAAACTGGTCATTTTGGTTTTTTAAACGACACTGTAGCTCAATTTTTAAGTATTTTATGAATTTTCGAAGTTTTGAAAATTCAGGAGCCGGCTTTTAGATAGTTTTGAGAAATGGCGGAATCCGCTTGTACAAAAAGATACTGGACCTTAGGGACCCCTTCCCTGATAATATCGAGATCGGAGCACTTTGAACATTTTGTCAAACACCACCTGCCATCTCTCAGAAGACGTGTGATAATATGTATCGTAATTTGAAACTGCGTTACAGTCAAACGAAAAATTTACAGCAACACACAACAATGTTTTTCAATAGCATATTATCCTTTACTTTTTTAATAAACAACAATTTGGCAATTGTGTTTTTTCCTTTAGATCGCCGATGCAGTTGAGTATCTTCACTCGAACAAAGTGATCCATCGCGATCTCAAACTGGGCAACATATTCATCAACTCTGAAATGAGCCTCAAGGTGAGATGTTGCTTATTAGACGTCACATGTCACAGTTATTCATACCTTCCTATGAATAACCCTCAATGTTGAAGTCTTTCCGGAGATGCTCTCACTGTGCCTGAAGGCTACCAAACATACGAATAACGCATTGAAGGTGGGCGATTTCGGCCTGGCGGCCAGAATCGATCACGAGGGGGAGCTCAGGCTGACGGTTTGCGGAACGCCCAACTATATCGCCCGTGAGTCCCATTTTTCGCCCTTTAAAATTTAAAATGAATATTTACATCACATCACGATGTGTACACTTCAAGTTTTGTTTTAATACGGAGGCTTATGTAACATTCAAGTGCTCCATCAATAGCAAAGCCGAGAAGTCACTGATCGAACGCATAAAATATGACTTTAGCTGAGGTGCTCAACAAGACTGGCCACTCGTTCGAGGTGGACATCTGGGCGATTGGGTGCATTCTGTACACGCTGATCGTCAGCCGCAATTCGAGCCTAAGACTGGAAAGGTGATGTATTATGTTATCTGAAGAAAACACAAAAACATCTAAATACGAAAAGTTTATTGCAACTTTTCTTGGTCCTAGAAACGCAACGTTGTCATTCGCTCCAAAGCGCAGGCCGCCTGTGAACAAGGCTATTTCAGTAAAGATGTTGATCGACGATGAATCTAGAATTATCATTTATCGAGGTGCAAGGAACAAAGGACAACGCACATTTTAACGCTAGAATAAATACAATATTTCCATCACAGGCACGGGACTTGTACTCCCGCATCCGCTCGAATACGTTCAAGATTCCGTGCTGGGTTTCGAGTGATGCGCGCGCGCTCATTGCATCCCTGCTGGCTGCGGATCCCAAGCACAGACCGCTTGCTAATAAGGTAAAAAAATGCAATGTTTACTAACTGTTGTTTAAAAAAATACAAATTAATTTGTGAGTCACTTTAGACGGCAAATATAGACGATTTGTTTTTTTTCTTCAGAAAAAAAATTGAACTGTCTGAAAGATAAAATTGTGATTTTTAGTCGCCCATTCAGCTCCGTTCCTATCCGTTCTTCCGTGGTCACATGCCCAAGAGACTGCCCACCTCCTGTTTGACCATGCCTCCCAAGTTCATGGTGGAACAGGCAAGATTTATTTCCCATTCTCTAATCGAATATATTATTTTTATTTTTTCGCTAAGGCCTCTGTAGTAATTGTTTCTAAACCGAGGATACTTTGTGTACAAACAAATAATATTGATACAATCAAATTGCAATAGTAATATGTGTGAAATCTCTGAGTTTGTATTATCACACCTATGTAGGCCAGCGAATATAAAGAAACTGGAAAGTAATAGAGCCATTTATCAGACAATCATTTATTCAGGCTCCTCCGGGTGCTCTCTGCAGCTGCTGCGAGCAGCCCGCCAGCACGGGCACTCCGACTAGACTTGCAGCGCCTGCAGCTTTTCCTCTGCGGCCTGTGCAGCAAGCTAGGGGCACTCCAGCGGTAGCTGAGCCATTGAAAAGTTGGTTGAATCGGTGCATTCACATGATGAAAAAGAAACACAGCCTAAGTGAATGGGCAAGTAATGTGCTCCCTTCAGTACTTGTGTGTCTTGGTACCAGACATTCCATTTATAAATATGGATTGACTAGTTAAATATTACATGAGGGCAATATGTTCATAGAAGGCAATATGCCGATTGTAGCTCAGCCCATGTGGCACTAGGTCGGATGATCACCGTCGGATGGTAACCTACTGGATGATAACAACAAATGGACCCTTCTGTACAACTTTCACAGTAGGTTCCAAAAGTCTCAAAAAAATACCGTTTTTGTCTATCATCCAGAAGGTTACTATCCTACTATCCGACGGTGATCATCCGACCTAGTGCCAATTGTCACAAACGGTTGTAGCTCAACCCGTGCTCTCGAACTGCCATCTCACGGAACTTCTTGCACAGCTCACTTCGTTGCTCAAAGCGAGCGACGTGAAGAGGGACGCTGTAAGAATTTACTTTTCATATTATGTGCATTTATACGCCGAATAGTCTAGAAGATGTAAGGTTATGCTCAAACACATTGTCTGTGCTGGTATGCAATCATAAATTCCTGTCACTGTGGAATCTTCAGTGGCTCATTCGGCATATTCAATATGTATCCAGGTCTCTGACGATATCTGCGAGTCTCCCGAGGCGATGCCCGTCTACTGGATCTCCAAGTGGGTCGTAGACAGCCAATTCGGAATTGCGTACACGCTGTGCGATGACTCGGTTAGTTGGACATATAGCTTACATAGTTCGCCGACTCTTTACGATGTTTTATAATCGACAGAGTCCTACGTTTTCTCAATATTTAAATATAAGACCCACCTATGATAAGAAACAATTTCCTCTCTCTCTATCTCTCTATCTATCTTTTCCAAGGATATTGGGGTTAATTTTCCTTCCTACCTCGTTCCTTAAACTTTCTTGAGAGCGCTATGTGTCCCGCTGAGCATTTCCTGTGTCGTGGATAAATTATTTCAAGCACGTCAACCTTTTTATTGCTCATTCCATCGCTGTATCCGTTTGCAGATTTTTCGTGATTATTTATAACAAATTAAACCGAATCTACCAGCCTCGTTATATTAGTAAGTATCCCTCCTCTTCCCTACTCAGGCAGTCGTTTACACATACCACTTTTCTCCCCTCATTCAGCTAAATTTAGGTTGGCGTGCTCTCCCACGACGCGACTAAGTTGGTCACAGATGCAGCCGCAGTCCAACTTTCTTACATGGACGAGGCAGATGTGGAGGAGTTCCACACGATGGAAAATTACCCTGCTAAGATTACTAGAAAGGTAAGGCAGAGTTATTTGACTTTTCCGAAGAACATCCAGTTCGTGAAAAATATATTGTATAAATAAATGGATAAGAGACAGTAAATCAATGCGAGCACAACGGCAACCAACCATGCAACCAATACCACTACGAACTAGGCATGCACAAAGCAGACGTTATTCTAGGTGAGCGAAATTCGTGGCGCCCGCACGTTCATGTACGAAGAGCTTACATAGGGCGGAGAGGCGCATGCGCCCGTGGTGAGCTGGGTTGTATTACCAAATAATTTGTGTAACATAACACGTGTCTCATATTAAAACTTAGGAACTCTAAGCACAAGACATATTTGTGTGTCATCGATGTTCACTTAACTTGGTTTGTGGAATCTTTGGCCTCGCTGTCATTTTACTACCTTGGATTATCGAATTATCCGGGCTTGTTTATTTTTTTAAAGATTTCGGTAGTATCTCGGTTCAACGTCGTGTAATCGAGTATTCCAAAAATGCTATTAAAAATATCTATTAAGTGCTTCCAAATTCGTTTTAAAATTCTTTTAAGAAAACTTTCTTGCAAATGTTGAGATGTGCCAGCAACATTATGACACTCGTTCGCTGTCTAGTTGTGTATATTAACAATTTTTCGGACACCGTTGATCATGTTTCATGTCACTGACGCTCAGAATAATGAATACTTTTCATTCAACTATTTCGAAATCACTTATTCGAATTCGGAGATAGGACGTTCACAGTTCAAGTGTTCCGGAGTAATCTTCGGGGTTTTATCGGGTTTCTCCCCACAACGAACAGCAATGTTCACAGCTTTGTTAAAATGCAAAACTTGCGTGGCAACTCTTCTCATACGGTATTTGTTGCAGAAATATCTCAAATTTGAGCATTTCCGACATTGTTTTTAACATAACTTGAAAACGAAGAATTGTTGCGTTTTTTTTAAAATTTTTATTTTATTCAGGAAGGAGACGAACTTGCTCGTCTTCCCTGGCTGATTGACTGGAGAAGAACCAAATCGCACATCGCCTTCCTCCTCTCCAACGGAACTGTCCAGATCAACTTTGAGGTCGGCTAATTCCAAAACATCTTCAAACATCCAATGTGCGCGTTCATACAGTAATATAAGTTCAACATGAATGGCCCGGTTGGCTAAGAATCACTCGGCACAGCACAAACATATCGATACTCTGTAACTTCGAATATTGGGGTAAGCAAGGATGCTGAAAATGGTGGGCATGATCATTTTACCCCAGAGTCTTTTTTGGCTCCACATGAAGTCATGTATTAGGTTGTCTCAAAAGTTTCTGACTATTTTCATTTTCGAACATACTGACCTTCCCCGTGCTTCGGAATCTATCAATCAACTAATGGTTTTCAACAGTTGATGTGGCCTTGGGAACCCTTTAAAACGAGTGTTATTGTGGACCAATTTAATCACTAAGGATAACACTGTTCACAGCTAAATTCGACATTGGTGGAAATTAATCTCAGTTTTGAATAGATTTTATTAGGTTGTTGCATAAGTCTTGTGGTTTTTTGAGGTATGAACACTTTTATCTCTGGAACCTTTTACATTGTACACATGAACTTAGAAGTAGTTTCTCTTAGCATCAATGGTCTTCTGCCACAATTCGGGCAACTTGAAGATTCCACCCTGGTAGAAAGAAAGGGGATTCGATTTGAAGAAGTTCTTCAACGCGGTCTCGACATCGCCTCGTCTGTTGAAGTGCTGTCCTCTGAGGAAGGGCCGAGAAGAAGTGGTAGTCGGAAGGGGCCAAGTCAGGTGAATAAGGAGGGTGAGGTAAGATCGTCCAGCCGAACTTCGCCAGCTCAGTCTTCGTCGATCTTGCAGTGTGGGGGCGCGCGTTGTCATGTTGAAAGTAGATACGAGCACCCTGTCCGTACCTTTCCTCGAGTTTTGCTTTCAAAGTCTGTAGTTGAGTAATGTAGACATCGGCCGTGATAGTCTTCCTCTCATCTAAGACCTCCCAGTGTTCGATACCATTTACGCTCCACCACACGCACATCATGATCTTCTTGCCATGAATATCGGGTTTGGGAGCATCTGCTTCCTTCTGATCCGCATCGACCCACATGTGCGCCCGTTCATTGTTATCGTACCTCACCCACTTCTCATCTCCAGTGACTAGATGGTTCAGCCAATCGGTGTTCCTCTTGAGAGTGAGCAAAGTCATCGACATATCCATCCTCCGATCCATGTCATACTCCGACAGGTCATGGGGAACCCACCACCCAAGTTTTGGCTTCTTTCCGATTGTCTTGAGTCCCCGGCTGATGGTTGAATAGTCGAGCCCTAAGGTATCCTCTAGATCGCGCACGGTCTGGTAGGGGTCTGCTTCTATCTCGGAACGCAATTGATCCAGATCCAGAGAGTGGGGTTTACCAGACCTCTCCTCATCGGCCAGGGTAAAGTCCTTATTCTCAAACCTGTGGAACCATCTTCTCACGGTCTCGTCAGAGGGTGCATGTGAGTGATAAACATCCACCAGTTGACGATGGGATTCGGGCGGTTTCAAGCCCGACAGGAAGAGAAACAACATCAGGTTCCGAATGTGCGGTCGGGGACGAAACGATGATGCATTCTCTCTCAGAGGACTAGAGCGGACTGATGCAAAACATGTTTTTAAGAGAAGGGATGGACCCCTATCTAGTGTAAACAGAAAGGCAGACAGCGATTACAAATGACTCAGAGGGGTGACGTGAAAGTGTGTACACAAAAAACCACAAGACTTATGCAACAACCTAATAATTCTTGTGAGAGCTCTGACATCGGCTAAACAAAGGCACTGTTTTAAAGGGTAATGAGTGGGCTTATTAAATCTCCTAATGCCAAAGGATTGGCCTCAAACACATACTTGATAATGGCTCCCAATCCCAGTACTGCACCAATTGCAATTTTCCAAATATACATTTGCTGGTATTTTGCAAGTGCGGATCGATCAGCAACCATCATTTGTTGATCACTCAGAAGTGCCCTTCCGTACTAGTGCACGGTTGCATTTTGGAGGATGTTCATACATCTGTTAAGAAATATGATGTTTCAAAATATTTCTGTAGAGATTTGATTGCTGAAAACTGCACTTTTGACCGTTTACCGTTTCTCAACAACGCTACAGGCCAGTTTTTTCATCATTATCTGAACAAAAAGTTTTATTCTACCCATGAAAATGTGGGCAAATTGGGTAGGCCGCAGATATTCGAGGATCAGAGTTCATTCGAAAACACTAAAAAGTCACAATTTTTGCATGTTTTTACCTGGAAGTGCTTTTCTTGGGCGAACCACGAGCAATGTTTGATTCAAAAATATTATTGTAGTCTACTACCATGTCCTTAACTATAACCATGACGGAATGGCAAGGAGTCTAAATAAGCCAAGAGAAATTTCGAAAAATAAATAGTCAGAAACTTTTGAGACAACCTAATATAAATCGCGTGTTTGGGTTCTTGTCGGCTCTCGAGGGTTCTAAATTTACGTGAATAAGGTTTCTGGGGTCGAATTTGATGCTGTTGACGCCTGTCATATTCGCATGAATTATTAAAATAAATGGTAAAATTGGAACTTTTGAAGAGCTAAAATTACGCGAATGAGTTACATGGTAAGAAACCGGCTGAAGAGATGATTCAGAATCTGAAATTTCGTCCAATTTCATACAGCCGTTTCTAAGATGGAAAATAAATCTTAGAAACGGCTGCATGCAATTGGATGAAATTGCTGATTCTGAATCCTCTCTTCAAGCAGGTTCAAATCATGTAACACACTCGCGTAACTAGCTCTCCAAAAAGTTGAAATTTTACCAATTATTATATTTCGATAATTCATGTAAAATGAATATGGCAGGCGTCATCTGTATCGAGCTGAGATAAACCCAAAAAACTGTTTTCGACGGGACGTCATCTGGAGCAAACGAATACTCTGGGGATAAAATACAGACGTGCAACGTGTTCAGCATCATTGATTACCCCAAAACAATCATACGCAAATGGGCTCGCATAGACAACCTTCGAAGGCAACACAGGAATTGCATAAATCATCAGTGACACAATATTGTAGGACCACACGAAACTCGTGCTCTGCCCTCTGCTCGGCGCCGTTTCATTCATCGATTCGGAGAAGAATCTGATGATTTACATGTTTGCGCTGCTTGAAGAGCAGGGATGCACGAAAGAGCTACGGGACAAACTGAAGTACGCACATATGCAATGCGAGAGGTGAGTGATATTTATATATTTTAAAATAATCATGTTTAAAAAATATTATTTTCGATATTTGCATTTATGTTAGATTATTTCAACGAACAAAACGAGAAGTGAGCTCAATATGGTGAAACGATCTCAAAACGAGTTCCGGACAAGAGTACTTCCGTATCCTCAATTTACCTCATTTGGGCTCAAAATCATCTAAAATGACCGAAAACAACATTTGACTTTGTTTCCCCCCATGCTATTGCGCTTTCATGGGTCATAAATGAACTTCCGACCGAAAATTTGAAAATCGATATTTTGACCTTTTCGAAGTTGCGGGATGAGCTCTATTGCGCTAAAATTGTTTCAAATAATGTAAAAACATTCCTGGAAACGACTCTCAAAAAGCGAGCATCTGGAAATGCAAAATACAACATGAGAAATCCAATGAAAGGCGCTAGAATGCACATAAGGTCAAACCGGACACAGGGAACTGATTCATGGCCAGAAATGTAGATCTCGTCGAGATAAACATTTTATCTGTTGAAAGTAAGTTTCTATCTTGTCGTTGAAGCGCGCTAGAGAGCCTGGAAGTTGGCCAGAAGGAGGCTAGAATCACCCGAGAGCGCGTGCTCTAACCATCTGCCGCTCTAAACCATCTGCCGCTCTACAACTTTTACGCTCTCGCCGCCTGACCTCCCTCTCCCTCCTATCCATTTAGCGCTCTCCCGGGCGCCTTTTTGTCGCTTTCTTCGAACTTCCAGGCTCTCTAGCGCGCTTCAACGATAAGATAGAAACTTACTTTCAACAGATAAAATGTTTATCTCGACGAGATCTACATTTCTAGCCATGAATCAGGTCCCTGTGTCCGGTTTGACCTTATGTGCATTCTAGCGCCTTTCATTGGATTTCTCATGTTGTATTTTGCATTTCCAGATGCTCGCTTTTTGAGAGTCGTTTCCAGGAATGTTTTTACATTATTTGAAACAATTTTAGCGCAATAGAGCTCATCCCGCAACTTCGAAAAGGTCAAAATATCGATTTTCAAATTTTCGGTCGGAAGTTCATTTATGACCCATGAAAGCGCAATAGCATGGGGGGAAACAAAGTCAAATGTTGTTTTCGGTCATTTTAGATGATTTTGAGCCCAAATGATGTAAATTGAGGATACGGAAGTACTCTTGTCCGGAACTCGTTTTGAGGTCGTTTCACCATATTGAGCCCGCTTTTTTTTTCTGTACTCCGATTTCCCTAATTTTTGGGCAGGAGTGAGGCACATACATGTACAACAACTTAAGCATGATAACTCAAAAGGAATTTCCGATTTCCAAAGTTATGACATTTTTGGTTCCCCCGACAGCTCCGCATCAGGATGAACACCACGAATGATTATGTCAACATAAAAGTTGTAGCGCATGTTATTAGCTTTCTTTCTAAGCAAAGAAAGTCAGTACTTTGAACGATCATAACTCGCGTGTCTCAAATATCAATGGCCAACAAACGTGGTGTTCTTTTGGGATATGCTTGAACTTTGCTCACGTACATTTCAATCAAAGTAAAATTCACGAAACAACGTCATAATGTTGGATGAGAAGTACCATTGATGATCTTTCAAAAAATAGGCTAGACCTGTCATGTGAGTGGGTTTGAACCAAATTACATGATAGCAAAACTATGATCAGACCCAGGCTGCATGTGACTTGTACCTGCTTTTCTGAATGGAAGACCAATCATACAGGCTCCGTCATGTGTGCGCTGTATGCACCCACGAAGAGGCTATATTCTCATAAAAAATATTGGTGCCTGCTTCTTCTCCCTTTCAGAAAATTTGAATTTCGTATTTTTCAGAAATATGCAAAATCAACAAAGAAATTCAACAATGTAATCATTTCCAGATCAACACATTTTTCGAAAGGATGTAATTTCCAGCATCCATTAAAAACATCATGTATAGGGTAAAGATGGGAGCTTCAGATAACCACAAAGAATTGAGCGTTCTTCATAGGAAACTGAATATTGAGAAATGTTGCGTTTTCCGTGGATGAATTTTAGTAAATTTAACTGGATCCTGTCCTCGCCTCTCTGATTGGGCAATAATGATAGGGTGCGCATGTGAAATATTATACAAGGCCTCATTAGTAATCAATATCCCGAAGTTCATCTATCAATCCAACAGGAAGATGGAAGACAAAATATCAAAATTCCACAGGACTTGTGCAACAACCTAATACAAATTCAATAAGATAAAAAAGCGCACCCACACCGATTGACCTAACGATCACCCAGATATGACCTTGCTAGGGGACGCAGTTTGCTGAGTCTGACAACCATGACTGCTGGGCCGGTGAGCACACAGGGAGCATACACTTCGCAGCCAATAAAATTTATTAGATAAAAACGGCCGGAAAGGAATTTGAGCACAATGATTAAGACAACGATGATACCGTTTTCATTATATGTTAAAATTACCGTTCAAATTTACAATTGGGGAACATTTGAGTGAGCTCAAATGGGGCTAATTTCAGATACGGATGTACTCTTGTCCAGAACTCATTTTGGGGTCGCCGCACGAAAGTGACCCCATTTTTTTATCCATATCCCGATTTCTTTCATTTTTGGAGAGAAGTGAGACACATGTATGGACTACAACTTAAGCATGAAAACCCAGATAGTTTTCCGATTTCCAAAGTTACGCAACTTTTGGTCCACCCGACCGCCCCGCACCAGGATGAAGACGAGGAATGATAACGTCAGCAGAAAAGTTGTAGAGCATGATGGTAGCTTTCTTTTGAAACAAAGAACGACATTCTATCGTTATTTTAAACGATTTTATGATCATTTGTATGTTCCCGATTTGACTTTCGAAAAGTGATAGTCCAATGTTTGGCCTTCTGAATCTCGACGATGACGACAGATATCGAAATTCTGACGACGCAGTTTGAAAGAGCATCATTTGGAGTACTTCCCACAGAAATTTCTTCCAGATAGGATAAACTTTTTCCTACCGCCGCGGCGTGGTCGATTCTCTCGCGATTCCTCTCATATGAGATTCATTGCACATGTATCACCGTATCAACATTCCATAAAGTAAATGTCAAATAAGCAGCAGGAACACAAATAACCAGAAACGACAGACATTTGTTCAATGGGGAATAACATGACTGGGTACTATCATTCAAATTTGAACGTCATTTCGGATCCTTCCATCTTTCTCTGGTAAATCGTATCGAATGCATTGCTCTGGACAACCGTGAAGTAGTTCTACGCCCTGAAATCGAAATGATAATCATTCATTCCCGAATAAAGTATCGAATACAAAAACATATCAGTAAAAGGAAGATGACAACCTTTCTCATGAATTTGCAGTATGTCTGGTCATACTTTCTATCCCCAGTTTTGTTCATCATTTCGTTTACCTAAAAGAACTATTGCAAATGAAATGAGACGTGATCGGTACAACTCGTCAAGGAAAAAACGATGAACCTAAAAATGTCTAGTTCCGTAGTCCCAAACAGCGGTGAAAGATATTGCAATTTACAAGGTATTATTTAGTTTTGCAAGGTACCTTCATGGAATCGAACGAACAATGTTCGACCACTTTGGTCCTCTGGTCTTCAGTCAGTGGCAGTCCAACGAACTCCTCGAAAGCCTTCACTTCCTCTTCATAAAATTGCCTTCATATCCTCGTAGAATATGAATTTGACCTTTTGGTAACGCTAAGCCGCTTTTTAATGAACGATTATGTTATATTAAAGTATTAGTGTGTGTGTATGTTGAATTCTGAAATTATGTGCCACCCGCGTGAAAAGTTTGAAAATGGGCACCATTGTTGGAACGAGGTACTGCAGGTCAACAAGGATCTCACACTTTATGCACTTTCTTACTCTACCACACTGTCAGTCGAAGGCGAGTGCGAGAGATAGATAATCGATTGGGAAAACGCGCGCTCTTTTCGCGTACTTTCATACTGTTTTTTTTAATATTCACAAATTACGTGACTGGGGTTAATCGTCACCTTCCATTTTGAGTATATTATATAGTAATTTCGAATTAGGATATCCCGATTTACATATCCCCATAATAGTGACAATATTCATAAATAACGCCGCTTTTGAATGTTGCAATTACTATTTTTTTTCGCGCTAGAACATGATTAATAATGATCAGAATGTACAATCACAATTGCATGTTGCCATATATGGAAAGATTAATTAACCTTTATTGTCTAATTGTCTTCGCTAATGATAATAAATTTAGAAATGTCTATTCATTTCTTCGATCTTCCACGAAATTCCGTGATATTACAATTCTTGAACAATGAATCTCAACTTCGGATGCGACAGGTTAATTTTTTTCACGCAAAAGGAATCAGATTGAATTTGTCCTTGCAAATATTGCAATTACATTTGTAGACCAATAAACAATCATTGAAAATGGTCGACGAAGTAATGCTATGTAAACATACATAAGTTTTCAGTTTATATCAGGTTGGCATGAAAGTCTTTGTCACTTTTCAAAACTTTATTTCTTGGGGAAATGACAAGCATGAGTTCAATTATACTTATCATCATTATTGCCAATATGTGCCCAACGTACCTGCACTGTATGGATCCCCTCCCTTTAGAACCCGCCTGTGCACGATTCAAAGTATTGCGCGAGTTCAACCTCGGGACTTCCACGGGAATTGAAGGCCCTACCTCGAACGGCATGGGTCAGGTCTGCGAAAAGCCTGTAATCTTACGGTGCCATGTCAGGAGAATACGGGTGGTGAAGGAGAACAATCCATCACTATCTAGCCAGTTCCTGCTTGATTTGATTGGAGACCTGGTGACGGGGGTCATTTTGTTGAGTATACATTTTCTTGCCCTTCAGCCTTGAATAATCGACTTCCAGCTTCAAGTTATGTAGGTGTGTGACGTACTTGACCCCGGTGATTAACATGCCCTCAGGTAGTAGCTCCGATTAGATCACGCCATCCACTCCCCACCACATTGACAGCTTGTTTTTCTTGGGGTGCAGGTCAAGTTTGGGGACACCCTGTGAAGTCTCTCCTTCTCCAACCCGCTTGGTTCTCATGTGGGTGTTATCGTAGAGGACCCACTTCTCATCCCCCGTTATTAGCCGTTCCAGCCATTGATCGCCACCTCGGAGAATTAGGAGAGTAATGGAATCATCGACTCGACGGTCACGGCTGGCTTGGCTCAGATCACGGGACATGAATCGACCGATAAATTTCTTCATTCCAAGAGATCTCAAGCCTTCTTTGAAAGTGCTATGGTGGACTCTAAGTGCAATAGCCATTTCACGGGCACTTTGAAATGGGTCTGTTTCCACAACTTTCTTTTTTTTTTCCAAATCTAACTCACCAGGTCTTCCAGACCGATCCTGATCATTGAGGGAAAAGTCGTACTCTTCGAAGCGATTGAACCAATTCCTTTTGGTGTTGTAGAGGGGACACGTGTGCCATAAACATTCTTCAGTAGGGTATCTGAATCCTTCATCGTGGAGTCAGATATGCAGATGCAAATCAAAACTTGACGGAAGTGGACGGCTCTTGGGACTTCCATCGTTCCTCTCTTGACCCTTCCTGATGGGAAGGGAATGGGAAGTTCTTTACATTAAAGGCCCCTCACAGCTTGTTATTCACTAGGCACGTGGAAATGTGAAAGTCCATCTGCGACGAGTAGGGGAAAAACAAAACCATAGACAAAGACTTTCATGCCAACCTAATACTTACTTGTACGTTTTTTTGCCTCCATGATTATAGTAATTTTTTGAAAGTCAAAAAACAGTGTGTTTGCAGAACGAAACAGATACAATTGAATTTGTGAGCACATTTGAGAACGATGGAGACTAGGGCTGTCAAATGAAGAGCAAATGTTTCTGGTTTTTCCATTGTAAGGACAACGGAGAGGAAGATGTTGGGAGTCACAGTGAAAGGACTCGGGATTTGCTTTTTTGTCGTAGATTCAAGGGACCGATTTTGAAAAGAAATTCCCCCCCCCCCCCTCGATTCACTCGGGCATATCCATCTCGTCACCTCCTTCTCTTTCGTCTTCATCACATTTATCACCTGTGAATATTTATACAATTATACAGACAAAAGTTTGTACACAAATATAATTTATTCAATGCTCCCTCCCTAGAATGATATTGGCAAGTCGCTCGAATCGATAGTACTTTAGCGAATTATCGAATGATTCGAAGAGTACGGTAAAGACGAGATGCTCGAGTCGCGGAATCCGAGAGGAAGCGGATTCGAGTATTCGGAGTAGGACTTGATCACGGAATGATCGAAGCAGAGTTCGACGAATGGAGAAGTGATCGTGAGATGACTGGACAATATTTTTTTAATACGATTGCTATGGGTGAAAACTGGGACATAAATAGGTATGAGTTGAATTAGCCGATGCTGTGGAAAAAGTCAGGGAGGAGAACAAGGAGAACTTTTAAATTTTGAATTCGCGTTCTTTTATGTTTTTAGTTATATTGGGGTGTCCGGAAAGTTCGTATAATTTTTTGTTTTTATTTTTTATTCAATGCTTTACAATTCTCAGTGACCAATGTATGCCCCCTTCTTTCTCACTACCTCAATCCAGCGATTGGGCAGGGTCTCGATTCCTCTCTTCCAGAATGCGGGTTTCTTCGAGGCCGCCCAGTACACGAAAGCCCTCACAACTTCATCTCGATTCTTGAACTTCTTTCCTTTGCAGAAGTCAGAGAGAGAGCGGAAGCAGTGGTAGTCGCATGGGGAGAGATCCGGGGAATACGGCGGATGGGGAATCCTCTCTATTTTGGATTCAGTGAGGGTAACTCTCGGGACAGTCAGTGCAGAAGATCGCAGCATTTTATTCAAAAGATCAAGGACCTCAAGGTATTTTGTCTCAAGATATTGCATGTGCATAATTATTGTTTTTAAAGAAAGAAACGCCTTTCATCACTTCATCAACTACTCCTAAACATTCGATTACATCTACGACCATGAATACTTCGGAAACCGAAGCACCTACCCAATCACCGGTATGCACAATCTAAAGTATATATTTTATAAGTGTATTTATTTTTTAGAGTGTGACTTATGTTGATCTCACCTCTCCCACCTTGAACGCTCCCAATACAACTATTACCTGGGCAGCATTTTTGTCTGATTTCGAAAACGGAACTGACTTAAGTATTGGGGTGTCCGAAAAGTTCGTATAATTTTTTGTCTTTATTTTTTATTCAATGCTTTACAATTCTCAGTGACCAATGTATGCCCCCTTCTTTCTCACTACCTCCCTCCAGCGATTGGGCAGGGTCTCGATTCCTCTCTTCCAGAATGCGGGTTTCTTCGAGACCGCCCAGTTCACGAAAGCCCTCACAACTTCATCTCGATTCTTGAATTTCTTTCCTTTGCAGAAGTCAGAGAGAGAGCGGAAGCAGTGGTAGTTGCATGGGGAGAGATCCGGGGAATACGGTGGATGGGGAATCCTCTCGATCTTCAGCTCGTCCATTTTCTTCTGGGTCATCTTCGCTCGATGTGGGCGAGCATTGTCCATCAGAAGAAGAATTTTGCCCTGGTTCAGGAGTCTGGGAGGGACTCTGATCGCGACATCTTGCAGTTGTTCAGAGAAGAGGTCGGCATTGATGCTGGTGCCAGGGGCGAGGATCTCCCAGTAGATGGAACCGAGCACTGAGAAGAAGAAGCAGAGGAGTTCCTTCTTTCCGTGCTCTTCCTTCTTCGGGACGGGTGTGGGCTTCTCATCTGCATCCACCCATTGCAGTCTCCTCACAGGGTTATCGTACGTGATCCACTTCTCATCTGTAGCGAAGATGGAATTGACCCATCGAAGATTGGATCTACGATGGAGTAATTCCCGACAGACTTGAACACGATTTTTCAGCTGTTTGGGGGAGAGGTCATGGGGAATCACTTGTGGGAGTTTCGGCTTCTTCCCAGATCGATGGAGGATATCGGACACCGTTGATCTGGGAGTACCAGTATCCTTCTTTAACTCACGCACACTGGCCATGGGCTTGCGCTTCAGTGTGCGGAGAACGAGAGGCTGATCGAGGGAGGGAGGGCGTCCAGAGCGGGGTTGATCATCGAGACCAAACTCCCCTTTCTTGAAGCGGGAGAACCACTTATAGCAGAAGGGTATGGAGGGGGCGTCAGCTCCTTCCGACTGGGCCAGGGCAGAGTGGGCCTCCTTCACGGATCGGCCAAGACGGTAGTAATGAAGTAAAACTGCTCGGAGGTAGAGATGGGAGTCCATCACAAGAATCAATGTAGCAACTAGGAGACTGATTAAATCCTCTCACTACTCAACGTCAGAATGATGCAATACATTGTTGACAAACAGATTGCGCAATCACTGCATTTGATCGCGAACTGACTTTTTTCCGAAGCATTATACGAACTTTCCGTACACCCCAATATCTTGTTTCCACGTGGAAAACTTCGGATTCGGTTTTCTTAGAGTTATAATTATCACCAGAACAATTTTTAAGCGAATTACTAAAAATGGCGCGAATTCAAATTTCGAAAGTTCTCCTTTTTCCTCCTCCGACTTTTTCCACCCGATTTTTTCCCTCTTCTCCTTCCTCCCCCCACTTTTTCCGCAACATTACATGGTGACTGAGTAATAACTGGTACGGGAAAAAAAAGAAAAAAACCTGTAAGGGGTAGAGAATACTCTCGAGAGTCGGGATCAATTCGGAGATCAGAGTCTGCAATGGGCATATCTAGCGCTAGGTTTGATAAGGAATAAGTCATGTGATAACTCAAAGTCATAGTGCTCATCCAACTTAGTGTCGCATATATCAGTTTAGCCAATTGGACTATGCTTACATGAAAGTGTTCACACAATTGATCCACGCCTTCTTCGCTCGAAATAATCTCTCCAAATTGTGATGTGCTGCACTGGAAACTCTGACATGCGTTGCCCTCGACTGCTGACTCAGCGGCTCCTCTCTGATGGGGGAGATATGGAGGGATGGAGAGGAGAAAAAAAGGACGAGGAGGAGGGGAGTAGGGGAGGAGAGGGAAGGCAGGGAAGGGCTAGGCAGGGAGAGGAGGGACAGGGGTAATTAGAGAGAGGGAGAAGATAATGAGGGATAGGAAGACCTCTTTCTCGATGAAGTCGATCAGCTTATTTCTGTTGTGTGTCGGAAGAGCGGCAACTATATTTGCCAGTTCTTGTCGCTCCTCCCATTCCAGCTCTTGTCCTTGTAAGACATTCAGCAGCATACATTCGAATCTAGAAGGTCACTGTACGATCGAGTGGATACGGTGGATATACGGTAATCCGGGTGAATTCACGGGCGATTGTCTTGCAGCGAAAGCGAGGGAATGCCTCTTCTCCAGAGATAAAGGGGCTGAAGGGAATCGATTAAGCGCGTATTGATAAGTAGGAAAGTATGACATCAGCATTAAAGAAGTATGAATGGGAAACTCACGAGGTACGGAGAGGGGCGAGAGGGAGAATTTCTTTCGTAGGAGGACTGCATCGGAATGGCTCTTCATTGTAGGAATGGATGAGGGGAAAGGGACAATCGAAGGAGTCAGGAAGGGTCGAGGTGATAAGAACAAGTGATCACGAGCTAATGGGATTCATTATCAGGAACTAGAATAGGGGTTAAAGGGTGTGGCCGAGATCAGGGATGAAACGCCGAACCCCGATTCTCCAATCAAACCATTTTCAAACTTTTCGCGCGGGTGACGGGGGGTGACAAAACAGAAACCGACAAAACAGAAACAAATCACTGCTTCGCCGGGAGTCGACGTAGGGGCATGGCAGTTGTTGCATTGTTACCAGTATGTGCTACACTACATCCTCATGATTAGATCGTCTAACTATTCAATTATGAGTTTCACACGTCACCATCGACCAGGGGTTCATTGTCCAAAACTGAGTATTTGAAGGGAAAATCATGGCTAGATAAAAACAAAATGCAGTAATCAATCGATACCCATGATGATGGATTAGAGTACTTACCGGGGTACCATAATATCGATTGATTATTGTACTTTATGTTTATCTAACCATAATTTTCCGGTCAAATACTCAATTTTTAACCATGAACCGAACGTGGCGTGGGATCTTCCCTATACGTTGGTAGCGGGTGAAACTCATAATCGCCTAGTTAGATGATCTAATCATGGTTATGTAGTGTAGCACATACTAGTTACAATACAACAACTGCCAAGTCCCTACGTCGACTCCCGCCGGTGCAGTGATTTGTTTCTGTTTTGTCGGTTTCTGTTTTGTCACCTCCCCCCCCCGGGTGACAACTAATTTAAAATTTTAATAGATTTGCACTTCAATAATCTAGTATTAACATGTATGCAATACACCGACTTTGTAGCTGTTAGAAATAGGGCAATATATCAATCAATAATTACAATAAAAAATATGCATTCCTAGTAAAGATCCCAGAGCTCACAGTTTGTGGCTTAGCTGATGCATTCTCAATGTGCTAGACCAACAGTTACGGATGCATAGCTCGGCGTATCCGTTCGGATAATAAACACAGATCCAAATTGATATTCACCTAAGATCGAGTGAATGGGTCTCTAATAGAGTTCTCTTATTGGAAATGATTCCGGAGTTTCCAATAGTGTGAACAAAGAATTATCTCTCATTATATTTCCAATAACTCCCCTTGCCGGTCTGGTCATTTCCAAAAGTTATTGGAAAATCCAATAAGGGCTATCGAGAACTGATCATTTTGAATGAGTGATTTGAGCGTGGGGTCATTTCAATAGAACATTTGATTTTGAGTTTCATTGATCAATGTACCCTTAATCTCCTCATATCTCTCGTTCGATTTCCAATTGTTATTGGAAAATCCAATAAGAATGTCATTTCCAATATGCAACGCTCCATTATCGGGTGGTTTTGGGAAATGAGTGGGAGGGAGGCTCATTTCCAATAAGATAACTCTAGTCTCTATTGGAAAGCTGTTTCAGTTTGAATATTTTCTAAGCTTCTGGCGCCTTTGTCCGTGTTCTTTCTGAATGAAATATAAACGAAATCGTGTCTGCATTGCGAAATCTCCCTCGAACGTGTGATCGCTGAGAGTGTAATGGAAATGAAGATACGATGACTCAGGTGGAGGCGCCCAAGCTGGAATCAGACCTGTTTTAACATTGGGTGCCTCCCCCTACGCTAAAATCAATTAGAAGGTGGATTCAGCCCAGAATGAACCTTGTGCTGCCTCGGATCCAACTTGTAAGGTTACTTTAGCGTAGGCCGATTCCAAGTTGGGCGTCTCCTCGTGAGTAGTCTAATTGCGTCCTCTAGTGTTGCGCACTCAAAAAAAAGTATGTTATGGCTAACTGCGCTCAATTGACGCGTGGCTGTAGAGCTCGTGATAGCCGATTTATACTTTCTTATTTTTTTTCAAATTCCAACCTGAACAGTGGCAGAATAAGTTCCTTATTCTCCTCCATCCACGGGCTCGCATTCACCGCTTTTCTCAGTTCGATTGAATCGAAAGAAGTGATACTTCGTTCAAGTCGATGAACATACAATAGTCCTTCTTCGTCTCCCTGGGCACACTCCATGCGACACACTCCATTATTCGTGATCAGTATTATTTGTTAGATTTAAACTTAATTTAAGGGAAATATAAACCCTGAGTAAACAATATGACATCAATGAAAACATTAAATAGCGCTTAGAGGGTGGAAATAACAATAACTACAACAAAATACATGAAATTTGAGGTCGTAGCATTTAGATAGACTTACGAATTCCCTGAAAGTGCTAGACCAACCGGCATGGATTCAGCAAATTTTTTCGCATGGAAAAACTGAATTTATCTGTGCCTCGGATCAATGCAATTTGGTCTTCAGTGGAAAGTTATTTCAGTTTTTTCTTGTAAACTGATTGGGTCTTTGCCAACACTTCTTATAAATGAAGTGTCTTGTAATGGGGTTAGAAATGGGGTTAAGCGAAGAAGTTCATTCATAAGCTCGCCTCCATAGCTCATACAATGATATTTCCAACGCAAGAATATTTTTTAAGCAGAAAAATGTGTTGAAACATCACAGACGTTGGTGGCATTGCTTCGTTCAGGCGTGAGATAAGACAGACTGAGAAGATAAAATGGGAGAAAATACATGGAGACGGAGAAACGATCGCCTGATCAGATTATGTATTCTTTCATGAGCCGCGTCGAATCGTCTGACTTGCGAGTAATGTCAATCAACAGTCATGCTATCGCTATAGCGGATAAGCATTGATCGGATGTGCTCATTCACTTCTCTCCCTTCTCTCAACGGTTCAACCGATTTCCGTCGTCTCTGTTTACACCATGTGTTCGTTGAACGTTTCCTTCTCTCTGTCGTGCGTCATGATCATTTTTTCTTAGTTTTAAACTCTTCGCTCTCCTTCCCTCTTTCCTGCGCGCCGTTCCTATCTTTTTACGACATTCATTCACTTGTGGCGAGGAGACGCCACATGTTTACTCTCCATATCTCCGATTTCTCTCCACTAGCGAGTGACATCCAATTATTTCGCTTACTGTATTTGTTGGTTCTGATACGAAAGGCATCTTTGAGGGTTATTCGGTACTAAAATTCACTTATATCATATTGTTTTGGAAAAAAATAGCGTTGATTGTACAGTGTGTTTACTAAAATTATGTATCGTATTCCGCGCCGTAATTTTACTGCATTTTCAGCGAGTGCGATGGTCATCCTCTCCGCTTTCTTCGTCGCTGCCCTCTGCCGATGGGCTCTCGCGGTGGAATATGGTCGGTAAAATTATAGATATTTCAAGCCGAAATTGAGGCACTTCATTCAAGATCCACCGGACTGCAGCGAGAGAGCGGACGGGCATTACGGAGGGAACTGCCTGTCGAAATTCCACACCTGCCGAGCAGGCCATGTTAGCCTTATATTATTGCATACTAGCCCGGTAAAGCCACCGCCTTTGGCTGGTGGTCCGAGCTAGTGGAGTATCTAGGTGCCAACATCTTGTTGGCGTGGGATCTTCTTCCTCCCTTTCGTAATCTTTTCGTACTCCGGACACGTTGTCACACGGAAACCCACCGCGATTTATATATATCACAAGTATCACGAGTCAGTGGAGGAAAAATACCGCCCCTCGGGGAACAATTTCTAACTTTTATTTTGTGTATGCCTTCATATTATAGTGGTAGCATACACTAGATCGAACTTCTTGAAAAATGTAGGTCACAGGTCCCAGAGCCGCCATTTAGGAATTTTCCGGTTTTAAAACCGGCCCTGCTGTATATCAGCTTCCAGATTTGATGCAGAGTTGGCAATTGGCAATGAGCGGAAAAGTATTTTGAACAACGTTTATGTTGAAAGTGAAACCGTTGGACTACATGTTCACATAATATGAACGAAAACCTGAAATTACGAGTACAAATAAAATCATATCATCTCTGTGAGTAGCAAACCCAGTGAATCCGGTTTTAAAACCGGAAAATTCCTAAATGGCGGCTCTGGGACCTGTGACCTAGATTTTTCAAGAAGTTCGATCTAGTGTATGCTACCACTATAATATGAAGGCAAACAAAAAATAAAAGTTCGAAATTGTTCCCACACACCTCCACGGACTTGTGATGTATGTGATGTGTATATATAAATATGAAATATGTGTGATCTTCTGAATACAACGTAATGCTCTCGTAATTGCAGGTCATCACCTCTCATTGCCCTCATGGCTTGTATTTCGATAGAAGAAATAAACGCTGCGATTACCCCTCAACGATCGACGGCTGCCATCAGTTAGTGACATTTGTTCAGAATTTTAAGCTCAGTAAAAGTTCAGTGATTCAATTTCAAAAAAGGTCTGAAAACAAATTCAGTCTGAAAAATGAGCTGGAGGCCCCAGACTTCGACTGTGATGGACTGCGTAACGGACCGTACTCTCTTCCAAACACTATCTGCTCTCCGACATATGTGATGTAAGATTAAACAATTTATTTCATTTATCGTTTGATCATTTACTTTAGTGCCAATGAACCAGCTAGATAAATTCAGATGTCACAATGAAGTTGCGTCGACACGGGCATGCCCGAATTATACAGTCTTCGATGAGGAAGGGCATGTAAATATGCAACAATTATATATATGTGTGCATTTTCCCTTTACAGGAATGCGTTTCGATCGATGAATGTTACCCGAACATGCTGAGGAGTAAGTAAGGCGGGCGGTTAGGCGTGCCAATAGAGTACATTCAAGAAAGCAATGCAAATTAATAAAATAAAACTAGAAAGCTATTAATTTGTGTTCGTGAGTTCACCTTAATATAGTATGATCTTCAAGTAAAAAAATGTAGCACCGTATCTGTACCTAGGAATTTTCATCCTGCGGTGAGCCGCTGCTAGGCCACCAACTATATTCTGGCGATTCAGTCCGTAGCGCCCACCTATTCTTCGGACCTATTAACTATTTACATTCACGCATGTTCTTGCATATATTATCACGTAATAAATCATACTCAAAAAACCAACGAATACTTGTAGAGCCATCACTTCGGGCAGAAGATGATTCAAGGGGTACGGAAGATGAGGATGATTCGCTCGATTTCAATTTCGGAACTTCGGCCAGGTGTGATGCTCGCTGTTTGCTATGTTCCGTAAAAAAGGTAGAAGGGCGAGCGTTGCAGATACTCGGCCTATAATTTTTTAAGAGTAACTGCTAACCTGAATAAAATGTCGCGTGAAATTCGAAAAAAAATGTGATATTATATTGCATAGATATGACTGATAGATTTCATAACAAAACACGTTTTTTTCAGAATATTCAATCCTGACGAACTTGACAGAAACACTCCGCGTTCTATTGTGGAATTAGTCAGAACGTTTGTTATCAATGCTTAATGTTTGGTATCAATGCTCAATGAAATTTTAAGGTACGATGGCGCTAAGACGCATTGGTGCGCCGGTGTGGTTATCTCCAAAGATATAAATGTAATTGTTAATAAGAAAATGACCGTGGTAATAAAAATGCCACCCTATACAAAAACATATTTATTATTTACAGGATTAGAACGTAATGTCTAAAAAACAACAATTTAGAGTTGCAAGCTTAATTCAGATAATCTACTATCGAAAACACCCGTTGTTCCAAACTTCCTATTGCCCGTTCTGTCACGATATCGCCGTGGTAAAGTATGCTTTAATAGTTCACAATTCGGGATATTGCCTCTCAAAATACCCATTATCCGATAGTAGACAATTTATTTGAAACTAGGCTTATTTATAAAAAAAAGTTTATATGTCGTACCGTACGCCTGCTTTAATTAGCATTTTAGAATGGATGAACAGGCCTGGGTAATATTTTAATATCATGTTTTCCAGAGTAGTTACAGCCATAGCGGAGGGGCCGATAGTGAGACATGCCAAAATTGAGTCCAGAGAGGGATATTCAGACGACTGTAAATATTATGGTTTGATTTTAACCACTTTTTGGTATAAAAATATATATCTAAGGATGGGGAAGACTGCATAATGATCGAGCAGCGAAACACCTTTACCAGTCACTCGGCTACAAGATGCTGGACTAGGCAACGTGTACAAAATATATGAAGAATGGCATCGTGAGCTCAATTATCATATATTTATAACGGAACAATCGCAATTACACACTTTTTTTTCTGAATATGCCAGCATATGAGGCCGTGTGCCTAAGAATCGAACAAGGACAGGGACAGCCCAAAAATGTCGTTTCCCTATAAATATGCGCATTGATATTTTTGATGGTGCTGAGAATGGTGGACATACTAATTTTGCACTCAAAGCCTTCGTTGCCTCCAGACGACATCACGTCGAAAACAGGATTTCGCGTATTTCACCCTTCCTGAAAGTGCTACATCAATGAGGTCTCCGGGGTAGAATATCATGCTGATTTCGCCTATCCACTTCATTTTTCATGAATTATTAAAAACAATTTTCAATTTTCAACTTTTCGAAGACGTAATTTCGAGCCAAATGAATACATGGTTGGAACAGGCGTTACGAGTAGATTTATTATCTCAAATTTCGTCGATTTTATCCATGCAGTTTTCGAAATTGGAGTGAAAGTGTCGAATTCGTTCGGAAACGCTCCTCTCTCCTCTTTTCTCTCGTCCCCCCCCCCCTTGGCTCTCTAGCACCACTACACTCTATCGCCTCTTCCTCCCTAGGGAAGAGGAAGATAGTGGAGTGTTGACTCGTTTATCACTGTTCTCGACTCAATTTTTCGCTCCAATTTTGAAAACCGAAAAAAGAGCAAATCGATGCAATTTGAGATTCTGAATCAACTCGTCACGCCGGTTCATTTAATCCATTTGGCTCGAAATTGGCTCTTCGAAAAGTTGAAATTTAAATATGTATTTTAATAATTGAGGAAAAAATTGTATATGCGAAAGCAGCATGAAATCCTATCCGAAAACCTCAATCAGGTATTTTTAGCAGTATCTGGAGGGGCGGAATACACGAAATCTTGTTTCCTGGAGTCTGGAGGGTCTCTGAGTCTCTGAGTGCAAAATGAGTATCTCCACCGTTTTTAGCACCATCGAAAACCCCGATGTGCACATTTTTAGATAATCAACATTTTTGGACTGTCGATGAACCGGCCAAATGTGCTCTAATCTTATGCAAACGGGATCATATGAGGGGAATCAGGAAAGACTCGACATCCATCGAGACGTAGGAATTCATATTTTTCCTTTCTCACGAAAACATAGTATTTATTACTTCTAGTCAAGCTCCATGGAATAGCGTTGGTCATTTTTCGACAACATTTTTTTTCAGCCACGGCAGTGGGCGGCAGTGGGCCTAAAGTGGGCGGAGCCTCACTTTTTTCGAAAAACACCCATCTTTGACGGCGGTTTTCGGCCTTTTCTAGTAAAGATATTGAAAAATGGTCAACAGACAAATGAATGGTAGCCTGATTCCCTTGTGCAATTCCACGCAAAAGTCCTCAATTTCTTCAAATCGAGCCTATGACCGAATGGACAGAAAACTTATGTAGTTTTCATGCGGAAACATGTTTTTATAATGTTTTTGTTCATTTTGGACGCAAATGAGGCCTATTGACATATGGGAACTATTGGGGTGTCCGGAAAGTTCGTATTATTTTTTTGGTTTTATTTTTTATTCAATGCTTTACAATTCTCAGTGACCAATGTATGCCCCCTTCTTTCTCACTACCTCCCTCCAGCGATTGGGCAGGGTCTCGATTCCTCTCTTCCAGAATGCGGGTTTCTTCGAGACCGCACAGTTCACGAAAGCCCTCACAACTTCATCTCGATTCTTGAACTTCTTTCCCTTGCAGAAGTCAGAGAGAGAGCGGAAGCAGTGGTAGTCGCATGGGGAGAGATCCGGGGAATACGGTGGATGGGGAATCCTCTCGATCTTCAGCTCGTCCATTTTCTTCTGGGTCATCTTCGCTCGATGTGAGCATTGTCCATCAGAAGA
Organism: Pristionchus mayeri; assembly: GCA_036245805.1. Classification (NCBI taxonomy): domain Eukaryota; kingdom Metazoa; phylum Nematoda; class Chromadorea; order Rhabditida; family Neodiplogasteridae; genus Pristionchus; species Pristionchus mayeri. The sequence continues at coordinate 34,807,821 of BTRK01000003.1, forward strand.
AGAATTTTGCCCTGGTTCAGGAGTCTGGGAGGGACTCTGATCGCGACATCTTCCAGTTGTTCAGAGAAGAGGTCGGCATTGATGCTGGTGCCAGGGGCGAGGATCTCCCAGTAGGTAGGACCGAGCACTGAGAAGAAGAAGCAGAGGAGTTCCTTCTTTCCGTGCTCTTCCTTCTTCGGGACGGGCGTGGGCTTCTCATCTGCATCCACCCCTTGCAGTCTCCTCACAGGGTTATCGTACGTGATCCACTTCTCATCTGTAGCGATGATGGAATTGACCCATCGAAGATTGGATCTACGATGGAGTAATTCCCGACAGACTTGAACACGATTTTTCAGCTGTTCGGGCGAGAGGTCATGGGGAATCACTTGTGGGAGTTTCGGCTTCTTCGCAGATCGATGGAGGATATCGGACACCGTTGATCTGGGAGTACCAGTATCCTTCTTCAACTCACGCACACTGGCCATGGGCTTGCGCTTCATTGTGCGGAGAACGAGAGGCTGATCGAGGGAGGGAGGGCGTCCAGAGCGGGGTTGATCATCGAGACCAAACTCCCCTTTCTTGAAGCGGGAGAACCACTTATAGCAGAAGGGTATGGAGGGGGCGTCAGCTCCTTCCGACTGGGCCAGGGCAGAGTGGGCCTCCTTCACGGATCGGCCAAGACGGTAGTAATGAAGTAAAACTGCTCGGAGGTAGAGATGGGAGTCCATCACAAGAATCAATGTAGCAACTAGGAGACTGATTAAATTCTCTCACTACTCAACGTCAGAATGATGCAATACATTGTGCACCTATTCCATTATTAATTCCTTACCTCAAGGAACCCTTTCCCTCTCTTCCAAATTGTTCACCAAACATATTTCCCCTAAATTACCCGTTTCATACTTGTTTTAACTATCTCTATTTCTTCTTATTTTTTTTCGAATTCTCCCTATTACATTCGGGTCGTCGAAACGCGGCGACTTCTACACTTCACTTCAACTACCACACCGTCATTTTAAATTGCTCCTGCCAGTTCCTAGCTACAGGTTTTATGTATTCGCGCATTAACTTGCTGCGATAAAGATATATATATATATATACAGGGTGTCCAAAAAGTATTGTTACACTTTTGAAACGCGAATTTTTTTAACATGTAGGTCGAGTTGTCAAAACCTGTAATAACACGTTTGAGCCCACTCTTCGGTGCGTTGAGGGAACCTACTAATTAGTTTCCCATAGTCATGGTTCGTCCAAATCGCTATCGTCAAACTATTATCAACCTTTGGACCCTCGGCGACCCCCCAGATTCCATCAGGAGGAAGCTTCGTATTTCCCGAATGACAGTCTATCGCACCATCTCCCGTTTCAAGCAGTTGGGCACTGCGAAGGACCGTCCAAGATCAGGAAGACCCAAGACCGCTCTCACTCAGAAGAACAGGAGAATCGTGGAGAAGAGAGTGAATCGCAATGCCAAACGATCCATCAGGAAGATGGCTAAGGATCTCAAGATCTCCAAAGGATCCGTGTGTGCCATCGTTCATTCTCTTCTCAAGTCCTACCCCTACAAGATGAGAAAGGGCCATGGCCTCACTGATGTCCACAAGCAGAAGCGCCTGGAGAGATGCAAGCTGCTCCTTCAGCGGGCCGATCGTGGGGAGCACTTGACTACCGTTTACTCTGACGAGAAGCTGTTCTCAGTCGAGGAGGTCTACAACAGTCAGAACACCAGGATCATCGCCAAGTCTCCTCAGCAAGCTGACGCCAGAGGTAGAACCATCTCTCGCATTGCCCACCCCCAGGCACTGATGGTTTGGGCTGGTGTGTGCTCGACGGGCAAGACTCCTCTCGTGTTCGTGGATCCCGGGGTCAAGATCAACAAGGAGTACTACACCAGGGCAATTCTCCAGAAGGCCCTTCTCCCCTGGTCCCGCTCCCACTTCAAAGGGGCTCGCTGGACCTTCCAACAGGATTCAGCGCCTGCTCACTCGGCAAAAGTGACGCAGGCATGGTGTCGCGCCCATCTGCCCGACTTCATCTCGAGTGAGGAATGGCCCTCGAACTCCCCCGATCTCAACCCTCTGGACTTCAGCATTTGGTCAGTGTTGGAGAAGGAGGCCTGCTCTACTCGCCACAAGAACCGCGATTCCCTCAAGGCAGCCCTTCTCAAGGCATGGGAGAAGATCGACGTCCCTTACCTGCGGGCCGTCATCGACTCGGTCCCTCGTCGTCTCAGAGAGGTCATCGCGGCCAATGGAGGCCAGATCGAGTGATCGTGCATTGTTATGTTCATATGGTCACTGATAAATACTGTGCCCCGTTTGAGTTGTCTATGTTGCTTTTAAAGAAAGATACATGGTTTTATCCGTGTAACAATACTTTTTGGACACCCTGTATATTCTGATGCAGGGCACGCAGTCATAGGTCGTACGTTCATACGTCTCGCATGATGCCATGTCGCTTTCGCTTAAACCTGAACTCTTATGCGTTACATGTTTCAATTAATTTTTCACGCTCTAGATATTGTAAGTCATATTAGAAAAAAAACACGAATACAATTCGACGTTATTTTGCTTACCCAAAATGCCTTTATGTCTTTCTTTATGTCTATTCCAATAAGTTCGACTAGAGTACCACTGTATATTATATTATAAATGCGCATGAGACAGCGCAGACATCATCGAGTTGGGATAGGCAACTGGAATCAAAAACATATGAGAACGGTTTAATGAAAACGATGTTTTTACACAAACAAAAAGAAAATACGATGCTAACATAAACAAAATCCTGGAAATACGGAAAGTAACGAGCGAAGGCTATAGTGTGAAGAAATGCATAGGCGCAGCGATACACGTGGTTTATATCCTTCTCCCTTCTCCTTGATTGCCCCTCTCCCTCGCTTAATCTATTTTCAATCAATACAGCATCTTCTATTAGGCTTTTGCAAAAGTCTTGTGGTTTTTTGTGTCCGTACTTTGAACGATCATAACTCGCGCTTCTCAAATCTCAATGTCCAAATAACATGGTATCGTTTAGGGGTATTCTTGAACTTTGTTCACATATATTTCAATCACACCGATCTTGCAACCAACGCAAGGAATTATGATTAATCCAATTGCAAAAAAACCATTTTGCTTTACGTTTATTTATCTAGATATTCGAAGGGAAAATTCATGAAACAACTTCATAATGTTGGCTGAGAAGTAGCATTGATATTCTTTCAAATAATGGGTTAGACCTGGCATATGAGTGGGTTTGAACCAAATTGCATGATATCAACTATAGAAGCAGACGCCGGCTACATGTGACTTTGCCGAGCTTTTCTGAATGGAAGACCACTCATACAGGCTCCGTCATGTGTGCGCTGTATGCTCCCACGAAAAAGCTATATTCTCATAAAAAATATTGGCAGTTGCTTATTTCCCCTTGCAGAAAATTTGAATTTCTTATTTTTCGGAAATATGCAAAATCAACACAGAAATTCTACATGTAGTCATTTACAGATCAACTTCATTCCTCGAAAGGATGTAACTTCCAGCATTCATGAGAAAAAGTATTTATAGGGTAAAGATGGGAGCTTCACATAACCACAAGGGATTGAGCATTCATGCTTCAGTAGAAACAGACTATTGAGAAATGTGTCGTTTTCGATGGATGAATTTTCGTAATTTTAACTTTATCCTGTTCTCGCCTCTCCGACTGAGCAATGCTGAGAGGGTGCGCATATGAAAGAGTATACAAGGCCTCATTAGTAATCAATATCCGAAAGTTCATCGATCAATCCAACAGGAAGATGGAAGGCAAAATATGAAAATTTCACAGGACTTTTGCAACAACCTAATAGCTCAAGATATTGCATTGCATTGAAGTAGGGGCATGATAAACGATTTCTAGCGTGGTCTCCAGATCTCCAGATATCTTTAAAATCCAGAACGAATGCACTGCAATTTCAAACCTTGAAATGAATAAATAATTAAGGAAATGAATTATGTTGTCATTCATTTCAAAAAATGTAATTGAAATTATAGGCAAAACGCCCATTTTACATATATAATTATCTCGGATTCTAAACATGTTTATCAGATTAAAATATATACAATTAAGTCGAGTGTTTACTATATCTCGAATTTGCACTATTCTGGCACACCTGTGACGTCATTACGAAAAGGAAAAGTATTACGTTTCCAGATTCTCTTTAAACATATATTTCCATGAACGATATATTGTGCGTCAGGTTGCAGGGTTCAGTGTATCCTTGTTGTCACTTGAAGTCTGTCATCCATAGATCCTTCTCACAGTTGGTTCAGCATTCCACATTCGTTCTTTCTGTAACGATTTCATGTCTCAAGGTACCTTGAAATCAGTGGAAACATCAAATTTACGTTAACGATCTCATAGAAATGTGGTCCCCTTGTCAGCTAATACAGATCAAATAAACACACCAATGGCACAGTCCACGCAAAAGCCGTTTCTTTTCCTCGGCCCAATTTACGGGTGCGATTCTAATAAAAAAATTATTGAGTTGACGAAATAAGAAACAAAAGGCGGGTTTCAATCAAATCAATTACATTTCGTCAAGTGCCTTTCATAATCTAGATGAACTACACACGCGCATCGAACGAGTTGATGCCGACAACTGAAACAAGCATTTGTTACAAAATCAAATTTGAGAAGTGACCAAGAAACTTTCTGCATCTCTGCCATAAGAGAGCGAAATTACTGTGATAGGTAGAACATATAAGAAGAAAAGTACTAGGTCGGATGGAAACTAAAAAAAATCATCATCTTGTGTTTTTTTTTGCAAAACGACACGAAACGAAAGTTAGTGTGAATGTTTGATGCGAGCATCTAGCGAGAGCTACACCAATCAATGCCACTGGCAACGAAATCAATCAGATAGAGAGGGAAGGGCGGGCAGAGACGCAGATACAAATGACAAAAAAACGAGCCGAAGAAATCAAGAGACGGGCGGCTCTCTGCTTCTCTGCGCTCTTTCGCATCTCACTGATATCACTTCCCAATATTTGAGGGAGAGTTCAATAAGAAAATTTCAAAAACGATATGACATGCTTGTAGATGTAACAATATCAATGCATTAAAAACTATGAAATTGAGGGGTGCGCTCGCAATATTTGCTTTCTAGTGTAAGAATAGAGAGAAACAGAGCAAGCAAGACAATACACAAGGAATCGAAAATTTCGAAAGTGAATCTTGCATTCCATATTGCAAGTGATAGCAGAGATTCTCCATCTTCTCCTCATAATATGTCTCTCTCATATCTTATGTGGGGCGATCACACATGTTGCCTCATTTTCCTTTGAGTTGCTACTTCTCCCCTCATTGAAATAGCTTCTCCATTTATTCAAAGAAAGAAAGGAAAGAAGTTGCGAAAGAAGTTCCACTCTCGCTCTAATCTGACAGAATTATTTATTTTCTAGATCTGTTGGTATTTTTGCCCCGATCGTTCCTCTCATTCTGCACTTACATTTGCGATCTAATCGAATGCCTAAAAACACATAATTTACCGTTCGATATTACTTCCCTCTTGCACTTCTACACACTTTTTCACTTATTTTAGTAACAAGTATGTGGACCAGATATAAATACTGGGTATCACTGGCACGTTATAATTGATGTGTATACCAATATTCACAATCAGATTTATGGGCATTCATTAGTTGCATCTCATTATTCGTTTTGAATCTTATCATTCGACATTTAGCTGGAAAATAAAAACATATATTGCAATTTGAAAAGCACGATCATCCACTTAAAATTAACAATCCCATGCCTCTCTTCCAGTTCTATGACGATATATTGACCATGTTTTGGAGATTGCTGAGGTAAATCTTTCTATATCATTTCAAGAATATATACGCCACTTACTTGCTGAGAAGTAGTATGTTGCATTTCGTTGATGATGCCCACGAAGCTGGCATTTTACTGAGAATAGTTCTTCGAATTAGAGAGTACGTGATGGTGAGCATTGTGTGCAAATTTTAAAAAAAACATAAATATTGCCTTTAGAGCACAGTGGATATAGCCTACAGCACAGTTATTTTTTTACGCTACTTCTCAACAATCACATGCCATTCTATTAGCGCAGGAAAAATATTTGTATTCTGTCCTTACATTATTGGCGCGTAACTACGTCACAAATTCAATGGTTTCTTCCAAAGAATTGTCCATCTGTCGAGTTGAAGTAGGCAACTGAATTGAGTTAGGTTAACGAGAAATGAGATTCACGGAAAGGACAGGTTTTAATAGAACGAGTCGAAGACATGAATTCAAGTGGCAGTATGTAGTGAAGAGAGCAAGTAATAGTGAAGAAAACAAAACAAAAAAACGAGCAGAATAGTATACGTGGCACATCCAGAGTTTCGCCTTTCCTCTCTTTCTCTCCTTCCTTTCAATTGCATACACCACCCCTCCTTTGAATCACCCCTTTTCCCACTTCCCATGATATATCAATCGTAATACAGCAGTGACATTCGCACAACCGAAGAAAATCTTACGATATGATTAGATAACACGCAAACACAATAGGAACTTAAAGGGAGGAATAAAGAAATCAAAGAAAATGGTGATGGTGAAAAATGGTGGCGATCGTTAGAATGCACTTGCTCTGTACTCTCTAGATGATGTATTCATTCCAGTGCATTTCACTTGTATTCCACCGACAACAATCAAGAAAAAACACAAAACGTATTTGATAAAATGGTTTACAAAAGAGCGGTCCACCTGAGCATCGACAACAACTGAAAAGGTTTAATTTATGCATAGTTGGTGTGACATTCTGAGTATACATTTACCGCAAAATTCACCGTTATTGATATTTCACATTTTAGGCATCGATGCCCAGAGACATGATACAGACAGCCGCTAATTACAAGAACATCCTCGGCGTTGGTTATTTTTTGCAATAGAAATTGTTTTGGCTGCTGAAATAATGGCATAAATTGTTTTAATTAAACTAACTTACTTTTTAGTTGTATTTTTTCCTCTCCATGTTCATTGCGATTATAAAGTTGATGTAGACAACTAAAAAATAAATTGAACATGTCACACAGCAGATATGAAGGATATGGCGAATGAATTAGAGTTCATTTGATTGCAGGGAATGAGCTCTCTCAACCCATTTATATGCTTCTCTGATGTGAAAACGCAGCTATGCGATTTCGTGATCGGTTCTCTCACTCGCTCTGTCAATCATTGAGCAATGGTCTGACTCTCTTCAGTTTGCACGCTCTCTTTTCTCTGACCGGCGAGAGAGCGTGCAAACTGAAGAGAGTCAGACCATTGATCCAATCATTCGATAAATCTAACTCCATTCCTACACATTATTCTCGGCAAAGTGGAACGGCTCAATCATTGCGTTCGAACGAAAAAGTGTGAGAGGGAAATATTGTCGAGAAGAGAATACCAAAAAGAAGGAATGTAATCGGGAGAGAGAAAAGTTAGCGTATGCATCTCTGCACTCTCCCAATTCTCGGTGACATTTCGTTCTTTCAACGATTGATAGAAAGCGATGGGGGCAAAAAGGCTGCGGGAAATGCCTTAATCAATCGGGTGACGTGGATGGAAGATGAAGGGAAGGATGGAAGAGCAAGATTAGAACGGACAGGATATATTGCAATCGTGTACTGCAATTGAACTTTAGGGCATTAAGCCAAAAAACTGACACACCGGTTGAAATTATATTATAATAGTATTGTAAAAAAATTGAATTCGCAAAATTCTTTATTCAAATACATTTCACAGCCATTGGGCTTTCGCAGTCACTCTAAATGGGTTTTGTATGCTTTTCTTTAATGTGACCTTTGTGATTTGTACTTTCCGCCTTGAATTTAGATATGTATGTATGTGTATATTTCTTTTGATCAATATGACAGCTTCGCAATAAATCACTCTCTTAATTTGGTATCTAATAAGTCAAACTGACGATATATTACGCAAAATAGAAAGATTAATTTAAAGTGAATTCACTCCTAATTGCGAGTCTCGTTTCCTCACTATCAAACTCGAACTGGGTGGAGTGTAATGAGATGCATATAGTGGTCAGATAAAATACTTGGTTAGAATAAGATCAAATAATATTGATTGATCAAAAAGAGATGTGATCAATGCGAATTTATTTCTTTGGTTTATTATGGAACAGCCAAGAAGTTCTTCGAATTCCAAGTCCTTAATGCACAATTCATTGTTTCGTAAATATGGGTACAATGGTGGAGTAAATAAATCAAGTTTATCAATCATTACAACAATATCAAGTGTGAAATCAGTATGTCTGCTCGAAGTAAAAGAAATATGTATCAATGAATTCAAAGAATGGATCACGATAAAATCGAGAACGTGGTGATTCTTTTCGAATATGTCCAACGATTTCACAATTAAGTAGATCCACTTTTTCATTTCCATTCTTTGAAATGAGATCTCGTGCAAAGTTTTCCCATAGTGGTTCATTTTCGTCCCCTAAAGTTCCATAAATGTGAAATATGATATAAAGTATGGGCACCGAAGGTGCGACCGACTCAATAAAGTTTCCTGAAATAATCTGCGTTCAATTCAAGTCGAGCAATTTTTAGCGTACGTTTATTTGTGTAGAATTGAGTGGTAGTCCTAATTCCAAATCCGTACGATCGATGGCATTTGATCATGTCAAGAACAGTGTCCCTCAAAATATTGTTATTGGCATTGGTGGAACGATCAAATCACGTCAGTTCATTAATGCACCAGTCGTCATATATAATGATCTGTCCTATTTCAATTCTGCCCATCGTTGAACGAACGATTTCGAGATCGTTCTTGCCAAATCCAGAAATGATGAACATAGTAATGCATCGTATATGTTGGAATATTCTATACACACTACGATTCGTAGCAACTTCGTCGAAAGGAAATTCGATGATAGAATAAAATTGCGCTCTCTGAAATTCATTTTGGAAAGAGAGACAAATGAGCAACCCACATTGTCTTTTGTTTGTTTCCAATTGCCTGGTATGATAGATGAAGCATATTTCAGGAATCGCTTGTCAACGCATAAACCAATTCTCAAATTATTTGTAAATTTAAATATGAACATTTTCGGAACGTGAGGACGTTTATTAGCGAACTCGTTTGCAAGACGATTCCAAGTTCTGCTAATCTGAACATAATTTTATTAATCAGGAAAAAGCAAAACCTAGTAGACTCACCAAAAACAATTTACCCATGCTTTGTTCCGTACATATTTTAATAATTATGTGAGTTATATCCGTTGGAAGAGTTGAAAGTGATATATCAGGACACGAGACTGATTTGATGTCAGGTAGAATCATGTCTGGTATCAGTTCAAATTTGATTCAACGATCGGATAAAACGGGGGGGGGGGGCGGACAAAACCGCAACGGACACAACCGCAACGGATCGCCGTTCGTTGGAGATTTGATCAAGCAACTTGGGAGTTGTTGCATTTTTATTAGTATGACATCTACTTCATCACCCTGATTAGATCCTCTAATTAGATGATCTTGATTTTCACTCCATATCTATGTATAGGGGTTCATGGTCTAAAATTGGGAATTTGAGTGGAAAATCATGGTTAGATACACACCAAATGCCGTAACCAATTGATACTCCAGTTAAAGGGTTATAGTAGTTACTGGGGTAAAATATTATCAATTGGTTACGGCATTTGGCGTTTATCTAACCATGATTTTAGACTCAAATTCTTAATTTTAGACCATGAACCCCTATATATGGAGTGAAAATCAAGATCGTCTAATTAGAGGAGTTGTAGCATTCCAATGCGATCTTGATTTTCACTCCCACGTTAATGGTCCAAAATTGAAAACGAGTGGTATTTGAATGGAAAATTTGAGTCATGGTTAGATAAATTCCAAATGCCCAAACTAATCGATACATATGTTAGGGTTGCAGTAGTTACTGGGATACAGGAGCACCAAGTGGTAAAGGCATTTGAAGATTATCTAACCATTATTTTCCACTCAATTTCTCAATTTTGGACTATGAACCGTATAGGGTGAGAGGAAGTGAACCTCTAGATACAGCAATGCAACAACTCCCAAATTACTAGATCAAATCTCCATCGAACGGCGATTCGTTTCGGTTTTGTCCGCCCCCCCCCCCCCGATTCAAGAGATGTAGTGTGTTCGAAAAAAAATATGCAGTGTGCGAGAGTTGAAACACCCGTAATGCAATGAAACACTATAGATAATTCGAAACGACGCAACATGCTAGGAGAAAAACAATACGTATTTAACATTTCCCGCGCTTTTCGAAACTCCGCGGGAATACTGTGCATGTTACGTATGGCGAGTAAGTTCGTGTGGCAAAGCGTGGTACCTAAAATCTAATTGATTACTGTAAGTGTACAGGTACAGACCGCAAGCCACGCCCACTTTCGGGAATTGCGAATTCGCTCAAAATCCGCAAGAGCTCCGACAACCTGAATTCATGACCAAATTGGACGACCAAAAGCGATTCCAGTGGCTCTTGGGATCCTTCACAAATGACCACTGGAGCAACTTGATTAGACAACTCTAATCAGGTCAGCATACGCAAATTAAAATCAGGCACAGACGTAAAATGGGCCATTGTACTCGCGTACAGCTGCTCGTACAGTAATTTGTACAGTTGTTTGTAGTTCACATCATTCAAATACATCACACAAAGTTAGAAAAAAAATGGTTAATTTTCCTGACTGTCAGAATGATTAAAATATTTCATACAAAAATTTGCAAAAAAGTGCGAACCGCTTTCATCCGTGCAGATTCGAACCTGCATGTTTCGGTCATTAGAGGTAGAGCTCTACTACTACGCAAATTGGACGACTAGGAGGTCGGGATCAAAACTGATGCATTCATTTGCCGCCGTGCGCTTTTTCCACGCTGTCCCGATTTCGAGCATTTTTCCATTGAGATCGACATTAACGTTTTAGATTATAATTCGGCGCAGGGTTTAGATATCGATCTAAATCAAAAAGTATGTTCCTATGTAGACCATTAGGGTACCATTGGGCGCAAACATGGTCTTGTGCGATAATTTTGGCAGAATGCCTTGTGGACTCTATGTACAGGAGGTCGCATTTGCAAGATTGCGGTTGATTATCTTATGCTACCTTACTCGACCGCTAACCGTGTAGAGTTGCAATCACCTTCGTTATGTTCTGTTTCTGATGGAGTTGCATCGACAAGCCTATGATGACCAACTGAAGTGAGAACAGATCAGCCATGATATGTTTGCCACACGTGCATCTTCTGAGTGAGAATTGAAGTGCTATCGTCAGGCACCTCACGTATCAGTGCGATTTTTCGCAGCAATTTTACAGAGCTGGGTTTTTTTTGTAGGAAAATTCATTTACAAATTCAGATTAATTTATATCGTGAGTGACTTTCACATGTTTGTAATTTACATAAAGCAAACGTAAATGCTAGGCAATTGCACAAACAGTGTGTTTTCGGAAAGCGCGGGAAATCTTTCCCTCAAACATCTTGCGAACGTTATTTGAATTATTTTTTAATAATTATTTTGTTCGACCATGTAATTTGTTCCGTAAAATATTCATTTTTTTCAAACCAATTCAAATTATTTCTTGAATCAACTCTGAAGTGATATCAACATGATTCTTTCGGAAACTCAATCTGCCTCGTTCCCTGATATTTCACTGTCAAAACTTATTCCTGATATTACAAGGATTATTATTAGAATAAGCACTGATCAAAATATTCGCATGTTGCGTCTGGTCAGTTTTTGGATATTTATTTTACATGAATCACTCCAATATGTATTAATGTTTGTTCAGATTAGTCCATCTTGGAATCATCTAGTGAAAGCGTTTACTGATAGACGTCCACCTGTTCCGACAATGTGGATTTTCTTGTACCCAAAAAGTGTGTTAAGAATGGTCGTATTCTTTGATAAACAGTTCCACAAATACTTCACGGCTATCGCACCTGTCAATTCGATTCAGTCAACAAAAAATGTACGAACATATAAAATTATATAAACAAGATATTGATGAATGACAATTCAGGCAACGAGAATGCAAATACAAATCGAATTGCCTTTCGATGAACCCGGTACGGCGCTCCGTTTTCCAGCTATGCCAGTGTATTAGTTATGTTACGACGTTCACATTAGCTGGTTTTAACAAGATATCACTACAACAGCTTCGTAAAATGATGGGCAGAATTGAGATTGGAGAGTTATGCCTATATGACAACTGGTGTAATCTTGAAATAAGGTGAGACCAATTCAACAAATACTCTCAAATTCAGTATTATCAGAGGCACTGTCGTTGAAATGATGAAATACCATCGCTCCTATGGTTTTGGAATTTGGGCACATACTTCACTGAACGAAGACAAACGTATGATAAGCATTTCTAGATTTCATCTGCAAGTGCAAAATTTTAGGTGAATCGCACAAACTCTCATCACAACTCTCATCACGAAAAATCGCACAAACTCTCATTACAAAATATGACAATGAAAAGGTGGAGGTATTTAAATGCGGAAAAGGATCCAAACTATCCCAATTTTATCGTGATCCATACTTTGAATTTATTGACACATTCGTCTTTTACTTCTAGCTGATATATGTACAATTACTTGTATTCAGTCTTTCCTATATCTATTTTATTCCTAATATTCTTTGATTTATCATCATAATTTGAAACGATGATGATTAATGAAAATTGACTTCGCATTGATTAAAATTTTCTTCTCAGAATCTGGAAAAAATGCGCATCTCATTAACCACGGAACAGAGAAATTTGCAATTGAATGACAGATCATTGCGCACAAAGGAATTAGGACGGATGAGAACGATGACGTCTTTCAGAAAGCGATCTATCAAAGGCGGCATGACGTCATAGTTCTCATCCGACCCTAGTGCCCACACAGATCACGCACTGATTACTGTTCCCACAGTTTTAAAGAAGGGGTTTCAGCGACCGCGCGTGGTTAGAGAGACGAGAGCGCCACTCTCGTGCATCGCGCGCCCTTTTTCTCATTCCCTGAGGAATTTCCTCTGATGTCCATGGTTGGCATAATATGAGGCGACTTCACTGATATGCGCTCAATTTATTCCTCGCATCCACAATCTCAGCTCTTTTCAAGACCCATTGTAATTGCGAGTACAGTTCGATTCCAGACAAGATTTGTTTTGTTTACGCCGCTCAGAATTCAAACGGAATCGAAAAGAATGAGAAAACGGTGACCTACATTCCATTTGGATATGCGATAGTGACTCAGAATATTTCCCCGAGTTTTTCATACAACTTCAACAGTTATCGTTCTGGTGATTTCTCTGTTGGGTGTAAAAAAATAAAATTAGAGAAACGTAATATTTCAACTACTGTCGAAACAGTGTTTGTTGAATTCCCCCCCCCCCCCCTGTTCTTTAGCCAACAGATGAATGATGTATTCACTCTATGGGATCGAGAAGATCATCCATTCTGCTCAATAAACTAATGAAATTGTTAATCTAAAGCTTTATCTATCGTGAGCTTTATCGGGCCTTTACGTGAGATAATTGTTTCCTGGCATCGATGGATCGTAGTAGAGTTGATTGACTTGTTGAGTTTTGAGGCTGTATCGATAGATTCCAAGAGATGAGATCCAGAAATGACCGGGATAGCCAGTATTCGATTGGGGTCCAGCTAGAGAGCTTGAAGGTCTGGCCAGTGGGTAAATGTTCCTGGTTGTGACAAGTAGACAATTTCTACACATGATCACGTGAAAATATTATCTACTGTAACTTACTCTCATTTTCCATATAATCAAACAGTATTGCGGGAATATAATGCGCGCCGTACTTGTACAAATCCTTCAGAATTTTTCCGCTGTTCTTCAGTTGCAAATTTTCTTCGTTATATGCGAAGTTGATAGGATCGTAGTTGTCCCCGTAATTTGAGCTCCAGTAAAAAAATGCGATCCGTGATGTTCATAGCGGCTTGCCAAATGTCTTCCTGTTTAGGAGAGCCTGGGAGATCCAAAGGGATATACCAAGAATAGTGAGCATTCATCATGTATTGCTGTCCAGATTCATCATTGGATCGCTGTTGATATTCATCAATGCTCAACTTAGCAAAATCGTGGACAGTGCATCTCGTCTCGATGCGTCCCTCCTTATCAATTTGAAGTGCGAACATTCTCGATATAAAGAGACGATCGTCGATATAGTGAAAGTCTAAAACACAGTGATTAAAAAAATTCTAAAATATTTCCGTTAAAACCTAAAAAAAAGCTTTACTCAGTATTGTTGCCTGTTCCATCGTCGAAATAGACTCTTGCATCTATTATTTTCCAAGAAGAAACTAACGGAAGGAGAAGGAGAAGGAGGAGGACGACTGCCGGTGAGAGATGTCGATGATTTTGGAGCTGTGCTGGCATCACAATATATTAAAAAAGTATTATTCTCTCAACGCTTGATGGGCATCTCATACGTAGTAGAGTGCGCAATTCGGGGCGGGTAATTTGTCATTGGACCGCTACCCGCGAGCGGTGAACGACGAATGAGATTACCCGAGAACTCTCTCCGAAATCGATCAATTACCCGAGAACTTGCCTCGATTACCCGAGAACTTTTCTCAATTACCCGAAACAGTCGACAGGAAAGATGCGCAAAACATCGGCATTTCTTCTGAAAAAGTATATTTATCTGCAAAATAGTGTAAATTAGCACATTTTTAGTAACGTGCAATATTGCGAAATATATTAGGACATATTTCTTACTTTATAAGATATATTACAACAATAGCAATGTGTGAGGGTAAAGCCTACTAAGGCTCTCACGGTTGAGGGGAGGGGACAAGTGGATGTATTAATCGCGCAATTTTCCAAGATGGCCTACCGTCGATCACAATAATAGTTTTCGCAATAGTAAATTTTCGGCACAAGACCTAGCGCATTTCAAAGAGGAGAAAATTCCAAGAACTTCTAATGTTTTCAAAATTGCTAATGAGCCGTGCGAAAGTTGGGGCTCAAAGTGGGGAAGAGTATAAACGGGCCATTTTTTCAGCTATGCTCATAAACTCGCTTAATACTTAATATTTAGGGGTATGACAGAAGCGCAACCACAAAATCGCAACTCGTTCAATCGACGTTCTATCAACTTGAGAGTACCGTACACGGTCAATACTGCATTACCACCATCACCTACCGTAATCAGTTCCTTGGGTCAGATTCGGTTCCGTGGGTCATTCTGTCTTCTAAAATTCCACAATCGAGCTTAAAATGTGTCTACCACAGTCTGTGAAAGGCTAGAGTGCTTTCTAAATATTTTGAGATCCATTGGGGAATTTTAGAAAAATGTATGACCCACGGAATTGAATCTGACCCAATGAACTGATTACGGTAGGTAATGGTGGAACGGTATTCCCAAGTTGCTAGGACATCGATTGAATTAGTTGTGCCGTGTTGCGCTTTTAGCTTTTGCTTTTAGCTTTCGAGTTGCGCTTTTGAATAGCTCCATTAACCTTATCTTTAAGGATGAACCTATTACAGAAACATATGGAACAATATCTAAGAAAATAAAAGCAAAATAGGCAAGCAAAACGTATCTGGGAGAGCGAGACCGGACGATAGTTACAATAAAAATAGCGAGCAACCGATTGACGAGAGCAAGATCAGTTGGAATGATGGGAAAATGATCTCACGAACTCAAATGCATGACGACGCATAGTCAAAATCGCGCATTAGGGCGGAAGCAACTGATCGCTTGGTGTAGTGGTAGAGCGCTTACTCTTGTGCCCGATTGCCGAAGGTTCAAAAGTCAGCGGGTGTAATGGTGTTGCAGTTTTTTTCTAACTTTTAATTATAATTTTTAACAATGAGCTACGCTTGAAATTTAATATTTATTTGTATTTTTTTCTGCTCAATCTTAATGAATATGGCTATATTGCAAACTGCGAATGGAGCAGGTGTGCAAGTACACTAGAACACTGTTAAACCCTATCCACGTACTTAATTAGCGTATGCTGACCTAATTAGAGTTGTCCGAACAAGCTGCTCCAGAGGCCATTTGTTAAGCAACCAAATAGCTACCGAAATCAGTTTAGATCACCCAATTTGGTTCAGAATTCGAGGCGTAGTCCCTCGATCCATGTTTTGAGGGGTTCTCTATCCCCTCAGTGGGCGGAGCTTGCGGACTCTACTCATACGTTGGCTTCGCAAGAAGTGACTCTTTATTCTGCATACATTTTGTCTACGCTCTAATGTGCAACTAGATGTGAATAGTATGCAGGGTGTTGTTGAAAAGAATAGTTCTGCATGCTCTCTCACCCGCCTAAGCGACGAGAGGTGTTGCGGAATTATGAGAGTCATTTCGTCCGAAGACAGCCCTACACTTACGAATTTCTTTCGAAGATATCTTATGTGGAGAAAGAAAGAAATGCGTTATCCAAATTAGAGACCGCGAGAGACTAATGAGTCTCGCCTCTCATAACATGCTCTTGGAAGAGCATCGTATTATGAGTTATCTTTCCATTCCATTGGCGTTGAGAAACAATTAGTAAACTGTTCGCAACTTACCGGCTTGTTCCAATCAGCATTTTGGAAATTGTCAATCAAGTGGCCTCGAACTGGTCAATCATTGCTTGACCAGTTAGAGAGGATATAGTTTAGGCAAGCCACTGGCTAAAATTTCCTGGCCAGATGATGAGGAATCGCCCACCTACCGGTTGAAAAAAGTTAAAGATGTCTATCAATAGAGACAATTGTCTCACTCTCTTCCTTTCACACGCTCTCTCGCTTACTCTGATCAGGTAGTAGATATTGGATAATGAAAAAGAAGAAGAAATGCATAATTGTTGGAGACAACATTGCGAACGAAGAAATGGTGAAACGTGTTTGTGGTTTTTGAACATCTTTGATTCGGCACTAGGTCGGATGAGAACTATGACGTCATGCCGCCTTTGATATATCAAAGGCGGACATAATTTTCATCCGACGTAGTTCCCTTTGTTTCACGAAATTATATTCATCGAAAGGCCTCACACCCTCCACAGTCCAGTACAGTTCGTAATTCATGCCGCAGTCTCGTCATTTCCCACACTCACTCGACTTGTCGAACATTGAGAGAGCGCATTTAATGACGAGATCGTGGTATCGTTTCTAGAGTTCTGTTATTGGAAATTTTTTCACCTTTTTCGGGTAGGTTTCAGATGCGTTATATGAATGAGCGAGCGCGACCTATTTAGCGTACATGAAACGTACTCTAAAATATTGCAAATATTTACAAATACGAGATCTCTAAACGTTGCTCGAACTCTGTCCAGCATAGTACAATCTTGATCAACTCGCTTGACCTCCTCGTCCCTTTCCTTTTTTACTCCCCCCTGTAGCCCTTTCTCTCCTTTCTTCTCAATTTCAATACCTCTGTTCGTGACGCATAATCTCATATTCGCTCAGGCTCATTTTTCCAACTTTCTCACCAGCAAAAATGAGCGAAAAGAAGGGTTAAATCCGGGCGAAAACTCGAGATGTCTCAAAATACCAGCTTCCTCGCCTTTCAGAGGCCTAGAAGGCGAGTAAACTAGAGATAAAAGCAGTCATAAAATCCTCGAAATCTTCCCTTGCCTCCCTGCCCATCTTCCCTCCCTCAACGGCTACGACGACTAGTTGAGTGGCTAACACGAGCGTACTCTACTCTCGCCCCGGCCGGTGGCCTAGTCTCTCAATATATTCCGACAGCTTTATCTCTCTCTCTCCCTTCCTCTCTCTCTCCCTCTCTCCATCCCTCTCTCTCTCTTTTTCCCTCTCTCCTCCTCTCTCTCTCTCCCTCCCTCTCCCTCCCTCCCTCTCACTCCCTCTCCTCTCTCGCTGTGCTTCTAAATTCTGCCCCTTTCCTCCCACCTAAAAGAGGCCTGAGGGGGGCTCTCCCCCTCGTCCGAATCGATTGCTTCTCACGGGAGGGAGAGAGAGAGGCAGAGCGGGAGGGAGGACGAGCGCCGAGCGGTCGCCGCCGACTCGCCGAGCACTTTCATATTAGAGGATGTCATATTCGGCGACGAGCTTCCCCCTCTCTTTCCCTCTCCTTTCCTCTTCTTTTCATGTCAGCCTATGCTCGTCTCGCCTATTCAAAGGAGAGCACTCCCCGCTCGTTTGGTAGTAGAAATTCAGTAATTCAAGCGCGAATTGCCCATACACCCTCTCAATTTCACTCACTATCTCACTCCTTCTAACAGATAGTTTATCCGCCAATACTACGCGGAAACAGCTCGGCACCCCGCGCAATTTCCCCCGCCCGGAAGCGCATTTCCTCGCGATACGGGTGGTATAACGCACGTAATTCGCGCATCTCCTAATCTGGCACTAATCTGCTCACATTTCGTTCCTAATTGACCCATAAATAGGCCGTTCTCGTTTACTCGAAGAGTCAGCGTGTGTCCAAGGGAGTCACTCTGACTCTCTCCAATTCGCGTACTCTCTAACTTTCTCTAACCTGCGAGAGAGTGTGGAAAATGATGAGACCATTGCTCGCCTCAAAGCCGAGCTGACCTCCCACTAACTACGCCTATTCTTTCGCCTTTTCGATGACGGAAACGTGTGTCTCAATAGCTGATGACTCGCTTTCTCTTTCGCGCTCTCTGTCTATCTCAGAGTAATGCTAGTTTCATTGGAAAATTGCTGAGGGGTCACTCTCTTCAGCTTCCGAGCTGTCTCACCGGTCGATCAGTCGAAAGAGTGCGAGAAGTGAGCAAAGTGCCTCTTAAGCTTTGGTCGACTATGAATGTGCCATAAGAAGAAAGGACTCTCTTCATTGTGCGTGCTCTCTCGCCCATCTGACTGGAGAGAGATTACTGAGAATTATAATACGATTACTTTGGAAGACTCTGTTGAAACCGAGAGTAGCCAAGCCACCCGCGGAGGCTGCATGGCTGCTTCGCACTTCTTCCTAGAGAGGGATAGAGTGAAATATCGAGAAAGCCTGTCTATCCACGCTGGGGCCTTTCATGTGTATTTGGTGTTTCCATATCACACTGACTCGAAAAAAAATGACTTTAAACATCACGAAGCAACTAGCTAATTCTAACGCATTTTCCATATGCATAGCTGTTATTGTCTGAGTTATGACTCTTTTATCGACTTTCGATTCTGAAATGCGGGCAATAGAGTGCTCATAATTGAGAGCTCCCCTCCATCTCTAAGCTTTCCTTGCTTCCAGTGTTTTCGCGTCCGAGCCAGTCATATCCTGTACAGTCCCGAGGCGAACAAAAACCGAGAGCTAGAGAGAGAGAGGGGGAGAGATAGAGAGCCAGAAATAAGCCTGCCGATATTTTCTCCTCCCTTTCCTTTCGCTCTCAGCGTCTCTCGCAAAATGTGCGAATACTAATTGTTTTGACGCGCGAGATAGAAGGAAACGGCTCACTTTCACAAGATATTTACATACTCGGGACGCATTCCTTTCTCTTTTTTTGCCATCCTCTTCCTATTTTCATATTTTTCGTGGGTTCCTCGATTCAAAAGAATGCGAATCGAAAGCTCAAAGATCCAGGTGCGCTTTGCTTTTCTATGCGCTTCTTCGCTTTGCCAGACGGTGCCTTCATAAATACCGGCGAGAGAGCGTGCGGAATTGAGAGGGTTCGGGCAGACTGCAAGAGGGCCAGAAACTCTCCTCATTTCCCATGTTCTCTCGCCGGTAAGACAGATCGAGAGAGAGTGCACGAGATAAGGAGAGCGCGGGCCTCATGCCGGCGGACTTTACACCCGGGGAGAGTGATGGAGAGAGAGAGGAGGGGAGGGGAGGGAAGCCCATGGTTCTCCATGATTACTCCGTGAATCTTTCTGGCTCCATATCGTTCTCTCCTCCCGTTCTCTCTCGGCCTCTTATGCTCTAAATTGTGCATGCTAGAGGCCGCCATAATCATGAAATTCAAATAATTATTTGAATATTGTTTAGGCCGTGTAGGAAAAGTTTCATAAGTTTGAGCGCCTAATTACGATTCATTTAGGCGAAAAACGGATTATTCGATAGGAGTTCTATGTTGCATGCTATCATGTATTCTCTAAGAGCTGAGAGAGCGTCGAAACACGAGAGCATTTGATCTAGTGACTAGTGTAGACAAAAATATTCTGCCTAGCTCACGTTGGTTTCGCGTGGTTTGATGAGTGAGAGATGAGTTATTCTAGGATCATCATCCCTGTCAGTGGAACCCACGCACGTAAACAGGTTTAAAGACGAATATTTTGGGCTGTACTCAGCAATAATATGGTTACCCGATGAACTCGCTCTTTTAAAATGAATTGAATTTGTTAATATTTAGAATAAGCGCGAAAAAAGGTCAAAGACGGATATTCCTGGCTGGGTAATAAAATAGATGCACCAACGGGATAGAATTTTTTTTTTAGATCACCAATACCACATCTTAATCTGCGCCAAGAAAGCGGTCGTTCATATTATTGCGTTGTATTTTTCATCGGTCTCGAGCTTTCGCAAGGTATGATATTGCAGGAAAAAAGATGTAGGCTGTAGCAACGGATATTCCTCAACTTCCTCATTCGTTTCCGTTTTTGTGCGGCTTGTCTCGACTCTTTTATGTTTTCGGAATATATATTGGTAGGAGGAAGCCCCGTCGAGATCAATGATGAGAATGGCGTTCGATGTCTGCGTCTGACTAGCGCCATTCCATACGCACTATGTATTAGGTTGTTGCGAAAGTCTTGCTCGATTTTATCATTTTAATACTTCTGTCTGCGTTGGCATTCGAATTCAGTTCAGACTTACCTGGTTTTTCTTATACTATGGGGGTATCAATGTTCGTTCTAGCGCACCTTAGATCAGACCTCTCATTTCATTTAGCAATGCTTACTTATAGTTCAAATCTTGCGATTTGAGTTAATCAATATGACTTTTCATTCTATCAAAATTTTATGGAGGATAGAGATATGGTCATACCTGAAGTACAAGCGTACATAACTATGTTAATACATCACTTATGATCACTTACTATAAGTCAGTGCTAAAAGCCCTTCTTTAGACGTGTCCCTTTTTGGGAATTTATAGTGAACACCTTATAGAAAAAATACAATTTTGTCTTCAAGGTTTTGGGTAAGGGGACGCACTAGATATGGCTATTCAAATCATTGAAAGGGTTCTTGGAATGCTGAATTTGATATTTCTATCAAGTTTTCATTTCTTGCGCAGCTTGGATGATCGATCTTTTGTGTTGGTGTTAACGAGTATACTATTTTCTTCCAAAATATTTATGGATATTATTTGGACTTCGATCACTTGTATCTGACAGATCAGAATTCACACCAAATTTCGTTGCAAAATTTCGCAAAATTTTTACTAATTTATGAAATCTCAAATTTCATGGCATGCATTCTGATCACGATTGAAATCAATTAAGCTCGTGAAACAACAGTTCACCCTTTTCAACAATTCTGAGACATAAGTCACTGGAGTTCAGAAGGGGGAAAATCGGAAAGATCAAACGCCGAGCAAGACTTTCGCCACAACCTAATAGATATAATTGCCGAGTTGATAGACGCGGGCTTTTAGACGATAGATGCCCGTATTCCTTTTATCCGAATTATTCCGCGTACGGATAAGTTTCAGACTTTACATTAAACACTTTATGAATAAAAAAAATACTCAATGGTAGTGTGCCTATCTAGCGAAACATATTGATTTTCAAGTCGAAAGCGTGCCATTTTATCCGTGTTCCTGAAAGAACTTCTTGAGTTTCATCCGATAGACAAAACAGCATTGATGGTTGTTATATTCAATAGGGCTGCGGTGATGAGGTCAAAAATACTATTTTCACATTAAGTCGATTAGGCTATTCTGGTAGCGCCAAGTAGTTTCGAGGAGCACTCTCTGGCTCTGTTCATTCCACGTGCTCTCTCACAGTCTCTGCTCGTCTAGAGCCCATATGAGCAGGCAAATCAGTGCTCTCAACGAGCATTCGTCAATTAGGACCAAACCACGGAGTGCTGATCTCTCCTGGACTCTTTACGCTTTCAATTTGTCCGATTAGGCCTCACTTTCCCTGTATTTATCCGATTTTTCATAAGCTCTTCCTTAATTTCAACTAATCATCAGGCTTCATCAAATTGATTGTCTTTAAGATATCAGTTTTTGAGACTTTTCAGGATATCGCCCGACTCTTTTTCCGCACTTTTTTCGACACTTGTTAGAGCTTTTCCACGCTAAGAGAGAGTCCCGTTTTCTCTCCGTCAATCCTCTATTAGTCCTCCCTTTTCTGGGCACTCCCCGTCTCCCTCTCCTTTCCTCTTGCCTTTTTATTGTTATCCCCACCCTCGCGCAAGGCATATAACAGCAAAAAGCCGCAGCAGCAAAACGACAAGCTTCTCCTCTTATTTTCTCCCTGCTTCAGGCAATTCCGGACTCCCATCACACTACAATCTTACCGTATTCGCACCGTATTCTTTCTCTCCCACTCTTTCTCTCTCTATCTCTACCTCTCTCCCTGTCTCCCTCTCCCTCTCTCTCTCTCTCTCTCCGTGATTTCGCACACGCTTGCCTGGCTCTCGACTCCAATCAGAGCAGCGTTGTCGTGGTGATATTTCGCAGTCACCACGCTAATTGGCCGCGCGTTTCGAGCATCCGACTTTTTGTCGCAGCACACAACCCGGCTCCGAGCCACGGCGTTTTACAACCTAAAAACCTTTCGTATAAGGACCAGAGCCGGGGATTGTCAACCGTTGTTCTTTGCACCCTGCCACTCTTCGCACTCCCCCTGTAAAACACCATGTCTAAGCCAGGACTCACTTCCCTGTCGGTGGTTTGGTCATCTCAGTGAGTACTGAAAGACGTCGGAAGTTTAATTTCGCGCCGATTCGTGATGCTACAGAATCGGCACATACTTCCGAGCTTCCTCATCCATTAGCCGTTTTATGCTTTTCCTTTTATGGCTCTGCTTCTGGCTGGATCCAGAGCCGGATCCAGAGAGTTAAAGCCGGAATCCATAAGTGAAGCCAATTAGTGAATTAGTAATTAATGATTCATTAGCCGGTTTATGGTTATCCTTGTATGACTCTCCTTCAGGCTGGATCCGGAGACCTAAAAGCCGGAATCCATAAGAGAAGCCAATTAATGAATTATTGATGTGATCATCCATTATCTGTTTTATCCTTATCCTTTTACTCCTCTACTCCTGGGTGCATGAGCCAGGAGCTGATGTACTCATATTAGCTCAATTAATGTTGGTGATTATGACGCAAATGTCGCTCTCGTATGCACGAAAGCCTCGTAGAAAGCGTGACATGCTGCATGAGGGTACAAAGACCTCCTTAAAGGCGGCATCTATAAATGAATCCAATTATTGATGATGACGTCCATGAAATTAGCAATTTTCTTCACCACGGCTTTGAGCTTCGGCGACGTTAAATTTTGCACTCAGGGTACACAACGTAAGCTTGTTTGATCAACTTAAGTGTGCCGAAAGAATCACTGACCATCTGTTTTCTTCTTCTTCCCCCCCCCCCTCCTTGCTCTTCCATCTCCTTTCCTCATCTCTCTCCTCCCTCGCACAATGCGATCACGCTGGAGTATAAAGGCACACGCGCGCCCATTACGTGTCTCTGACTCTCTATAATCTCTGCGTTCTCTCGCTTTCTCTGACTTGCGAGAGAGTTTGCAAATTTGAGAGAGCGAGTTGCTAGTGGAGACCACATTTCTTTCGATTCGCTTCGATTGTTCAATTCACTCTGCTCTCTTCACTTCTCGCGCTCTCTCATCGAAGAGAGAGAGAGAGAGAGAGAGAGAGAGACGGGCGCGCATCCTCAAAACGCGCATCATCGCCCATTCACTCCAGAGTGCATAATATAGTGGGCACCTCTGTCGATATTGCGTATATTTGTCGGGTGAAGCCAGTCAAAAGCTCGCTTTGCTCTATTTTTTGCTCGGTCTCACGGACTTTTTGTACTTCTGTGAATAGATGACGAAACTATTTACTTCCTTGTTCATTCAACAGCTCATGTTCATTCAACAGCTCACTTGTCATGAGCTCTTCATCACTTATCCTTCATTTTAGTCATGAGGTCTAAGTGATGATCCTCACACAAACATCTCATCTCAGTAACTTCACACATTCTAGCCGCCAATTTCTAAGCTCCAGGCTAGTCAAAGTACTAGGCTGATCATGGGGCTCAATGTATATGTGTTCAATCTTATCATTCACACATTCAAATTTTTACGTTTCGAAAATTTCCTCGTATCATATCGTGAATCAGTTCTATTACGTGACCTGAAGATAGTTTTCTTTCTCCGATTTGACACTTCTCCTCCCTCTCCCTCTCGATTGATTTTCTCCCTCTCGCTTCTCTCGCCGCTCTCTCCGCTTCACACACTCTCTCGCATATTCACACGTTTCGGGAGTGAAAGGCGTGAGAACCGACGGCACACTCCGTGTACTAATCAACCCGCAGAGCCGTCGTTTGCCCCCCCCCCCCTAATATTTGCCGGCTTCTCCTCGCTAGTCGAAAAAGTGAAAAGCCTGACGATTCCGGAGAATAGCCGCGCCGGCTCTAGTCGGAAATTCGACAGGACTCACGCGTCCGGTAAATAGGCTCCAGGCTCTCTCTCTCCCTCTCCTTCCCTTTTCCATCCAGTCATTAGTAGGCAACAGCAACAGTTATTAGCGCACAGCGCACAACCAGCATTCGCCAACCTTCCTCCTCATCTCTCTCTCACTCATTTTCCAGTCTGGAACCCTACCGTAACCCGATTATAGTCTTGACTCGCGATGATACGCTATTGACACTTGATCGCGCCGCAGACTAATATCTGGTCAACCCGAAGTAAGTAATGCTTAAACCGGGCGACGTTTCCTAATCACCACACCACGTTAGATTTTTTGGCTGCTAGTTTCTGCGAGAATATAAGATTATGAATTAGCCAGACACTATTTCCTCTAGACTAGCTAATAGGAATTGTCTGACTATCTCCTATTTGCATATTTTTTTCTTTGCCGGAAGTGAGAAATGGCTCATGGATTCCCACGAGATCATGTTTTGCGCCTACGATGGACTAAGTCGCAAAAATAAGGAAGTCCCTCTGTTAAAGTGCGGGTTGTTATTGTTATCGATATCCGAACTGGATGAATTCATTGATGTCGCTGATGTCCGATGTATGAAATGATGTCACAGACGCGTGCTTGGTTATGTTTCCCCTCATTTTCCAGTTCTTGAAGTAAATCCATCCAAGACCGTACTTCTAACCTCGTGCACCTCCACCCGAGCACCCATTGTCATCGACAATCTGAAGTTCAACTTTGCCGAATCCACCACCTATCTAGGCGGAAGAATCTCACTTCCCCTTGACTACTCAGCAGAACTTGAGCACAGAATTCGTCTGGGTTGGTTCGCATGGAGCAAGCTCTCGTACCTCCTCTCTTCACGCATTCTACCGATGAAAACAAAGCGGCGCCTTTTCAACAGTTGTGTCATGTCTACGATACTCTATGGCAGCGAGCTATGGGCCCTACGAGCAAGTGACAAGGAGCGACTAAGTGTGACTCAGCGTAAGATGGAGCGGAAAATGCTCGGAATCAGCTTGCGAGATCGATGGAGGAACGTGAACATCCGCAACGCAACAGGAGTCCGTGACTGGAATCAGGAGGCTATGAGAAGGAAGGCAATTTGGGCGTTGAAACTGCGACGAATGGATATGGAAGAATGGAGCAGAGCGACTACTATGTGGATACCTTACAACAGGACGCGCTCACCGGGTCAGCCTAAACCCCGATGGAGAGATGATCTCAGAAGAACTATTGGAGCGAGATGGTGGAACGCAACTGCTGAAGAATACCGACCCTTCCTCATCTTGCGTTAACGCATGACGTGATAAATATTGATTGATTTTCCAGTCGGGAACCCTACCGTAACCCGATTATACTCTAGACTCGCGATGATACGCTATTGACACGCACATCTCGAGTCCTAGACCAATATTGGAGGGGCAGGGTCAGCAGGAGTGTTTGGCTATGTTCCCCACCCTGTCTCTCTCCCGCAGTCTTCCTGGCTGAATGAGAGGAGCATTACCTCGTTGCCCTATTATCGAGCTTTTTATCTAACTGGAATCGCAAAGTACAACCTTTAGAACTGGGCAGCGGTTTCTCTACCAGCCGACTGCAGGAATCGCGCGACCGGCAAATCGATTACGGCTCTGGCCTCTCCCCTGTCAAAAATCGACATGGCTCACGCATCCGGGAATTAGGCGCGGGCTCCGGGAAAGAGCGGCTCTGTACCGTCCAGCACGACGGTCATCTAAAAGCGGGGGGATGGAAGGAGGGGTGCGAATCGATTCCTACCTCCTCTATCCCCCCTTTTCTCTATGTCCCTCTCTCTCTCTCTCCTCGTCTGCCTTCTCCCCCTTTCCCCCGCTACTCCTCATCCGTAGTTTAGCATCGGTTCTCTCCGACTAATATATTGGTTCGGTGGTGCGTCTGGGCGCGATTTCCCAATGGCCTCTCGTCCATAACAAAACCGATGGGGCGACGTTTCCTAGCTGCGGGTGTGGTGCGTGCGCTTTTGAAGTCGCCGAATTAAAGCTGCTGTGTTTAGCAGCGTGCTTGCGCCTCGCCCAACTCTTGACACAGGATACGTGACCCCCGCCCTTCCTTCTTCTCCTTCCCCCTTCCTCCCTCGCGCTTCCGCCGCATCAGCTTTCCCCCCTGACTCACACTCTCGCCCAGTTAGAACAATTTATCACACTCTCTCGTTTCGCCGTGCTCTCTCGCCTCTCTCTCTCGCTCTCTCCCTACCTCACCCCGCTCATTTCCTCAACTACCAATCGCCATTACAGGAGCGACATTTTCCCGGTCCGCAGGCCAGCCACGATTCCGCAGGTGAGCCCCGAACTTACTGCCGTTAGCACCGATTAGGGCTACAAATGGCAAATTTGTAGTGGGTGGGCGCTAGCTGGGGCGGAAAGAGGTATGAAATCCGACTACCAAGCGGCGACTATCGAGCGCCCTCTTCGTCATCTTTTTGTTCGTGTATCGCGCGCTAGAGAGTGTGTTCAAACATTCCATGAATCTCCCAGGGGAGCGGCCAAAGATGTAGAGCTTTTCCGTCTGTGCCGCCCGTGATCTATAGTCTTCCCTAGGCGGAGAGGGACAAGTAGAAAAGAGGAGGGAGACTGAGCGGCTAAAGGCCCGTTGCCTCCACCCTCGCCTCTTTGTTCATTGTTCGTTGTGCCGGCTAACTGCCAGCTACTACTCGGAACTAGACTGTAGTTTCTAGTTTGATCTTTGATCTTTGCAGTCATGGCTGATCTCGAGGCCGTCCTCGCGGATGTCTCCTACCTCATGGCGATGGAGAAATCCAGGTTTGAATCGCATTTGAATTCGCGCGCTAAATTGGAGAAATGTGAAAATCTGGCCAAATTTTCATTAGACCAGCGAGTGATAGAGTAGGTTAATGAGTGTTGCTTGAGAAGCCAGCCGGCTGCGAGGGCCAGCAAGCGGATCGTGCTGCCGGATCCGAGGTGAGTACCGGAGAGCCGGCTTTTACGAGCCTAGAGCCGGCTTTTACCCCTACTACTCCCCGGACGCGAGAATAATGTCGATTTTTCTAGTAGGGACGACGAAGAAGGAGCGGGACGAAGAAGAGAGAAAGGGAGTGGGGGGAAGTAAATTGTGAGAGGAAGAGAGAGGGAGAGGGAGAGAAGGGACGAGGGGGTATTCTCGTAGTAGTGGGCAACGAATTTGTGATGAAAGCTAATTTCAAAGAGAGGAAAGGCACAGAAAATGACACCCGCGCGCACTCTCGTCGTCTGCACTCTCTTCATTACGCGTGTTCTCTCGCACTCTATGAGGCGAGAGAGCATGCAAAATGGGGAGAGTCAGACGGAGGTTGCTTCATCACTACGCAAGAATAACAAGTAGAAGTCATAGGTGCTATTTTCCCATTCCCAGAGCAGGGAAAACACGCGAGAAAAAGAAGAAGAAGAAGCTGCTACTCGAATATCGTGTGTGTGCGCTCGTTTGAACTAATGGGATTACGGTATTCGGGAGGGCGACGAATCCTAAATCTGGTGGTCCTGCCAAAAAGTGAGCAGGGCGACGAATCCCAATCACGGCACCACTTGCAGTGTGCGGAGTATCATGATCAAATATCTGGAGAAGACGGGCGAGCTGCGGTTCGAGAAGATTTTCGCACAACGACTGGGATTTCTCCTGCTCAAGGTGAGGTTTTTTGCGACCTAGACGAGACGGGTTAGATATACGATATGATTAACTGTATTTCATATGGTTTTGTGCAATCTGAACAGCGAAAAATCACATATTTAAATTGTTGGGTCAAATTTATCTTTGTTGCTGCAGGATTTCGCCGAGAACGTATCGGAAAACGCGTGTCCACAGATCAAATTCTACGAAGCGGTAATGCCGACGTTTCTCACTTTTCCTTGTCCTTGTCGAATTTGCGACCGGCGACGTTTACCACCGCTCCACACCACCATGCTATTCTGCAGATCAAAGAGTACGAGAAGACGGAGACGCCCGAGGAGCGACTGGTGAAGGCGAGGGAGATCTACGACCACCACATCATGGTCGAGATGCTCGCGCATGCCCATGTGAGTAGTAGGCTTCGGGCCGGCTATCGTTGCTAAACACAGCAAGTCTTGGCCTTGCTTGCTAACGGCAGTAAGTCTGAAAATGGTTGCAGATACCCGTAGTAAATATATGTGCATCTCAGTAGTTCTAATGATTATTCTTACAACTAGACTCGGTGCTTGATGTTCCGTTTTTGTGATCATTACATCTACCAACTATCGTAGCATTGACTTACAGCTTTTGATGTCGCGCTGCTAGATCCTTTTTAACAATATATATAATAAATAATTGTTGGAAGAACTGCTATGCTCGTTTAAAAAAATCATTTATTGATCACAATATTATACCAACCATCGTAATATTGACTTACTGTGGATGTAGTCGGGGCGCTGCAATGCATTTGCTAGGTAAGAAAAACGACGGCGCTTTGAATAATGAGTGTCGGTTTGTAGCCAGCAAAAACACAGAAATGCGCCGCCGCGGCTATAATCTCTCAAGCAAAAAGCGTGAGCCATTCGGCGTTTCCAGAAAACCCTTATTATTATTACGGCGCCCTCTAAATGTGATTACCCTCGGCGAATGAGTCTGACTCAGGCAACTCACGCCCTACTCCTTTTTGCTAGGAAGCCTACTCAGCGAGATTATAGCGTGGAGAGGGCTGTCGTTGGCCGATTTCGCAAGTACTAAAGGAAGAAAATAGGGAAGAGGAAGGAAGGAAGGAACGCAAATTGCTAGATTAGTCAGCTTTGTACAGCATGCAAACAATTATGACACAGGATTGAACAGTAGACGAAAACGATGATGTCATCATGTTGTTGTCCTTCCAGAATTACTCGAAAGAGGCGCTGCAAGAAGTCCAACTGCATCTCCTGAAGGGAAGCGTCCCGGCGGATTTGTTCAAGGTGAGAAGCCCCGCGTGTGTTGTGACGACGACGAATACTATTTCGGGTAATTCCGTCGGAATTTGAACAAGCCGACGTTTCCTAATCACTACACCATGCTAGTTTGCCGAGGGCTAGACGAGGAAGAGAACATTCGAATATGAATTAGCCAGACAACAGCTAATTTCCTCTTGTCTCTCATTTTTGCATTAGTGCGAAAGAAATAATAGTCTGACTCTCTCCCGTTTGCACACTCTCTCGCTTTCTCTGACTCGCGAGATAGTGTGCAATGTGAGGAGAGTCAGACCAATATTTCGCGAAAGAGTAAGTGGAAAGAAGCACAAAGGCGATTAATAATTTCCATTTTCACACTCGCAAAACACGATTCGATCCCCACGTCACGGGATTTTGGAGCAAGAGGATACATCTCTCGCTTGCAAAGATTATTGTTGTTATTTTTAGACTTCGCTTAAAATCAGATCATCAGTCAGCCCAAGTGTTTTTGGCGCGAATTGAAAATAATTTGAAAAAACAAATCATTCAGCGATACGTGGATGAGATCTGCGAGCAGCTCAAGGGCGACATCTTCCAGAAGTTCCTCGACAGCGATAAGGTACGGTATTGGGGTACGGTAGTCAGCAGGGATACTGTAGAAATTTGGTTTGGATCGGATTCAGTAGAGAACGGAAGAAGTGGAATCTGAACTTCCGAAAAAAATACCGAAAATTTGTTGGAAATGCATACTGTAAAGATTACGGGTAACAACTGCGTGACAGGTTCATATTCGGTCAGGTAAGCAACGTCGATTGGTATTGGAGTGATAATTTATTGACAATGCGATCAACGTTATCAAGACAGTATTGTGGATACGTGTGAGCATTGCTAATGTAGCTGTAATGAAACATATTCAGATATTACGAAAAATGGTTTCAAATCAGAGAGCTTTACCCAAACATTGCATAGATTTCACAATTCCCATAAATCACGATCGTGTCAACAGCCTTTGCTTAATGGTAGTACCCCTCTTTTAAAAACATACAAATAAAAAAATCTAAATTAATAATATACAGATTTAACCAAATAAAATGCAACTTGCAGTTTACTCGCTTCTGTCAGTGGAAGAATCTGGAGCTGAACATGCAGCTGACGATGAACGACTTCTCCATCCATCGAATCATTGGAAGGGGAGGATTCGGAGAGGTCTACGGATGTAGGAAGGCCGATACGGGCAAGATGTGAGTAGACTACACAACTTCATTGGCTCTATGTCGGGTGTTCTCTCGGCAGACTGTCCTTCCTTATTAATGTAGTTCAGAAATTCCTTATTACTGTAGTTCTGAAATTCCTTATTACTGTAGTTCTGAAATTCCTTATTACTGTAGTTCTGAAATTCCTTATTACTGTAGTTCTGAAATTCCTTATTACTGTAGTTCTGAAATTCCTTATTTCTGTAGTTCAGAAATTAGGTTGATGTTTCTTAATTTTATACACCTTCTTGACCGATTGAATTACGTGAGACTGTAATGAATGAAAAGACAGTGGCGTAGTTCCTCGAACTCTATCTCATCTTTGAATAATCGATCAATCTCAGGTACGCGATGAAGTGTCTGGACAAGAAGCGGATCAAGCTGAAGCAGGGAGAGACACTCGCACTGAACGAGAGGATCATGCTCTCACTTGTGTCCACCGGAGTGAGTCTTCCATTCTAAGTTATGCCTTATGAATCGCTCCTTGTTTCAATGTTCCGAATCCCGTTGTCCTTTCTATCAATGTAAAAACGTTGAAAAACAAATTGTGTATCCAATAGACTCGTAATATCCGCCAGTCTTTCCCTGTTCGATATAGAGAGAGTAGGAAATAAAGAAACGATTATAGGGTCGTGTCATATATGATACCTGCACGCGATTTTAGCAAGTCTAACGCAGTTTGTAGCGGCTTGAGAAAAATTCATCCTTCTCATTTCTATGACTTGCCTGCAAAACGCCATGCATGTGCTCGATAATTGCTTCAGAGCACGGACGTTTTGCAAGGCTGAGAGAGAGAGTTGAGAGCGCAGAAAACGATTGAAAAAGCGCGTGAGACCGCAAACACCTTGCACCCATGCAATTATAGTTTTCCACCCACCTCTTTCCTTGCCAAATATAGAAAACTTATACCAACAACAGCAAAAAGTGACACATTTGGTAGGCGTTGATAGATTTGGCGTTGAATTCGTGACATACGGCACTAGAAGCGTGCATAAACTGGATTTCAGGCGCAGGAAAATATGTGAGATAATTGGGGGGCTATCCTGACTCCGCCCCTTTTCAATCAATCGATAATTCCAGGAGGACTGCCCGTTCATCGTGTGCATGACCTACGCGCTGCAGTCGCCAGACAAGCTGTGCTTCATTTTGGATCTGATGAATGGAGGTGAGAGAAAAAATCAATAAAAAAGGATCGAATAAACGCATTCAATAATCGCGCACATCCACACGATCACAAGGGTTATTTGTTCACAAAGATAAGGAGGAGAAATTGGTGTGGCCCCTTCCCACTGCCATACAAAGAATGTGTGAAACTTCAACGTTAATGCGTGAAAATTACTTCAACGTTTGATTCCCGAAATTCCCAAATCTTTCGGCTGGAACGTTTATTTTTTTTAAAGACAAGGCAAATTAAAGAGCACATTTTAAAATATATCAAATATCAAACAACAAACTACAAACTAGAACTTCCAAATTCCAGGCGATCTGCACTATCACCTATCGCAGCACGGCGTCTTCACCGAGGCGCAGATGCTCTTCTACGCCGCAGAGGTCAGACTACATAGATCAGAGTTCATACTACAAACTACAAAGATCAAAGAACAAGCTACAGCGTAGCCTCGAATAACAGGGATCAAAGACCGACATTCAGGTGATTCTCGGACTCGAGCATATGCACAATCGGTACGTCGTCTACAGGGATCTCAAGCCGGCGAATATTCTGCTGGATGAGAATGGTAAGCATTTGACTTCGAGTCCCTTCATTCTCTCACCGGTTAGGCAAGAACACAAAATGAGCCCTTACAAATGATGCTTGGTGAGCATTTCTAACAAGGGCAGACATTGAAAGATTAGAATGGAAACAGTTCGAAATATGCTTCAGGCAGGTATCATAGTCTTACACACGCTCGATGAGACAATCTGTGCCATAGACCCTTTCTAAACAAAATATATTTTAAAATATCATTTTATTATTTGCACAATAATGTAAACATTTCCCAATTATAATAAGCATCCCAATGAAATCCCCAGCCGATGCCAAATCTCTTGATAAAATATTATTCTCTTAAAATTTCAGGTCACGTTCGTATCTCCGATCTGGGTCTCGCCTGTGATTACTCGAAGAAGAAGCCACACGCATCTGTGTAAGAACTGATCTTTGATTGTTTTGTTCACCTCTAGAATGACGTCATGATAAATTACCTAGACATATTTGATAGTTGAGAGTATGATCTGATCGTTGATTGTTGATTCCTTCCAGAGGCACGCACGGTTACATGGCGCCCGAAGTGCTGGCCAAGGGCGTCGCTTACGATTCGTCGGCCGACTGGTTCTCACTCGGCTGCATGCTCTACAAACTTCTGAAGGTGAGTACGGTAGTCGCACAACATTTATCGATCGAAATCTGATCGCAGCCGTGAAGTGACTGTTTTGCAGGGTCATTCGCCATTCCGACAGCACAAAACCAAGGACAAGAATGAGGTGTGTGATGGGGTCTTTGGCGGTCTCTCAAATCTGCGACCTCTCTCGCCGGAGAGAGAGAGAGTGAGAGAAAGAGCAAGATAAAGGAGGAGAGACAGAGGGGAACTGCTGGTTTCTTTTGCATGGGTTTCAGAGATTTTACCTGCAAAAAAAGGCCTAAAATTCACACCGACAATAATATTTTCTGCACGTTCCTTGCTTATTCTTATTCTTGTTCGTATCGTTTACAATTTCTTACTTTTCTCAATCTTCGTTTGTTAGGGTCGCACGAACCATTTTCCCTGTTGACTTAAATTTTCCCTCATTTCATCAGTTGCACGACCGCAAATTGTAGCAATCATTGATTGTTTTCAAATTCTTATCATTGCACGTCTACAATTTTTTTCTCTTTTATTTCTGTAGTACCGTACGCCATACTCTCTATCGCTTACCAACAATTCTTTCGCGTCTACTCAGTGCGATGACTCAAAACACTTCAGCCCCTCGTGGTTCGTGGCATGGGGGACGGGGGCGGGGCGCCAGAGAACAGAGGGTTACTGTAACGTAATGGGTACTGTAGCAGATCGATAAGATGACCCTGACGGAGGATATTGACCTACCGGACTCGAATCTGACGCCGGACTGCCGGGATCTGCTAGAGGGTCTGCTGAAGCGGAACGTCCCTGAACGATTGGGATGTCGAGGAAGAGGGTACGGTATGGGGATACTGTAGATGGGTATTGATCAGTTTGTGATCAGGGAAGTTACCGTGTATTTGCAGCCCACTCGAGGTCAAAGACCACGACTTCTTCAAGGACGTCGACTGGCAGACCGTCTACCTCCGGTGAGAACCGTCTTTTATTCTGCGGAATTACGAAAATTAGAATATTTTGCTTTATCCGGGAAATGCTGGATACTAAAAGCCGGAATCGTGAAATTGATTAATTTCCTGCAGGCGCATGACGCCTCCGCTGATTCCTCCCCGAGGCGAGGTGAACGCCGCCGACGCCTTCGATATCGGCAACTTTGACGACGATGAGGTCAAGGGCGTCAAGGTAGGCCACGCCCCTTATCTGACCCAAGCTCCGCCCATTTTCTTCAGGTTCAAGAGTCGGACAACGAGCTGTACAAGAACTTCAACATCGTCATCTCGGAAAGGTGGCAGAATGAGATATCGGAGACGGTCTTCGAAGTAGTTAATCAGGTAAGGGGACATTCTAAGAAAGGGGTAACCTATGAGAGCGGCATTGGCTTACTTTCTTCATGAATGCAATCTTTAGTAGTTCAAATAGAGAATCATTTTTGAGTTTGATTTTACAAATCTAGATAAAAATGCAAAATTGATCTCGTGGCATGTCAATCGTTTCGAAGAGTTGATGAAACTCAATTGTTTTTTATTTGCTCACAAGAAGCTGTTTAAAATATGCAATGATGGAAGGGTGAGAAGAAAAACTAAATATGCTTCACACTCTCTTTACTTTCATTAAGCGATCATTGTTGGTTTCACGCGCTCGTAAACAAAAATATTATCTGCCCTACACAGCGTGTCACAGTTAGTTTGGCGCGGCGCCGTGCCGATCGTGAAATATAACAATTTTGACTGAAATGAGCGATGAAGTTAAAGTGAAATCGAAATGGCATGAAAAGTAGAGCTAATTGCCTTAGAAAGATAATAGAGCAGAGTATTACTTCCAAGAAAAGAGCGGGTGGGTGTTTCGGTCCTGAGTCGCATACACCCGACCCGCCTCGCAATGGGGGGACCTCATCAGTGCGATGCCCACTACGAGTAGTTTACCAAAAGGAACGAGTAGAAAGAATAAAAGGGTAGTAAAAGTATAGATATAATATAATTAGAGAGAGAAGGGATTCAACAAACAACAAACACGCGACAGAAAACGATTCACGAGAGAATGCGAATGTGAAAATAATAAATATAGTAAACTCCGATGAGAACAAGGTAAACGAATGAGTGGAGTGAGAAGGGAAGAGGGTGATATCAATCGATGCGAGAGGAGGAGGGAAGACAGGGGGTAGATCAAGGCCAAAGGTCAGTTGTCTGGCAAGACAGGAGGTAGATCAAGGCGAACGGTCAGCTGTCTCTCTCCCTGGGAGACGGGGAAGGGGAAGGAGTGGGTGAAACAAAGAGCGTAGAGTTATTGACCTCTCGTTTGTTGGTAAAATTACTATAATTTCATCGGATAATTGGTTAGATTCCGTTAATTATTTGAAGACATATTTCATTATTCGGTAGTGCGTATTTCAAAGCGATGGTTGGATCATTATTCAGAGTTTTGTCAATTCTAGAGAAAACTATGTTTTTTGGATATTTAATTGTTATGAAATATCTTGATAGTTGATGCACTCTATCTAAGAAATGTTCGAATGAGGAGCAGTTACGGAAAATTCTAATTATTTCTCCATGGAGGGTATTCACACCCATAGACATCGGAATGTTGGATTCGAAATGTGGATATCGAATCACTGAGAATGAATAGTCATCTGTTTTGTTATACAGTGAAGTTTGTACTTTCCCGGTTTTCAATATTGAAATTGATAGATCCAGAAAGGCTGCCTCGTAGAGGTTGGTGTTTGTTTGTTCAAGTGTGAGCGACTGATGGTACATGTCGGTGGTCATTCGTATAAAATCATTTGCTTTCTCGGAGACGTGAAAGAGATCATCAATATATCTGAAGGTTCTGTTCAGTGAATAGGATAAAGAATGCCCAACTTTTATTTGATTTTGGATAAACTGAAATTCCATGACTGCCAATGTAAGATCAGCAATCTGTGGAGATGCATTATTACCTTGCGGAATACCTTTATTTTGTTGGTACAGATGTTCTCCATAATATGCGTATGAATTTTTGAGGATGAAATCGATAATACCTTTTATGTCGTTGAACGGAAATCTGTGAAAGATACGCCATAACACGATATAAAAAATTAAATATGTTCATCTGAAACAATAGAGCTCTCAGGATGTTAACTAAGATGCCTCCCTAACAATATTGCGAATTTTCGTTAAATTTAAATTTTATTACACTCATTATTCCGATTTTCACATATAAATCGAAAGTTTTGAGAATCCCCAGAAATGACAACCCCCATATCTTCATAATGTTTCCATATCCTCATTACGAGCTCTTCAATTTGTATTACTTAGAATTTTTCAAAAATGTAGAAATATTTTGCGAAAAACGCAATTTAAACATAATTTTAACGATTTCTCGAAAAGTTTCAACATTTTTGAAAAATTCTAAGTAATACAAATTGTAGAACTCAGCGTGAGGATATGAAAACGTTATGAAGATGTGAGGGTTGTCATTGCTGGGGATTCTCAAAACTTTCGATTTATATGTGAAAATCGGAATAATGAGTGTAACAAAATTTAAATTTAACGAAAATTCGCAATAATGTCAGGGAGGCATCTTAGTTAAAATCCTGAGAGCTGTGTTGTTTCAGATGTACATATTTAATTTTTTATATCGAGTTATGGCATATCTTTCACAGATTTCCGTTCAACTTTTCATCGATCATTTCAGTCAAAATTGTTATGTTTCATGATTGGCAGAGCGCCGCGCCAAACAAAGGAATTTGTCGCTGTGACACTCTGTGCTCTATCATAGTGATCGTCGAGGTCGATAGCTTAGCAGAACCGTAATCATTCATCAAATAGTTACCATAATCTATATTCCACCGTAATCCAAACAATCGTTGCAGGATGCGGATAAGGCGGAGCAGAAGAAGCGCGCCAAGCAGAAAATCAAGGTGGCAGTGGATGAGAAGGGTGAGCTTTAACTTAATATCACTGATAATTTTTTTAGAAATCGCGCAATCTTGAAGTTGAACAGACAAAATAATGATTATCGGGCTTTCTTTCTCTATTTCACAATATCTAAAGGCTGCAGATTGCAAGTGCAGAGAGTAATTGCATAATTCCAAGCCAATTCCAGACTCTGACGTTATCGTGCACGGATACATCCAGAAGCTGGGCGGACCCTTCACCTCCGCCTTCCAAACAAAGTATGATATCGATCGAGTATCGTATCCTTCATGGCTAGCTGTAGTACCACATCCATCTGAGAGCAAATGCATAATATACTCTGTTGCAACCTTGACCTACCAAAACAAAAAAATCTTCTTCTTCAGGTACGGCAAGCTCTATCCGTCGAGGTTGGAGCTCTACCCGGAGAATCTGAACGGAAAACCGGAGGTGAGAAATATTTTCTCTCTAAATAATAATAATTTTTTTCTCGAAACCAATTCCTGAATTTCCGAGATGGTCTGGAGGGAATTTCCAAAGTTCCGTATTGAACCTTTGGCAACAGTTTGTATCTGGCCTATTATTTGACCGTCTATTATCTGCCCGCTGTATCTCTTTGAATCTTGCCTGATCTCTCTCATTTCAGTTGGTCTTCATGGACCAGGTCGAGGATGTCCATCAAGAACTCCAGCCAACGAAGGGAGAGAATTGTATCGTGATCAAGCTGAAGGAGGGACTAAAGGAAACAAGGGTCATTCTCACGAACAAGGTCGGTTCGGGTTCCTGATTCCCAATCGCAAAGGGGAAATGTGACCGAAGAACAGGGAGAGATACCTACACATGAATGAGATAGGAGGTGAAGGGAGAGGAGTGGGTCAAATATAGAAGAAGTTCCCCTGGCATATTGGATCCTGGTACCACTTCGTTGGCCGGGAACCTAAATAAGTGTGATAAGATAAGCAGTCATGGTGGAATCTAAATTGTATGGTGTGTCTGATTACCGTAACCTCTCTTCAGGACGACATCTCGCTGAAGGAGTGGCATACCTCGCTGCGCACGGCGCACCGCGTCAGTCAGGAGCTGCTGCAGAGAATGGGCAGGAAGGCGATCAAGGTACACGGTGGCACGGGGAATAATGGTCGTGAACTAATCTGTGGTACAGAAGAGGAAATTTGTTTTTTTTAAAAATCAATCAATCAATCAATCAATTTATCTTATCAGGCGGAAACGCTCAGAAGATGATAGGTCGGTAGTCTTCATAAGTTGCACTCCACCAATGGCTGCCAATAGCTCGGGATAGGTCGTCTCTCCATCGCGCGCGAGGCTTTCCGGGGGGACGAGTCCTATCGAATGGAGTCCAGACAGTTGTCGCACGGCTCCACTGTTCCACTCCCATTCTTCTGATCTTGAGGGCCCAGCGCGCTTTCCGTTTCAATCCTTCCTCATTCCAGTCTCTCAGCTTGGTAATCCCTCTCACGCGGTCATTCCTCCATCTATCCCTCAGCGTGACTCCAAGCATCTTTCTTTCCATCTTCCTCTGGGTGACTCTCAGCCTCTCCTTCTCGCTAGATCTCAGAGCCCATACTTCACACCCATAGAGAACTGTAGCCGTGATGCAGCTCTCGAAGACTCTCCTCTTGATCTTGATGGACAGAATTCGAGAAGATAGGAGGTGCGAGAGCTTACTCCAGGCCAGCCACCCTAATCGAATCCGGTGTTCTATTTCGTCGGAATGATCCAAGGGAAGAGCTATTCTCCCTCCGAGATAGGTGGCGCTATCGACGAATTCGAATCGCAGATTGTCGATGATTATTGGATTGCGGGTGGAGGTGCACGAGGTGAGGAGGTTGGTCTTGCTTGCATTCACTTCGAGACCAACTCGGCTGCACGCGTCCATCAGCTTCTTCAGCATTCGTTCCAGCTCGGGTCGAGATTTGGCAACGAGAGCCACGTCATCGGCATACTCCAAGTGGCAAAGGTTCCTTCCGTCGATTCTAATTCCATCCGACTCCCAGTCAATGTTGTCCATGGCTGATCGTAGCACTGCGTTGAAGAGACGAGGGAAGAGGGTATCCCCTTGGCGGACTCCTCGACGCACAGTCACGGGAACGAGCTCCTCATTAACTCGAATGAGTGTAGAGGAGGACTCGTAGAGACGGCGCAACACGTGGACGATGGAGGGATGGGCTCCGAACGAAAAGAGGGCTTGCCAGCAGGCATTCCACTCCACACAGTCGAACGCCTTCTTGAAGTCGACGAACGCCAAGTAGATTGGGATACCGTACTCGGAGGTTCGTTCAGCGACCTGCTTGATGGCATGCAGGTTGTCGAGAGTACTGTAGCCGCGCCGGAAGCCGGTTTGGGTCGAGGACTCTGTTTCTTCAAGCACAGTTTCGAGTCTCTGAAGAATGACTTTGGTCATTGTCTTCAGGGAAACGGTGAGGAGGGAGATGGGACGGAAGTTCCCAATGTTGGTAGGGTCTCCTTTCTTGTGCAGAAGAGTGACAATTGCTTCGGTCAGGTCGCTTGGAACAGCCTCTCCATCTACCAGATAGTTGAGTAGATCAGCGACAACGGGAGCAAGGTGGTTTCGAGAGTGGTATAGCATATCAGGGAGAATGCCTTCCGAACCGGGTGAGTGACCACACTTGAGTTGATACATCGCTTTGCTGACCTCATCGGGTAGTAAGGGAGGAAGGGGATCCAGAGGCTGAGGAGGACCTGGGAGTGGACACGGAACTGCAGGGGTGTAGAGACCGTCAAAGAAGCTCTGGACCACTGTCTTGGTAGCTGCTTGAGAGAGAGCACCAGTTACAGGGTCGGGAACTAGAAGGCGCTTCTTTGAGGTTTGCAGACTCAGCATGCTCTTCACGATGCTCCTTCCCATGGTTGCTGCTTGCCGTGCTTGCGCCTCCTTTCGCTTCCTGATGTCATCGACGAAACTCGTCCGGGCAGCTTTGCAGGCAGCTGAGTAGGCGACAGCTTGTTGGGAGTTGGATTGCAATTCATGTCGCATCGCTAGGAGCTTCCGCGTTCCACTCGAGATCCAAGAAGGGGATTGGCGCTTCCTCCAGCAGTTCGTTGCCGCGGTCTCCGTGAAAGCCTTTACCGTAGTATAGGCGTCGGCGGCAGAACTGGGGCGGGCAAGGGGCAGGGACGCGAGAAGGTTTGCGTTGACAGTAAAAGCGGTTCGATCG
Source organism: Pristionchus mayeri (assembly GCA_036245805.1). NCBI lineage: Eukaryota > Metazoa > Nematoda > Chromadorea > Rhabditida > Neodiplogasteridae > Pristionchus > Pristionchus mayeri. The sequence continues at coordinate 34,847,879 of BTRK01000003.1, forward strand.
AAATCTAGCCGCTCCCTGCATCTTTTCTGCCTCGCCTTGCCAGGGAAGGAGAGGCACATCCGAACAAGGCGATGGTCGGAGTCAAACTCAAACCGACCAACGACTCCACAGTTGACTACTCTCGCTGTGGCGGGCGCTGCAACGTAGTCAATTTGGTGGAATGCGGAGCCGTTTGGGGATCGCCAGGTCCAGATTCGACCGTGCCGTCTCTTGGGGAACGTGTTCAGGATGCGCAGTCTGTTCCTCACGCAGAGCTCAGTGAAGCAGCGTCCGCGTGAGTTCGGTGTGGGAGAGGCAAAGTTACCGACAAATCTTTCATTGCCAGGTTCCCTCGCCACTCGACAGTTGAAGTCACCGACCAGAACTGGCATATGGCCTTTTGGGGCACTCCGCAGGGCGGTCTCAACCTGGTCTAGGAAGTCTTCATACGCGTCGTCATCGTAGGAAGACGTAGGGGCGTAAGCGCAGACCAGGAAGAGCCGTAGGTCGGGAAGGAGCAGAGTGGCCAAACGAGGGGAGAGGCCATTGAACACAGCTCCGCGCGCGAGTTGCGGTCGAAGCAAAAATGCCACGCCATGGGAAGCAGTGGGCCCGCCCGAGTGGTAGACTACAGTGCCTGAGGATGTAAGATTGAACGAGGCACAACCCACAATCCTGGCTTCCTGCACTGCAACCACGTCCCACTTGATCTTGTCGAGGGCGAGTTCCATCTCCGACTGCTTCTCCCTTGGGCCGAGCGTCCTGGCGTTGATGGTACCGATGTAGAAGTGGCGACCCATCGTGGCGGCATACAACTCCCGCGTGCCAACGCGTCTGGGAGAAGGAATCCGGGCGGATGGAACCGGAGACGGAGAGACGAAATCGCACTCAACCGCTCGCCACACACTTGAGAACCCAGAATTGACCAGAACTTTTTTAAATATCATCATTAAAGAATCATTAATCGAAATGCATTGGACGATGTTATTAATTTAGCGACCATAAAAACCGTACTATTGACACTTATTATTCCCCACACTGTTATACAAAGGTTGAAACGTACCCAAATCAATGGTACAAGTCAAGAAAGAGACAAATGTCGAATTCATTAGTCCTATTAAATATTGTCAATTTTGAAAATATCACTTTATTCTCCAATCACCGTTCCCTCCTGATAATCGATTTCCTCTCAGATCTACGGTGTCAATCACGATCCGATGCTTGCCGAGGGAGAGCGACCAGCCTCAGTTTCGCGCGCCTTCTTGAACAGAACGGCCTCACTCGACTCAGGAGGCGCACGAAGAGACGAATAGGCTCCGCCCCTTTTCTAGCCCCGCCATACTCGTTAGGCTCCGCCCCCTTTCCACCGGTACGCCGCATCCTTTCCTCTCGCCCACAACGAATACACTGTCGGTTGCTTCTCCCTCGCCCCCTCTAATCTCCGTCTCTATTTTGACATTTCGTCACACTTTTATGCGCATTTCACAAACGGCTCAGAAACTATTTTACATTTTCCAATTTTGACGTCATTCACCTATTCTCCCGGCAATAACCTCATCCGTGCATACAAAGTATACTGTTGATGGAGAAGTAGCTATTCGCTCCTTGGCTTCACGAGCTTTCCCCCCGCTTTCTCTCCTTTCATATCCGGTCTGTGGTGACCTACCCGTTATGCTTATACAATATTCATCTATTTTTATCTCTCATATCGGTAACGTTGCGTAGCTCTTCTACCTTCCTCTCGTTCTAGTTCACTCGCTAGAAATCATCCGTCACAGAACAAGGTGTTACAGCAGTTGATCTTTGGTATTTTCACAATGTATCAACCCCGTTTCTATCCCCTCTCACATGTGTCTATTGTGTCTCTCACATGTGTCTATTAAGCGAGACTTACTGTATTTCCGTCTTCTTATCGTTCTTGTCCGCTATAAGCGTCCGCGGTTCCGCCCCTTTCCCGATCTCAACCCGCTCTATCTAGTCCGATTATGCAGTAGGAACATCAGCTTATCCCTCTATGCTAAGACGCCTTTTACGATAAGTATACCGTAACCTACAGTAATCACAGCACCGTCCCGATTCAATACACTACGGCTCTCTCGTTCGTTTCTCTCTCTCTCTCGCAATTTCTACCTTCCCAGTTAGGCAAAGTTCGCAAATTTATCGATCGATTGTGGTTTCCAGCAGCGTTTCGACCGTAAATTGGAGGAATCGTCCGACTCTCTCCAAATCACACACTCTCTCGTCGATCAGAGTGAGCGAGAGAGTGTATGATATAGAGAGAGCGAGACAATTGCTCGTGACTTGTGATGCTCCCGAGGTTAGGAGAGTGCAGCAGAAATCAATCAAAATGACCGCTCACAATTTCACGTTTTCGAAATGTATTCATTATTTTATATTTATCATTTGCTCGTTTTGTAAATATTTCTGCCTCAAGAGAAAAGAAATTTGTATTGATTCCATGGAGAAGTGCACGACAAATCGAGCAAGCTAATTGATAATTGAAGACGTTGACACCTATAAATGTTGTGACGGTAGATAGCAGAGCCTATCGCGATCGTCACATTGATACTATGATATAAACGGAAATTTACCAATAATCCACATCGGGTCAATATTACAAATCACAATCTCTTTCATAGCTGAATATATTCTCAGAAAACCTCAGATACACCTTATTTGAATAATCCGAGAAAAAAGCAATCGATTCTTAGGTGAGAAACATGATATATCGCTCAACTGGAACAATGACGATTCTACACTCTTCTAAAACGGCTTGAGAGATCTCTCAACCCCGAGTTTACTGCGCGACTCAACGACCCATCACCTTCTTTCCCTGTTCGCTTACGTGATCTGTCAGCGACCATTCGTGTTTACTTCGATAATTCTGCCAAAATTATGAGAGATATTGAGAGATGAATAGGCTACTATTAAGGTGAGAAGTCGTCATTTTTGAGTGTTCGGTGCTTATCAATTTAGCAGCCTGTAATACAGACTGAAAAGTATTCATGGTAACTCCAGTGTGGTAGGTTCGCATTAGAACACTTAGGTAGGCTACGCGAGTTGTGCAATGAAGTGAGAAATTATGGTTTAAGAGGGAGAGAAAAAGGATCAGGATCATTGTCGACACATGCGCAGTGCTAATGCAGCCGTGATGAAACACATTCATCCGTTACGAAAAAAAGGTTCAAATCGAAACGCGTCTTTTAAATATTGCATAGGTTTCACAGTTCCCATATATCACTATCGTTTCAAGAGCCTTTACTGTATGCACGGCAGATTGCTCAACTGAAATCATCAGAACAAGGTTTGCAGCAGTTGATATTTGGTCTTTTCACAATGTATCACCCCCCGTTTCTATCCCCTCTCACACGTGTCTATTATCAAGCGAGACTTATTGTATTTCTCCTTATCTTTCTTGTCCCCCTATAAGCGTTCGCGGTTCCGCCCCTTCTCCGATCTCAACCCGCTCTATCTAGTCCAAATATGCAGTAGGAACATCCGCTTATCTCACTCATTTTCACTCGCCTTTTATGATAAGTATACCGTAACCTACAGAAATCACAGCACCGTCCCGATTCAATACACTACGGCTCTTTCGTTCGTTTCTCTCTGTCTCTCGCAATTTCTACCTTCCCAGTTAGGCAAAGTTCGCAAATTTATCGATCGATTGTGGTTTCCAGCAGCGTTTCGACCGTGAATTGGAGGAATCGTCCGACTCTCTCCAAATCACACACTCTCTCGTCGATCAGAGTGAGCGAGAGAGTGTATGATATGGAGAGAGCGAGACAATTGCTCGTGACTTGTGATGCTCCCGAGGTTAGGAGAGTGCAGCAGAAATCAATCAAAATGACCGCTCACAATTTCACGTTTTCGAAATGTATTCATTATTTTATATTTATCATTTGCTCGTTTTGTAAATATTTCTGCCTCAAGAGAAAAGAATTTTGTATTGATTGCAATGGAGAAGTGCACGACAAATCGAGTAAGCTAATTGATAATCATCCAGTAGGTTATCATCCGACGGTGATCATCCGACCAAGTGTCTTTCATAGCGGAACAGATCGCTCAACCGGAACACTCACGCTGCTCCACTCTACTAAAACGGATTGAGAGCGGTGTATCAACCGCCCGAGATTACAGCGTGACTCAAGGACTCAGCACCTACTTTCCCTGTAAACTTCTCCTTATCTATCAATCATCATTTGTTTACTTCAATACAAGGTACACATGACGAGCATACGGGATGGAGAGAGTAGGGATGGCTAGGCACTCTCTTCATTCTGCGTGCTCTCTCGCCTATCTGACCCGCGAGATTGAACAGATAATGAACAGATAATAGAGTCATTTCTTGCCACGCTCAGGAGAGATGCGTAGGCTGCTGATAGTGATAAAGGAGTGAACTCCTTACTGTTGTGCTTTCGGGGCTTATCAATTTATGAGCATCTCTGATTATTCTGTTTTCAGTACCATCTTCCATCCTAACATTTGCTTTGATGCGGTGATAGTGATCATGTATTGGGGTGTCCGGAAAGTTCGTATAATTTTTTGTTTTTATTTTTTATTCAATGCTTTACAATTCTCAGTGACCAATGTATGCCCCCTTCTTTCTCACTACCTCCCTCCAGCGATTGGGCAGGGTCTCGATTCCTCTCTTCCAGAATGCGGGTTTCTTCGAGACCGCCCAGTACACGAAAGCCCTCACAACTTCATCTCGATTCTTGAACTTCTTTCCTTTGCAGAAGTCAGAGAGAGAGCGGAAGCAGTGGTAGTCGCATGGGGAGAGATCCGGGGAATACCGTGGATGGGGAATCCTCTCGATCTTCAGCTCGTCCATTTTCTTCTGGGTCATCTTCGCTCGATGTGGGCGAGCATTGTCCATCAGAAGAAGAATTTTGCCCTGGTTCAGGAGCCTGGGAGGGACTCTGATCGCGACATCTTGCAGTTGTTCAGAGAAGAGGTCGGCATTGATGCTGGTGCCAGGGGCGAGGATCTCCCAGTAGATGGGACCGAGCACTGAGAAGAAGAATCAGAGGAGTTCTTCTTTCCGTGCTCTTCCTTCTTCGGGACGGGCGTGGGCTTCTCATCTGCATCCACCCATTGCAGTCTCCTCACAGGGTTATCGTACGTGATCCACTTCTCATCTGTAGCGATGATGGAATTGACCCATCGAAGATTGGATCTACGATGGAGTAATTCCCGACAGACTTGAACATGATTTTTCAGCTGTTCCGGGGAGAGGTCATGGGGAATCACTTGTGGGAGTTTCGGCTTCTTCCCAGATCGATGGAGGATATCGGACACCGTTTATCTGGGAGTACCAGTATCCTTCTTCAACCCACGCACACTGGCCATGGGCTTGCGCTTTAGTGTGCGGAGAACGAGAGGCTGATCGAGGGAGGGAGGGCGTCCAGAGCGGGGTTGATCATCGAGACCAAACTCCCCTTTCTTGAAGCGGGAGAACCACTTATAGCAGAAGGGTATGGAGGGGGCGTCAGCTCCTTCCGACTGGGCCAGGGCAGAGTGGGCCTCCTTCACGGATCGGCCAAGACGGTAGTAATGAAGAAAAACTGCTCGGAGGTAGAGATGGGAGTCCATCACAAGAATCAATGTAGCAACTAGGAGACTGATTAAATCCTCTCACTACTCAACGTCAGAATGATGCAATACATTGTTGACAAACAGATTGCGCAATCACTGCATTTGATCGCGAACTGACTTTTTTCCGAAGCATTATACGAACTTTCCGGGCACCCCAATATTACTCTATTATTGCACTAAATTTCCAAATGATTGTTTTCAGATTTCTACACAATCTCGTATTCCTCAGGATGTATCGTAAACCAATTGCATAAGCTGTCAATTGTTTATTTGGAAATGTCCACTTGTCAAGAAGCAGAGTAAAATTCTGAGTATTCACATGAAAAATAGTTCATCATTTCAGTTTCTCATTCTGCATCATTCACCTGCATGCAGTAAAATGTTTATACTTTTAGCGTTCTATATGTAAGTTTTTTTCTATCATTTACATGTTTTTGATACACATTTAGGAGCTGGTAACATCATGGAAAATTGTATTGGAGATCTCGAATGTAATGAAGAATTGCGGACAAAAATCAAGTGTTTCTCGTCCCCTTATATCTATAGTTTGATTTATTTCTTGAGGTGAGATAGTCGGCATTCAATTTTTTCCATATGTGAGTTTTGGAGGTATTGAGAATCCACTCATTCGAAAAAGGAGTTGGGGACGCAGAAGTTCAACGCCAAATGCCCATAAGAACCATGAATTCATTCTTCAATTCGTAATGAAAGAAGGCACACATATTGGTGGGTTGAGCGCACTGGGTTCGTAGCGACAAAGGGAAAACATGTTCTTATATTGTGCGGTGGAAACTTGATCTCTTAGATTCGAATCAAGAAGATTTGGATGGAAGAATGGAGGAACTAATTGCTTGACAATAAAATTAATCTATTCATTAAGCACCTCCCTCGTTATGTTTTGCACATTAATTATACTTAAAAGTGTAATCTCATGATTGTTTGACTCGAAATATCTGTATATTATCAATTTCTATTTAGGAAGTTTATTGTACGTCTACTGGGTACGATAAATTTGTTGTAATGCTCGAGAGATGTCACGAAGCATTGAAAATCGTTGTTAGGTTAAACTGGGAATGATAGTGATGAGTTTCTTCGGTGCTTGCACAATCTTCTCACGTCATTCGTACCCAACTCACGGATGACAGTGAGAAGGCAGGGGGAGTTCAAGCATATATGGACAGCGTCAGAGGGGATATGGGCCAGTGGATGAACCTTGATTGCGCAGCCAAATTCGCCATCTTGTTTGTACTCCAGAAGGTGATTGGGATACTGTAGCCGATTCATCATGCAATTACACCACCCAAGAATGCTGACTGAATTCAGAAAGGTCAAGGGTGGCATACCATCAAGATAGATCAACGTCGGCAAGATGTCACAGTTCTTATCCGACCTAGTGCCGTCACCAGTCGTCCTATCGACATAATGCAGGAAATGAATCCGTAGCGGCCCACATTTCTAACTCTAGCATCGACCAGTAAGTGAGGTAGGAGAAGCGGATTAAGGCAATACTTAGTGTTCTCTCTGATCTCCTACTCACATATCCAATTATTCGATGGCACGTTATTAATGACGGATGTGATGTTTGATCTCATGAATTGTAATAACTGAAGAACATCAAATAAAAACAGCTGGATAACGACCTTACCACCCCTCAGAGATTACCGCGTGACTCAATCACCCAGCACCCCCTTTCCCATTTCACTTATCTTTATCTATTCGACTCCCACCATACTTGTTTACTCCGAGAATGAATTTTCGTGTAAGAAAAGCGTAGTTTTCTAATTTTTTTCACATTATCATATGTTCAATCGCAGACAGAACGTATCTCTATATCTCGATATGCTCTCTCTTTCATGCAGTCGAAACAGTCATGGAGAAGAGGAAATATTTAAATTCTATGCAATTGCGCACCTCGGTCGACTTACGAAATTGCGGGAGTTCAAATATTTCCAGCGAGATAGAACGCAGAATGAAGGGATTCAGTTCTTGCGAGACCATCCATAGGAAAGACGCAGAGGCCGCTAATAGTGATAGGGACAATCTCCTTACTGTTGTGCTCACGATGCTTATCAACTTATCAGCATCTCGGTTATTTTGTTTTCACTCCCTTCCTTCCCCCATTTCATCACTTTTACTTTGCAGTAGTGAGCGTGATCGCATATTATTCTATTATTACTATGCATTTCCAATGTCTAACAAATGTTTTCAGATTTCTACATAATCTCGCAAGGTTTTATTCCTCTGCCACCTTCCTATAATTCCTGTTTAATAACAAATCAAGAACATTATATAAAAACACATTCGAGGTGATTATATTCGTTCTGATCAATCTGTTTATGGCTTCTTGTCCTATCGTTGCTATTATATGCCGCTGCCTGCTAGAAATTGGTATTTCAGATGAGAAGACCACTCATAATCTCCATTACAAACATCGGATAGACAGCATTCAGGACGGAAGATGAGACGCCTGTAAGTTGTATATTTCCCAGCCAGTGTTAACGTGGATTTGATCATGCTTGGTGGAAAATGGGCGGAGTGGCCCTGGCTAGGCATTGTGCCACGATCATCGTGATATTCTTTAGTGTTCTTCATGCCACTTCTCGGAAACGTGGAAAATGTAAGTCAAGAACACACCTGCACTGGAGGAAATGCTATACAATGTAGGAAAGAATAGTCTCCATCACGCTGCATTGGAGGAAAAGGGCCAAATGCGGCAACACTTTTATTATGCAAAATTGTATGCACGTTAGTGATATCACACATGTCGAATAAGTGACAAAGTTATTATTCAAAAGATAGATCAAGATTTGGAATGTAATTAGAGATAGTCCACAAAGAACAATTGCAAATTTCTTATTGATTTTTTCGGCACTTCTATAATTGTGTGGAGATTTATGAGTGGATTGAATCCAATTACAAAAAAATTTGATCTTTGTTTTAAACGTAACTTTGTCACTCATTCGACATTGTATTCGTTTCTAATGACAATTTTTCTTGTATCGTCTCACTAATCCTTATTCTATTCCCCGCCACGAGCGATAAATATATTACTATTAAGTACAGATATTGATGGCGTCCCCCCACGCCTATCGACGACGGCTCTTTTTTACACCGGCTATAAGTTTTAATAGTTTAGCATGCTATCGGGAAAATAGATTATGAAACGAAAGCAGCGAAAAAAACATGAGATACGATGTCACAACTAGGCAACAAAGGAGTGGGATGAGGGTTGTGAACTAAATTAGCTTTTCACGGAAAAACAATTATCCGTTCAATATTGCTTGTGTGTGTCGATGTCCCGTGTATTTCGAATACGCGATCAATAAATATATATTTATGCTATTTCGTTCGAAATAACGTTCACAGAATTGAAATAGAATAGGCAATTAATGACGGTTAAAATGACGAGTGGTTATTGGGATAATAGGGTCGGGGGGATCTACTCAGATGAACTGGTTTGATTCTCGGTATTTACTAAAAGCCTTGCCGCTCTTGGAAAGAAGCTATTGTGTCTGTAGTTGTGGTTCGATCCAGGATTATTGAAGTTCATGCCGTTTCGAGTGTAGTAGATTTTGAAATAATGTGGTTTTCGGTTGGAAATACTATATTTGCCTCGGATGAGATTTGTGGCTACTCTCTTATCAATCGCTATTCTACGCTTCTCTAGGGACTCAATGCCCAGTTTCTTGTTGCGAGCGAGAGCAGTGGCATGTTTTCCCAGGTATGATTAAAACAGCGCATAAATAAACGTCTTGTGAAGTAGTTCTGTACTTTTTCGAGTTCTTTTTTATCTTTATTTTGGTACGGATTGAAGACGGAGGAAGCGCTTTCTAAAATCAGTCTAATATACATTGAGTACGTTTTGAGAAGTACTTCTATATTTTTGGTTCGTAAGGCTCTGAGGATAGTGTGACATGCAGTTTTGCCTTTAGTGGATACGGTAGAACAATGGTCAGAGAATGAGAGGTTTTTCTGGATAACAAAGCCGAGGTCTTTCACTTTTTCTTTTTGTTCCAGAGTTGTGGTTCCAATAGCATATGTTCGCTTTGTATTTGCTCTGCCTAGGTGCAGTGAGTTACACTTATGCGCAGCAAGGGGGAGTTGCCACTCTTCGGACCAGTTTACGATAGTGTCAATCGCAGCTTGTAGTGGGGCAGGCGAATTTCCCTTTCTAAAGGATCGATATATATTTATGTCATCGGCATACATTCTCGCAACGACTCCGTGGTTTTGAACTAGGGAAGGGATTTCTGAGGTGTAAATAAGAAATAACAGAGGGCCTAAGACTGAGCCTTGTGGAACGCCGCTAGTTACAGGCATTGAGGTAGAAAGCGCATCTTTTACTCTATCTTGGAATGATCTATGAGTGAGATATCCTGTTATCCAGTTGACTGTATTATCGGAGAGACCTATGGTGGTGAGCTTGAGTTTTAGCTTGGGGTGGGAGACTCTATCAAAGGCTTTTGCAAAATCAAAATAGATGACGTCAACTGGTTTCCCTTCACTAATAGATGCTGCCCAGTGTTCGAGGACTTCGAGCATTTGAAGTTCACGCGATCGTTTCTTACGGAATCCGTATTGCTCATCGGGGAAAATATCTAATTGTTCACAATGGGTGATAATGGATTTGCACAAAATGCGTTCAAAAACTCGACAAAAGAAGGATGTAATTGAGATGGGCCTGTAGTTTAGGGGATTGGAAAAGGGGGGTGATTTCTTAACTGGTGTTACTATGGAATGTCGCCAATGGGAGGGGACCTTTCCAGATTGATAGGAGTTCCTAAAAATGATTTCAAGTGCTTCGGAAATGGGTACGGCAATTCGTTTTATGAAGGTGAGGTCAATGTTCTCGGGGGTTTTACAGGAGGAGCGTTTCCATTTCTCAATAAGGTCACAGATTTCATGCCTAAGAAACTGGGGTTCTTCGTAATTACCAAGTTGAGGGAGGTCTTGACTATTTGGCTGTTTTCCATCATCGATGGTGAACACGCTAACAAAAGTTTCGGCAAGTAAATTTGCTTTGCCTAAGTCATCCATTACTAAGGTGCCATCAGCTCTCGTCAGACCTTCTACTCCCTTGGATTTATTAGAACAACGTTTCATAAAACGGAAGAACTTGTTCTTATCATCGCTTTCGATCACTTTTTTCTCGATGGTTTTGTGATACCGTTGTAACTCTTTGCGAAACTTTTTGTTTAGGTTCTCGAATTCATGTTGATCATTCGGATCGTTGCTATTAATTGATTTCTGCCATGCTTGAAAACGCTTTCCTAAGAGTCGCTCAATATGGGGGGGAAGTTTTCCATGTGAAAGGCTCACTTTGGTCCATGGAACATGGATGTCTATTGATTTTTGAATGACGCTTATCAAGAGGTCGTACATGAGATCCACATGTGATATTTTCGAAAATGCGCTTGTCCAATCGATGTTTGCTAACTGAGAGTTAATGAGGTCATAATCTGCATTTCTGTAGTCGCGCCTCAGAGTAAAAGCGGGTGCCAAATGACTCATTGCAAACTTGAATTCGACCGTCGAATGGTCAGACATTTCGAAAGGGGGGCATACTTCAGTTTGGGTGACGAGGCTGGGATGGTTACATAATACTAAATCAAGGATGTTTTCCTTTCTGGTAGGTTCTTTGACAAATTGGGCAAGTTTTGCTGAGTTACAGAGGTCAATGAATGGGAGGGAGGGGTAACTGCTTTTGGCTGGGGAGAGGGGAAGATTGACCAGTTGATATCGGGTAGATTAAAGTCGCCAGTAACTATTGTTGGTTGGGGGCATGAGCAAAGGTCAAGAATTGACTTGGCAAGAGAGGCAGTTTGTATCGTATTTGCTTTGGGATTACGGTAGGCGCAGACAATCCTAATTAGGTCACCATTTATATCAACATCGACTGCTAATAATTCGTGGGATTCGGTTTCATCAGCAATCTGTGCTGCGCTTATGGAAGAATGTAGTATGATCGCTACGCCACCGCCTCTAGAGTTTCTATCTCTTCTGAACACATTGTAGTACTGATCATGGTCACCTAGGAGAAGCGAGGTAGGGAATGTTGGAGAGAGCCAAGTCTCAGTGAGGCAAATCATAGTATACTTTTTAGAAAGGGTTTGTGAAAGATACTGTAGTTTGTTTTGGACAGAGCGGCAGTTGGCAAGAATGGCGGAGAATGAAAGTGAGTTTCTGTCTGCGTGATTATTTTTGGGCCGGTGAATCAATACCAGTTTCCCTGGGCTCCGAAGTTTGGAGGAGTGCCATAGTGTGAAACATGGGAAAGGAACGGATTGGGGGTGGGGTACTGATGAAGGAAGGGAACGTTGGGAATGTGTCTATAGAAGAATGGACGGGGAGGGGCTCCATATCCACTCGAGGCGTTGGGGGGAAGGAAAGGGGAGCTGTTCCGATGGTGGGTCTGATTCAGGAGAGGGCGGGGACGGGAATTCAGGTAATCAGGTCTGTGATTCGAGGCGGAAGTGAACACAGAATCACGTCTGCTTCTCGTTCTGTTCCTAGGTGGGGCTCCGTTCGACTGAGGACGCGACTGCTGGCTGCGGGGTGGTTCGGTAGGTCTGACAGAGGGAGTGGGATCATTTCTACCACAGCCAGGACCGGGAATCTTGCGGCGAGAGTCCTCCCTGTCAGCGTAGGAAGGACGGATGTAGACTTCCTTGAAGAACGAATCGCGAGAGACACGATTGGCATTCTTTAGGAAGAGAGAGGCGTGATTTCTGGTGGGGAGAACCACCTTGGTCAATCGGATGTGAGGGGAATCAACCTCAGCAGGCGGCATCCGATAGACGGTGATTGGCAGGCATGGGATTCCAGTCAGAGCAGTGAGAGAGACTACTTGATCGAAATCCCTCCTTACTTGTGCTGCCGGGCTGAGAGAGCGATCCACGGGTAGGCGAGCGATGACCACACTCCTTTCGAGGTCAGAGGGAGTCTCCGGGGAAGGGGTCGGGGAGGAAGTGGGGCTGACATTGGGATTGGTAGTGAGGGGAGGGGCAGCAGAGGTCGAGGGGGAGTTCATGTCAACATCGTCTACAGTGGCTACGCTCGAGTCAAGGGGAGGAGGGATACGCGTCATAAATGATGTGAGAGTCATAATGTTTTCCCAATATTGTTACTATGCACCTTTGTTGTTAGTATGGCACATTTATTATGACCATCGCATCCGTTTTCCAGCACAGCTAACTCTAGAGTCGACGATGCTTCTGCATCTTCAATTTCAACAATCTATCGCAACTTCACCGGTCTAGAGAGTGTGAAAAATGAAGAGGAATTTACACGAATTTTATGATTTTGTTCGTTTGCTCAGTAGTGTTACAATGAACCTTTGTTGTGATAAACTGAACGCGCATTCACGACTTTCTTATCCCCAATACTATTGGAGTTGGAAAAAATAAACACCTTTTTTTTCAACATCTGGCAATACAGCCGGTCGCGAGAATGCGTCAAATGAAAAGAGAAAGGGAGAGAGAGAGATAGAAGAGATAAGAAAGATAATGTGTGAAATGAAGAGACGGCGACCCGCACTTCGAACTCTAGTTTACACATCTGCAAATGGAAAAAGCGAATATGAAAGCTCGTGAAATCGGGAGTTAGGCTCATTTCCAAAACAAATATGCGCTTTCCCTTCCTCCTTTTATCGATTGTTCCGCTAGTTTTGTCTGGAAGAACAGCCAAAGATTGCACTATCGGAGAGCAATGGACTGATAGATTTATCCGATTTGAGTGCTACCAGGGAACGGGAGCGGTGGTCAAGGGAGTAAGGGCCATTGGTGAGTATTTTCACGTGCAATTGGCATTATTTTCGCGATTTGTAGATTTTTAATGACAATTTGTCATAAGCTTCATGACTGTTTATTAGCCAATAATAGTAAAGAAGTTATCAGTTTTGTGACGGCTTTGGATATTCAAATAGAAATATATAAATAATAAAATTTCAGGCTGCGTCCCGACCAACACTGAAAGTGGAGCGATGATTCAGCCTGGGGCGACATTCGACGAGAAATACTTCACATACAGTTGCTCCAAGGATGGAAACTCAGTGACGTATCAAATAATCAGTGAGTTATTCGGCATTTTCCCATAATTATCTAAGGGTTGTAGTCAATTCTTACGACATCTGAGGGACAGAACAAACATTCTGGGCCCGTGTATAATTTTCCAGTTCATCACGTTGTAGTAAAATTGAATTTGCTAATAACAGATAAAAGTATTTCAATTTTGCTTCCGGAGTTGGTGCATATGGTGGGATCGTACATACCGATAAGTGTAGTTTATGAAAGATGTGTCTCGAATTTTGCAAAATTGTAATGTGACTCAATGCTTATTCAGATTGTCGGGATGAGACAGGGAGTGCTCTGGCAGTTGGAGAGGCGAGAAATCAGAGCGATGGATCAGTCTGGAAATGCTACAAGGATGACTCTGGGGCAGTGAAGCTTGCACAGGATAAGGGTGAGTAAACAAGGAACGACCATGAATTTCACGGCGTGAAATGTTCTGGAATTTCTGGAAATCACTTCTACTAGTGATTTTATTCGGTCTTTCGATCTATCTGACAGGCGACCGCTTTCCGAATTCTCAGTGTCTTCAATAGCAATCCGTTTCCGTGGGACACTGATTTTTTACATAAATTGCTCAATCATAGAACAAATTGACAATATGATTTGAACTCGAGATATTAAAGATGAATTGAAACACGAAGATAATGGCGATCATGAATAGATGAGGGAAGATAACTATTTTTTCGGGAAAATTAATATTTACAGAGGGAGGGTGCCTATTCAACGGCAAGACTTACGCAGCTGGACAGGTGTGGAGCCAGGATCAGGAATTCAAGGTGAGAATGTATTGCGAACCATTCAACATATATGAGGCCGGTTGCCGAAAAGTCAAACAAGTGCTGGCAGATCAAAATTTCAAAAACTTGGGGAAATGGGTTTTTGAGGGTGCTGATCATCGTGGTCTACTTCATTTTGCACATAACCGACCGGCGCAGCCGGGCTGCAAGTAGGTCGGATTTACGTTTTCCTCAATATTTCAAAAACTAAATGCCCGATTGACTTGAAATTTCCGCAGATGGTAAATCTGGTCATGCATATATCGAAGAAGTAATTAGAGTAAAAAATATTGTATGGTGATTATACGAAAATTTATTTCTCGAATATTAGTTAGAAGCGGAAGCTGATTTTGGGATAGAAAGATGCGCCTTGACGAGAGGATCATTTTTCGTATGCTATGTGCGAGGTTTCTGATATTCGCTTTTTTGTTATGATCGATTTTGTGCGTGATTCTTCAGCCGAAAATCGAAAAATTGAAATGAGTTTCACTATAAACGAGATAGGATGACGTAGATTAGTTTGACAAAAGTGCAAAAACATCGACTGAGTCCTTTGTTCTCTCCTTTTCTAAAGTGAAGCTCATTTCAATTTTTCGATTTTCGCGAATTCGGCGGAAGAATCACGCACAAAATCGATCATAACAAAAAAGCGAATATCAGAAACCTCGCACATAGCATACGAAAAATGATCCTCTCGTCAAGGCGCATCTTTCTATCCCAAATTCTTGCTTCCGCTTCTCCCTAATATTCGAAAAATAAATTTTCGTATAATCAGCTTATAATATTTTTTACTCTAATTACTTCTTCGAAATATGCATGACCAGATTTATCATCTGCGGAAATTTCAAGTCAATCGGCCATTTCGTTTTTGAGATATTGAGGAAAACGTAAATCCGACCTACTTGCAGCCCGGCTGCGCCGGTCGGTAATGTGCAAAATGAAGTAGACCACGATGATCAGCACCCTCGAAAACCCATTTCCCCAAGTTTTCGAAATTTTGGTGTGCCAGCCCCCACACAGTGTTTCCCGACTTTTCGGCAACCGGCCTCATATTGTGATCGTTTAGTAGTTTGGAAACAAAGCAACGACAAATAAATTGAAAAATTGAAAACCGGACGAAGCAATGATGAAATTTGCTGCGTGAAACACATCTGTTTCTCCAGGCAAACGTCGACGGAGTAGAACAGCTAATAGGAAAGGCCATCGGGATGGAGTGTAGGAAGGACGCGGTGCAAGGATTCGTCGCCCAGCCATTCAGTGAGATTCAATACATTTTCACGTATATATGCTTGCATAAATAGGGACCACAGGGGGTAAAGCCGAAATGAAGCTATACCATCCCAACTATGCTCAAACTGCCCGTTGGGGTCCATATAAGATCACACTTTTGGCCTTTTGTCGATATCTTATCTCAGAATCGTACTGGAGCTCATAAAGTACGTGAAAAAGTGTCAACGGGGAGCGGCAGAAAAGCGAGACGAGGGAGAGGGGCGGAGCCAATTCCGGCCCCTCCCCAGTCAAATCTCCAAAAATTTGGGCAGAGCTTCGCCCTTTCCGGGTTGTGCCTCACCCCAGTGAGGAGAGGCAAAGGAGCGACGCTGACGCGCCTATTCGTATTTTCCGTAGCTCTCTACACGCGCCGGGTGGGAGAGATGAAGAAAGAGCGCGCTCGGACTCCGCCCCCTTGCAACTCTTCCCGCGCGTCCTCTCTATTAGAAAATTCCGCGCGGAAAGGAAGCACACTCTTCATTTTCAATCAAATCACTCGCTCACAATCAAAGTCGAATTTAGAAGCTCTTTCCATCATCTTTCGATTAAGCCTCCGTGACCTTGGAAAATCCTTTCCTGAGTAGGTCAGCATACACGTTTTATAGTGAGAGACGGAAATGCGCACCATAAAACTATTATTTTGACCTACTCAGAGAAGAGGTGTGCAAGACCACGGAAGCTCAATCGAAAGAGGATGAAAAGAGCTTCTGAAATCATTTTTGAGCGAGTGATTTGGTTGAGAATGAAGACTGTGCTCCACCGATCTCACTTTCTCGAGCGAAACTGTCCGAGCCGAGTGGGCGGAGTTTGCGGTGTCTACGCATAAAAGCCAGAACCGCTAGGAGAGAGACGTTAGAGATTGCTGCGATAATTATCTTCGTTTGTCTATACCCTCGCATCTAGCTATCCCTCTGTAGAATTCAGAGTCATTGATATTGATATAATTTAGGCATCCATCATGCATAAATGTGTCAAATGTTGCAGGATGCATCACAACAACTGGAGCTAGCCTTTCCAGTGGATCCTTCGGCAAGGTCAATTCGCTCAATGTCAAGTGTTCAATCGCGGCGAACGGAGCCGTTACGATGAGTGTAGTGAATGAGGAAGGTGAGCAGAAGTATGTTTTTTTAAATTCTAGTCAAGTTACATTGTAAACAAGTGTATTGTGCATGCACAAGAACAAAGAGGAACTGCTGAAGCACATCATAGCCACTATCAAATATTTTGAAGAATTTTAGATGTGACATGCTCGGCTGATGGCGTAACCGTGCAGAACGGCCAGATGTACACGACACCAGACGGCGTCAACGTCTACAAATGCGTGTATGGAATACTGACGAAGAAGAGTGCGTGATCTTACGAGAATTGCCGATCGCTAACAATTTAAATACTACTATTAGGTTGGTGCATAAGTTTCTTTCTTTTTTATTTTTCAAATTTCGGCTGGCGTGCCTAGACTCTCATGATTTTCTGAATTCCATGTGTTATGGCCATGGTGGTAGATTACTACCTTACATTTGATTTGGATCTACGCATCATCGTGAGAAGTTGATAAGTCTCAGAAAATTAACATCGGAAAACAGCTATTTTAAGCATTTTGGGATGAATTCAGATTATCGAATACCTGTGGGATTCTGATTCTACCCAATTGAGGAAAACTTGGACAGGAGTTCATTGTTCTACTAAGCACAAAAAATCCGGATTGGAACGTGTGTGGGAGGCAGGGGAATCCAAAAAGTGTTGATTGCAGCGGATGAATCGGAGCATGTTTATTTCGAAGTCTGCAGTTCTTGAACGGGAAGCCATATCCTTTCCTAAATTTGCTAGCATACTTACAGGGGAAAGTACTTCACAACCCATCGAAATTGAGCATTCATCAATGATGCGTAAAGAAATTGCGCTCAGTAATTTGCGACCTATGATTTTCAAAGACAGTAGTTCTGTAATTGGGCCAACATTTCCAGTAGGTTATTCATGGCAGATTTGGTGGGCTATGTCATATGGCATTATCAGTCAAAGTACTTTGTAATAATGTGCTAAATGTAGCCTTTGTGCTATTCCCGTCGGAGCATAGAGCAATTGAAATGTCGGATTGCGCGACCTGGTCCGATTACTTCCGAACTAAAATGCTATATTCTAATTGATCGAATCAACCCAATATAGTATTCGCTATAGTGTGTACCCATGTCCGTATCAGCAGCAAAAACAACTATTTGATTGGCTCATTGCGACTAGCTGGGGACGTCAGAATTTTGGTGCATGAAAAAAGAAAGAAACTTTTGCACCAACCTAATAATACGGTGGCAACCGTCACGATAATACTTCTTGTTTAAAAATAATGAATGAACAATGCACATGACAACTTAAAGCTACCAGCCGAGGACGAAATTGACCCGTTAATATTAATATCCGTCATATATACGAAATTTGCTGTGAAAGAATATACAAATGCGAAAAAAGCAGTATTGCCCCAGGGGATGGCCAGAAAGGATCTGGTTTATCAAGTGTTGACCCTTCGCTCTCTCCACTTTTGCATGCTCTCTCATACACGAGACGCGCGAGTAACGCGTACAACCTCGGGATCAGGATTTCGTCTTCGGCTGGTAACTGCAGCATGTCAGGTTGCATCATCAACGGGAGAACGATTGCGATGGGCTCGCTTGCCAGCATTGACGGCAAGAGTTACCACTGCAACTCCGGTGCGGGGATGGTCGATTTCAGAGATATTTGTGAGTCGGCGAGCGATTTGGGAAAACGATTAAAATATGTTTCATAAATGTTTCAAATGTGAAAGCATTCCACTGGGGATGATTCATATGATGCATCGCCTTCATCAAACATCGCAATTACTTCCCACTGTAGGGGGGTGCACGTTATCTGATGGGAATATCAAGGCCTTCTTCACGACATGGATCAATGGAACTGAAGTGAGCAAATCGAGATCGAAATTTCGAAATAAATTGAGTAAATCGAGATCGAAATTTCGAAATAAATTGAGTAAATCGAGATCGAAATTTCGAAATAAATTGAGTAAATCGAGATCGAAATTTCGAAATAAATTGAGTAAATCGAGATCGAAATTAATTGTCATCAACACAAGTTATCATTCGATATCAGATGGATTGTATCAGGTGCAACGGTGCAACTATCGCATTAGGAGCGATACCGTCCAGCCATATACAGAATTTTGGGGTAACCAACATTTATATTTAGTTAAAATAATGTCAAAATAAATCGATGCTAACATATCTTTGGCAAGAATGTTCACACACTTGTATCATATTCAGGTTGTTCATTTGGCAATAAGGCCATCGGGAAGAACAAGATCGTCGCAAGCGGGAAGGAACTGAAGAAGTGCGCGGTAGTAGGGAGACAGTACGGCATGAGAGATCTCACTCCCGCGGAGTACACTGCCTACTTGAAATCGCAGGTGAGCAGTACGTGTGGGGCGTCCACATGCTCCGCTCCCCTTGCCTATGGCACGATTACCCAACGAAATCAAGAAAGTGCAATCACAGCGTTCATTGGGTCAGGTTAAACATGGCTTGGAAGGCATCACTCGTTGCGGTCCCTAAGTATGCGAACTAGGGTTGCACGAACGAGAACGGGATCGGGATATCCGCACCCTCTTCCCATCCTCTCTCCCTCTCTCCCCCCAAATTCGTGCGCGCGAGCCGAACCTGCCAGTGGGCACGAAAATCCCGACATTGAACGAGTTTTTCGCGCCTCTCTCCCTTCCTTCCCTTTGACTGATCGGAAGAGATAGAGCGCTCTCCAAGGCGGGGAGAGTCATGAGAAGGGAAGGGGAAAAGGAGCGCGAAAAATTCGTGCTATGTCGCACGGCCCCCGGAGCATCGACATAAGGAAAAATAAAACGTCCGCAAGCATCAAGGAAAGGGAGCGCGCGTTCGAATAATGTACAGTCAGTATTGCCTGATTTATCACGAATGTTGCCTGATCGTCACTAATGTTGAATGTTTCTCGTAGCGATGTCCCTGAAATTTCCCCAACCAAACTGCAAACTCAGTTTGCGATCAACAAAAACCCTGAATTTTTTCCTATGTTTAGCGGTAATTCTGCAGCATATTTTTATACAACTCAAGCAATTTCATGGACAGCCCCTGGACGTTTTCCCTTTCCTTATGTCGATGCTCCGGGGGCCGTGATGTCGGGATTTTCGTGCCCACTGGCGCCTTCCCGCTAAATTTCGTGGGGGGAAGAGGGGCGCGACCTCTCTCAAGAGCACGTGCGAGAGGGAGATGGGAATGGGTGCCAGAGGGGACGAAATTGCCGATCCCGATCGTGCAAACCTAATGCGAACTCAGAAATTAGGAATTTTATAAGAGACTAACATCGGTTAGGGCTGGAGATAAAGATAATGTTAAATGCGCAGAATTTTCGGTGACTGCTTTGGTATTCACTCAAATGTATTCACTAATTGACAACAATATTGTTACTAATTTCCGGTGATCCTATTTCTTGAGCACTATTGCACTCGAATCGTATATATAATATTTTGCCCGTCTGTTATGAGCAGGTGACTGGAAGTGATGGGAACGCCGGTAGCTGTGCACACTAGGGCGGCGAAAATGGATCAACAGTTATGGAGAACCTTGACGGATCAGAAACGGATAAAAAAAGAAACGGATGAGACCGTTAAGCTTCCCATCTACACTGTACTCACAGCAAATGTATAGCGATTTCCCCATTTGTCACGCTCTTCTTCTCCCATCAATGACAATTTGATGGCAATTGAAAATTGACACTCAATTGAAATTGACACTGATCTAACAGTGTTCTCCCGCGAGCCCGGTCTCGTTGTCGGGATGTACCTTTACTTTCCCCCAGAGTTGGCTTTGCTTGAAATGGATAGATAGAGGGCTAATTCATCGAGTAACCATTTCTAATTTCAGAGCGTAGCTGGATTCAAGAATGTCATCGGAGGCGCGGGAGGATCGGGAGCGGGAGGGGACGTAACGGCGGAAACGGAGGAGGAGACGACACCGTTGGCAACTACGACCACGACGGCAATGTCATCTGCACCAACAACGACTAGGACTACACCTACGGCTACTTCGACAGTCAGTACGACAGCTAGCACAAGTACGACCACTGCAAGACTTACAAATACTGCTTCTACGGCGACGTCTACAGTATCATCAACCACTGTTCCTACAACCACCACTACCACCACCACCACAACTACAGCCATAAGCTCGACCTCCACAGCATCCGAATCATCAACAGCTGCTTTTACCACACCAAGTACTTCCACAACTACAATAGCGACATCAACAACAACATTAGCAGTTCCTATTACAACAAGCATTGCTTCCACCACTGCTCTGCCTATCGTTTCGGAAACATCGACCGCGCAAGTGCCTTCCACTTCGAGCACTCCTCCAACGACTGAAGTGACGACAACATCAGCACCTGCACAAGGTAATGATCTACGTGAACTTTACCATCAATTTACGAAATGCATTTATTGTAAAAATATAAAATATTTATTGTAAAAATATTCGTGTTGTAGGCACTTCGACTATGCCTTCCTCGACTCCTCCGACAACTGTATTCCAAGGTACTGTTTACATTATTGTTACATTGAACATGAAAGATAGCACTCGTATGATCAGACGAGGATATTTTGACATAACTAATAATAATAGTGAAACACATTCAGATCAATGCCACGACTTCTTTGAAATGTGCTCTGACCTCGCTCCGATCTGTCAAAGTCCTCGCACTGTTGCTGTAGGGAAGATCAAGGCGAGCAAAGAAATGAAATGTTCTTACGACTAGATTAAGATACAGTAGCGTCGGAAAGTATTCATACGATTTGATTTTTTCATATAATTTTTTTCTGTCGTTTACTTAGCAAGTTAGATGTTGTAGCACTATCTATCAAACCCATCGAGTAATACGATGCACATATTGCGTCATCATGTGTATCATAACTGATTGCGTAGTTATGACGCAATCGAACTTCACTTTTTCAAACAGGCGTTATTCTTATACAGAATTTTTCCAGCTTGCCAAACTTTCTGGCGTTGGAGTCATGCCCGAGGACTACCCAGAAAAAAATTGAAGTTACTGCTCGACCGCGCATTTGCTGCAGCCTTGCTGCAAAATCGAAGTCGAAAATTCAGATCTCGGCTCCTAGTCAAGCTAGAGACTCGATCAACGCATCAAAATGATAGCCATCATTGGTCCAGATGATCCTGAGAATATGAACACAATATCTCGAAATTTGCCCTCAGGGCATGAAAAAATCACTTTTTTGCATAACCACTTTTTGGAGATTCATAACTTTTCGGGAAATCTGTTTTAAAATCTGATTTTTGCTTAGTCATGTTCATAATGTCTTATTTATATGACTCCCAACTTTTTAGAGTGTTTGGACATCTTTCCTGCCCGCGGCGATTGATTTTAGGAGGCACTTTCGAGTCCCCGACCCGCTATTTTCGTCTGCACTCTCTCTACAACTGTGCCCAAAGTTATTAAAACATTTCAAAAAGTTGGAAATCGGTTCCTCAGAACATGTTAGACATGCACACACAAGAACAATTGTTTTCCTTAACTTTAATACAAACTTGTTTTCGAAGGGTCATTCATTCAGGACCACGGCGCTCCTCAGAAAACCAATCGCAGCGGAAAGATGTCCAAACACTCTAAAAAGTTGGAAATCATATGTATAATACATTATGAACATGACTAAGCAAAAATCAGATTTTAAAACAGATTTCCCGAAAAGTTATGAATCTCCAAAAAGTGGTCATGTGAAAAAGTGATTTTTTCATGCCCTGAGGGCAAATGTTGAGATATTGTTCTCATATTCTCAGGATCATCTGGACTCATGATGAACATCATTTTGATGCCTTGAACCAGTCTCTAGCTTGACAATGAGTCGATATCTTAATTTTTGACATCGATATTGCAGCAAGGCTGCAGCCAATGTGCGACGAGCAGCAACTTCAAATTTTTACTCTGGATAGACCTCGGTCCTATCTTCAACGCCAGAAAGTTTGGCAAGCTGGAAAAATTCTGTATAAGAATAACGCCTGTTTGAAAAAGTGAAATTCGATTACGTCATAACTACGCAATCAGTTATGATGCACGTGATGACGCAATATGTGCATCGTATTCCTCGATGGGTTAGATAGTGCTACAACATCTAACTTGCTAAGTAAACGGCAGAAAAAGTTGTATGAAAAAATCAAATCGTATGAATACTTTCCGGCGCTTCTGTATGTGAAATAGAAATATTTAGGAGATGATGAAGAACATCAGCGATGTGCAAATCAATGAATTACTAGGAGTTCTGGGAGATGATAAACTGTGAGTTCTATTAATTATATGAATGATTGATTGTAGAGTGAAGCATGTTTCTGTAGCAGGTGCAATGAATACATACTTCTCACTTATTTTCTAATAAATCACAGGGAAATACGACTACAACTTCAGAAGTCTACCTTCCAGAGCGTATACGTCAAATTTTTCATCCCCAGTTTACGCTCACGTTTTTAGTCTTTACTATATGGGAGAAAACTGGACTTTCAAAACTAGACTTTTAAAGGCAACGCTCTGGAAGGTAGGCTTCTGAAGTTTTTCACTGTGAGAATTTTTATGAGCATTAGTCCGTTCCCTCAACGTCAGGCGAACATCGAGCGAAGAAGAGAAAGATGAACTGAATGAGGTCATTCGTGATCTCGCGGGATTCGAGGAGGAAGATGAGGAAGACTGTGGGTGCAGGAACGACGAGTGCGCGAGTAGATGCCACAAGAGGAAGATGAAGTGTGAGTTTATTAGGGATGATACAAATCACAGATCTCCCAGTTTCATTGTTAGGAAAGAAAGAGATCACCCCAGTGACAAGGATGCCGTCCACATCCTTAGATCGAGTAGATAGGTGTGCGAATAAATATCAGGTTGGTGCAAAAGTTTTTGCCGATTTTCAGATTTTTCTTTTGGGATTGCTGCGCCTTTTATCTTGACCTGATTTTCAATTGGCCTCTAACGTAGACGGGTGGTTGGGTACTCTTACTAATGCCAATTAGTATTAGCCCAAACATCCAGTATTGTGGACACGGTGTTGAATCAAAGTCGCGGGGTAGATCGATAGGACCATAATTTCCGAAGGCCTGTGCGCTGCGAATATCAAAGATAGAGCAAAACCGCAATAGTACCATAAAGTATCTCATTTATGGATTACAACAGCATGTTTAAATTTGATCTGGCATTATTGGCTGTGTTGAAATATAAGCTCATATTAATGATATGTTCTGACGCACATGATCAACATATGCCAGGATCGCATTTTTTCCATATCGATCGAGCTGGAGATCTCAAACATAAAACATTCTGAAGTTCATTTCCTCATAAGCTTACATTTTTATTTTGGTCACTGCTCGATTGTATTGCCAGAAACTGTATTGCCATTAATATTTATGAAAAATATTGACAACGAAATGCTCATTTTTCGGATTATTTCTTTTCTCAGACTTATCGAAACCCCGATATTGTGTGATCAACAGAACAAGCAACCCTTGCTCTATTACTCAGTGAATTGGCCAACTTGAGGGATTGCTGAATGTTATGGAAATTTGATCTAATTATAGTTACGCAAAATCGAATTTTAAGCATCTTCGATCAGAAAAATGGAAAAATTATTTTTTTAGAAAGAACACGAGCAGTAAATATATATATGACACTACACGTAGCATAGCTTCGTGGTAGTAGATGGTAACGCCCGTATGTGAGGGCAAGCCTCTTTGGTTACTGGACCAGGAAAATTAATCGAATCCGATATCAAATCGGCAAAAACTTTTGCACCAACCTAATAGAAGGGCCATAAGAGGAAGAGGAATTGTGAGTGCTCCATTGGAACTAGTTCGGATGAGAACTATGACGTCATTGATGTATCAAAAGCGGCATGATGTCATATTTGTCATCCGGCCTAGTGCCACTCAATTGTATGCTTCTGAAGGAATATTTTCTGCTAAATTTCACCAATAACGTTATGATTTTTTTCAAAAAAAACGTGATGTCGAATAGCCAGTAAAACAGAGATAAATCATCAAACATTGAAAGAAGCTTAGAAAATTTAACCGTTCAGCATGCAAGAAGTGCCAAATCTTCAAGCGAAAAATTCGAGAGCTAATTGAGATGGTGTGCCCAGCGACTTGCGCAGCGTGTGGAACAGGTTCGCGAGCTGTTTGTTATTTTTCCGCGTTTCTTGACGTCATAAATCCATTATTGATTTTGGTATTGATTGCAGTTAACAAAATACCGGCTATCATCAAGGCCCTCGTTCGATTCTACACCAAGGACTGCCGCTGAATGATCTTGCATCATGATAAAACAAATTATAAATTGTAGTCATCGTTATCGATAAGCCAAAGGGCGAAATAGAAGGCACGCATATCAGTGATGGAAAATCGGCGTCAACTATCCTCGTTTCACATGGTGCTAAGACATTTCGGAAATGTATTCTAGAGAATCAACATTTCGGAAACGCTTAAAACTCACTTTCGAGCCATAGTCTTATAATTATCAGATTCTTCTCTTTGGTTTACATTACAATTGATAAAAAAATAATGAGAAGAAAATAGCGTCAAAAGTCATGTGCGCGCCCGCCAAAAATTTCCGAAATGTCAATTTTTTTGGAATTTCCCAACTGTCTTATGTCTTTTTCTATATATCTCTCACTCTTTTGACGCTTCCCCCCTCAATCCCTCTCCCTGAATATCCATATTGCTTTCCCATTATCACAATCCCTCTACCAACCGAGCACGAGGCGAGCGATTGATACAAGAAGAAGGAAGGAGAGATAACTAGAATGGGAAAGGGAGCGATTTGCGAAGGGCATCTCGCTAGTATCATTACATTTTTCTGGCATTCCCCTTTCAAAAAATCTCAGGGCTATTGTAAATGTTCGTGTGTCGCTAATTTCCAGTTTGCAGCTTTACACATCAGTTCTCTTACTATTGGGGTGTCCGGAAAGTTCGTATAATTTTTTGATTTAATTTTTTATTCAATGCTTTACAATTCTCAGTGACCAATGTATGCCCACTTCTTTCTCACTACCTCCCTCCAGCGATTGGGCAGGGTCTCGATTCCTCTCTTCCAGAATGCGGGTTTCTTCGAGACCGCCCAGTTCACGAAAGCCCTCACAACTTCATCTCGATTCTTGAACTTCTTTCCTTTGCAGAAGTCAGGGAGAGAGCGGAAGCAGTGGTAGTCGCATGGGGAGAGATCCGGGGAATACGGTGGATGGGGAATCCTCTCGATCTTCAGCTCGTCCATTTTCTTCTGGGTCATCTTCGCTCGATGTGGGCGAGCATTGTCCATCAGAAGAAGAATTTTGCCCTGGTTCAGGAGTCTGGGAGGGACTCTGATCGCGACATCTTCCAGTTGTTCAGAGAAGAGGTCGGCATTGATGCTGGTGCCAGTGGCGAGGATCTCCCAGTAGATGGGACCGAGCACTGAGAAGAAGAAGCAGAGGAGTTCCTTCTTTCCGTGCTCTTCCTTCTTCGGGACGGGCGTGGGCTTCTCATCTGCATCCACCCATTGCAGTCTCCTCACAGGGTTATCGTACGTGATCCACTTCTCATCTGCAGCGATGATGGAATTGACCCATCGAAGATTGGATCTACGATGGAGTAATTCCCGACAGACTTGAACACGATTTTTCAGCTGTTCGGGGGAGAGGTCATGGGGAATCACTTGTGGGAGTTTCGGCTTCTTGAAGCGGGAGAACCACTTATAGCAGAAGGGTATGGAGGGGGCGTCAGCTCCTTCCGACTGGGCCAGGGCAGAGTGGGCCTCCTTCACGGATCGGCCAAGACGGTAGTAATGAAGTAAAGCTGCTCGGAGGTAGAGATGGGAGTCCATCACAAGAATCAATGTAGCAACTAGGAGACTGATTAAATCCTCTCACTACTCAACGTCAGAATGATGCAATTCATTGTTGACAAACATATTGCGCAATCACTGCATTTGATAGCGAACTGAATTTTTTCCGAAGCATTATACGAACTTTCCGGACACCCCAATAACCTATCAATGACTGCCTCTTCTCCGCATTATAACCCCCTTGAACGCGCTCAATTTCTCAATTTCTGGAAGTATTATGTGAACGACACTGTGAAAACGATTATCAAATCTGCAAAGAAAAGTTGTTAACAATCAACATTTTTGTTCGACAACGCCATCAGAAATTGGTTAGCTTCAGCTGATTCGATGCTATTAGATGTTCGTGAAGCATAAACTAAACAATCTCGATTAAATCTTACAATAGGCATATATCAATCAGCAATCAAACACATTACATTAACTTTTATTCAAATTCGCAAATTGTTTATTGTGGTATTTTATGAAAGAAAAGCCCCAGAGAGATCGCTTTTTCAAAAGTCTGATCAGTTATAGGAAACTCTTGAAACATCAAAGGACCGATTCATAAAATACTATTTTTTAAAAATTATTATCCCCTTCTCCTCCGTCAGGGCATAGAAAAGTTAGCTCAATTCTCCCTCACGTCCGATCTCCCATGTTCGACAGGCGCGAGACAACGCGCATGATCAGCGAAGAAATTGTGTTCTGAGAATATCGATTTGTATTTTCAAATTAATTTCTGCGAAGTATTCACAATACTCGATGATTGGTATATTTGAGTAAACATGCAGAGAATAACACTTTCTCAAATAACTTCACAACTATGAGTTACTTGTGAAACACAAAATTAGCAATTGAAAATATCAACAAACTCAACAAACACATTCCTGTTACACTCAATTCTGAACAGAAATGGATACCCATCTCCTTCGCATAAGAAGACGGAGAATATGTGCCATGACATATACTAAGATTGTTGTTGTTATTATTATATAGAAAGTTTCCCCACTAACACTTCGCATCAGTTTCATGAACCTATGAAGGACTACTGAAACACACATTAGGGCATTGTCATTAGCCGGAAGGTCGTATGATGTTGATGCGCTCGCAGATTCGATTACTAGAGTGAAGAAACAGAGGCGATCCATCCAAATGGAAGCAGGATATATGCATACTCTATTTTTTAGTGAAAAGTAGTTCAGCATTAGGTATTTCTGTATATTTGGTTTTACTTTGCGTTTACTATCATTTCACCAGCATCAGCTATCATTTTGATCCAAGTTTGAAACATGAAGGCACCACTCAACCCTCTCTGTCCTCTACTCGCATTTTAATATCTCATTCACTCGCCTGAAAGATTGTCCAGATT
This sequence comes from Pristionchus mayeri, assembly GCA_036245805.1. NCBI lineage: Eukaryota > Metazoa > Nematoda > Chromadorea > Rhabditida > Neodiplogasteridae > Pristionchus > Pristionchus mayeri. The sequence goes on from BTRK01000003.1 coordinate 34,875,832, forward strand.
TGTTGAATCAATGCATCACTTATCAGAATCTCCGACTAGCACCGTCTGTGCTGTACAGACGGTACAGCACAGACGGTGAGTAATTTTTGGATATGTAATATAAATAAATTACGTGTGACCTTAGCCAGGCAACTTGACCCATCCGCGAAACCACAATTAACATGTGCACATTCATTTTTCTCTCCTTCAAACTCCCATGAAGTAATCCAGCTCGCCGAGTTGTCTACTCACCTGAGGGAGGCAACAACGGAGATTAAACTGGAAGAAACTGAAAATAAGGGTATTGAATTACATTTATATTTTACTCGAAATATCTATCGATTCCTCATTACTCAATAACACACTTGCTCAACTCTTAAACATTTTCTGATCCTTCCTGTAGTGCCTCGAACAGATTCTTCTCGGCAAAATTCTCTTTCCCTTTTTCCTCTACAGTATGTGCGAAGTCGCGAGAGGGCACACTTCGCTGGAGGATAATATTGATTTGTACCGATTAAGAATGTATAATTACTGATCTCCACTCGATGATCTTACTTTATATTCGTGGACAACATAATGTAATTGCTTTTTTCGCATTTCTCCACATTAAGGGATATTCGGGAAACAAGAAATAAACGATTCGCGAAAAATGAGTTTCAACATCACCACCATTTTCAGTATTGCTAGCTGCAGCTATCCTTTCGATCTTGCTTCACATCCCCAATCGAGAGCAGCTCGGACTCACTCAGCCCTATCGGAGTAGTCGAATTTCATTGTATTGAGAACATGCCATCCAGCATTCCTCAAAAATGGAATTAACCTATGAAGGGCAAGTGAAACACAAGAGAACGTGTTTTCTCCTGCAAAAAAATAATGAATGCATTTCTTGAAAGTTTTTTGTTGTTTTATTGGAGTCGCAAGTTCCATCAACGACACTCATAACTACTGCGCTTAGAATAGTGCCATTTCGGAGTTGATTATGTAAATGCGAATCTTAGTGGTAATATGATTTAATCTTAGTGGTAATATGATTTTTTTTCAGCTATAGGATATTATTGAAACACAAAATGAGCGATTCGATTTTTTTTTCAGGTTATATCAAAGTCGGCATGACGTCTTAGTTCTCATCCGAATTAGTGCCCAGTTAGAGCATCTGCAGCCATTAAAATAATATTGGCGTTTTATAAAAGTCGTGCGATTGGTGGGATGACTAAATTCCAATCTTTCATCCATCTATGAAAGGCTGGTGAAACACAAGTTACCGTGTTTGAAACATGCGGTGTGGCTGAAATAACTTGTAACCCATTACCAAGACAGATGATAAGCATTATTTGTACCCATAAAAGGTATCTCTCTCCTTCTCAGTTGCTCACCTGACAGAGTTTTTCTTAGTGGAAATCGACGAGCTCGAGGCACTTTCCCCTTCGCTGTGAACCTGCTGAAATTCATGAAATAATGTGCATTTATTGAAAGAAGAATCGCTTCACACGAACATCTATGCGCGTTGCATCTGCCTATCAATTACGAGTGAAACGCAGATGAGCTAGATCATTGGACACATTGGACGTGATGCATGGATCACGATTATTCTGTTCCCGAGAGATAGTACGAAAACTGGGTATTCAATTATGAATACATATTTCTTCCTTTGTAATATAATCCGATCTGTTCTCACTCTCGACTTTCCCTTCTCTGAAGGGAAAGTCGAGAGCGAGAAACAGTTCACCTGGAAATAGTCTGCGACGTATTCACTGCTGCATCAGTCGCTGCAATTGTCTCACATTTCATGCAGACACTTTTTGAATGGGAAGGCGACATCGTGCAGTGTAATAGTGCGACTAATTTTAGATGTTAAATGTATACAAATCGGCCCCGACACTCACGAGTTTCGACATCACATTATTAGGCGCCCAGCCATTAATGCTCGATAGTGAGGTCGCTTTCGAGATATACAAAATATGACACAAAATTCACGTGATCAAATCGTGATAAAACCTCTTATTAAATCGACAATCGGTTGATCAATAACACGTGTATCACGAGTCAGTGGATGAAAAGTGATTGCCTCGGGAACAATTTCGAAAAATGTGTTTCAGATTTAGCTCGCAATATAGTGGGAGAATATCCCAGCTGTAAGATTTCGAAAAATGTAGGTCATTGGTTCAAGATCCGTCAATTAGGAATTCTCCGGTTTTGCAGCCGGCTCCGCTGTATTTCAGCTCCCAGATGAGCTAGAACGTTGTTTTTGAGCTTAAAATGTGCGGAAAATGATTTCCAACAACTTTTATGTTGAAACCTTGGTTGTACCGATATAACTTGATATGTTAGTAACCAAAAAGGTATAATTGAGGTCAATAAAAAAATGTTTTCACCCTGATGCTGAGAAAAACTACAGATTTTTTTTTCTTATTGATGGAGAATAATTCAATTACTATCCATAAAAATGGGGTCGAGGTAATCATCCTACCCCTTTTGATTGAAAATTTCGGTCAAAAGTGAGATTTTGACGAACCTCAACTTCATTTTCGATAAATTGACTTCCGAATTGAATCCTAAATAACGCAATTTGTTATATTAGAAGTACTGATTCAGTGGTAATTAAATGGCGTGGAAAAATTGTAGGACCGACGGTTTCGGAAAAATCGGTTTTCGACACGTCGATTTTTCTCAAATTTGAGCGCACCATTCATACAAAGTATGAGAAGGCACCTCTCAGCTCACTATGGAAACTAAAATATGTACCGGTATGTGTAAGAAATTTTGCAAATGGTAAGTTCATATTTTTTCCAAAGTCGAAATTTCGTGGCTCAAATATGCAAGATTGAAAGTACAAAATATTATTAAATTTTGATTTTTCATAAACTTGTTGGTAAATAATGACAAATTTTAGCATTTAAATTCATATTAAAAGATATGTGTTCGAAAAAACACTGAGAAAGGTTTAAAAAATAACATTCTTATTTTTTTTTTACTTTCCAATATTTTCAAATATTCAGTATCCTTAAAATGCATCCATTCCTTATTTCTTTAAGAAAAATTGCATTAAGGCTACTGTAATGTGAACTTTCATCCTTATAATTCGTATGAGTCCACAAGAATCTTATTAAAATTTAATTTAACAATATTTTGTACTTTCAATCTTGCATATTTGAGCCACGAAATTTCGACTTTGGAAAAGATATGAACTTACCATTTGTAAAATTTCTTACACATACCGGTACATATTGCGGTGCCTTCTCATATTTTGTATGGATGGTGCGCTCAAATTTGAGAAAAATCGACGTGTCGAAACAAAAAAAATCTGTAGTTTTTCTCAGCATCAGGGTGAAAACATTTTTTTATTGACCTCAATTATACTTTTTCGTTACTAACATATCAAGTTATATCGGTACAACCAAGGTTTCAACATAAAAGTTGTTGGAAATCATTTTCCGCACATTTTTAAGCTCAAAAACAACGTTCTAGCTCATCTGGGAGCTGAAATACAGCGGAGCCGGCTGCAAAACCGGAGAATTCCTAATTGACGGCTCTTGAACCAATGACCTACATTTTTCGAAATCTTACAGCTGGGATATTCTCCCACTATATTGCGAGCTAAATCTGAAACACATTTTTCGAAATTGTTCCCGAGGCAATCACTTTTCATCCACTGACTCGTGGTACACGTGTTATTGATCAACCGATTGTCGATTTAATAAGAGGTTTTATCACGATTTGATCACGTGAATTTTGTGTCATATTTTGTATATCTCGAAAGCGACCTCACTATCGAGCATTAATGGCTGGGCGCCTAATAATGTGATGTCGAAACTCGTGAGTGTCGGGGCCGATTTGTATACATTTAACATCTAAAATTAGTCGCACTATTACACTGCATGATGTCGCCTTCCCATTCAAAAAGTGTCTGCATGAAATGTGAGACAACTTCAGCGACTGATGCAGCAGTGAATACGTCGCAGACTATCTCCAGGTGAACTGTTTCTCGCTCTCGACTTTCCCTTCAGAGAAGGGAAAGTCGAGAGTGAGAACAGATCGGATGCTCAGAGAAATTAATGTGATTTCAGTGACTTGCTTTTGGATGTTTAAATTGGGACTAAAAAATGGTTACAATAAAATAACAATCATCTTCAGCAAAGTGTTTTTGCAAAACGCAAAGGAATTTCATGACATATAGACTCGACAGACGATCTGCGTTGAATTATCGATTTCCGACGTTAGATGGAATCTGATCGAAAAATTCCCTGAAGTAAACAAGTCTTAGAATTTGTCAAGGAATGCAGAGCCCCTACCGCCGCAGTCATAGGAGTTGATTTAAAAATTTCGAGGGTACCGTAGCTAATTTTAAAATCCGCGTCCGCGACCGCGCTTTATATTTTGCATGCCTACGAGAGCTGCCGTCTAACATCACGAACAATTTCCTTAACCGATGAAGGACAAGTGAAAAAAGTGCGCGCTATTGTTCACCACCCATGATAATCCATCCTCTCAAATGCTTCCACTTGCACACTAGATCGTCGGACACGTCGACCACAATAACGGTGAATACTAGGACGAGTAAAGTAATATGTCTTATAACGCACTATCTGAGAGAACAGAAATAGACTTGGCACTGGCCGAAAATTCGGATTCCTTCTAACTTCGCCAATATGCAGTACTCGACAAGGGAAACATATGAGCGTCGGTAGAATTTCGATCCGCGTCCGCGCGCGCGGCAACGCGGATCTTGAAACAAACTACCGTAATCATCAAAAATTTTTCTATTGATTCCAATCACTGCGGCGGTAGGGGGATGGGTCGGCGGGCAAATTATAAGACTTTTTTACTCTGGGGAATTTTTCGATCAGATTCCATCTAACGCCGGAAATCGATAATTCCACTTTTCCTTCCGACATTTTTGTACTTCCCCGAAAATTTTTGCAAGAAACCTACAATTTTCTATTTGTGTTTCTGCATCTATTTATATCGATGCACACTTGATTGCAACGGCGCAATTGAAATCCGCCCCGAAGTTAGTTAACCAGGTCAAAAGATCCCTCGAAACCGGATTATGGTGTAAATGATACTGTAACCGCTTTTTCATAATTTCGTTTTAATATGTGACGTTTTAATATGTGACGATTATTTTCTTTCACTTGCTTCGTCAGCGAAGTCCATACATCGCTAAGAAGGCGTTTATAATTCGTTTTGATGGAATTAAGCATATTTGGAAAAAGCGGTTACAGTATTATTTACACCATAATCCGGTTTCGAGGGATCTTTTGACCTGGTTAGCTAACTTCGGGGCGGATTTCAAATGCGCCGTTGTAATCAAGTGTGCATCGATATAAATAGATGCGGAAACACAAATAAAAAATTGTAGGTTTCTTGAAAAATTTTCGGGGTAGTACAAAAATGTCGGAAGGAAAAGTGGAATTATAGATTTCCGGCGTTAGATGGAATCTGATCGAAAAACTCCCCGGTAAAAAAGTAAAAAAGTCTTAGAATTTGCCCGCCGACCCATCCCCCCTTCCGCCGCAGTGATTGGAATCGATAGAAAACTTTTTGATGATTACGGTAGATTGTTACAAGATCCGCGCTGCCGCGCGCGCGGACGCGGATCGAAATTCTATCGACGCTCGTATGTTTCCCTCGTCGAGTACTACATATTGGCGAAGTAAGAAGGAATCCGAATTTTCGGCGAGTGCCAAGTCGCTTTACGAACTACATTGTCGGTTATCAGATGTATGATCTACAACTCAATCGTTCACCAGATCGTTCACGGTTTGAAGTCGAAAAAAAACGCCCCTTCCACTCTACTATATACAGTCGCGCCCATAAGTCACCGGACACTTTTGGAATGGGTTTGAACTTTTTGCTCAGGAAATATATTCTGAGGCTAGGAGATTATGCACCGAATTCATCGGAGATTTTTCTTTTTGATATAGGGGTATGATGAAATAGCCTAGTCATTGCGTAGTGATGACGCAATCAAAATGTACTTTTTCAAAACGGCATTATTCTTACATGGATTTTTTCCTGCTGGCCAAACTTTCTGAGGTTGGAGTCATGCCCGAGGACTACCCAGAAAAAAATTGAAGTTACTGCTCGACCGCGCATTTGCTGCAGCCTTGCTGCAAAATCGAAGTCGAAAATTCTCGGCTCCTAGTCAAGCTAGAGACTCGATCAACGCATCAAAATGATAGCCATCATTGGTCCAGATGATCCTGAGAATATGAACACAATATCTCGAAATTTGCCCTCAGGGCATGAAAAAATCACTTTTTTGCGTAACCATTTTTGGCCAATCATAACTTTGTGGGAAAGGTAGATAAAAATCTGGTTTTTGCATAAGAATGTTCAAAATGTATTGAAGATCTGATTCCCAACTTTTTAGAGCGATTGGACATCTCTTCTGCCCGTGGCGTGCGTTTTTCGGAGGTACACTAGGGTCGGCAAACACTTTACCACTATGGGCGAGAGAGTACAGGCGACGAGAGTGCGTAAACAGGGTGTTTCCCGACCCTAGTATACCTCGGAAAAACGCACGCCCCCGACAGAAAAAAAACCAATTGCTCTAAAAAGTGGGGCATCAGTCAATCAATACATTTTGAACATTCTTATGCAAAAACCAGATTTTATCTACCTTTCCGACAAAGTTATGATTGGCCAAAAAATGGTCATCCAAAAAAGTGATTTTTTCATGCCCTGAGGGCAAATTTCGAGATATTGTGTTCATATTCTCAGGATCATCTGGACCAATGATGGCTATCATTTTGATGCGTTGATCGAGTTTCTAGCTTGACTAGGAGCCGAGATCTGAATTATCGACTTCGATTTTGCAGCAAGGCTGCGGCAAATGCGCGGTCGAGCAGTAACTTCAATTTTTTTCTGGGTAGTCCTCGGGCATGACTCCAACCTCAGAAAGTTTGGCCAGCAGGAAAAAATCCATGTAAGAATAATGCCGTTTTGAAAAAGTACATTTTGATTGCGTCATCACTACGCAATGACTAGGCTATTTCATCATACCCTATATCAAAAAGAAAAATCTCCGATGAATTCGGTGCATAATCTCCTAGCCTCAGAATACATTTCCTGAGCAAAAAGTTCAAACCCATTCCAAAAGTGTCCGGTGACTTATGGGAGCGACTGTACATGTCAGACATGTTTTTATTTCACCACAGGAGCCAGTATTTTTGCGCCTTTCCAAACTTTACCAGTTTGTAGAGCTCAAAATTATGCACATACCCTATTTTTTGCAGATTTTTTCTCGGGGGTCCTGACAGTCGCCCAGATCGAAAAAAACTCTCGTAATGGGCTGCATGGTTCACTCGTCGTGAAATGAAAATCACAAGGTCGCAGGTTCGAGTCCCGGCGCATGCAAAAATATTTTTGCCGACGTGGTAACGGAAGGAATAACATAATGAATGATTATATCTATGAAAACCAATTGCAAAATACAACTGTTCCATTGCCGGGAGTCGTACCTGCGACCTTGTGAGTTTGATTTCACGAAGGGTGAACCGTGCAGCCCATTACAAGAGTTTTGACGACCTGGAAGACTGCCAGGACCCCCGAGATAATATACGCAAAAAATAGAGTATATGCAGAATTGTAAGCTCTACAAACTGGTAAAGTTTGGAGAGGCGCAAAAAATATTGGCTCCTGTGGTAAAATAAAAACTTGTCTGACAAGCATCTGCTGCAAGGGTCGCATCTGCTGCAAGCATCTGCTGCAAGGGGGGGGGTAAAAGTGAGCCAAAATGTTTAAAACGCGTTCTCTGTAAGAATGTAACGAAAAGGCCCGGTGGTGGCACAGATTTTTCAAAATGATCTCCCAGCAGCCATACTTTAGGTATGGAGTCACCAAGAGTGGACTACACTTCAGCCGGAAAATGTTTCAAAAATGTTAACTTTTTGGCGCGAAATTTAAGAAAAAATATTTTCGATTTCAGAGACAAGTACCATTTGAAAGAGCGTGAAAAGTTATGCCAAAATATAAGATAGTTTTCAAATTTACCAAAATTTGACTGAGCAATGTGGAAAAAACCAAAAAAATTTATGACCGGCTGTGATCATCATCTCACTGCTCGTCTGAAATTCAAAAGTTAATCCTGAATTTTCGATATGTGGTGCTCTGTTGCATGCAGATTCTGAATCTGCAATGAAAATTTGGAATTTCGTGGACCGAACACGCTTTTCGATTGATTTCCTAGAGCGCAATCGCCGACCAGGGTTCGATCCCCGCCGGCGCATATCTTTTGCAAAGCGTTTTGCTTGCTTTCAATGATTACTGCGGTAGGGGAAAGTGGTCGGCGACCAAATTCTAAGACTTTTTTATTAGGTTGGTGCGAAAGTTTCTGACAATTGTCATGTTCGGGCATTTTGACCTACCCGGTCCATCTCATTCAGCCAATCAACTAATGATTATTCATAGTTGACGAAGGCTTGGGAATACTTTTTACGCGATACAATATCGGGCCAATTCGATCAGCAAGGATGACACTATTCACAGTCAAACTCTAAATTGTTCTGAATTTTCAATACTATTCAATTGATCGTAACTCCAAGGACAAATGAGATTGAGACAAACGTTAAGGATTATTGAGAAGCCTATTACACAGGCATATAATTTGACTCTTCAGAAATTCTGGCCCCCTGAATTCTCGCTTAACATTTTGGCCAAATCAGTAAACTACGCTAATTGGAACATGCTTGTTTTATATTTTCTGGCACGGTACTCGTATAGATCGACCTTGAGAGCTCAATAGTGGTTCATTATTTTCTACCTTCCTATCTTAGAACACAGTTATATTTAGGAACAGATTCATCAATCAATAGGTAATTAGGATATTTCGGGGCCGCGATTTAGAAATTTAAACATCGAAATAAGCACTTTTTGGTGTTTCTCTCTTTTCACTCGCAATGAAGATCGGTTTTTCACGCTTAACCGAACAAGCAACTCTTGCCCTACTACATATATGTTGGGCTAATTCAGGAGGTCTCAAATATTTGAGAAGTTGAGTTCATTCAAAAACACCGAAAAACACCATTTTCGGCAGTTTCGATTTGAAAATAATGTTCTCACGTTCAATAACCGATATATACAATGTTAATGTTTTCCGGTACTCCACCACTACTGACGTCACTAAAACTATAGAGGAATTGCAGGCAATCGAAATAGGCTAGGAGAAATTATGAAAAATAAATAGTCAGAAACTTTCGCACCAACCTAATACTTCGGAGAGTTTTTCGATCAGATGCGATCTACGGCCGGAAATCGATATTTTAATTTTTGTTTCCTACATGAATACAATATCGATTTCCGGCCGTAGATCGCATCTGATCGAAAAACTCTTCGAAGTAAATAAACCTTAGAATTTGATCGCCGAATCATTCCCCCCACCGCCGCAGTGAAATCGACTAAACACTTTGTTGACGATTACGGTAGCTTTATACCGTAATCGTCAAAAATGAAAAGATCGATTTCCGGCCGTAGATCGCATCTGATCGAAAAACCCCTCGAAGTAAAAAAAGTCTTAGAATTTGGTCGCCGACCACTTCCCCCTACAGCAGTAATGATTGAAATCAAGCAAAACACTTTGCAAAATATATGCGCCGGCGGGGATCGAACCCTGGTCGGCGATTGCGCTCTATTAAATCAATCGAAAAGCGTGTTCGGTCCATGAAATTCCAAATATTCATTGCAGATTCAGAATCTGCATGCAACAGAGCACCAGATATCGAAAATTCAGGATTAACTTTTGAGTTTCAGACGAGCAGTGAGATGATGATCACGGCTGGTCATCAAAAATTTTGGTTTTTTTGACATTGCTCAGTCAAATTTTGATAAATTTGAAAACTGTCTTAGATGTTGGCATAACTTTTCACGCTCTTTCAAATGGCCTATAGCTTGTCTCTGAAATCGAAAATATGTTATTCTCAAATTTCGCTCCAAAAATTTAACTCCATACCTAAAGTATGGCTGCTGGGAGATCATTTTGAAAAATCCGTGCCACCCCCCTCCCGTTCTAAAGGATAACGCGTTTTAATTTGATCATAAACACACTTTTGTAACCAAAAACCACCACTTTTACAGGTGTAAACCCCCCAAAACCAAGCCCCTTCGACTCAACTTTGCAGCAGCCTGCTGCAGCTGCAACGCATGATAAAAATCTAAAACTTCGGATTTTGTCTTAACCAAACAAGTTCTTAATAGAAACATGAGAAACACGATTTTCGAAAATTCGAATGTCAACTGAAAACGCCGATTTGTCCCGATTCTCTCGTGAGAGGCCTGTTATACTATTTTGCTTGATTCACAACCCACTGATCTCTCTTATGAACGAAAGATCACATGCAATGGGAGGGGTTTGTTCACACAAAAAAACTGATAGATCACAGATCCTTGAGAATCTTACCCTAAATGTATTGAATTGTAGAGGATACAGACGCGAGAGGAGTCGCTGGAATATCAGTTGAGGGCGTTGGTGAATTGAGATTTGTCAAAGACTATTCAAGCATTGAGAATGAAATTTTCCGTTGGAAGATATCATAATAAAACAAATTTAGCCCTTAAAGAAAAAATCAACCGTCGACCGTACTGTGCGACCGTCTCGAGGGGGCGTACTTTTCTAGAGGAGAATATCGGCGCTGTTGCAATTATGGATCCCCACTCTGTGATTTTATTTTATAGCAGTGCACATCAAGACAGCGGCAAATTGAATTTCCCCATATCTCCATAACTAAGAGATATTCGTGAAACACGAAATGAACGATTCGCAAAACAATGATTTTCAACATAACCACCATGTTTAGTATATTATTATCAGCTGCTACTGCTCCGTTTCGATCTCGCTTCACGCCCCCGATCGAGAGCAGGACTCACTCGCACAGCCCTCAATGAATTTACAATTTTTCTTTCTTACTTGGAGAATCTACTATCTATCATCTCTCGGAAATGTAATGTCAAATGAAAAAAAACATGAGAGCTTTGTTGCGGATTCAAAAACTTTAACACAGTGCATTTTGAAAGAGTGTTTGTTTTTATTTCATTTGGGATGAAAGCATCCTCAACAACGCAATTATTGCGCTTAGAATAAAGTGTCATCTCGGAGCATAGATTAACATGGATTCTAACAGATATTGTAAGCGCGACTCTAAGTGGCAACATAACTTTAAAGATTGATACAAATTATTCACCTTGTCTTCATCCACGACTCATCCGGTCACACTACTTCATCTTCTAGATTTCTAGATTCCTACTATTAATAATAAAACCCTTCAAAATCAAACAGAATTGGAAAGTCTCAGGACATTCGAAATAATAGGATGCTTGTGAAACACAAAAAAAATCAAGGGATCATTCCAAATTCACCAATGTTCTCCCTATTTCTCATCAAACTACCACTCAGTCCCTCACCAGGAGGAGTGCCTCTTCATGGTAGTCGGAACGTCTTCTCACACGGCTACATATATTGAAATTGGATTGAAAATAGGTGAAAGGGTCGAGAAGGCGACTGTGGGCAGGTTGCCGACGTGTTCAGCCCGTACTGCAGGGTAATGATGCGGGTAAGGACTTACATTGTAATGTGAACCAAAGGAACTACCGTGGAACATCACTCGAGATTTTCATAAATCTATGAAAAGACAAGTGATGCACAAACTACATTGATCAAAAATCCTAGATGGGGTACAAACATCCCAGAATCAAATATTTGATGAGGATGGCATTGTCTTCAGCCAGTACAACGCTCGATTTTGCAAACTCTCCTCTCTCCTGCTTTATCTTCAATCATCTTGAAACGAGTTAAACAAGAAGTCCATTTCAATTATCGCGGTGCCTTCCTCGCATGCTCCACTACTCTTGCACTGACCTGCAGCAGTGCCCACTGGAGAAGGTAAAGCGACGACCACCAGTAGCTTCGACTCGCACAGCCCGAACAGCTGCTTTAACCTATGGTATTTTATTTATTTTCTGGGGAATCATTTGTGCAAAGTATTTGAAAAGTTCCGCGAAAGGCATGTGAATCGCAAATGAACGAAGCATTAGCCATGATGAACATGCCGATTCTAGCGTTACTCGAAAAAAAGTAAATGAAATGATTAACTAATTTGCCATATCATATTGTTATATTTGTTATGAAGCTCCATGCAATCGCTCTTCCACGTCTCGGCTCAAATATAAGATACTCGTGAAACACGAAATGAACAATTCGTTAAATCTGGTATATTTAACTTGGACGCGCCAACATTTTTAACATATTCATATCGAGAGTCTTTATGACTTTTATGATTTGCATTGTTGGAATTGCAAACTCGTTTTGACAAGGGAGAGTACATAGAAAAGTCTTAATTCATTATCGAAAAATAATCATCAAGGTAAAAAAAATCAAGGTCTGGTCCAAATACAGCAGTGTCTGTGGCCATATTTCCTCTCGCAAAACTAGTACCCGAAATTGACATTTGCCCCATTCACCAAGGAAATATTCTCTTCGCATTTTGACTTCTCTTGCCTTCCCAATAAGCGATAAAATTATTGAAATAGTGAGAGATAGTCCGTCTCCTCGCCAGCTCTTCCACGAGTGACCATCGCTAAAGGTAACCAATGCGCCTCCATCAAAGCAAGGGAAAATTACTTAATGTATTTTTAAAATTTTTTTCTAAAGTTTTGAATTTTTAACACCTCTATCTTCAATAACAACCAAGTTCGATCCATTGCGAATACATCGACATACTGAAGCATCGATGTACATGGCTTCCAAGACAAGACAAGTGACTGTAATGAGGGAAGGCCTTCCGTGAGAGCAAACATTGCTGACCTGGTGCTATTCCACTCTGCCAGCCATATCATCCGCAGCTGATGCTGCTGCATCATCCGCTGTTAGTTGATGATCTTACATGAGGATACGTCGTGCCCTGCAATAATATTTCTTATATTTCTTTGCTGTCGCTGATCAGCGAATTAGTCGACCTTAAAAAAACAAATCTGACGGCAACTCACGAGTTTCGTCATTGATATTTTGTTTGATCCAGCTATTCCTGATCAATCGGTCCTCCTTCCGGAATGTATGATTTGAAATACTAAACTCAATAGGAATCCGGGGATTTAGGTAGGTGGAAAGAATTTAAATAAATGGCTCTTGCAAACTGGTGTTTCACGAACGTGCCAAATATTCGGATGAGAGTTGTGTCGTTTAGTATGTCACTGAATAATAGCATTTTAAACATGCGATCTGTCTGATGCGGTGTCACCTCGCCATATTGTTTTTAAGTTTTAAAAAGCAATACTTGTTTCCTGTATGTGGCCCAATTTCTCGAAATCATTGATATTTTCTTTTTCATTTCTCCATTGTCCCAGAATATTTTTGGGGTGGTGAATGTGAATGTGTAATTTTTCTGATCAGCGAAATTTTGTTTCAAACAGTGATCCAATCTAGTCAATATCTCTGCTTCTACCTCATAGTTACTTCTCTTATTTCTTTGTTGCATACTCTATTGAATCTCGCAGGAAGGCCATCGTCTTGATAATCGTCAGAGATTTGACGACAGAACTCCTCCATGGCTCTTCTCACCTCTTTCCTTGCTCACACAAGTATACCACTATCATAAAAAGCCTGCTTTTGAAACATACGTTGATGTGTGTGGTACTCTCGATGTATCTGAACCGAGACTACCACACGCATCATTCAAAGGCAATCTACCGAGAAGCATTGACACATCGGAGCACTAAATCGCATAAATTTGATATACGGGCGATTATGAAGAGAATGCCACTACCTGTTAGAGAGAAAACAGTTAATTGATATTCTGGTACAAGTCGACCACGCATTTCCGACTGCTGCAGCCCTTTATTTCTGGTCTAATCGAGGGCGGAAAAGGCATCGTGATCTGAATGCTAGCAGGAAGCGTAGAAAAAAACATAGAATAACATTTTCGAAGGGAATCCATCGATTGTTTTCTGTAAATCAACATTATTCCCGATAAAGCTGTGACGCGATTGCTTTCCCACATCTCTACCCAATTATGAGACACATTTGAAACACAAAACGGCTGATAAAATATCGTCTGCAGAACTGTCACCGAGCAATTATTCTATCCGCAATACGCGTTCTGTCGTTTTCCCAACCAATGAGAGTGTTTAGTGTTTAAAATGAAGGTAGTCACTTAATTCGTCATCTCTCCTGCCCGTCCTCACGCGCGCTATCGTCGACGGCATCGATGATTTGGAGTTGATTCGATATCTGCAAGAACCACAGCATGTACTTTTGAATTTTTAAAACTTTTGTTGTGTCGTTTGTTTGGGTATCATGGTCTGATCGATCATTCAAAAGAAATACTATGAGAATATATTGTCACATTGTAGCAACGATCCACTGGGTGTGTTCTACATTAGTTCCCACAGAAGATTACAAATTCTATGACGAGTTATCTTTTCTCACCTTTCTTGGCTACTGTTGCTGCAGTTTCTCGCCGTTGAACGATAATCTGCTCAATATAAATTTAATGTTAACTCGAATCACGCCTTTTTCCCGATTTCGTAGATTATAATAAAAGGCAGTCATGACCAAAACAAAGTTGCATTGATACACTATCATGTGAATGTGAAAGTGAAACAGGAAAATAACAACCCTGTTTTCACAATGATGCCCATTCTCAAAAAAAGGTCGATCACTCAGCTTCTTAGGAGCTTGTTCGTGTGGTGGAATTTCCATTTCCACAGTTGCAACTATGATCACGAAGAAATTCAAAACAAAATTTTAAAAAATAACATGATCTCAATTTCGAACCTTGACAACGCACTGCATTTTTTGGCGATAAATTGAAATATTTTAGAACGACACACCTGGGAGTCCACTGAGCATTAGCCTCTTCCTCAGCCTCTCGTTGCAGTTTGATCATCATGCGTGCAGAGAAGACAAACGCACACAATTTGACGGCGAGCATCCCCGACTCAAACAGCACGTACATATGCTGTGAATTAAGGAATGATATTTGTTAGTGAATACCAAGATACTCTTTTCGCGGGCTACCTTCTACTGATTCATCGCGATATCAGACAACGACATTATATATGTTTTCAGCGCCGACTAGCACAGCACGTGATTGCAATTCGAGGAATATTAATATTTTATTGATCAACAGCGGAGAAGAAGCAGTGTTATAATATTTCATGACAATTTCATCGACGTGTGAAACAACAAATGGTAATTTATATTTGAATCCCTACCCGTATAGAACAGTTGTATGTTTTTCTAAATTGGTTTGCATTTAAAAAAACCTCGAACATGCTTTTTAATGTTTGTTTTCTTATTTTGTTCCAGGATCAGATACAATACCAGTATTGACTCGGAAATTGAAAAAAAAAGAATATGAGAAATTAGTGAAACGCAAAATTGAAAAAAAAATCTCGTGCTTTCCTAAGCACCGAGAAAAAGTTTTTTTTGAATATAATAGAGATTATTCATCACTTCACTTGTGATCATAGGCGCCTAACCGGGAAAAATTATTATACCGAATTAGTCGAACTTTTACAAAATATCACGTTGTTCACGAGAGAATCGAGCTGTCCCAGGGAATGGAGAGAAAATCGTAAAATTGGTTCTTAAAAGCTTTGGTCATCCCAAGACATGCTTGACTGACCCCCGAAGTCTCAATATGCATACTTCATTTTGGAGCTCCCTATGCCGGGACAGCTATCGGCTGCACCTTCTTTGACCGCTCTTTTCTCGGTTCTATTGAACTATAGACGAAAATTGTCCACTGAGTGACCCCCGCTCATTTTTCGAGCTCTATCGATCCTTCTAAACCATTTTCCATGAAAATCAGTTTTAACAATGGTACATTCTGGGCCAAATTTCTCAAAAGTGTAGGAAAAGGTGCAAACGAAATTTGCAGAGTGCGTGCAGTTCATAAAGAGCTTTCGAACGATATGCTTGCGCCAAAAATACGGACACTTAGACGCCACTTATGACCATTTCACGATGCGCGATCATTTGAAGTCATTTCATTCACACCGATTCGCTCGCTTTCGAAAGCAGGAAATGAAATTGGAATTGAAAGGTGTAGACTGTAGAGTTCTCATATTTCGGATACGTTTCAAGTTCGCATAAAATAGCTGATTGCTTATGAGGAACATAGTGGACTTGAAACCTATCCGATATAGAAGAACTCCAATATTTTCTTCTTTCATTACATTTCCTGCATTCGAAAGCGAGCGAATCGGTGTGAATGAAATGACTTCAAATGATCGCGCATCGTAAAATGGTCATAAGTGGCGTCTAAGTGTCCGTATTTTTGGCGCAAGCATATCGTTCGAAAGCTCTTTATGAACTGCACGCACTCTGCAAATTTCGTTTGCACCTTTTCCTACACTTTTGAGAAATTTGGCCCAGAATGTACCATTGTTAAAACTGATTTTCATGGAAAATGATTTAGAAGGATCGATAGAGCTCGAAAAATGAGCGGGGGTCACTCAGAGGACAATTTCCGTATATCATTCAATACAACCGAGAAAAGTGCGGTCAAAGAAGGTGCAGCCGATAGCTGACCCGGTATAGGGAGCTTCAAAATGAAGTATGCATATTGAGACTTCGGGGGTCATTCAAGCATGCCTTGGGATGATCAAAGCTGGTAAGAACCAATTTTACGATTTTTTCTCCATTCCCTGAAATTGCTATTCTAGCTCGATTCTCTCGTGAGAGGCGTGATATCAAATTTAAAAGCAAGTCACGTGTTTCATCAGCAAAATATTAAGCATTCTACCGCTCTTCTTCAATCTCCCTTTGGCTTTGAATGCATATAAAATACACAATTTATTAATATACCAATATCGTAGTGCATAATAAAACACTCGACCGGCAGTTCAGTTTAAATGAAACTATATGTCATTCATCAGTACGGTGACAGTATTCAGCTGTGTAAATAGCATATTCTTAAGAGACGTTCCACGAGAAAACGTAGCTTTTGGGAGGGGTCGACGGATGACTTTTTTGCTACCCCCTCAACTTTTCGCTGGTGAAGTTTCCATACCGAGTGCTGATATTTGGCACAATATGAAGCGCTGTGGTGCACTTTCCGAAAAATGCCAGATCATGCCCAAAAAAAATCGAAAATTTCATTTTTTTTTAAAAGTTCGACATTATAGGTTTTCTAGGTCTATTTTTCGATGAAAATAACGAAAACCATACTTTTATAGCGATCAGACATCGCGAAAGTGTCCAAAACTCCGATTTTCGTAGTTTTTTGATTCCCCTGAAAAAATTTACTCCGCGTATCCCTGAGATTTCCTCATTTTCGGATTCTCCATGCAAAACTGCACAATATACTCGAAAATTAGCGAATTTTATAGATGGGCCCAGAAATTATAAGATTTTGATCTTGACATACTCAGAGACGAAATTTTTCAAACTTCAGATTTCGGGTTCGACACATAACTCATTCAAAGAGCATGAAAAGTTATGTCCAAAACCAAAAAATCACCGGAATCCGTCAACGCTGACGTCAGTTAGGCATAATCATTTGAAATACTTCATGCAAAACGACGATAAGTATTTCGGCTATAACATTTTCAAATCTCATTTTGGTGGCCTGGGATATCGAAATTCGAATTCTACGAGTGAAATTACGTTAAAAAGTGCACTTTTCAAAACATTCCGAGATTTCAAGTTTTTCACCTTATTTCGGGCCAAAATTTTCGGGGGGGGTGACAAAACGGCAACGACAAAACGGCAACGCGGCTTATTTACGACAAAACGGCAACGACATAATGGCAAGCGACAAAACGGCAACGGAGCATAACTCAGTGGAGAGTTGTCCTAGAACATCAGGAATGGTCTGTATCACATCCGTATATTTTCTCCGTAATTATCAATAACATGATCTTTGATCTTTTGGAGGTTGACGACAAAACGGCAACGAGCCATAACACCACTCAGATTCATCCCACAACTCACGAGAAGGCATCAACCGAGAGCTAATGACTTGCTCTATCCATTCGACATCTAATCTTTGATCCTTGACCAACTGACGACAAAACGGCAACAAGCCATACAACGGTTCAGAATCATTCCACAGCGCTCAGATCGGCACCAATCGATAGCTAATGGCCTGCACTATTCACTCAACGTCTGATCTTTCATATTCCACCAACTGACGACAAAACGGCAATGATCCATATCTCCGTTAACGCGAGCTTCTGGATGATTCTCAGTAGTGTTTTGGCTCGTTGCCGTTTTGTCGCTAGTTGATTAAAGATCAAAGATCAGATGTAGAATGAATAGAGCAGATCATTAGCTATCGATTAGTGCCGTTCTGATCGGTGTGGGATGATTCCGAACCGTTTTATGGCTCGTTGCCGTTTTGTCGTCAGTTGGTCAAAGGTCAAAGATCAGATGTCGAATGGATAGAGCAAGTCATTAGCTCTCGGTTGATGCCTTCCCGTGAGTTGTGGGATGAATCTGAGTGGTGTTATGGCTCGTTGCCGTTTTGTCGTCAACCTCCAAACGATCAAAGATCATGTTATTGATAATTACGGAGAAAATACGGATGTGATACAGACTATTCCCGATGTTCTAGGACAACTCTCCACTGAGTTATGCTCCGTTGCCGTTTTGTCGCTTGCCGTTATGTCGTTGCCGTTTTGTCACCCCCCCTTTGATAAACATTCGTCAGTAGGTTTTCCGAATCCTTCATTGTCGTGTAGGATAGAGAGAGGTATATCATAATGTGTCGGAAGTGGGTCTCACCAGGAACATACATCGTTTCTATACCAGAGCTTAACTGAATGAAAGGGAATGGGGAGTTGTTTACTATAGAGGCCCATCACTGGCTGTTATTCACTAGGAACGAGGGAACGCCAAAGCGCACTTGCGACGAGCAGTGTTAAAACAAAACCATGGACAAAGACTTTCGCGCCAACCTGATATTATGGATATTATTACATACAAATAACGCGAAAATGAACGCAATACATTTAAAGTACAACATTCAATAGAGTGAGCTCGAAAAGTGAGCTTTTACGAATTGAACGAATTGTCTACGAATTGAATCTACACGGTTCTACGAACTGAAATTTTCAATTAATTCGGAGAATGGGATTTTGGGGCGAGTCAATAGCGCTTCAAAATATATGCAATTTAGGGAAAGTGATAGATAGATAGACATTAGTGCATTTCGTTCAGACTAGTTCAGAAAAATACCGAATATTCGTTTTACAAAACTAGATCATTGTATGTGCGTCTGGCTTGCTGATCAACTTTCCCTCAATTATGATAATGGGAAATTCATAATATGGGTACGGCTTAGTCGTATAATCGATAAATTTGACATCTCGCAGCTTTATATTGTGATGTTTGTTGGATGCTGTGGCCAGTTATCAAGGCAGCACTTCACAAATTACCACACTTAATTTATCTAGTGAGTGTGATATTGGTATGCATTTAACATATATTTTATTCAAGGGTTTCATTCGAAGTTTAACAAGCCGAAGCGCTATCACATTCTGTGATGAGTTGATGTCCGGAACTGTAGAAGTGAAGACGGTTGAGGGTTTTCTTGAAGTAAGTGTAGGCGAAGATCGCCAAGACCAGGACAAGTGCAAAGAGGCCGAGAATGAAGAGCCGATTGTGAGACGTCATCGAGTAGAGATCCGCAATCTGCAAGCACATTATCATCAATCTCATCAACTTACTACCTCCTTCTGCAGGTTCTGGTCACTGAATCTTTCCATTATCACTGAACTGGAATCCACCTCGTCTTCTGGTGTGATCTAAAATTAGGTTCCCAAAAATCGAAATAGAAAAAAAACCGACCGAGAACTTTGGCTTTGATTGATTACAGATGCGCTGCATGTCCTGGACGTCAATCTAAATGAATCTTTTTCTCAATGTCGAAACTAATTATGACTAAATAAAAATTGCATGTTAATTGAACCAAAAATAATGTTTACACGATCATGTCTGCTAGCATGCTTAGGAAACTTATTTGTTTTTTCCCGTCGTACGTACCTCTATGTCCATCGGAATCAGAAGGACCACACGGAGTTCATTTGCGCCAAGCTTCACGCAGGAATTGCGATTCAGTTTCTGATAGGTGGAGAATGTGGCATTCTTCACTGACCAATTTCCTAAAAATCACTTCACCAATGATTTATATATTGATCAAAACTACTGTGTCGTTATTGGTCGGAGGTTTTTTTTTCAATTTCGAATGCAAAATGACCTGACTAGTAATAATATTCCTGACTCCTGCTTTGGCGCAGTACATGTACTCATAACCAGCCTGGCAGTCCTCCAGAGTCATTCGGTATTCCTGCCCAACGCAGACAACGGACTTGCGAACGCTGCATTTATCTGAAAAGTATTTTAGGAAATTGTACAAAAAATGAACACAATGTGTACCTGTAGTCGTCGACAGTGCTGTTGCGGTAAACAGCTGAAATTGTACCTTGAACTGATTACGAAAATTTATTACGAAAAAACGACCTACCTGCGAAACCACGTAGCATAGAATGATGCTCACTCGCATGGTGAGGATAAGGAGCTGCTCAAAGTGGCCATAGTATTCTCCTTTTATCACAGCCATGAACCGTAATCAGAGAGCGCACATTAGTAATCAAATCGCGCCAAACACAGCAGCGGGTGATAGGGCGGCCCTCAATAGCAATGAATGCAGTTCGAGTGTTGGTACCACAATTTATTCATTTAGAACACTCTTTAGTGGCTCAGGCACCGGATACAATGTGTTAAGTAAAGTGACAGAGACCCGAATTTCGAAATGTGACCTAAATCGTGCTCTTTCCGTAATTAGCAAATAATCAACACACATTTTGACACATTTATGGCTCGGACAGAGCTAGCTCATCAAATCTACAACTGATGTAGCATAAAATACAAAATCAAGAGTAAAATAGTCATGTATTTACGATAAACAGACAATAATTAGTAATCATCCATTACTAATCAGCATTATCAATCACTTAACACGACGTAGCACGATCGGCATCACGCGGACATAATTAACGAAACAAATTCTCGGAAATGGAATACTCCCTTGGTCTTTTGATTACTAATCAAAATTACTCCCAAATGGAATAAAAACGGGTTCGACTTTTTTTGCTTCATCCATCGATCAATCGATTGAGTATGAGACTTCTCCTTGCCTTCGCTCTCCTCCTTATCTCGAAGATAACGGTCGACGCCTGCTGCAAGAAGAATGGTTTCGCTAATGTGAGAAATCACATTTTCCTCAACTGCATTATCTTTTCGAAATCATAATTTCCAATTGGAAATGGGAATTTATTATCCAAAACTCCACGATTTCCATGTTTGCAGTGCTGTGGCAACGGGCCGTGCAACATCTTCTGCTGCAACTGCAATGATGGATGCGATCCGCGATGTGACACCAACTGTGAGTGAGAGGGCAATCCACGAATCAACAATGTATCACACATGTTATTCCTGTTGAGATCCACAACGAGATAGGCAAACCAGGGCGATCTTTGACTTATGCAAGTGTGCGTATGTGAATGAATTCAAAATATGGAATGCGAATGCGAAAACGAAAGTTTCAGGGATTCGATCATCGGAGACGCTGGAGTTGTTGCATCAGTTATTGGAAGAAAGACGAGAGAGGCAAATTATGGTTATGGTCGCACTGATTATACCATTTTCAGAAGCGTTACTTTCGCACAACGAAATTTGGTGAACATAAGTATCGCTATGGGAAAAATGTTACAATTTTGTAGAACAGCGTGTGGTAGCGCAAGAGCGTTTCGTGGAAATAGACGTGAACGGGGATGGCGTGATCTCGGACGAGGAGGGACGAGCATTCCTCAAGATTAACGCTGCACCCTCGGACAGATTCAAGAGAGACATTGATCAGAATGAATGGTGAGTATTCACGATTTTATCAGGTTGGCATGAAAGTCTTTGTCACTTTTTCAAAACTTTATTTCTTGGGGAAATGAAAAGCATGAGTTCAATTATACCTGTCATCATTATTGACAATATGTGCCCAACGTACCTGCAATGTATGAATCCCCTCCCTTTAGAACCCGCCTGGGCACGATGCAAAGTTTTGCTTAAGTTCAACCTCGAGACTTCCACGGGAATTGAAGGCCCTACCTCGAACGGCGTGGGCCAGGTCTGCGAAAAGCCCATAACCTGGCAGTGCCATGTCAGGAGAATACGGGGGGTGAGGGAGAACCATCCATCACTATCCAGCCAGCTCATGCTTGATTTGATTCGAGACCTGGTGACGGGGGTCATTTTGATGAGTATATGCTTTCTTCTCCTTCAGCCTTGAATGATCGACTTCCAGCTTCAAACTAAGTAGGTATATGACGTACTTGACCCCGGTGATTAACATGCCCTCAGGTAGCTCCCATTAGATCACGCCATCCACTCCCCACCACATTGACAGCTTGTTTTTCTTGGGGTGCAGGTCAAGTTTGGGGACACCCTGTGAAGTCTCCCCTTCTCCAACCCGCTTGGCTCTCATGTGGGTGTTATCGTAAAGAACCCACTTCTCATTCCCCGTTATGAGCCTTTCCAGCCATCGATCCCCGCCTCGGAGAATGGGGAGAGTAATGGAATCATCGACTCGACGGTCACGGCTGGCTTGGCTCAGATCATGGGATATGAATCAACCGATAAATTTCCTCATTCCAAGAGCTCTCAAGCCTTCTTCGACAGTCCTATGGTGGACTCTAAGTGCAATAGTCATTTCACGGGCACTTTGAAATGGGTCTGTTTCCACAACTTTCTTCAACGTTTCCAAATCTAACTGACCAGGTCTTCCAGACCGATCCTGATCATTGAGGGAAAAGTCGTCTTCTTCGAAGCGATGAAACCAATTCATTATGGTGTTGTACAGGGGACACGTGTGTCATAAACATTCTTCAGTAGGGTATCTGAGTCCTTCATCGTGGAGTCAGATATTGAGATGCAAATCAGAACATGACGGAAGTGGACGGCACTTGGGACATACATTGTTCCTCTACTTGAACCTTACTGATGGGAAGGGAATTGGAAGTTATTTACCATAAAGGTCCTTCACTGCTTATTGTTCACTAGGCACGAGGAAACGTCAAAGTCCATCTGCGACGAGCAGTGAACAAACAAAACCATAGACAAAGACTTTCATGCCAACCTAATACCTAGTGTGTTCGTATATCATCAGGATAATTACAATAATTATGTAATTCTGATAAATATGCGTTAAGTCTTTTTACAGGTTCGTCAAGATTGATACGAATCGTGATCGATTCATTCAAGCCGAATTATTCGATCATAGAATCTCTTAATTATAATGCGAATTATGTATCGATCGAAGCCGCACTAAAAGCAATATTTAATCTGGGATCTAAACATTTGAGTATGTATATTTTTAACATGTTGTTCATTGAAGAATATTTCAATAAACCTTCAATTCTTCGTTTTATTATATTTTCATACAAATATATTACATTCGATTAATCAGGCCTGGTACTTCCTTTTTTCTAGATACATCACTGTTGGAATCTGGTTATCGATTTTTCCAATTTCTTGAAGGAGCTCAGACAATGATTGAATTGCACCGGACTGATCGATATTTCCCCTCCAGATTTCTAAAAAAAATATTATTTGCATTACCTAAGCAATAGTTACCATCACCCTCTCCAATTCCTCGATTTCCATCATTAGTTTTCTAGCCTCAGATGCTGCTGCTTTTGTGCTTTCCTAAAATTGTCATGTCGATCAGAAAAATATGACTAAATTTAACCTCAATACCCCCCAGAAACGTGGCTTGGGGATGTTCGACCTTGAGTTGCTGCATTACTACAGATTCATCATTCATCAGGGATTCTTCGATCGATAATTCTTCCTTGAGAAGCGCCAGTTCTCCCTGAAAATGATTGTGTTATGAGAATGACAAGTTTTAGCTCTCAGCCCTCCGGTAATATCACATATTGAAAGTAGTAAAGATTCAATAGATCATACAGTAATATGCAGTAATGCAGTAAGATCTAATCCTCTGCTACGTTCCGCCAGAAAATCGCGAATGTGTATGAACCGAATACGAACTGGCTCATGAAAACCTCTGAAAAAATATTGCATTTCTTTTTCGCCTTTTCGGTAGAAACCTGATTCCTTCGATTCTCTTTTCCCATTCCGCTTCTGACTTCCAGAGCTCGATGCGCGAAAGATCGAGCATCAATGCAACCTTAAGAACTGTTGTTGGAAATTAATTGGGCATTTTTTTGTACGAGTATTGCAAATTGCAGTGGAATACCTGTGATTGACGCATTGCTTGAATTTCTTCAAAAACCCGTGCCATTTCATCTTTCGCCTGTCTCAGCTTCTGTTCGAACTCCTCTTTCGCCCTATTTGATTGCTCCTCCATTCTGCGCATTTCATCAGAACCTACAAAGGTCGTGTTTATCAATGTTCAAATAGTATCACGCGTGTCGCGTAAGAATCGAATAAAATCGGGAGGTCTTGATCACAACTTTTGATCCCTATGTTTTTATATATTTTTCGAAAGCTAATAGGGTCCCCCACAAGAAAGCTTCGAGCTTGTTTGCAAAACTATTATTTCTGACCTTATTTAGGTCGTTAAAGTTTGCGTGGCCCAAAAAAATGCGAACTTTGGAGGCGCACAGCTCCTTTCAAATTCAATTTGATGGCAAACTGAACAGAACGATTTGTTCCCAGCATCAATACGAGTGACCGTATGCCATTAGCTTGCCAGTATTTTAATTTGCTTATTTATAGAACGTTTAAAATTAATCATTTTCACTACAAATCGAAACCAGATAATTTTTTAAGCTCAATATATAGATCTCGCAAAGACGAATCGAATGATATACCTAATGTATGGTCTGATGTTGTGCGTTCTCGAGATACGACATCATAAGCATTTCCCGGCCTCTCATTTTGAGACGAAATCCATTGTTCTCCCGATCATTTCTCGCGCTCTATCACTTTCTCCCTCTCATTTCGACTGAAACATATCCCATTTTCACCTCTGAACATTAATGAAATTGATTGAGCTTCAAACTGTTTCTGAAGCATACACGAATTTGATCAATAAAGCGTATTGAGAGGCCGGGAAAAGTGAGAGAGCGCGAGAAATGATCGGGAGAACAATGGATTTCGTCTCAAAATGAGAGGCCGGGAAATGCTTCTGATGTCGTATCTCGAGAACGCACATCATTAGACCATACTTTAGCCATATCATTCGATTCGTCTTCGTGAGATACATCTATTGAGCTTAAAAAATTCTCTGGCTTCGATTTGTGGTGAACATGATTAATTGTAATGGTATTATAATTAAGCAAATTAAAATACTGACAAGTCAATGGTATAGGGTCACTCTTATGAATGCTAAGAACAAATCGTTTTGTTCAATCTGTTACCACTTTGAATTTGAAAAGAGCTGAATGCCTCCAAAGTTCGAATTTTTAGGGCCACGCAAACTTTAAATCCCTAAATAAGGTCAGAAATTAATGATATGCAAAAAAGCTCGACGCTATGTTGTGGGGGACCCTATGGACTACCAAAAAATGTATTTTGTTCATTTTCGATTTTCCGGTTGTGATCGCGTTTATTGGATTCTTAGATGACACGCGTGGTATGAGCTTACATTCCTCCCTGATTTTCAGGGACTCCATGGAGTAGTCGTTTCTTATCTTCTCCCGTTCATTTTCGAGCTCGCAAAGATGTTCTTCCCATCTGCGCATATTATTAATATCAATATTTTTAATAATAATTCTTCAATGCTCATTATATCATGCATCATAATATCACAACGTTTAGAGAAGATACGAAGTCTGATGATGATAACTTGCCGTTTCTTCTCCTGTTCTCGTACTATTCTTGCCCGGTCTTCTCTCATTTCACCTAACAATTCGTCCCATTGTCGTTGAATATACGCTAAAATTGATAAGCATTTCCTTCAATCCTTCCACGAACAGTATATAATCACAATCCCATGTTGAATACTTTATGTTGAATATCTTTCAAACCTTCTCTTTCCTTTCTGAAATGTTCATGAATGCTCGACGAGGCCTAAAATATTTTCATTTAAAAAAGTAAAGTTTAATCATTCGAACCATTTTATATCCATCAGAAATAAGCCGGGAGATGCAATCCGTAAAACTCACATATGCATAAGGATTGTTCATCTGTAAAATGATCATCATCGAATTGGGGATTAACAATAGGCAAGTATTTGTGGACACAAACCACATGACATCGCATAATAGACTTGTGATTGCAAATACTTTATACACACTTGACAGTACATTTGGGCAGTTGCATCAACATTTGCTCTTTCAACAGTACAATAAGGTATACATCAGGACAAAATACTGGTCTTACGCTTGGGGGTTCTTCTCCCCATTTTGCTTGTCAGTTTCGGGAACCTTTTCATCCCCTTGACCTGCCCTCTCTCTCGCCTCCAACCTCGCTCTCTCATCGAGGTACATTTGTTGCAGAGCGATGAATGCTTTCTCCGAAGTGTTTGGTCCTTAAAACAAACTTTTCAAAAATATGTATAGCTTGAACATGGTACAATCAAAGTTACCTTGAAGCGATGGGATCTCGTTGAAGAGAGTCTCCATCTGAGCAATCAGGCCTTCCACATCAAGGAGATCGTCAATGCTGATCTGCTCCTGGAAATTGAGAATTCAGGAATCAAAGCATGATTCTCTCATTTTGTGGATACGAATAAGTTGTGCATTTTTTCAGTCCCATTTACATTTAAGAATCGAACGATTCCAACTTCACGTAATAAGCACGAGAGGAAATTACGCTTTTAATAATAAATAAAACGAGGGATTTTAAAATATGAGATATACATCATTTAACCCACCTTCTTGTTCCTCATAACAAACAGCTTATTCTGCATTGCGATCACTACATTCTGCATCTTCAGCAGGCCTACCTGCATTTTAAAAAAATATATTATTAAGTTCTTAAGATTGAGAATTATGTTTTTTGATGAAATTTATAAACATATGAGCTAATGCAAACTACAAGAATGCTCAACATAATCTTTAAAAAAACGATTTTAAATTAGACTAAAGGCTAACTTTGGCCTGAGATTTGACGTGGAAGTCGATATTCTGGCAAGAGTCCAGCTCGTTGAGCAGACCAGTCCGTTGTGATCTTCCAGTTTCGCAAAGCTGTGACATCTTCTTCGCCTCGAGCTGTAGAGATAATCAAAGTGGCAAACATGTTCGGCGTTTGAACAATGCTAGCGAATGACAAATTTGACACATTCTATCGTTAAAAAAACTACACCGTGCAATTTTCTAGAGATTCACTGTGATTAGGGGAATATTTCAACCTCACCTTCATGTCTTCTCCACACTGACCGTCAGTGATCTAAAAGTATTTTAAATATGACTTTTACGTTATTAAAACGCGATTTTAATAGCGTGCCTTACCTGTTCGCATATGGTATTGTACGACGCCCTGATGTCGGACACATTCCTTCGGATATCACCAAAGAGTTGATCGAGTTGTTGGGCTTCTGAAATTTGATCGTTTCCATGTTGTTTCCATGTTTCCATATACCTCATTTCTGCACGATTTTGATCAAAATTGGAATGTTTTTGATGTGCTTATCAGGTGTTTGTGAGAAGAGGCCTCGCAGTATTTCGATAAGTGCTGTCAAACCGCGGCACCACCCTCCACATTTCTCGTGTTATCTCTCAACTGATAAGGCATAGTCAGGTGAACACTCATCGGCTTCTCGCTCAAATTCCATCTCACCCAAGCGTTATGCTATTGATGATATAATATGGTGCGAGCAAACCAGAATCATGAGCCTATTGACATTATATATTATAGATAGCAAGTACGTGATCCGGCATACATTCTGGGGTGGAAAGGAACAAAAACAGAGTAGGACATAATTTGGAGAAAAAAACCACCTTTATCCGCCAGAATCGATCGAGGGACGTTCTGGATGTAGGAGAGGGCCCTGGTCATCGTTTCGTTGTGCGATCTCTCTAGAGCGAGTACTCGATCAGTAGTTTCTCTGCAACATCTCTCGATATTTCGAAACCGCCCCCATGATCATCGACAATTACGAAAGTCCCATGTTATTGGTCTTGATTAGGTAGCAACTTGCCGCGGAATTTGAATAATCTTCTCTAAGAGTTCCCCTCGTGCTTGTTCAACTTTTTCGGTTTCTCGTTTCATGGCATCGGTGTGACTCCTTTCCTACAATTTGGTAATATTTCCATTATTTGCGTTTGTTTAGTTTTACTTGTAAGGTAGGTAAATGAGTGCGAACCTGTTGTAGTCGTTGTTCATTGTTTCTTGCGAGTTCCTCATTATGGGCTTGATGTGAATTTTCCAATTTCTTTTGTGTATCTCTCAGTTCCGCTTTCAGCTCATCCAATTCCTTCTTATGATTGTTGATCGTTTCCTAAAATCGAAAATATGTGTTAATGATATGAGAGCTAAAAGATAAGTTATGTTTCCGCACATTCTTGGCAAATTGGAAAACAAAATGCATGGTGCGAATCTGAGCAAACGAGCTTTTTTTATTATTAATGATCACCCCACTTCCCATACCGAATATCAAAGGTGAATATATACAAATTAGTGGGCTAAATGAGCGGAAGTTGTGGAGTGGCAATTGGCCCAAGAAGTGTCAACAAACATGGCCGGTTCTCAGCTTACCTGATGCACATCCTTGAAAGGCACCGCAGCGTTGGCTCCCATAGCTCTACAATTACATCGTTCGAAAACATACATGCAAGTGATCAATCTCTCAAACCGATAAATCCATACTTAAATTATAATGTACCAATAAAAGTACAATGCTCAAACGGAAGTCCTCAAACACACATAACACAAACACATTGGAAAAAGCAAGAAATGGACAGCGATGGGATTCAGTCGACTATTTTATACGGAGAATTTTGAAATCGTCTTGACATGAAAGGGTTTGTGCTTTACGATAACGAATAGTGTTTACGGTGTAGTCTATCACTCGTGATCAACTATCGAAATTCGTATTGCATCACACTCTTTCAATTTGATTATTGTTCTCACACAAAATGAAAACTGCTTTCCGAACCTCGATTTTTTGAAATTTTGTTTCTGATACCGCAAATATTATATTTCCGGTTGATTCTCTTCAATAAATTAGGAGCGGTATTATTTGAACATTTTTCATATAACCTACACCACCAATATCGATTTACTAGGAAAGTTCCGCGAATTGGTGAGGAATCGTCTGACAGTTTTCTCTCGCCGGTCAGAGAGAAGAGAGTGCGTGCAAACCGAAGAGAGTCAGACGATTGCTCGAATTGGTATATTTCGGTGAATGCCACTATTTGTATGTCTTAGTTCATAATGGCCTTAGTTCATAAAGCTATCAAGGAGTTAAAAAGTGCAATCGAAAGCGCTCGGCAAGCCCGATAACATCTTGAAAGTGAATAGTAACGCTAAAATAATCGCTCATTCTCGAGCTGTACGACAAACAATGGCTTATTTTGAAGTGGTAGATCATACAATTAGATATTGAACACATTTGGTCGAACCAGCTGCATAGGCCTCCACTAGGGAGACACCCCCAATAGTACCAATAAACTAGTTTGTAATCCATGGCGATTTTCTGCCTATTTTCTGATGGCTAAAAGACACATTTTCCATCATTATTCCATCATTATCATTATTAAGACCTGCGTTATATCATGTTATATTGAAATATCACATATTCTTGCGAAGTTCATAGATCTCATAAAGACAAATAACCTCATATTATCCTGCTCTTCTATTGTTCTCTGCCGCTCTTCTCTCAATCTTCCTAAACATTCGTCCCACTGCCGTTGAATATACGCTAAAATCGATTATTTTTTATTTCAATCCACCCATACGCAGTATACAATCACAATCCTCATATACAACGCATGCTCTATATGGGTTAAACTGTATTATGAATCACCTCAAACCGTTTTCTCAAACAGTCATTTTTTGCAAGTGGCCACGATACTTTTTAAAAGTACATAATGATTATCTCACTAACCCGCTCTTTCCTTCCTGAAATGTTCTTGAATCCTCGATGAGGCCTTCAATGTGCAAATATGGTATGTATTTTTTAAATGTGCGCACCTTATCGTATCCATCAGAAATACATATTTTTACTACGTCCAAGAAAGTCACGCCTGAAAAGGATGTGTCCAACTGAAAAGCGGTCGTCATCAAAAGTTGAGATTATAATAGGTAATATAATAGGTGGCTTAAAAACCACATGCGCTAGCGCTGAACGAACTTGAATTTTCCAAATACTTTATACACACATGGACAATAAATTCAGTAGTTGCATCAATTGCTTTTCAATAATGCAGTGTACGTTTTCAATCGATTTCTGATATTTACTATTTGGTAATCAAAATGTGCCTCATTATTTTTCTCCGGTTGCATAATCGTTTCGTCTCTGTCCGGCCCGAAGTGATCTTTCCGCCGTTGTCAGGCCAACGAACGAGGGCAATCTCGCCAAAGCAGTCTCCAGTCCAATTATGTGGTTATTGACATCCGATAGATCAATGCCACCGATAGGCATCTGACATGATATTTTGTAGTCAAAAGGTTTTACCAAGTTTTTTTTCTTTCACAAGCCCTAATCTTTTGGAATAAGTGTGCTTTAAAATAAATAAATAGCTAGCTAGTGTCCCTGTGTCGGAAGTTGTAAATTGTAAAAAAATCTAAAATATTTAAATTCCTAACCGTTTTCTCTTGCAGTTGGACGAGTTTTCTCTAAAAGACCACACGAAATCGGCAGCATTTCTAGTGTAGCAGCCTGAAATGACGTGTAGTATTCCGCATTACATATCCGTATAAAATACAACATCAAATCAAGTTAAACATGCCTCCTCCTTGATTCGTGCCTCCTCCTTGATTCGAGCGTCTATATTGTTGCTTTGCCTCAATTGGATGAGAAATAAGTTTCCTCTCCGAAGTCCCTCTTCTACCTTTTCAGCCATGGTTATTGTTTCATTCTCAATTGTTCAGGTTAGATTTTTTTTAGCCATCAAACGTATATTGTACCTTCTTCGCGTCCTCCCTAGTGTTGCCCACTACCTGAAATGTGATAAATGATACTAACACCGACTCAAAGTTGTATTTTTTACCATTAGTCTGAGAACATTATATCAAGATCTTATTGAAATGATAGTTTTTCGAATATCCTCTGCGATAGCCACAAGTTGTGCGATTTCTGAAATTGGTAGGGCTTTTGAAACGATTGGTTGTCTTTTCAGGGAAATTTCTAGTCATTCTATTTGAAGATGCAGCCAGTCCATGTGGGTTTACATTTATCAAGAGACAACACTACATGATGCAGTCCGGTGGGCACTAGGTCGGATGAGAACTATGACGTCATGCCGTCGTTGATGTATCATATATCAAAGATATCTCAAAGGCGACATGACGACATAGTTATCATCCGGCTTGGTGTCAGTCCGGGTGATGTCGACTGTTACTTGACCTGCGTGTCCCAGCTAACCAACAAAGCTTCTAGGGAACATTCCTTGGGAACCTTGCTTGACGTTTTCGTTTCTAATATGAACTGTTACCATGCTCGGCAGTTCTCTCATCGAGGTACAGCTGATTCAGCGCGATAAAGGCTTTCTCCGACGTGTTCGGTCCTTGAAGTATAATGTGCAAAATGAAATGTACCTGTCGTCGTCTAATACTATTCGGAAACATCATTTCTTGATATATTAATCCATTTCACTTACTTATTCGGGCTATCATCTCATTTTTTCACACAATAAAAATATACAGACATATTGAATGATGACATTCGCTAAGTCGATATCCTCATTCTACCTTGAAGTGGCGGGATGTCGTTGAATAGAGTCTCCATCTGAGCGATCAGACCTTCCACATCAAGGAGATCGTCAACGCTTTTTTGATCCTGCTATTAGATCATGCGAGAATCAACAGTACGATACACTTAGTTTAGCGCCTATTAAAAACATTCGAACAAGCCCTGAACCAACACATTTATAGGTAGGAACCACAAGGGGTATTGCCGAAATGAAGCTATGTCACCCTAACCATGCTCAACATGCCCGTTGGTATCCATATAAGATCATACTTTTGGCTGTTTGTCGATACCTTATCCCAGAATCGTACTAGAGGGCATAAAGTAAAAAAAGAACAACGTAAAACGACAGAAAAGCAAGACAAGGGAGTGAGGGGCGGAGCCAATTCCACTCCATCCCAGTCAAAACGCCAAAAAATTGGGTAGAGCTTCGCTCTTTCCGGGTTGTGCCTTACACCAGTGAGGAGAGACAAAAATGTTATGCAGGCGCCCTTTCTTATTTTCATTCGCTCTCTGCAGGCGCCGTGTGAGAGAGATGGAAAAAGAGCCCTCCCAGACTACGCCCCCATGCACTCGTGCGAGATATATTTTTCCCAGGCACTCGCGTTTTTGTTCCTCAAAGCAAAAAGTTTATTTTGCATTGAAATTACCACGTTTTGCATTTTGAGTAGTCCAACCTGCAAATTGTGATGCATATTCATTAAAAAAATAATCATTTGAGGAATTTTGTCTGAGAGACAAACCTTTGCTTGAGATTTCACATGGAAGTCAATATTTTGGCAAGTGTCCAGTTCGTTGAGCAATTCAGTTCTCTTTGCTCTACCAATTTCACAGAGCTGTGAGATCTTCTTTGGCTTTGCCTGAATAGATAACAAATGTTGAAAATATTCTCATGACTTTCATCTCGGAGAGAGAGAGATGAGGGATCGCACACGCGAGTTGTCAAACTCTTTCTTTATGCCCCTACGGCAGGTAGAAATATGGAAAAACCGTGACTCTCACCTTCATTTCTTCTTGGATCCTACTTTCAGTGACCTACAAAAACACATGAACGTTCGGTTTGTTTCCTCAAATCGTTCTTTAACAGGTGCATTACTTGTTCGCACAGCATATTGTACGAAGCTCTGATGTCGGAGACATTTCTGCGGATTTCTCCAAAGCGCGGTTCGAGTTGTAGGGCTTCTGAAAATTGATAGTTGTTTTCATGATTTGTTACGAGCCAACTTTCATTATGATATCGAGATCGACTGGATTGCTGCGCTTATCTATTGTTTGTGAGGAGAGGCCTCGCAGTATTTCGATAAGCAATTGTACAGTGCTGTCGAACTGTCAAACCAATCTTCACATTTTGCGTTCTCTCTCTCCCTCTCTCCTTCCCTCTCGCTCATTCTCGCTTTTTCAACTGGGGAGATAAGAGAGTCAGGTGACCGACCACTACATCTTTTCGCTTGATATTATCAGCACTGTTATGCTATTGCTCGGGTCATATGGGGGAGAGCAACCGATAAGCAACTACAAGCGGTTGCTATGTGGTGATTAAATTATCGATCGTTTTGTCCGAATTCGACCTACTTTATTTATATTTATTTATTTATTTATTTATTTATCCATTGATCAAGGTCTGGGCCTGGTGGATGATACAGTTCTTCCATTTATCGGGGTCTCTTGTGCAAACGCTCCCCCAATTAGCTCCAAGTTGCTTCACAAATTCGTCCTTCCATCTTGTTTTTGGTCTGCCAATTGGCCTGGCTCGATCGTACGGAGTCCCGTCCATCACACGTTTTGTCCATCTGTCGTCATTTATAGATGCCAGTCTTGCGGCCCAAAACCATTTCCTTTCCATTGCCTGTGCTCGGATATCTGGGAGAGGGACTTTTAGAGACAGCCAATCATTCGTTCGGCGTTCCAATCTTGTTACTCCGCACATTTTCCGCATCATACTACGCTGTGCTACAATGAGCCGAGTATGTATCTTTTTCGTCGGACTCCATAGTTCAGATCCATATAACAGAGCTGGCACAACGCACATCATGTACACTCGTCTCTTCAGTCCCATTTCAATCTTTCTGTTCGTGAGGAACTCGTGAAACCGGTTAAACCCTCTCCATGCACTTCCGATCCTGCGATTAATTTCTTGCATTAGGCATTGATCAAAAGAGACGCGTATTCCAAGGTAGATGAAAGAATTGACGTATTTCAGAGCTTCGTGGTCAGCGATTAGTCGTGGCTGGTTTCGATTTGACATAACAACAGTCTTCTTCTTGTTTATAACGAGACCGACTTTCCTGCTTGCTGTGCATAGATCATCTATCATTGTTTGAGCTTCTTGCGCAAAATGAGAAACCAATACGACGCCATCCGCATATCTGAGATTGTTCAGCCGTTTTCCATCTATATTTATTCCGTAATTCT
The DNA here is from genome assembly GCA_036245805.1 of Pristionchus mayeri. Lineage (NCBI taxonomy): Eukaryota > Metazoa > Nematoda > Chromadorea > Rhabditida > Neodiplogasteridae > Pristionchus > Pristionchus mayeri. The sequence continues at coordinate 34,910,031 of BTRK01000003.1, forward strand.
GCCAGTTCAGCTCACTAAAACATTCTTGCAGCACTGCATTGAATAAATGAGGGGATAGTGGGTCTCCTTGTCGGACACCTTTTGCTATGTCAATAGGAACTTTTTCCTTGCCCAATCTCACAAATACTTCACTTTTGTTGTACACATTTCTCATAACGTTCACAATTTTAGAATGTATTCCTTGTTTTGACAATGCTGCCCAAACTGAACCGAATTCGATGCTGTCAAACGCTTTGGTATAGTCAATGAAGACCATGAAACAGGGAAAGTCATATTACATTGATTTGCTTATAATCTCGCTTATAGTAAAGGAGTGATCAAGTGTTGAATAATTCCTTCTGAATCCGGCTTGATCGTGAGTTTGGCTTGCATTTAACGTACACTCTATTCGTGTATCGATCGTGGATGTAAAAACTTTGTAGATCAAATTTAGCAACGCTATCGGTCTGTAGTTTGTGATATCTAACTGATTCCCCTTCTTGAATATGAGTGAAATGAGTGAATTCGAGAGATTGTCGGGCACTTCCTCCTTGGCGATCCATTCGTTGAATAATGAAGTAAGAGGTTGGGAGATTATATCAATTCCACTCTTCAACATTTCTGCAGTAATCTTATCTGGGCCAGCAGACTTGCCATTCTTTAATTTCCTGATTGAGCATTCAACTTCACTTTTGAGAATAGGCAAGAAGGTTTCAGTTGATTTACACGTCACTCTAGACGGTCTTTGTCTGCTTGCAAATAAATCATCATAATAAGATTTCACAACATGTCTTAAGTCATTTTTGGAATAGGCGATAGAACCATCGGGCTTTTCCAGCTGATTCATTTGAGTGTTTCCGATTTGCGACGATCGTAGCGCTCTTCGTGTACTGTACCCGTATCTAACAGCTTCTCTCACCACTTCCAAATGCTTCTTTCGCAGATCTTCGGCTATAGAGAATCTTAGTAGTTTGTTTGTCTGGCAAAAGTCAATCCGATTATGAGCATTTGGTGTGACATCTCTAATACGCCTCCTTTTCTCGAATAGATCCTTTGTCGTCTTTGAAAATCTTTCGTCTTGATGCCTCGGAACCATTGAGTCGTGTGCGATTTCTCCTATAGTGCATGTGATCTTCTTGTAGCACATGAAGTCATCCTTAGACTTCGAAATGATCTTTCTTGTAAACAGTGTTCGGTCAAATTGCAGAAGAGGGCGAGGCTGATTGTAAAACCTCCTTGATTTGTTCAGAACTTTCAGACGAGCCATAACTAGTCGATGATCGGTTGTAAAGTTGAATCGACCGACCACATTCACATCTTGTATTATTGACTTATTGCGGGATATAATGTAGTCAATTTGGTTTCGTGTTTGCATGTTTGGGGACATCCACGTCCATTTCCTCGAGTCCCGTTTGTCAAATCGCGTGTTGTGAACGAACAGTTTTGACTCAGTGCAAAAGTCGAGGAGACATTGGCCTCTATCATTTCTGTCTCCTAGGCCGTGTCGTCCAATATAGTGCTCATCCTCCGACAGACGTCGTCCTATCTTCGCATTAAAGTCGCCAGTGACAACTACGTGGCCCCTACCTCCCCCAGGTAGACGAACACTACGGGAGGAGGAATCCACGAGTGCGCCTAACTCATTCAAAATGGCGTCGTCAGCTTGGTCCGAGTGACTGGTCGTAGGGGCGTATACGGTGATGACACGTAAGCAAAGAGGTGGGACGTCAATGAACGACAATCTGTCATTCACCGAGTGGAAGATTACGTGAGAGGCGAGTTGCTGCGCCACAAGAAATCCGGTTCCATTGGCGGACTTGGTACCGTATCCAACCAATATTTACCAGGGAGATAAAGCAAAATGCAATTGTAGCGTATGAATTTGGGAGAAAAAGCACCTTTATCCGCAGCAATCGATCGGGGGACGTTCTGGATGTAGGAGAGGGCTCTCATCATAGCCTCATTGTGCGACCTCTCGAGTGCTAGCACTCGATCAGTCGTTTCTCTACAATTTCTCGAGTCAATCATATTTTTGTTAAATCAACAATAAACATTATGAAAGGAAGGACACTTGTTTGTAGTATCATGAAATTTCAGTTTAAACAAAATATGGCTCAAAGCATGCCTCGGAATTTCAGTGATCCTCTCGATCAGTTCTCCTCGCTCTCGCTCAACTCGCTCGGTCTCTCTTCGCATTGCCTCGGCATGACTCCGCTCCCACAATTCGATATAAATATGTTTCATCGTCATTTTGTATATTTAAATTGTAGATGTTTTGTGCAGGGAAAGTAACAGAGGGGACGAACCTGCTGCAGCCGTTGCTCTCTGATTTTTGCAAGTTCCTCATTGTGAGCTTGCATCGCGTCCTCGATTTTTTTCTGGGCTTCCCTCAATTCCGCGTTCACCTCCTCCATTTTATTCGTATGGTTTTTGATCATTTCCTGAAATGTTAAATAAAATGTGGAAGGCTAACAATAGTAAAGATATCACGCCATTCACGAGTGAATCGAGCTAGATTCGCCATTCTTGGGAATGGAGGTGGAATCGTGAAATGAGTTCTAACCGGTTTTGGCCACCCTGAGGCATACCTGAGTGACCCCCGAGGTTTCATTGTTCACACTTCATTTTGGAGCTCCCTACGTAGGGCCGCATATCGGCACCACCCACTTTGAGAGCAGTTTTCTTGGATACGGTGAAAGATAGAGCAAAATTAACCTCTGAGTGACCCCAACTCATTTTTCGAGCTCTATCGATTTATATCAGCCATTTTCTTTAAAACTCATTTTCAGCGGTGGAACACTTCAGGACAATTTTCTCAAAAATGTAAGTAAAGCAGCAGCTGAAATTTTCACAGTAGATGCAGCTCAGCGAGAGCTTTCCAATAAGTGGTTTGCGAAAAAAATACCTGGCGGCTGGTGAGCGTTTCGCCCCTTTAACTTCGCCTGGATCGTTTGAACTTTATTTTCAACAAGGATATCGATAGGAAATCGATCATTTTCGGCCGATCGCTCCAAAAAGAGCGGTGTGAAAGATGTAGCTCAAATTTTCAGAGTAGACGCAGCTCAGCGAGAGCTTTCCAAAGAGTGGTTTGCGAAGATTATACGATTTTTCCCATGGGAGTTTTGCTCTTTTTACTTCATCCGGATCGTTTGAACTATTTTTTCAACATACGATTTCATTTCACACCGCACTTTTCGAACTGCGCGGCTGAAAATGATCGAAGTTCAATCAAAATCTCCGTTGAAAAAATAGCTCAAACGATCCAGACGAAGTAAAAAGGGCAAAACTCCCACGGGAAAAATCGTATAATCTTCGCAAACCACTCTTTGTAAAGCTCTCACTGAGTTGCGTCTACTGTGAAAATTTGAGCTGCATCTTTACCTACATTTTTGAGAAAATTGACCTGAAGTGTACCACTCTTAAAAATGGGTTTTAGAGAAAATGGTTTAGATAGATCGATAGAGCTCGAAAAATGAGTTGGGGTCACTCAGTGGTCAAATTTTCTTTATCTTACACCGTATCCAAGAAAAGTGCTCTCAAAGTGGGTGATGCCGATATCCGACCCTACAACGGGAGCTCCAAAATGAAGTATGAACAATGAGACTTCGGGGGTCACTTAGGCATGCCTCAGTGTGGCCAAAACCAGTTAGAACTCATTTCACCATTCCCACGCTCAGCTCGATTTTCTCATGAGAGGCGTGATATGCTTCCTATATTTGAGAAATGTCGATGTTACGAATCTGAAGAAATGGTTCGGTTCGACTCCCTTTTAGTACACGTGTTCGGTCACAATAATACAATAATAATACATGCAGTCATACATTTCAAGAGGGAGGTGATTTGAAACGCTTCACTAATTTGCGTGCCATAGGTGATCGAAATACCTGCTGCACATTCCTGAAAGGCACCGCCGCGTAGGCGCCCATAGCTCTACAAGTGATTTTTACCCGGAGTAAATAGTTTAAATAAGTTTCTAACATGAATGAGAAAAAACTGGGATAAGAAAGACAAAATGGTGGAGGTTTGTCGTGCATTTTATACGCAGAAATTTTGAAATCGTCGGGATGAAAGTGGTTTGTGCCTTACGATAACGAATAGTGTACCCGGTGTAGTCGATCCCTTGTGATAATATCGAAATTATAGAAATTCGTTCAGCGACTATTACATTGTGTTAATTTTAGGTGAGTAAACTGAAGGGCTTGAAAGGTGCAAGCAACAAAAATCGAGTTACGATGCGATCCTCCGAATACTGCAGTCCGCTAGGTCAGTGTCCATGACAGACAAATCCAGAACTTGGGGCTCTACTGGTCTTTGAGCCTTGTATTACCTGTTCCCCGTGGGCTAATATACATAGGCACTAGGGTTGCACGATCGGGATCGGCAATTTCTTCCCCTCTGGCACCCCTTCCCATCTCCCTCTCGCACCTGCTCTTTAGAGAGGTCGCGCCCCTCTTCCCCCACGAAATTTCGGGGAAACGCGCCAGTGGGCACGAAAATCCCGACATAGTACGAATTTTTCGAGCTCCTTTTCCCTTCCTTTCTCATGACTCGCCCCAACTTGGAGGGCGCTCTATCACTTCCGATCAGTCCAAGGGAAGGGAGGGAGAGAGGCGAGAAAAATTCGTCCAATGTCGGGATTTTTGTGCCCACTGGCAGGTTCGGCTCGCGCTCACGAATTTGGGGGAGAGAGTGCGAGAGGATGGGAAGAGGGTGCGGATATCCCGATCCCGATCTCGACCGTGCAACCCTAATGCTTCCTTTGTATGCAGTGACCGATGTTTTCCTCTTCTTACTTTATGCGCTACATTTTGGGATGGATATTTTGAAATTGCCTTGTCATGGGATATGATTTCGATAATTTACTATTCGATAACAGTGAGTTATGGAAATATGGTGTATTTCAAAATTTGCAAATGCAAACACGACAGAAGATCTTTTTAACTCTAATAATCTTTTTCGAAATTACGGAATCGGCTGAAATATGATAATAACCTTTTCGCAACTGCAGAACTATTCTTTTTTCCGGATGGTCCTGAGAGAGCAACACGAAATATGATATTGCGCTTTGGCTCGAAATGACTAATATGCTATGAACATGTATGATGTTTATAAACGCATGCATGTTTCATACATTACTTACATAATTTTTTTATTCCTGTTACACAGTACGCGGACAATTTTTGTTCATATGCTTCTGCTTGAGATCGATCATGGTAGGTATCTCCCGCACATGTTGATCAAGGAGGTCAAAGTAATTCTCACAGATCCGTAGCCTTACGATGCTGACCATTCTACTACTTTTCTGGAAAAGCTCAGTTGTAAATTGTCATTTTAAATCTTTTGTTTTTTAAAAATGTTCTTTCTTACCAGTTCGTGTTCGATTTCTGCAGTTTCTGAAAGCAATTTGCTGCCCGCGTTCACTATGCTTTCGGCACTATTCTGAAAATTAGAGGATACTTCACAATTGTTTTAACGTAAGCCATACCTGGATATCAGTCAGAAGCTCATCAAATGGATAAGTCCGTTTGATACGGTTCATATCAGCTGCTACTTGTACAGCATTTGTGATTTCTCCTGTCAGTTTTTCTTTGAACAGTTTTATTGCATCCTAAAAAATATGAAATGTGTTAATACATTGATAGAAACAAACCATAATACACTGTTTTTCATCAAAATCGAGACAACTTTCTCCTGCTCTGAGATTAAATCGATCTCGAACATTATTAAATCGATTTTGAACTGGCTCATGCAATCCTCTGAATGAATTTTTGTTTTCAAAGTAGTTATGACGGAATTATTTTATATATGGACGTTATGATATAAAACACAAAAAAGAATCCACCAAACTAGAGACAGTCTGGAGTTTGTGAATTTGCAGAAGTGTCTGAACGGTTTCGAGCGGACTTTCTTATGCATTAATCATACTTTAGTAGTGTGAGCTTTCCCGATAACTGTTCCTCGACTTGAGCTGCCCAAAGTTGTCCCCGCACTATCTCCGGACATATGCCCATCTAAATGATCTATTTTTCTAGGTCTATGTCTGTCAACACAATGTCTTACCTGTACATTCATCAAGAGAGTGATGTGATCAAATGCCTTAGCTATTTCTTCCGTGGCAGTTTCGAGTTTCGCTTCAAATGTTCGTTCAGCCGCCCTAGACAGTTCGGCAATCCGATACAACTCTCTGTCTCCTAAATCACTCCCATTTGCATTCAACATTTTTCTGATATTATACAGTTGCGAGCATAAGTCACCGGGCACTTTTGAAATGGGTTTGAATTTTTTACCCAGGAAAATTTCAATTCTGCTATTAGGATGTTATGCACCAAATTCCTCGGAGATTTGTCTTTTTGATATTGGGGTATGATGCAATAGCCTAGTCATTGCGTAGTGATGACGCAACCAAAATGCACTTTTTAAAAACGGCATTATTCTAACATGGATTTTTCCAGCTCGCCAAACTTTCTGAGGTTGGAGTCATGCTCGATGCCTACCCAGAAAAAAAAAATTGTTCCTGCGCGACCGCACATTTGCTGCAGCCTTGCTGCAAAATTGAGGTCGAAAATTCAGATTTCGGCTCCTAGTCAAGCTAGAGACTGGTTCAAGGCATCAAAATGACCGCCGTCATGAGTCCAGTTGATCCTGAGAATATGAAAACAATAAATCGAAATTTGCCCTCAGGGCATGAAAAAAATCACTTTTTTACATGGCCATCTTTGGACATTCATAACTACATGGGAAATGTAGATACAAATCTGTTTTTTGCATAGGAATGTTCAAAATGTATTGGCGATGGGATTACCAACTTTTATGTTTGCTGCCCACGGCGAACGTTTTTCTGAGGTATACTAGGGCAGGGAAACACCTTGTTTACGCATGTACTCTCTCGCTCATAGGGGTAAACAGGGTGTTTCTCGGTATACCTCAGAAGAACCGTCGCCGCGACCAGGAAAGATATCCAATCGCTCTTAAAAAGTTGGGTATCAGATCTTCAATACATTTTGAACATTCCTATGCAAAAAACAGATTTTTACATACATTTCCCATGTAGTTATGAATGTCCAAAAAATGGTCATTCAAAAAAGTGATTTTTTCATGTCCGGAGGGTAAATTTCGATATATTGTTTTCATATTCTCAAGATCATCTGGACAATGATGGCGATCGTTTTGCTGCCTTGAACCAGTCTCTAGCTTGACTAGGAGCCGAGATCTGAATTTTCGACCTCGATGTTGCAGTAAGGCTGCAGCAAATGTGCGGTCGCGCAGCAACATCAAACAAAATTTCTGGGTAGGCCTCGGCCATGATTCCAACCTCCGAAAGTTTGGCAAGCTGGAAAAAATCCATGTAAAAATAATGCCGTTTTGAAAAAGTGCATTTTGGTTGCGTCATTACTACGCAACGACTGTGCTATTACGTTATACCCCAATATCAAACAGAAAAATCCCTGATGAATTCGATGCATAACGTCCTACTAGCAGAATTGAAATTTTCCTAAAAAGTTCAAACCCATTCCAAAAGTGTCTGGTGACTTATGCTCGCGACTGTACATGCATATTTCTGGGGTTGGCAATTCGGTTCGGTTAATGGATTGTGCATTACCAATTAGACGCGAGTTGAATTAAGTGAATAATCAACATATATAATAGGGGACAGTTTGTATTAATTTCGCCGTACCTACTTTGTTCACTGATTTCGTTGGCTTGAAAAGCGTTATTAACTTCGAATCTCTTCTGCTCAATGTCAAGCGTAATTACCGTAGCAGTCCACCTGAAATTATACACCCAATGTTTAGTTCAAAACATAGTCAAACTGTCGGTTTGCCTCTGTTTTTACGGCTTCTTCCGCTTGCTCTTTCCATGTGCCGTATGGTATGCGATCTCCTTAATTGTATATGTGATAGGTAAATTGAGATTATATTTACCTGGTTGCTCCTGTACACGAATTGATGCACTTATCCGATTAACAGCTGAAGAGCTACAAATTTAAATTTGCTAAGGAATTGGTATTTACAGTCAATGTTTGCTTGTCGTTCATAGATTTACGATCATTGCTACCTTTTGCAATGTGTCTCTTGAAGTTCATAGGCCTCATTTAAGTTGTCCGTCTAAAAAATGAAAATGTATTCATCATATTTGCGCACCACTATCTGGCGAATGAACTTGCCTTTTTGTCTTGCCGAAAGCAGCACACCAAATTGCTCGTAGTCCAAGGCATCTGAAGATTTTATAACAAAGGCGCTTTTGCGTCAAGAGGTATGCGATGGGCATTGACCACTCCTCAGCACGTATGCAGATTACATTTAAAAATGTGTTTATCATCATGGTATAGACAAATCAATTTTCGGCTTTGGCAGGAACATGCATTTTCTGAAACATAAATGCATATTGTGATTACTTCTTGTGCTTGTACTTTTATCTTAGTTTCGATAATAGACAAGTATCACATATTTGGCTCACCATCGCGTTTTTCTTGTCATTGTCCGGTCCGGTAACTTCTTCGTGTTTGCCAAAACAAAGTGCTTTCTCTGATGTAGTCTTCCTTTTGACTGAGGTAATGCTGGCGAGTTGGGCTTCCATTTGCTTGATGAACTGTTCAATTTCTTGCAAGTCTTCGAAATCGATAGGATCCTGAAGTGCGATTCTCGTATTTTATCGTCGTTATATTAATACTGATTTCCTATAATCGATATATTATGGTCGGAAGTGCGATGGAAATTGATCAAAATTATTTGTCCATTTTGACTCAACTGCATTTACTCAATTATTTGTACCTTTTTGGACCGAAGTTTTGAAGCGCTGGTGCGAAGAGCGGTTGAGATTGATTGTATTTGCTCCACCATACTCTCAAATTGACGATGGTTTTATGGTTAGGGTATCATCATCCATACTTTCGTTATTTCTTTGCGAACAGTGCTTATGTGGTCGCTCTTGGCCAGTCCTTGTATAAAATTATGACAATTCGATCCTCCATCGATACAATAATCCGCTATTTTCTTCAGTTCGTTCTATAAAAATATGCGCATTACAAAATATATTTGTATTTAATGACCTTCTTCTCCAACTGACTTGCATTGTTCGAAATCTGCAAATATGAAAATCTACCTTAAGAAAAAATTGAATGTACTACCATTTCAAGAAGATCAGCGTAGGACGACCGTATGAGAAAGACGACGTGGCGGATGTCCTCGAAGATCATAGCCAGTTGATGAAGTTCTGAGAAGTACTCACAACCTAATCATATTTTTCGCCTGTCTAACTTTTAAATTTGGGAATTATCATGGTAAATGCTAGATAATTAATCACAATTGTAAGGAATTCCTTCATTAATGTGTATTCAACAGTGCACGTACCGTTATCGGCAGCAATCGATGTCGGTACTCCTCGAATGAACTCCATGGCTCTTGCGCACTGCGCTTGCGCTTTCTCCGTTGTTTCCCTGATACGGAGTTATATCGCTAATGAGTATTAAAAAAACGCCAAGGTTTGATCGTTTTCGCTAATTCTATCAGAAAATTACGATCCGATCATGTCACATGAGATCAATAACGACCACACACTTTTGCAGCTTTGAGACTTCCTCGGACATTTTTGTAATGCGCTCAACATTTGCTTCTGCTGCTTCAACCATCTTGTTGAACTTAACAGCATCCTGAACACATTGACTAGCACATGTTTAACATATTCTCAATTTTCGAAATGAGAAGTAATATAAATGTATGTCGTTTTTGTCTTAGTGTAGTATTCAAAACCTGGTCTATAATATGTTTGAGATCGGCCACGCGACGATCCGCTGCATCGAGCAGATCTTGTCTCGCCTTTTCGAGCTCTTTCAACGCCTCCTCCTTTTCTTTTCCAATTTTTCTCAACTCTTCCTGCAATTCTGCATCATATAAGACGGGTCAAACTAATTTTTCTTGGGCCAATTGGCAGTTTCATAAAACTCATTTTCCTGTGTTGATAGATTTGACACATTTCAGATGTTGCCTGCAAAATCGGATACCTTCATCAAAATATGTCATAGTTGACCAAATATCCCTTACATGGATCACTCTTTGTCTTTCGCTCCTCTCTCGCGGCTCCGCTCACAATCATTGAAGGATCAGATATGTTTCACTTTTTTACGCCTTTCGACAGTCAGGAAACGCGACAAGGAGATCACTCTTTGTCTTCCGCTCCTCTCTCGCGGCTCCGCACACAATCATTGAAGGATCAGATATGTTTCACTTTTTTACGCCTTTCGACAGTCAGGAAACGCGACAAGGAGATCACTCTTTGTCTTTCGCTCCTCTCTCGCGGCTCCGCTCACAATCATTGAAGGATCAGATATGTTTCGCGTAAAAAAGTGAAACATATTTGATCATTCAATGATTGTGAGCGGAGCCGCGAGAGAGGAGCGAAAGACAAAGAGTGATCCCCTTGTCGCGTTTCCTGACTGTCGAAACGCGAAAAAAAGTGAAACATATCTGATCATTCAATGATTGTGAGCGGAGCCGCGAGAGAGGAGCGAAAGACAAAGAGTGATCCCCTTTTCGCGTTTCCTGACTGTCGAAACGCGTAAGAAGGTGAAACATATCTGATCCTTCAATGATTGTGAGCGGAGCAGCGAGAGAGGAGCGAAAGACAAAGAGTGATCCCCTTGTCGCGTTTCCTGACTGTCGAAACGCGTAAGAAGGTGAAACATATCTGATCCTTCAATGATTGTGAGCGGAGCAGCGAGAGAGGAGCGAAAGACAAAGAGTGATCCCCTTGTCGCGTTTCCTGACTGTCGAAACGCGTAAAAAAGTGAAACATATCTGATCCTTCAATGATTGTGAGCGGAGCCGCGAGAGAGGAGCGAAAGACAAAGAGTGATCCCACTTACCGCGTTTCCTGACTGTCGAAACGCGTAAAAAAGTGAAACATATCTGATCCTTCAATGATTGTGAGCGGAGCCGCGAGAGAGGAGCGGAAGACAAAGAGTGATCTCCTTGTCGCGTTTCCTGACTGTCGAAACGCGTAAAAAAGTGAAACATATCTGATCCTTCAATGATTGTGAGCGGAGCCGCGAGAGAGGAGCGAAAGACAAAGAGTGATCCCCTTTTCGCGTTTCCTGACTGTCGAAACGCGTAAGAAGGTGAAACATATCTGATCCTTCAATGATTGTGAGCGGAGCCGCGAGAGAGGAGCGAAAGACAAAGAGTGATCCCACTTACCGCGTTTCCTGACTGTCGAAACGCGTAAAAAAGTGAAACATATCTGATCCTTCAATGATTGTGAGCGGAGCCGCGAGAGAGGAGCGAAAGACAAAGAGTGATCCCCTTGTCGCGTTTCCTGACTGTCGAAACGCGTAAAAAAGTGAAACATATCTGATCATTCAATGATTGTGAGCGGAGCCGCGAGAGAGGAGCGAAAGACAAAGAGTGATCCCCTTTTCGCGTTTCCTGACTGTCGAAACGCGTAAAAAAGTGAAACATATCTGATCATTCAATGATTGTGAGCGGAGCCGCGAGAGAGGAGCGGAAGACAAAGAGTGATCTCCTTGTCGCGTTTCCTGACTGTCGAAACGCGTAAAAAAGTGAAACATATCTGATCATTCAATGATTGTGAGCGGAGCCGCGAGAGAGGAGCGAAAGACAAAGAGTGATCCCCTTTTCGCGTTTCCTGACTGTCGAAACGCGTAAGAAGGTGAAACATATCTGATCCTTCAATGATTGTGAGCGGAGCCGCGAGAGAGGAGCGAAAGACAAAGAGTGATCCCACTTACCGCGTTTCCTGACTGTCGAAACGCGTAAAAAAGTGAAACATATCTGATCCTTCAATGATTGTGAGCGGAGCCGCGAGAGAGGAGCGAAAGACAAAGAGTGATCCCCTTGTCGCGTTTCCTGACTGTCGAAACGCGTAAAAAAGTGAAACATATCTGATCATTCAATGATTGTGAGCGGAGCCGCGAGAGAGGAGCGAAAGACAAAGAGTGATCCCCTTTTCGCGTTTCCTGACTGTCGAAACGCGTAAGAAGGTGAAACATATCTGATCCTTCAATGATTGTGAGCGGAGCAGCGAGAGAGGAGCGAAAGACAAAGAGTGATCCCCTTGTCGCGTTTCCTGACTGTCGAAACGCGTAAAAAAGTGAAACATATCTGATCCTTCAATGATTGTGAGCGGAGCCGCGAGAGAGGAGCGAAAGACAAAGAGTGATCCCACTTACCGCGTTTCCTGACTGTCGAAACGCGTAAAAAAGTGAAACATATCTGATCCTTCAATGATTGTGAGCGGAGCCGCGAGAGAGGAGCGAAAGACAAAGAGTGATCCCACTTACCGCGTTTCCTGACTGTCGAAACGCGTAAAAAAGTGAAACATATCTGATCCTTCAATGATTGTGAGCGGAGCCGCGAGAGAGGAGCGAAAGACAAAGAGTGATCCCACTTACCGCGTTTCCTGACTGTCGAAACGCGTAAGAAGGTGAAACATATCTGATCCTTCAATGATTGTGAGCGGAGCAGCGAGAGAGGAGCGAAAGACAAAGAGTGATCCCCTTGTCGCGTTTCCTGACTGTCGAAACGCGTAAGAAGGTGAAACATATCTGATCCTTCAATGATTGTGAGCGGAGCAGCGAGAGAGGAGCGAAAGACAAAGAGTGATCCCCTTGTCGCGTTTCCTGACTGTCGAAACGCGTAAAAAAGTGAAACATATCTGATCCTTCAATGATTGTGAGCGGAGCCGCGAGAGAGGAGCGAAAGACAAAGAGTGATCCCACTTACCGCGTTTCCTGACTGTCGAAACGCGTAAAAAAGTGAAACATATCTGATCCTTCAATGATTGTGAGCGGAGCCGCGAGAGAGGAGCGGAAGACAAAGAGTGATCTCCTTGTCGCGTTTCCTGACTGTCGAAACGCGTAAAAAAGTGAAACATATCTGATCATTCAATGATTGTGAGCGGAGCCGCGAGAGAGGAGCGAAAGACAAAGAGTGATCCCCTTTTCGCGTTTCCTGACTGTCGAAACGCGTAAGAAGGTGAAACATATCTGATCCTTCAATGATTGTGAGCGGAGCCGCGAGAGAGGAGCGAAAGACAAAGAGTGATCCCACTTACCGCGTTTCCTGACTGTCGAAACGCGTAAAAAAGTGAAACATATCTGATCCTTCAATGATTGTGAGCGGAGCCGCGAGAGAGGAGCGAAAGACAAAGAGTGATCCCCTTGTCGCGTTTCCTGACTGTCGAAACGCGTAAAAAAGTGAAACATATCTGATCATTCAATGATTGTGAGCGGAGCCGCGAGAGAGGAGCGAAAGACAAAGAGTGATCCCCTTTTCGCGTTTCCTGACTGTCGAAACGCGTAAGAAGGTGAAACATATCTGATCCTTCAATGATTGTGAGCGGAGCAGCGAGAGAGGAGCGAAAGACAAAGAGTGATCCCCTTGTCGCGTTTCCTGACTGTCGAAACGCGTAAAAAAGTGAAACATATCTGATCCTTCAATGATTGTGAGCGGAGCCGCGAGAGAGGAGCGAAAGACAAAGAGTGATCCCACTTACCGCGTTTCCTGACTGTCGAAACGCGTAAAAAAGTGAAACATATCTGATCCTTCAATGATTGTGAGCGGAGCCGCGAGAGAGGAGCGAAAGACAAAGAGTGATCCCACTTACCGCGTTTCCTGACTGTCGAAACGCGTAAAAAAGTGAAACATATCTGATCCTTCAATGATTGTGAGCGGAGCCGCGAGAGAGGAGCGAAAGACAAAGAGTGATCCCACTTACCGCGTTTCCTGACTGTCGAAACGCGTAAAAAAGTGAAACATATCTGATCCTTCAATGATTGTGAGCGGAGCCGCGAGAGAGGAGCGAAAGACAAAGAGTGATCCCCTTGTCGCGTTTCCTGACTGTCGAAACGCGTAAAAAAGTGAAACATATCTGATCATTCAATGATTGTGAGCGGAGCCGCGAGAGAGGAGCGAAAGACAAAGAGTGATCCCCTTTTCGCGTTTCCTGACTGTCGAAACGCGTAAGAAGGTGAAACATATCTGATCCTTCAATGATTGTGAGCGGAGCAGCGAGAGAGGAGCGAAAGACAAAGAGTGATCCCCTTGTCGCGTTTCCTGACTGTCGAAACGCGTAAAAAAGTGAAACATATCTGATCCTTCAATGATTGTGAGCGGAGCCGCGAGAGAGGAGCGAAAGACAAAGAGTGATCCCCTTGTCGCGTTTCCTGACTGTCGAAACGAGTTAAAAAGTGAAAAATATCTGATCCTCCAATAATTGTAAACAAGGGATATTTGGTCAACTATGACATATTTTGATGAAGGTGTCCGATTTTGCAGGCAAGAAGGGCAATGATGACAGCGACAACCATAGAAGTTGTTGAGAAGATATCGTTCACGCTGGAACAACCCCAAATGACCCTCGCTTTGTTTGATAAATGTGAATTTTATGTAAATAAATATTGTGAATCTTGATACAGCAGAAACATCATGGAATGCAGTGAACATTACACACATATTGATAAAAAAAGAATAAACGTTCAAACCATGAAAACATCTGAAATGTGTCAAAACTATCAACACAGGAAAATGAGTTTTATGAAACTGCCAATTGGCCCAGGAAAAATTAGTTTGACCCGTCTTATATAGACTGATTTTGGAGGTGTTCTAGAAAGTCCGTCCGAATGATCATCAGTTCTTCTATTTTGTATTATTTAAACAGCTGATGAGCGTTACATGGACAACGTAGCAAAGTAAAATTTGCGATGTTATCTCAATCATTCAAACCTTTACTGTCGGATCCTCCAATGGCTTTGAGGACGACAAGCCCATGTCCCTGAAACGACTACAATGTTGAGAATTTGGTAACGTCGAGAAAAAATGATCGCCAGAGTAAATACATATACTCCCAGTGAGGTGGCAGACTGATCAGATCTGCCGTTTATAGGCGATGGGTGAGAAGAGAGGGGGGGGGATCACGCGCAGAAAAATATCGAAATTCGAGTGACACTGACAGCGGCTCATTCTCGGTTTTTCAACTGGGGAGATAAGAGAGTCAGGTGACCGACCACTACATCTTTTCGCTTGATATTATCAGCACTGTTATGCTATTGCTCGGGTCATATGGGGGAGAGCAACCGATAAGCAACCACAAGCGGTTGCTATGTGGTGATTAAATTATCGATCGTTTTGTCCGAATTCGACCTACTTTATTTATATTTATTTATTTATTTATCCATTGATCAAGGTCTGGGCCTGGTGGATGATACAGTTCTTCCATTTATCGGGGTCTCTTGTGCAAACGCTCCCCCAATTAGCTCCAAGTTGCTTCACAAATTCGTCCTTCCATCTTGTTTTTGGTCTGCCAATTGGCCTGGCTCGATCGTACGGAGTCCCGTCCATCACACGTTTTGTCCATCTGTCGTCATTTATAGATGCCAGTCTTGCGGCCCAAAACCATTTCCTTTCCATTGCCTGTGCTCGGATATCTGGGAGAGGGACTTTTAGAGACAGCCAATCATTCGTTCGGCGTTCCAATCTTGTTACTCCGCACATTTTCCGCATCATACTACGCTGTGCTACAATGAAATTACCACGTTTTGCATTTTGAGTAGTCCAACCTGCAAATTGTTATGCATATTCATTAAAAAAATAATCATTTGAGGAATTTTGTCTGAGAGACAAACCTTTGCTTGAGATTTCACATGGAAGTCAATATTTTGGCAAGTGTCCAGTTCGTTGAGCAATTCAGTTCTCTTTGCTCTACCAATTTCACAGAGCTGTGAGATCTTCTTTGGCTCTGCCTGAATAGATAACAAATGTTGAAAATATTCTCATGACTTTCATCTCGGAGAGAGAGAGATGAGGGATCGCACACGCGAGTTGTCAAACTCTTTCTTTATGCCCCTACGGCAGGTAGAAATATGGAAAAACCGTGACTCTCACCTTCATTTCTTCTTGGATCCTACTTTCAGTGACCTACAAAAACACATGAACGTTCGGTTTGTTTCCTCAAATCGTTCTTTAACAGGTGCATTACTTGTTCGCACAGCATATTGTACGAAGCTCTGATGTCGGAGACATTTCTGCGGATTTCTCCAAAGCGCGGTTCGAGTTGTAGGGCTTCTGAAAATTGATAGTTGTTTTCATGATTTGTTACGAGCCAACTTTCATTATGATATCGAGATCGACTGGATTGCTGCGCTTATCTATTGTTTGTGAGGAGAGGCCTCGCAGTATTTCGATAAGCAATTGTACAGTGCTGTCGAACTGTCAAACCAATCTTCACATTTTGCGTTCTCTCTCTCCCTCTCTCCTTCCCTCTCGCTCATTCTCGGTTTTTCAACTGGGGAGATAAGAGAGTCAGGTGACCGACCACTACATCTTTTCGCTTGATATTATCAGCACTGTTATGCTATTGCTCGGGTCATATGGGGGAGAGCAACCGATAAGCAACCACAAGCGGTTGCTATGTGGTGATTAAATTATCGATCGTTTTGTCCGAATTCGACCTACTTTATTTATATTTATTTATTTATTTATTTATCCATTGATCAAGGTCTGGGCCTGGTGGATGATACAGTTCTTCCATTTATCGGGGTCTCTTGTGCAAACGCTCCCCCAATTAGCTCCAAGTTGCTTCACAAATTCGTCCTTCCATCTTGTTTTTGGTCTGCCAATTGGCCTGGCTCGATCGTACGGAGTCCCGTCCATCACACGTTTTGTCCATCTGTCGTCATTTATAGATGCCAGTCTTGCGGCCCAAAACCATTTCCTTTCCATTGCCTGTGCTCGGATATCTGGGAGAGGGACTTTTAGAGACAGCCAATCATTCGTTCGGCGTTCCAATCTTGTTACTCCGCACATTTTCCGCATCATACTACGCTGTGCTACAATGAAATTACCACGTTTTGCATTTTGAGTAGTCCAACCTGCAAATTGTTATGCATATTCATTAAAAAAATAATCATTTGAGGAATTTTGTCTGAGAGACAAACCTTTGCTTGAGATTTCACATGGAAGTCAATATTTTGGCAAGTGTCCAGTTCGTTGAGCAATTCAGTTCTCTTTGCTCTACCAATTTCACAGAGCTGTGAGATCTTCTTTGGCTCTGCCTGAATAGATAACAAATGTTGAAAATATTCTCATGACTTTCATCTCGGAGAGAGAGAGATGAGGGATCGCACACGCGAGTTGTCAAACTCTTTCTTTATGCCCCTACGGCAGGTAGAAATATGGAAAAACCGTGACTCTCACCTTCATTTCTTCTTGGATCCTACTTTCAGTGACCTACAAAAACACATGAACGTTCGGTTTGTTTCCTCAAATCGTTCTTTAACAGGTGCATTACTTGTTCGCACAGCATATTGTACGAAGCTCTGATGTCGGAGACATTTCTGCGGATTTCTCCAAAGCGCGGTTCGAGTTGTAGGGCTTCTGAAAATTGATAGTTGTTTTCATGATTTGTTACGAGCCAACTTTCATTATGATATCGAGATCGACTGGATTGCTGCGCTTATCTATTGTTTGTGAGGAGAGGCCTCGCAGTATTTCGATAAGCAATTGTACAGTGCTGTCGAACTGTCAAACCAATCTTCACATTTTGCGTTCTCTCTCTCCCTCTCTCCTTCCCTCTCGCTCATTCTCGCTTTTTCAACTGGGGAGATAAGAGAGTCAGGTGACCGACCACTACATCTTTTCGCTTGATATTATCAGCACTGTTATGCTATTGCTCGGGTCATATGGGGGAGAGCAACCGATAAGCAACTACAAGCGGTTGCTATGTGGTGATTAAATTATCGATCGTTTTGTCCGAATTCGACCTACTTTATTTATATTTATTTATTTATTTATTTATTTATCCATTGATCAAGGTCTGGGCCTGGTGGATGATAGAGTTCTTCCATTTATCGGGGTCTCTTGTGCAAACGCTCCCCCAATTAGCTCCAAGTTGCTTCACAAATTCGTCCTTCCATCTTGTTTTTGGTCTGCCAATTGGCCTGGCTCGATCGTACGGAGTCCCGTCCATCACACGTTTTGTCCATCTGTCGTCATTTATAGATGCCAGTCTTGCGGCCCAAAACCATTTCCTTTCCATTGCCTGTGCTCGGATATCTGGGAGAGGGACTTTTAGAGACAGCCAATCATTCGTTCGGCGTTCCAATCTTGTTACTCCGCACATTTTCCGCATCATACTACGCTGTGCTACAATGAGCCGAGTATGTATCTTTTTCGTCGGACTCCATAGTTCAGATCCATATAACAGAGCTGGCACAACGCACATCATGTACACTCGTCTCTTCAGTCCCATTTCAATCTTTCTGTTCGTGAGGAACTCGTGAAACCGGTTAAACCCTCTCCATGCACTTCCGATCCTGCGATTAATTTCTTGCATTAGGCATTGATCAAAAGAGACGCGTATTCCAAGGTAGATGAAAGAATTGACGTATTTCAGAGCTTCGTGGTCAGCGATTAGTCGTGGCTGGTTTCGATTTGACATAACAACAGTCTTCTTCTTGTTTATAACGAGACCGACTTTCCTGCTTGCTGTGCATAGATCATCTATCATTGTTTGAGCTTCTTGCGCAAAATGAGAAACCAATACGACGCCATCCGCATATCTGAGATTGTTCAGCCGTTTTCCATCTATATTTATTCCGTAATTCTGCCAGTTCAGCTCACTAAAACATTCTTGCAGCACTGCATTGAATAAATGAGGGGATAGTGGGTCTCCTTGTCGGACACCTTTTGCTATGTCAATAGGAACTTTTTCCTTGCCCAATCTCACAAATACTTCACTTTTGTTGTACACATTTCTCATAACGTTCACAATTTTAGAATGTATTCCTTGTTTTGACAATGCTGCCCAAACTGAACCGAATTCGATGCTGTCAAACGCTTTGGTATAGTCAATGAAGACCATGAAACAGGGAAAGTCATATTACATTGATTTGCTTATAATCTCGCTTATAGTAAAGGAGTGATCAAGTGTTGAATAATTCCTTCTGAATCCGGCTTGATCGTGAGTTTGGCTTGCATTTAACGTACACTCTATTCGTGTATCGATCGTGGATGTAAAAACTTTGTAGATCAAATTTAGCAACGCTATCGGTCTGTAGTTTGTGATATCTAACTGATTCCCCTTCTTGAATATGAGTGAAATGAGTGAATTCGAGAGATTGTCGGGCACTTCCTCCTTGGCGATCCATTCGTTGAATAATGAAGTAAGAGGTTGGGAGATTATATCAATTCCACTCTTCAACATTTCTGCAGTAATCTTATCTGGGCCAGCAGACTTGCCATTCTTTAATTTCCTGATTGAGCATTCAACTTCACTTTTGAGAATAGGCAAGAAGGTTTCAGTTGATTTACACGTCACTCTAGACGGTCTTTGTCTGCTTGCAAATAAATCATCATAATAAGATTTCACAACATGTCTTAAGTCATTTTTGGAATAGGCGATAGAACCATCGGGCTTTTCCAGCTGATTCATTTGAGTGTTTCCGATTTGCGACGATCGTAGCGCTCTTCGTGTACTGTACCCGTATCTAACAGCTTCTCTCACCACTTCCAAATGCTTCTTTCGCAGATCTTCGGCTATAGAGAATCTTAGTAGTTTGTTTGTCTGGCAAAAGTCAATCCGATTATGAGCATTTGGTGTGACATCTCTAATACGCCTCCTTTTCTCGAATAGATCCTTTGTCGTCTTTGAAAATCTTTCGTCTTGATGCCTCGGAACCATTGAGTCGTGTGCGATTTCTCCTATAGTGCATGTGATCTTCTTGTAGCACATGAAGTCATCCTTAGACTTCGAAATGATCTTTCTTGTAAACAGTGTTCGGTCAAATTGCAGAAGAGGGCGAGGCTGATTGTAAAACCTCCTTGATTTGTTCAGAACTTTCAGACGAGCCATAACTAGTCGATGATCGGTTGTAAAGTTGAATCGACCGACCACATTCACATCTTGTATTATTGACTTATTGCGGGATATAATGTAGTCAATTTGGTTTCGTGTTTGCATGTTTGGGGACATCCACGTCCATTTCCTCGAGTCCCGTTTGTCAAATCGCGTGTTGTGAACGAACAGTTTTGACTCAGTGCAAAAGTCGAGGAGACATTGGCCTCTATCATTTCTGTCTCCTAGGCCGTGTCGTCCAATATAGTGCTCATCCTCCGACAGACGTCGTCCTATCTTCGCATTAAAGTCGCCAGTGACAACTACGTGGCCCCTACCTCCCCCAGGTAGACGAACACTACGGGAGGAGGAATCCACGAGTGCGCCTAACTCATTCAAAAAGGCGTCGTCAGCTTGGTCCGAGTGACTGGTCGTAGGGGCGTATACGGTGATGACACGTAAGCAAAGAGGTGGGACGTCAATGAACGACAATCTGTCATTCACCGAGTGGAAGATTACGTGAGAGGCGAGTTGCTGCGCCACAAGAAATCCGGTTCCATTGGCGGACTTGGTACCGTATCCAACCAATATTTGCCAGGGAGATAAAGCAAAATGCAATTGTAGCGTATGAATTTGGGAGAAAAAGCACCTTTATCCGCAGCAATCGATCGGGGGACGTTCTGGATGTAGGAGAGGGCTCTCATCATAGCCTCATTGTGCGACCCCTCGAGTGCTAGCACTCGATCAGTCGTTTCTCTACAATTTCTCGAGTCAATCATATTTTTGTTAAATCAACAATAAACATTATGAAAGGAAGGACACTTGTTTGTAGTATCATGAAATTTCAGTTTAAACAAAATATGGCTCAAAGCATGCCTCGGAATTTCAGTGATCCTCTCGATCAGTTCTCCTCGCTCTCGCTCAACTCGCTCGGTCTCTCTTCGCATTGCCTCGGCATGACTCCGCTCCCACAATTCGATATAAATATGTTTCATCGTCATTTTGTATATTTAAATTGTAGATGTTTTGTGCAGGGAAAGTAACAGAGGGGACGAACCTGCTGCAGCCGTTGCTCTCTGATTTTTGCAAGTTCCTCATTGTGAGCTTGCATCGCGTCCTCGATTTTTTTCTGGGCTTCCCTCAATTCCGCGTTCACCTCCTCCATTTTATTCGTATGGTTTTTGATCATTTCCTGAAATGTTAAATAAAATGTGGAAGGCTAACAATAGTAAAGATATCACGCCATTCACGAGTGAATCGAGCTAGATTCGCCATTCTTGGGAATGGAGGTGGAATCGTGAAATGAGTTCTAACCGGTTTTGGCCACCCTGAGGCATACCTGAGTGACCCCCGAGGTTTCATTGTTCACACTTCATTTTGGAGCTCCCTACGTAGGGCCGCATATCGGCACCACCCACTTTGAGAGCAGTTTTCTTGGATACGGTGAAAGATAGAGCAAAATTAACCTCTGAGTGACCCCAACTCATTTTTCGAGCTCTATCGATTTATATCAGCCATTTTCTTTAAAACTCATTTTCAGCGGTGGAACACTTCAGGACAATTTTCTCAAAAATGTAAGTAAAGCAGCAGCTGAAATTTTCACAGTAGATGCAGCTCAGCGAGAGCTTTCCAATAAGTGGTTTGCGAAAAAAATACCTGGCGGCTGGTGAGCGTTTCGCCCCTTTAACTTCGCCTGGATCGTTTGAACTTTATTTTCAACAAGGATATCGATAGGAAATCGATCATTTTCGGCCGATCGCTCCAAAAAGAGCGGTGTGAAAGATGTAGCTCAAATTTTCAGAGTAGACGCAGCTCAGCGAGAGCTTTCCAAAGAGTGGTTTGCGAAGATTATACGATTTTTCCCATGGGAGTTTTGCTCTTTTTACTTCATCCGGATCGTTTGAACTATTTTTTCAACATACGATTTCATTTCACACCGCACTTTTCGAACTGCGCGGCTGAAAATGATCGAAGTTCAATCAAAATCTCCGTTGAAAAAATAGCTCAAACGATCCAGACGAAGTAAAAAGGGCAAAACTCCCACGGGAAAAATCGTATAATCTTCGCAAACCACTCTTTGTAAAGCTCTCACTGAGTTGCGTCTACTGTGAAAATTTGAGCTGCATCTTTACCTACATTTTTGAGAAAATTGACCTGAAGTGTACCACTCTTAAAAATGGGTTTTAGAGAAAATGGTTTAGATAGATCGATAGAGCTCGAAAAATGAGTTGGGGTCACTCAGTGGTCAAATTTTCTTTATCTTACACCGTATCCAAGAAAAGTGCTCTCAAAGTGGGTGATGCCGATATCCGACCCTACAACGGGAGCTCCAAAATGAAGTATGAACAATGAGACTTCGGGGGTCACTTAGGCATGCCTCAGTGTGGCCAAAACCAGTTAGAACTCATTTCACCATTCCCACGCTCAGCTCGATTTTCTCATGAGAGGCGTGATATGCTTCCTATATTTGAGAAATGTCGATGTTACGAATCTGAAGAAATGGTTCGGTTCGACTCCCTTTTAGTACACGTGTTCGGTCACAATAATACAATAATAATACATGCAGTCATACATTTCAAGAGGGAGGTGATTTGAAACGCTTCACTAATTTGCGCGCCATAGGTGATCGAAATACCTGCTGCACATTCCTGAAAGGCACCGCCGCGTAGGCGCATTGAAATTGCCTTAAAACTGTAGTGTTTTCGGAAGGTACTTGTTCTGATATGTTATGTGCTTGAGATGCGCGCTATAGAGGGCGCCCGGAAGGACATTCAGTTGATATTACTTTACAATAACTACCTCGGATTTCACGTCATGCGCGTGATTTCACTTAGTGTACATCCCTCAAATCGTACCAATTAATGCACGATTATCAATCACTTCCTATCCGTAAATATTGAGCTTTCTTTCACTTTCTTTTTCGCTGTTCATTTTCTCTTCCTTTCAGTGTCACTACTCAGAACTAAAATATCGTCAAAGATGACTTCTCTCACCTCGGAAGTCCCAGTCTTCAAAACGTGCGGTGAGTTGTACAATGTCATTGTTAAAATATTGAACCACATTCTTGCAGGTGTTGAAATTCCACTGGGCAGCAGTGTTGCACTGCCAGATAGGATCACAATCAATAACTCGACCGAGGTCACTATTATTCCTTCTTTTTATGCATTGTCTATTCTGGATATTGCGGGAAACTCAAGCGTACTTGCTGTTTCGTAGTCAGATGAGATGAGTTACGTTATTCTGAGCACGAATATCGAATACATCTCGCAACCAGGAAAATTCGGCGCTCTCAATTTGATACTGTAGCGAATTTACCCCGAGAACGAGGGGGTTATTAAGTAGAGCGAGTGGAACATAACTGAACCAGTTACGACCCTTCGCCCTCAATGAAAGTATGCAAATTGTCTCCGTTACGTCTGTGGAACTTCGGACAAATTTATATCTCATCGGGTAAGTGTCATCTACAATATTCCATATTCACACTGTCACTAGGGTGATTGAACATTCCCCGGAGCACCCCTTTAATTATGTGATTATCTTTGTCTGATAATTAGGGTATTGGATAGTCCACTCGATGTGCTAATCCTAGTAGTGATTGAAATGCCAGCATTAGAGGAAAATCATGCATTTCAGAGATGTACGGCGGAGACAAACCGTCTGACCATAGGGAAACCTTGTGATGTAACTCTCTGCATTGCTGACAAGAAGTTAGATGCACACAGGGTAAGACAGCCAAAATAAGGCCAATAATATACTCAAAATAAAGCGTCAATGTATTTAGGCAATGACATGTGCCCTTCCTCTATCCGGTCTTTCTAAAGGATAAATCTGCAACCATCGATCTTTCCTCATTTTTCTCGAGTGAATTTAATAATGTGTAATAATAATGTCTAGTAATTCAGCTTCCGACTTCAATTCATTCTCGAGCCTTATTAGCTACACATACAACGGGAGCTTGGCTAAAACGAAAGGGAATGCTCAAAATCTCATGAAAGTGGCATGCAAGTTGTTGATTGTGAGTAATTTATTTATTGTTATCGAACTATTAAAGAAGAAATCCTGGGATGGGAAGAACAGGTTCACTAGTTACTATGAGACATCAGGCTCTTGCCGTGGATGAATGTGCCGTGTTCTTGCGAAAACGTCTGAGTATCGATAATGCCGCATCTCTTCTCGCCTTCACCACTTCGATCAAATGCTTCAAATTGACAGATGCCGTTCTTAGATTCGTTGATGTAAGCGTGTTTGTATCTCTCATGCACACGTATATCTGGGGTTGTTTGGAAATAGTCTGTAATTTCAGAAGAACTTCGTTCCCGTCTCTCTCACTCCTGAATTTTGCGAGTTGCCATTCCCTGATTTGTGTCTAATTATTATGAGGGATTCGCTCAATGTCGACTGTGAGAGCCAAGTCAGTCAATGCAGTAGAGGAGTGATATCACGATCTGTTCATTGTAAATAACTCTCGCCGTTTGGCCGGTTCTAGTATCTTCGAGGAATGAGTAGTCCGGGAGAAGTTGAACAGAGCTGTGTCATAAGAGTGACTATCTGAGAGAACTGACCAGAGGCCGTACAGCGAAAAATAAAGTTCTGATTTTAAGATGCCCCTAGGGGCAACTTTTCACGTAGAGTTCGAAAATCGACCTTAGGAAGCCGTATCTCTTACCCCTCATTTCGTGTGTCGTGCTGAACCTGGGTGGTCGGTTTTTGTATTTTTTGAACGGCTCATCCAAACTTCATAAATCTATAGTAATTCTGAAAGATCTCGACGATATAAGCATTATTACTGTTGGAAGTGAAAAGCTAGCTCATCTGTGGAAAAAGTTACGGTAATTAGAATAATAAAAAATTTCAGCCATGAAAAAGTGTTTCAACATGTGTCATTTTAATCAGCATTATTAGATTCCTCGTGAAAAGTTGCCCTAGGAACCAACTTTTGGTAAAAAAATTCGTGCTTCAAAGGGGTCTCCTGAATCACAGAAAAGGAAAGGCAGTGATTTTTTTGCAAATATGTCTATTTTTAAGACGATCCACTGTGAACCCCGATTAAGTCTAGTCAGTTTATTGCTACACTTTGATAGGGGAAACTTATAACGTGCAAAAAACGGACATTATCTCAATTCGAAAAAATCGATTTTTATCATCTCGATTTTTCTCATATTTAGGCACATGCTACTTTTCCTTTACGATCCGAATTCCAATTGTTTTGGGCAAATCTAGTAGAAGGGACCAACATGTGTCACAAAAGGTTGAGTTTAGGGTCCTCATCCATCCGGAAGGTAGGAATATTTTTGCTTGAAAATGCAATTTCACGTTTATAAAAAATATGTTTCGAACGATAATATCGAAGTTACGAGGGCTATCGGATAATTTTGTACACTATTCAACTACTTCAACTTAGGCCAAGTATTATGCACTTGCAAATGAAGCATATGTTCAATCTAATAAAAATGACTTTTTGGACACCTTAAAATTATTTTTTTTTCAAAAACTGCTAATTTACCGCTGTAATGCATAACACTTGAGGAATTTAGTCGGGGGAAGGTATATACCAGTAAAATCTAATCGATTCTCACAAAATAACGCTAACATTTTGTTTTCGTTCTTTTCTGACACTCACAATTTTGCATTTTCAAGCAAAAATATACCTACCTTCCGGAATGGTGGGGACCCTAAGCTAAAACTTTTTTGACAAATGTTGGTCCGTTCTACTAGAATTTCCCAGAAAATTGGGAATTCCTATCGAAAAGTAAAAGTAGCATGTGCCTAAATATGAGAAAAATCGAGATGATACAAATCGATTTTTTCGAATTGAGATAATGCCCGTTTTTTGTACGTTATAAGTTTCCCCTATCAAAGTGTAGCAATAAACTGACTAGACTTAATCGGGGTTCACAGTGGATCGTCTTAAAAATAGACATATTTGCAAAAAAATCACTACCTTTCCTCTTCTGTGATTCAGGAGACCTCTTTGAAGCACGAATTTTTTTACCAAAAGTTGGTTCCTAGGGCAACTTTTCACGAGGAATCTAATAATGCTGATTAAAATGACACAAGTTGAAACACTTTTTCAGGGCAGAAATTTGTATTTTTCAAATTACCGTGACTTTTTCCACAGATGAGCTAGCTTTTCACTTCCAACAGCAAAAATGCTTATCTCGTCGATATCTTTCAGAATTACTATAGATTTATGAAGTTTGGATGAGCCGTTCAAAAAATACAAAAACCGACCACCCAGGTTCAGCACGACACATGAAATGAGGGGTAAGAGATACGGCTTCCTAAGGTCGATTTTCGACCTCTTCGTGAAAAGTTACCCCTAGGGGCATCTTAAAATCAGAACTTTATTTTTCGCTGTACGGCCTATAGGTGGTATTGCTCGGTTCTCTCAGATAGTCACTCATAATCTCAGGTGTTCGATGCATTGACTCAATGGGTTGAAAAGGACGACGACAGACTGCGGTTAGCGACTATGTTAGTATTTCGTTGTTGAAATTTCAAAGAACGACTAACATGAATCAACAAGAGAACAGTGATCAACAAATACCGCCAGTCCGTCTCTTATTACGCAAGTTCTATACCTTAGTAATTCAGATCGATATTTAATTCTAGTAGTGAGAATTAACATCTTGTTTAGGTTCACAATCTTTTTAGATTGCTGAGATACATCCGCTGCTCTCGTCTTTCCGAGACCTTCACAATTAGCATCGTAAAGAAGACTCCCTGGGTGAGGAGCAGCCTCGAGAGACTCACCCTGGTCCAGGAAGCCAAGGTAGCACAATTAAATTTCAGGTACTCCTCCTCACATGACAAAAAAAAGAAAAGATTCGAGCTTGTTAGCGAGAGTAGACAACCGCTTCAGTAATGCGATGGCTGTATCGAAATAAACAAAACATTTATGATCATATCGATATCAATACGAACCATTTTACACATATATTTCACTTGTTTTTAGATGTATTAGGTTGAACAGAAAGTCTTTATAAACTGTTTTGCTCGATCACTGCTCAGTGCACGAGACCTTTGGTGTTCCCTCGCCTCTAGTGAATAACAAATGACAAAGGGACTATGTGGTCAACAACTCCCCATTCCACGCCTTTCATTCTGCTACTAGTAAGATCACGATGTTTGTTCACACGGCCTTGCACATCCGTAACGTTCTGTTATTCGTATTCCTCTCTCACACTACAATGAAGGAATAGGAACGTCAGTTGGCTGAAGTGTACGATTCATATGCCACTCACTACCAGACATGCGCAATTGGTACCAACTCTTCGAGAAGGGGGACTTTTCCATGGATGATCATGACCGGTCTGGGAGGCCACCCGAGCTGGATTTGGATGCGCTACGGATCGTAGTGGAATTGGATCCTTTCCAAATACCCGCGACATGGCAGCCACACTTGGGGTATCGCAAAGCACCATCGTAAAATGATTGGTCTCCATTGGCAAGAAGAAGAAGCTAGGCCGTTTCATACCCCACAAATTGACCCAAGACCAGTTTGACCACCGTGTCGACGATTCCCTTTCTCTACTCACTCTTCACGCTGGAGATCGATGGGTGGACCGTCTCATAACAGGGGTCGATAAGTGGGTCTGCTATGAGAATCACCATAGGAAGGCACAGTGGGTGGATGCCAATGAGACCCCACAGGACGTCGCAAAGCCTGACCTTCACCCTATGAAAATCTTGCTCTCTGCCTGGTGGGGAGTGGATGGCCCGATTTACTGGGAGCTCCTACCCGAGAAGCGGATAATTACTGGATATGTCTACACTAAACAACTACGGAATCTCAAGAAGAAATCCGCACAATCTGCCCTGAACGGCAAGAAAGTGTACTATCAACACGATAACGCCCGACCCCATGTTGTACGGCAGGTCAAGCAGGAGCTGTCCAAATATGGCTGGATGGTTCTCCCTCATACACCGTATTCTCCTGGCTTGGCCCCTTCGGATGATTGGTTGTTCTCGGATCTGACCCGTCATCTCGATCAGAGATCCTTCACTTCCCGTGGGGCGATCGAGGCCGCACTCAAGCAATATTTTGATTCGCGCCGAGATGGGTTCTATAAGGAGGGAATCCATAAGTTGCCTGAACGTTGGAGATTTGTCGTAGATAACAATGGTGCATACGATTTCGCTATTGCGCTTTATTGTCAGAAGAATTGAAATAAAAAGTTTATAAAGACTTTCTGTTCAACCTAATACATTCGTGGCCATGAAATGAATGAGGACTCATTCCATTTTGCTTCAACGAAAGAAAGAGTTTGCGAGCAAGCGCACAAACTCATTTTCGCGGTTTGTCTATATGATTAATTTAAATATGGGCAGAGTTGGAAAATAAATATCTCTTCAGGGAACCCTTATTCGAGAGAAACCACGATGGAATTGTACAATCCGTTGACGAACACATGGAAGGGTGACGAATCATTTATTGATTATTCAAATATTATTAATTATTCGAATCATTGATTGATCATTCCAAGTTGTTCGTTACAGTATGTCCGGAGCAACACAAACCATTCGGTTGCAAGGACCTCTCGATCGTCTATGGCGAGGTTGAGTATCCAAGATGACAAACAATAATTTGTCAATTTTATACCTACTTTGTTCATTTGATTATTGCATATTTTCACAGAAACTATTAAGTTGATTCAAAAGTTTCTGACTATTCCATTTTCGAAGTTTATCTTGTTGTATTTAGACTTCCTCCCATTCCGTCATGGTTTTAGTAGAGGACATGGTAGTAGACTACAATAATATATTTTAATCCAGCATAGCTCCTGGTGCGCCCAAGAAAAGCACTTCCAGGTAAAAACTTGACAAAATCGTGACTTTGTAGTGTTTTCGAATGAACACCACTCCTCGAATATCTGTGGCCTACCCAATTAGCCCACACTAAAATTGGTATAATACAACTTACTTGTTCAGATAGTCATGAAAAATCTTGTCTAAAGCGTGCTTGAGAAACAGTAAACTGTCAAAAGGGCGGTTTTCAGAAATCAAATCTCTGCAGAAATATTTCGAAACATCATATTTCTGAACATCTATATACATATCCTCCAAAATGTAACTGTGTACTAGTAGGGAAGGGTACTTTAGAATGATCAACAAATGATCGTTACTGATCGATCCGCACTTGCAAAATACCAGCAAATGTATATTCGGAGAATTGAAATTGGTGCTGGACTGGGATTGAGAGCCATTTTCAAGTACGCCTTTGAGGCCATTGCTTTTGCATTAGGTAATTTAATAAGCCCACTAATTACCTTTACAATAATGCCTTCGGTTTGCTGATATCACAGTTCTCAATGGAATCAAAATCTTTTAAAAACTGAGATTAATTTCCACCCAACTTAGATGTGAACAGTGCTATCCTAATTAATTGAATTGGTCCACTATATCACTCGATATAAAGGGTTCCCAAGGCGACATCAACTGTTGAAAACCATTTGTTGATTGGTCGATTCCGAAGAAAGGTCAGTATGCCCGAACATGAAAATATAAACTTTTGAATCAACCTGATATATTGCGTCTCAACCTAAGCGGTTATTTCTCAGCACCACTTCTTCGGTCGAGTTGGATTAGCTCCCGGTGCCTACAATTTCTCCGACTCGGAGGCAAATCAGTGGAATTCGGTAAATTAAATTTTATCGTATTAAAATTCCCGTAGATGAGGAACAATTTTTATTCACTTTATTTTGAAATGCCGTTCTGGCGCAGGAAGTAACGAATGGCCATTGGGATTATCAATGGAGTATTGTAAGATCGATGGAGTATTCTTGAAAATATTGATTTTGAGACATCCACAAGTATGATTTCAAAAAAAATATTTAAATATGGTTAATGGAAAATATTAAAACTGAACAATATCAAGAAAAATAGGTACGCAGCCGGAGGCGTGAAGAAATCGGGAGATGCGCACATCGAAGAGCTGTCTCTGGAACGATTCAACCGATACCGTGATAGTGCGTGGTTCATTCCTAAATCTATCAAGTCCTGGACCTGTAAATGAATACAATGAAACGACGTTCCAGCATGGCAAGTGTTGTCGCCGCGCAGCAAACCTCGCGTATCTCCTGCGTCATATGTCTTTAACGGCAAGTTGTACGGTAAGCAACGATGAAGACGTATCCTTTTTAATTCCATCCCGATTAATATTGCATGCAAGTCTATACAGTGTTCGGCGGAGTCTCCTACGCCATACCTGAGCATGCCTTCCGTGACCGTGGACAGCGAACCGGAGGAGCTCACGTTTGGAATGACGCTCTCTGCTACATTCCGGAATACAATCGGCGCGATTTTCATAATCGATTATTTACTGTCTTCCTTTTATTAGCTGGACTGAAGTCGCACCAATGAGTCGCAATAGATCTGGAGCAGCTGCAGCAGCGCTGAATGGAAAGATATACGTTGTTGGAGGGTGAGTGGAGGAAAATTTTGTTGAATTCATCATAATACTCAGATTTTTGGGCGCTAGTGAGGAAGAATGTGGAAGGCTAAATGCATCATAGGTGTCATTATACTGTTCAGCGAAGATGGTCACAGATGCGTACTCTGCGATGCGGAGAGATACGACCCTAGCACCAACACCTGGACCACAATAAAGGGCCTAAATACCCCAAGGTATGGCAACCGGCCGGGCTCTTATTTGCTTCAAAATCTGCAATCAGCAATGCCTATGCACCCCGTTTTCTGTTTCTGAAGCATTGAAGATACACACTGACCCATTGATTTATTCACCAGATACAATCCGAGCCTGGTACTTGCTTGCGGGCGGCTCTTCGTCTTGGATGGAACGAGGCTTGTTGGGATGACTGATGAAGTGGAGCAGATAAAGTCAGTCGAGATGTACGACGTGCAGAAGGATGTATGGATCGAGAAGGCGCCCATGACGCATGTTTTTTGTTCACTTTAAATTTTAGAAAAAAATGTTGTTTATTCACTCTAAATTTTAGAAAAAGAAACATAATCTGTGTGTAAATATTGACCTGAAGATTGGTAATCAACAAGTTACAGAATGTAGAAATTAACGCAAAAATTTGTAATCTACCGACCTATCATCTTCCGAGCGCTTCCTCTCGATGAAATACATTGATTGATTGATTGATGCACAATGTTGCAGGCAGTCCGCTAAGGAAGTATTCATTGGAGTGATTCCCATTCCTGCGTCCATCACCACGCCTAACTTGGACGATTTCAATTGGAATTGAATCAATAACTACCCGAATGTCTGCATTACTGCACTTCCAATTTTGATATGATCATAGTACTCATTGTACACAACGTGAATATCATTGCTGAAGCAAGGTAGAAGTATTGTTTTATTGTGCCGTAGTATTGTTTGTAAGATATTATCGATGCGAAAATAATCATACTCGACTACATTCACATGAGTTCTCATATATGTTTTGGAAAAGTAAACACCCGAGCTCATCTCAATAGTTGTGCCAATGTGTATCAGTTCTGCATAATTTCGAAACTGACGTGCATCACCAGATGAGCACCAAAACAATCAATTGAAATAGTGTTCAGTAGGTACAAGATAATAATGCACCATATCCTAATGCGAAAACACCGTGATTATTTTGGAACAAATACAAAAAAAATCCCCTTCTCTATTCCGTTTCTGATTTCACAAGACGAATTCGTATAACTTAAAACTGTTCAATGTAATTACTTCAAATATTATCGATCAATATATTTTAGCAGTAATAATAATTCTCGAATGGTTAGTAATCGTAGCGATCCATCACGAGAAGTCTCATCTTCATTCCATTTCAAGGACAAGTGAAAATCGTGCATTGATAACTATTTTGCGGAAATTTGAAAAGGATCTCGCTTTAACCTGTGATTACTAATGCGTGCAGCAAACATTATTAATCAACCTGGCCTTTCTCGGTATAAAGAGGGTGGTCGCCTAGTCATTCCCAGTTCTGTCATCGAAGAGCGAAACCTCTTCGATGCTTATCCCCCTCATCTTCGGACTCTCGTTTGCTACGGCGCAGGCTCAACTCATCTCTGGCCACTGGGAATGGACCTCTGACCTTCATGACGATTCACTAAGTAATGATCCTATTATCCTATTAGGGCGGATGGAAATCGAAATCACTGAGAACCTGAAGATCCTTCTCTAGAATTTAGTGAAAACGTGCGCACATTGGGTTCATATGTATCCCGTGCCATATCCGATCTAGCCACATATTGCTGATAAAACTGTCAGATTAGAATACTTAATGGGCATTTTCAGCAAATTCTTTCCTCCCATCTTCACGTCAAAGACGAACAAGCTGTTATCAAAATGGTAATCGGTTTTGCTCAGTCTAGATCTGCAATTGGAACGAATGAGTGGGAGTACCACTACTGTTTCTCAGGCGAGAAGCGTGCGCACTCAAATCCTCGCAAGTTCGAGGAGTGCGTTAACGGGTCGTGGCTGGTTCGGGACGCGCCTGCTGGGGCGGAATGGAGTGACGCCATCGGGGGATTTGTGCATGCCACTGGGAGATCCGGAGCCTCCGATCTCACCTATCAGCCTCCTGCCCCCACACTGAGTCATCGCATGGGATCGTCCGGCTTCACGTATAACGATAACGATGTGGATGTTAGTTGCGCAAATTTTCAATCAATTGCGAATTTCGAAATTCACATCATCGTTTGATCCACACTTTCATGGAATTTCGAATTTCCGAACTGCTGACTCTACAGGTTCTGAAGAAGACCATTTGGCTCGAGGCGAGGGGAGAGTCGAGAGATGGACAGGTGACTACTGAAGTTGATCCGACTCGAGCGTGCCTATTACTAACAATCATTTTACTACTGATTAAAATCAGGATGTTGGTAATGGTGTGGAATTGTTGTCATTTTTCCAGATCGCAGTTGCTCACGTTATCAAGAATCGCGCGATCGCCAACCAACCTACCTTTGGAGACAATACCATCGCAGGTTTGATCGGCCATTTCCTTTGTATAAATGGTCAATCAAAAATGTAAACATATCATTTAGGTGTATGCTTGAAACGGTATCAATTCGAGTGCTGGAACACCAAACATCCGAGAGATGTACATCCTAGAGGAGAGGGTTACGAGGAAATGGATGAGTACGGAGTCCATTTTGGAAATACACAAATACATACTTTCAGATGGGTAAGACAAGTGCTCGATGGAAGAATCGCCGACAATACCAATGGTCAGTTTTCAGAATTAAAAAAAAAATTTTAAAAAAATACAAATTATGTTTTCAGGAGCTCTGTGGTACAATAATCCCGACAAGGAGGGCTATCCGGGATGGACAAACAATGTAAACAGAGGAGTCAAAATCGGCAATCATCAGTTCTACACTCGTCGTGGAAATTACTGAGCTTGAATCAGAATTAATTCGAAACATGTTTTATTCAGTGTGCTTTATCGTCAATTTAAAATTGGGTTCATTTCATAATATGGATATTTTTTTAAGCATAAACGACATTGTTTTTGTAAGAATAAATGTTATCCTTCAAGAATATAGTGAACAAGGCTATGTGAGGCATAGTGTTTCCATAATATTTTTTTCTCCAATTCGCTTTTCTATTATGGATAATATTACATACAAATAACGCGAAAATGAACGCAATAAATTTAAAGTACAACATTCAATAGAGTGAGCTCGAAAAGTGAGCTTTTACGAATTGAACGAATTGTCTACGAATTGAATCTACACGGTACTACGAACTGAAATTTCCAATTAATTCTGAGAATGGGATTTTGTGGCGAGTCAATAGCGCTTCAAAATATGCAATTTAGGGAAAGTGATAGATAGATAGAAATTAGTGCATTTCGTTCAGAGAACTAGGAAAATACCGAATGTTCGTTTTACAAAACTAGATCATTGTATGTGCGTCTGGCTTGCTGATCAACTTTCCCTCAATTATGATAATGGGAAATTCATAATATGGGTACGACTTAGTCGTATAATCGATAAATTTGAAATCTCGCACCTTTATATTGTGATGTTTGTTGGATGCTGTGACCAGTTATCAAGGCACCACTTCACAAATGACCACACATCATTTATCTAGTGAGTGTGATATTGGTATGCATTTAACATATATTTTATTCAAGGGTTTCATTCGAAGTTTAACAAGCCGAAGCGCTATCACATTATGTGATGAGTTGATGTCCGGAACTGTAGAAGTGAAGACGGTTGAGGGTTTTCTTGAAGTAAGTGTAGGCGAAGATCGCCAAGACCAGGACAAGTGCAAAGAGGCCGAGAATGAAGAGCCGATTGTGAGACGTCATCGAGTAGAGATCCGCAATCTGCAAGCACATTATCATCAATCTCATCAATTTACTACCTCCTCCTGCAGGTTCTGGTCACTGAATCTTTCCATTATCACTGAACTGGAATCCACCTCGTCTTCTGGTGTGATCTAAAATTAGGTTCCCAAAAATCGAAATAGAAAAAAAACCGACCGAGAACTTTGGCTTTGATTGATTGCAGATGCGCTGCATGTCCTGGACGTCAATCTAAATGAATCTTTTTCTCAATGTCGAAACTAATTATGACTAAATAAAAATTGCATGTTAATTGAACCAAAAATAATGTTTACACGATCATGTCTGCTAGCATGCTTAGGAAACTTATTTGTTTTTCCCGTCGTACGTACCTCTGTGTCCATCGGAATCGGAAGGACCACACGGAGTTCATTTGAGCCAAGCTTCACGCAGGAATTGCGATTCAGTTTCTGATAGGTGGAGAATGTGGCATTCTTCACTGACCAATCTCCTAAAAATCACTTCGCCAATGATTTTTATGAAAGGAATCGCGAGAGAATCGACCATTTGAGGGGGGTGGGCGGCGGTAGGAAAAAAAGGTGTCCTATATGGCAACAAATTCTAGAATCCCCCGAGAGCGCGTGCTCTGACCGTCTGGCGCTATCGCCCTCTGACCTCCCTCTCCCTCCCCTCTATTTAGCGCCCCCCTCGGCCCGTTTCCCGTCGTTTCTGGCCAACTTCCAGGCTCTGTAGCTCGCGTCAACGTAAAGGTAGAGACTCACTTTCAACAGATGAAATGTTTAGCTCATCGTGCTCTACATTTGTAACCAAACGCCTATTTTCGCTATGCCTATTTTTACCGGAGTCACAGTTTTGCGTGTTTCCTTGGATTCTTCAGGTGAAATTTCCTCTTTTCAGTAGTCCTTTTTCTTTGAGCTGTTTCGAGGGATGTATTTACATCATTTGAAACCCATTTAGTGCATTTGGGCCCATCCCGCATGTTGAAATTGGTCAAAATACGGAATTTCAAATTTTCGGTCAAGTGGCCATTTATGGCCAACCAAGTTTGGCCTTCTGAATCTCGAAGATGTCGTCCGATATCAAAATTCTGACGACGCAGTTTAAAAGAGCATCATTTGAAATACTTATAACCAAAATTATAGCGGGATTGAACAAATTTGAATCCTACCGCCGCGGCGTGGTCGATTCTCTCGCGATTCGCCTCTTATGAGAGGAATCGGGAAAGACTCCACATATGCCGGGACATAGGAATTCATGATTTTTAAATTGGCTGCAAAATTAATAAAAAGTACTTCGAAACGAACTCTTTCAAATGGAGTTGGCGGATTTCCCGAAAAAAAATTGTTTAGCCGTGGCATGCTCCGAAAGTGGACGGAGTCTCGATTTTTTTCTGAAAAAATCGATCTTTGTCTCAATATTTCGGCATTTTCCTACAAAGATACGTACAAACTTTCAACAGACGAATGAAAGAGAAGTATACGAGGTACATTTTTCTCTCTCTGAATGGGTCGAAAACCCAAAAATTGCATCTCGGGTGCAACTTTAGCGAAGATTTCAAAAAATCTGGAAATACCAAAAAGTTCTGGTTGGCACTATGCGTGATTTATTAGACTTCCTGAGTACTTTCATTTGATATATATTTCATTGGAATCGGATCATGCGTTGTAATGTTGCACTCGTTTAAGCAAAATCGACCATGCGAATCGGGTATATACATCATGTTTACTGTATGCAAACTAGGTTCTTTTGCATCATAATTGCATTAATACATCACAAAACATGTTTACAATTCATTGCCATGTAATTTTCAGGTCCAGTTGGTCATAGACTCAATTTGAAGAATTTGCGAACTGTCTTCTGGGAATACCCAAATAACCAGTTTTCCGGTGGTAATTGTCCTCAATTCAAAGATAAATCGTCGTAATACCATGTAGTAACAATTTTCAGAACGTTTTGGAAAGAAAGTAATGCTTCAAATGTAACTTGCTCAATTTGTTATTCCAAAAATGCCGAAATACGACACGTAATTCATAAATTATTATATCGTAAACTGTTTTGCACCAGAATATAGAGAATGACGAGCTGAACATTATATATGTTGAAAGCGATTTTACGATTTTAACACATTTATCTAGAGGTCATTAGATTCTCGGGAGATCAGGCGAGAGCTCTGATGTGCATGGTGTTCCAGTTAGAGCTTCGTGCTTGATTGAGAAAATTTGGGCCTGTTGCTTTGCGGAAAGAGTCGCTCCATCTCGTGATTGGGCGGCCGCGGCTCCTCTTTCTCCGCGGAATCCATTCGATCACAGATCGGCTCCACTTCCGGCAATCATCATTCGCGATCTTATGCAACCAAAACCATTTCCTTTTCTGAGCAGTGCGAACGAAGTCCTGAACTCTAGTTGAATCTCGCAACCTCTCATTAGAGACATGATCGAGCACAGTGCAGCCAACCATCCAACGTTCCATTTTTCTTTGAGCCACCGATAATCGATTCATTTGTGCTTTGGTCAGCGCCCAACATTCACAACCGTAAACCACAGCGGGAAGTATGCAGCCGTTGAAAAGCCGACGTTTATGTGCCATTGGAATACCCTTGTTGATAAGAAAAGTGCGGTGTTTGTGGAAAGCACCAAAACCAGCTTGAATGCGTCGGGTGATTTCACAGTCATCATTTCCGCTGACTGCGATTGCGCTTCCCAAGTAGACCACCTTATCTTGCAATTTTACTACTTTTCCTCCTATTCTTACATCCCTTGGATCAGGCTTGGAACTCATTCCGACAGTTTTATCGCCATTGAGACCCAATCCCACTGTAGCAAGTACACGCTCTAATTCCCTTCCCATATTTTGTTGAAAGCAAGTTTCTATATTTTCATTTACGCACGTTACATAGGCTAGAAGTTGGCGGACAACGACGGTGGAGGCGCGCGAGAGAGCGGTAAATGTAGGTGACAGAGAGGGAGGTCAGGCGGCGAGAGCACCAGGCGGTTAGAGCAAGCGCTCTCGGTGGTTTCTAGCCTCTTTCTGGCCAACTTCCAGGTTGTCTAGCGTGCTTCAATGAAAAGATAGAAACTTACTTTCAGCTGATAAAATGTTCAGCTCTTAATTCTCTATATTCTGGTACAAATCAGTTTGCGATATCATAATTTCTGAATTACGTGTCGTATTTTGACATTTTCGATTATCAAATTGGCCAAGTTACATTTGAAGCATTACTTTCTTTCCAAAACGTTCTGTAAATTGTTCCTATATGGTATGTCGAGGATTTCCCTTTGAATTGACGCCAAATGCCACCAGAAACCTGGCAATTTGGACCTTCCCAGAAGACAGTTCACAATTTCTTCAAATTGAGTCTATGACCAAATGGACCTGAAAATTACATGACAATGAAGTCGAAACATGTTTTTGTGATGTATAAATGCAATTGTGATGCAAAATAACCTAGTTTGCGTGCAGTAAACATGATATCTATACCCGACTCACATGACCGATTTTTCTTAAACGAGTGCAACATTACAACGCATGATCCGATTCCAATGAAATATATATGAACTGAAAGTACTCAGGAAGTCTAATAAATCACGCATAGTGCCAACCAGAACTTTTTGGTATTTCCAGATTTTTTGAAATCTTCGTTAAAGTTGCACCCGAGATGCAATTTTTGGGTTTTCGACCCAATCAAAGAAAGAAAAATGTTCCTCGTACACTTCTCTTTCATTTGTCTGTTGAAAGTTTGTACGTATCTTTATCGGAAAATGCCGAAAAATTGAGACAAAGATCGATTTTTTCCGAAAAAATCGAGACTCCGCCCACTTTCGGAGCATGCCACGGCGAAAAAATTTTTTTTCGGGAAATCCGCCAAAGCCATTTGAAAGAGTTCGTTTCGAAGTACTTTTTATTAATTTTGCAGCCAATTTAAAAATCATGAATTTCTACGTCCCGGCAAGCCTCACAGTTATCTAGTATCTCCCGATTCCTCTCATATATTGACCACAACTATTGTGTCGTTACCAGTATATTGATCGGAGGTTTTTTTCGAATGCAAATCGATCTCACCTGTAATTTCATTCCTGACTCCTGCTTTGGCGCAGTACATTTACTCATATCCGGCCTGGTTGGAAGACTGAAGCTGAAAGTCGATTTATCACGGGTATCATGAGTCAGTGGAGGAAAAAACCACCCCTCGGGAACAATTTCCAACTTTATTTTTTGTTTGCCTTCATATTATAGTGGTAGCATACACTAGAACCAACTTCTCGAAAAAATTAGGACACAGGAGCCGGCTTTTAGGGATTTTCCGGTTTTGCTCCCGGCAATACTGTATATCAGCTTCCAGACGAGCTAGAAACATG
The DNA here is from genome assembly GCA_036245805.1 of Pristionchus mayeri. Taxonomy (NCBI): domain Eukaryota; kingdom Metazoa; phylum Nematoda; class Chromadorea; order Rhabditida; family Neodiplogasteridae; genus Pristionchus; species Pristionchus mayeri. Next base: position 34,948,480 of record BTRK01000003.1, read on the forward strand.
GCAAGGGGCTCAAAATGATCGGAAAAATATAATAAGAAACTTTCATGTTTTGCACTAAGCGGTATAACCAATGCTCGCGAAGTTATGCTCAATAAAGCATATTTTGATTGAGATAAAAAATCGTAGCTTTTTCGAGAGTATGCGTTTCAAGCAATTTTATTGCCAAATATAGTAGGTCGAGTTCATACACGAATATAAAAAATGCAAAAATCGACATCTGAGATAGGCCTTTTTGGCAATATGCATTTGAATGCTCCAAAGTGACGTTAGCCACAGAACGATGTTCCTTACCCTGCTTTGTTTTGCACAATATTGATCGGATATTACATCATTGTAACATTTCTCGATTAGGAGACTTTATGGACGTCGAAAAAATAAGAGATTTCACAAGTTCTGAAAATTCGGTTTTGAGACCTCATTTTTCATCAAATTTACGCCTATCAAAGCCAGAAATTTAACAACAGCTACCATTAAGGCTGAGTGGAACGTACAGTACGCTTCCACGAGAATTGATTTCTATGCACAGAACTTCTATACACAATCCAGAAGTTATTATATATTGCTTCGAAAATGCTCTTTCGAAAGGGAATTTCAGAACAATTATTTTTTCTGATGTTCAGAATATGATATGTAGTATGGTTCAGGTATATTTCTCAATTGCTGGTGAGAATGTATGATTAAATCAAGATTAGAACTTACTAGCTTTGCGATACGTAAATTTCATAAAAAATGTGGTCTCAAAATCGAATTTTCAGAAGTTATGAAAAATGTTATTTTTTTCGACGTCATCGAAGTCTCCTGTTACAGAAATGTTAAAATATAGTAATAACTATTGAATATTTTGCAAAACAAAGCAGGTTGACGAACATCGCTCCGTGGCTAACGTCACTTTGGAGTATTCAAATGCATATTTCCAAAAAGGCCCATCTCAGAAATCGATTTTTGTATTTTTTATATTCGTGTATGAACTCGACCTACTATATTCTGCAATAAAATTACTTGAAACGCATACTCTCGAAAAAGCTACGATTTTTTATCTCGATCAAAATATGCTTTATTGAGCATAACTTTGCGAGCATTGGTTATGCCGCTTAGTTCAAAACATTAAAGTTTTTTATTATATTTTTCCGATCATTTTGAGCCCCTTGCCATGTTTCTAGCTCGTCTGGAAGCTGATATACAGTATTGCCGGGAGCAAAACCGGAAAATCCCTAAAAGCCGGCTCTGGGACCTGTGTCCTAATTTTTTCGAGAAGTTGGTTCTAGTGTATGCTACCATCATAATATAAAGGCAAACAAAAAATAAAAGTTGGAAATTGTTCCAACATACCTCCACTGACTGGTGATACCCGTGTTATATGCAACGTTGAAAAACGAACAAATCGAGTTTTTATGACATTTTTGCAATATTGGCGCCCATAAAAGCTTACCCCACCCCTACCGGGACCAGACTTTAACTTTTCTACACTAACCTGATATCGTAGAATTTAAATCTGCAACGAAAAGTGGGAGAAAGGCGGGGTTCCAAAGTAGTTAGGAATTATTTTCCGGTCTTGGATTCACATTTTTCAAATTATCTATAAGAAGATGAAGACCTAGCATCGCTTCTGTAACATCTGGCTTCATGCCCTTCTTCGTTTCTTCGTCAAAGTACTTCACTACGAATGCTCGAGAGGATTCAGGCAATGCTCCACCATGCGCTCTTGCTCTCAGTGTGAATCCTTCTCCAAGAGGGGGAACAGATGCATCAACTGTGCACGATAGAGTGTCGCGAAGTGGTAGTAAAGATGCCTTCTGTTGCGTGTCTTCGATTGTCCTCTTGAATGTCCCTATCCCATAGTCGCACATCGTCGTTTTCTCGGGGCAGATCTTATGACGACCCCATTCCAAGTGATTGAGTAGGTTTTGGAAGCGGATAAAGGCGCTTCCACACCAACAATAGTGGAGTGCATCAGGGGGAAGGGACTGCTTGGGCGGGGTGACAATGGGCTCGTCGGCATCATCATCCACGTCGAACGGTTCATCAATAGAGTTGCGATTGATGTCGTTGATCCAAAACAGAGTCTCTTCATTATTCCTCAGTCGTTCCATCTCCTCTTCGCCTAGTCCAGGCGTGATAAGTACTCGACCACCCGTGGCGATGATATCCATTGCGCCCTTATTGGCCTTCAGATTCGTGATAGTCTTCCCTGGGCCAATACCATGGTACTTCCAGTACCGCATAGTGACGTTTCCATCACTATCCACCTCGTAATGGAAATGTCCCATGTCGGAAATACCGGGGATCCTGAAGGTGTTCTTCTCTTCTTTGCTTGGGGATTCAATTGAGGCCTCGTAGATAGTGACACCTCGCATTCCCTTCCCAGAAGTAAGCCCAAGGAACATGTCGTGAAGATCCTTGATGTCTTTCCCACTGTCCAAGTAACGGCGAAGGACACCCTTTGCCGTTGCAGTCATCCGATCGGGAGCCGCTTTCCCATTTTGCGACTCACTGAAGCTCCACGATCCAATCTTCAGGCCCGTCGTCTCCATTATTTCAGGGATGCTTCCGAGTGTGGCAGCCGAGTGGTAGCATCCTGAACAATAAACAAATTGGGCATGGCCATCACTTGTAAGTATAGTATTAAGTTGATGAAAAAGTTTTTTGCTGATTTTCACATTTTTTACATTTGGTCGTGTCCTGCATTTTTCATTGGACTGATTTTCATTTAGTTATTTTTTATCAGCGGGCGAATTAATACTCTCATGTATACCATGTGTAGTAGCCAAAACTTTCAGCGTTAAAACCACAATGTTGAATCAAAGTCGTTGAGTAGGTCGACTAAGCCTGTCTTTTGATTGTCTGTACTCTGCGAATAGCAATGCCAGGACAAACCCGTAATATCACAAAAAAGTGAAACTTGCGTAGATGCTAATATCATATTAAAATTAGGTATGCTACGATTAGTCATTTAGAGAGTTCTTCACTCAATGAGCGCACATTATTAGTATGATAACCAGTTAATTTTATCATCAGAATATGTATCGTTCCGAACATTTTTGCCAAAAAATGACAGCAAAATGTCTACTTTTGTCATCTCCTCTTTTCCGAGTTATTTTAAACCTTTTTTCGACTAATTTAACATGCTGCCCTCGCCATATTGCTCAAGTTTGGGGATGCTTGGCATTCGTAGAACTTTGCTCAAATATCGCTCAAATAAAAACGAATATACTCATATCAGATCGACAAAAAATTGCCAATTGATTTTTTAGAAAAAAGAAGAGACGAGGAGTTTGATTATATTAGCATAATAGCTGCGAAGTAGTGGATAGTAGCGCGCCTCTGTAGAGGCGTGCCTCAATGATTGCTGAATCAGGAAACAATAAAAAAGCAATGTTAAAATGGAAAAATTTGATGCATCAACTTAATAAACGTCATCAGTTTTGAATTCTGATATAACGAACCGGCGTTGTCGGAGCGAAGATGGATCTTCTCAACCCCGACAGATTTCAGTTCTCCAGCCACGTGATCGAGGACATGGGAGACGGTCACACTGTCCTGTAAATCGTCATTGTAATTTACATGAAAGATTTTAATACCTGGCGCTCGGTCTTTAATAAGTGTATGAAAGTATGTTGGATGAATTGATCCTCTAGCTTGCAGAGAGAATGGGAGAAGTGCCACGAATGTCCAGTCTGGCCGAAGAAGAGACTCTGCTCCTGCCAGTAGTATGCTGAGAGAAACTTTGTGGCGAAGTCAGCAGTCACTAGGCACTGTCGATTTTCCATCTTGTCAATGATTCCTTCTCTTTCTAGGCTAGTGAACGCAGCACGAATCTAGAGAAGGATACTTATTGATACCTTAGAGTAGGGGCGTACCTCATGATTCCGTTGTCTCTTGATGATCTCCTGATGAGATTTAACTCGGAAATGCATTTCAGCTAATTCCTTCTTCATCAAATCAGAAGTAGAAGCAGCAGATGCATCAGCAATTACTTCCAAGAGTTCTCTGAAATAACAATTGATCGATGTAATCTCTATTATGCTCACGTGAACGACTTCGACAAGTGCGTGCATCTCGGGCATTGCTCCGTATGCTGATGATCTTCAGTTTTGCGGAATGCCGGATGGTCCGGGTCGGAGAGAGCGAACGTTAGGCAATGTTTCGCTATCAGGGACTCGTGTTTCAGGTGAAGCTTGAAGTCAGTTTTGAGATATAGCTGGTCTTCGAGAATATTGTTTCTGTGAATATTCGGGATTCTAAGTTGATGGCCCCTTTTCGCACTCACCTCCAATCGATCTTCGCGTCTTTATTGAGAATAGCCATTTCATGGAGACGATCGACTATTCTCAATAAATCCTCGAATGCCTTAAAAGCTTTGTCATATTGAATAAAGCAATTTATATCGTACACAATTGGCTTTGGCGAGAAAGCTGTCAACGCAAGTCATTGAGTGAGAAGCCGTTGCAGGGAGAGAATTGAGGAGACGAATAATCGAAGAAGGACTCAGAGTATGGTCTCCCTCGCCTTGTGCTGCCATGAACAGAGGAAACTGGCGAACTATTTCCGCCTGGCTCATCATTCGCACAGTGTTAGGTATCGTCAGCACTTCGCCGCTCGATGTTGTCACAGTCTTTTCCCCCCAAGGAAGGCCCATAAGAACAAGAGGGCTGAAAGTGAATTTCATCGCTTGCTCTTGAACCTATGTATACCTCGTTATCAGAGAAATTAGTCCATTAACAGCAATAGTGTCGTATCTCTCATAGATCTGATGGTCCACAGTCATTGGATAGAACTTCCCAGATCGAGCAATTCTTCTCGCCTTTTGGTATCGATACACAGAGAGGTTAGGGATGTAGTGGAGGAGGATTCCCTGAGGGAATTGACCAGCAATGAGAGCCAGAGTGAATTCTTGGAGGCGATGAGTAGGAGCCAGCATGTACTGCTCAGCAACTACTCTCATCACATCATCGAAGTTGTGCTCGAGGTGGCGATCCAAGTTACGAGGATGGAATTTCCTCTCTCTATCATTGGGTACAGTTCAGTCTCGTGCCCAGGAGCGAGTCCAGTTAGCACAGCACGAAACATCTTGAACCCATCATCCGCCTTCTTTCTCTTCGTATCCGGGGCTAAGCCCGAGAATGGATCCTTCGGGATGTATTTGTCGAGATGTAATGCTTCCGCAAGAGCATACACAGCTCTCTTGATCAACTCAATGGGCGAAAAAGTGGGAACTGGCTATTCGTTGGACGGGCTCCAATCCATATCACCACTTTTGTAGTCTTCAATAATTCCTGTGATCATCTTATGGTGATCCGCACAAATAGCTGAAATTGTTTTATTGGAATTCTCATAGAGTGGTATTTACTAACGAGTTCCCACATGAATGTGGTGGCCAGTAGCCTCCGTGAAGAGTCGGGCTTCTTCTTTTTGAACATTGTGTGTATGGCTATCTTCTTTCTCAGCAAAAGCATCATGAGGTTCTCCAGTGATCATTGTAAAGCTACACTTTTGATGGTGTGTTTCGCCTGAAGATTCCCGAATTCAAGAGCACTTATTTTTCCACACTTTCTCACCGATTGTCTTGACCTTCTCACCGATTGTCTTGACCCCTTGATGTGTTTTGTCGACCATTGAGTAAGCAACTCTTTTTCATGGTGCTCACAGATGTCCAAGTCAGCGAATTGCCTTAGCTCCTCCTCATTTTTCGAATAGAATGCCATTCCTCGAGTCATTGCGAGGTCCATTTTCGAGGAAGTTCCATAGAGTTCCATACGGGTCGGTCCAAGAAGGGTACCAAGTCTGAAATGATGAGTTTAAAACTTGTTTTTAGATAGATATAGGGGCCCGTTTGATGAAAGTGGATCAGATACTGAGGGTCCTAGCACAGTACACAATTCTCAATTCGCTATTCGTACATTGGGGGTAGTGATTCACATGGCTTAAAGAAGGAGTGTCTGCAATGTTGGACTTTCGACGCCGTCATATCCATGACCTAGCTTTGGACAACCATAAGAGATTCTGACAATTTTACATTCATATCTCTATTTTAAACCGAGTTGTCATTAGTGGGAGGAAGTGATGTAGTGGTATATGGCGCGCCCTCCCATTCCATCCCACCGGGTTCGAGTCCCGGCCGTAACACCGTTTCCGCCTCACCGAGGCGCCTACCCATTGGGGACGGGGAATTGGTAGTCGTGACTAGATCACGCAGGTATATATGTCTGGCGAAAGGTGGACACTACAGACTGAATCCGCCCAAATTGACACTGGCCTAGCACTTTAGACATTTAGGTCTATGAGTGATGATTTGAAAGGTGTTTAGGGAATCTTCGAGAATTCCAAATCACGTAGTTATGCAGAATCTAGATTTTTAGGCCCATTTGCTCGACCATTACTCAAACGTCCTTATATTCAAATACTATTTAACTATTAAAGCTAATCGTACTTCTTTGAGCTACCAGTACACGTGGTGGAAACCGCAGTCGAGTCAATTCGTTTACGGGTATTCGAGATTGAGTATTGCTCAACTGCGAAGAAGCATGAAAGTCCGCTGTTTTTAAGCCGCTGAAATGCTCATTTTGGAAACCTTTCAATAGAAATTTCTTACCTCCCTGTCGGTTGAGAATGCGGGAGGATGGCATTTCAGTTCCTGTAGAATCGATAGAGTTAGAATGAAAAACGGAAGAGTTTTCATCGTTTACAATAATTTAATCTCAAAATAAACAATATTATAGACGAATAGAAAACGAGAAAGCGGTATAAACGAGAAAATTGATACAGATAAACAAACAAAAATGTAGTCAGATACGTTCATGTGAGTTTTCAAAGAAAAAAAGAAATGCAATAAAAGACTAGAGGCCGAGCGGTTTGTTTTCGTCCGCTGCATCTATCTTGTTGAGAGAGCGTTCGCGCGCGTGCGATCGATTGTTTTCAGCTTCGCGTTCAGATGGAAATGAGAAATATATGTATTTCTTCCAGAGAGACCTTCCACTTAATCATCTTGTGAGTGTTGTTGCCTACGCGTACTTTTTCCGCCATTCTCCTATCACCCCTCATCCTCCACCATTCCTCTCTAATTGAGTTTGCTCAATCTCTAGTCTCCCTCTCCCGTCGAGTCAGCTGTCTGGACGAGAAAGGGAGACGAGAGATTTCGTGTAATCTTCTCTCGCCCGCGCCGCAGGCTCCCCCATCGCCCGCTGGGAACGTTCCCCTCCTGAATATAAAAAGCTCCCTAATTGCAATGAGACCTTCCACTTAATCATCTTGTATGTTGTTGCCTACGCGTACTTTTTCCGCCATTCTCCTATCACCCCTCATCCTCCACCATTCCTCTCTAATTGAGTTTGCTCCATCTCTAGTCTCCCTCTCCCGTCGAGTCAGCTGTCTGGACGAGAAGGGGAGACGAGAGATTTCGTGTAATCTTCTCTCGCCCGCGCCGCATGCTCCCCCATCGCCCGCTGGGAACGTTCCCCTCCTGAATATAAAAAGCTCCCTAATTGCAATGAGACCTTCCGCTTAAACTATATGTCTTCGTTTCAGAACCGGAGAGCGCAGCGTGTTGCTCAGAAAATAAGAACGAAGGAATAGTCCACAGCTCTCAAATTTCCACCGACTTAATAGCGCGTATCGCATGAAAACATTCGTTGACGAGAAGCAAAAGAGGATTGGCATAAATGGTCTGAACTCTATAGTTATTATTCACAGTTAATTAAATCAATAAATTCCAGCAACCCATAAGCTTGGCAAGAGATTTCAAAAGCAGGTGTGCTACTTCAATCGTTTTCCAGTTGAAAAGTTAGAAATAAATTATGCTTAAAATTTCCTGCCAAAATATCATCACATGCGCAATACCTACGTTGGAATAATGTCGTTCCGTGATAGTGAGCTAGCGTTACCGTATCAAGGTTACAGTAAACGGATTACTACAGGCGTGGGAAAGATATTCCATTAGTGCCCGACCCCTATAAAGCCAGCGTGAGCGCGTTTGTCTTCACGTGTTGTGTCTACAGTATTTAGAATGCGGTTGATCGGAGTACGGTAGCTTTCAACTGAATATGGGATGTCTGTAGGTGGTGCCTGTGATGGTACTTAGGGTTGGCCCAACATCGACTCCACACGCATTTTACGTGCAATGCAATACGTGCAATGTGACAGGAGGCGCGCACCCATGAGTAGGGGGTCATGGACCTCACCGGTGATTTTATTCCGGGGATGGTATATCAGGTGAGAAATATATGTATTTCGATCAGAAAATTAATTTCTGATCATTTTCGAAAATTGGGAAAAGTCGTCCAACTTTTGCACTCACTTACCGTAACCCAAAAACCACACCATAATTCATAAAAAATTATTTTAACTAACTTACGCGTCCTTATCCAACGCGTCATTTTGCTGAGGTATGTATCGCCTCAAGCAAATACTATATCACCAATAATATTTAGGGGAGTTCTTGAAAAATGTTTGGGGAATGGCATTCATGTCCGAAGTAAAAGTGAAATTATCGATTTCCGGAGCTAGATGGAATCTGATCGAAAAATTCCCCGAAGTAAAAAAGTCTTAGAATTTGTCAAGGAATGCAGCGCCCCTACCTCTGAATCGATTGGGATCGTTTTTAAAAAAGTTCGAATTTTCAGTATTTTTGTTTAACATCCGCTCCCGCGCGGACGCGGACGCGGATCGAAATTCTGGTGATGCTCGTCGGTTTTACTAGTCGAGTACTACCTACTGATGTAGTCAGAACGAATTCTAATTTTCGGCCGGTGCCAAGTCGCTGAAGAAATATGTTGATTTTCTCAGATAGTCTGTTATATTCGACCTCTTATCTCGCAATGCTCTCTCATCATTCAAGGAAAGCCAGAAAGCGTAATTTCAGTTTCCATAATTCCAGTCGTCCAAGCAGTGGTCGTCATCGTGGCCGACGCGAACGACAATCTGGTGTGCTCGAGGAAGCAGGTGAGCAGAGAGATTGCAACAAGCGCTTCTGTATCTGCAGAATATAGTGTCTTGCTTGGTGGCACTGCACATCATCCCGAATCAGATAATTGATACTCGAATGCGTGTGTTCCATGCATGGTTTATGTTTCACTAGCCTTTCATAGATTCATGAAACTTTGGAGCGATGTTAGTCGAGTGATCGCTTAGCATACAATAAAGCATAAATGATTCTATGCATTTCAGATGTTTTACGGGAAGATGACAGTGCCCTGCTTAGCGCTGTTCATCGTGGCGGTTGTCATTCTTCTTCAGTGAATGCTCATAACAGTGAGCGAATAAGTGGGGGGAGATGATAAGATGATGACGCGCGCTCGGATGCGCAAAAATCAGTATTTTTAAACTCAAGAAGCCGATCGCATTGACCACCACCGACGACTCGAAATTTTGATATGTTGGTGAAGCACAAAATACACCATTCCTCAACAATGATGCATACGTAATGTAAACAAGAATACCAAGACGCCGCTCTTGAAATTCAGGAAATGATATTATTTTATTGGATTTTTGAAGACGACCGACTTATCATCATCTCTCAAAAAACTTTTATGAACCTATGAAAGATAAGTGAAACACAGATGAGCGCAGTTCATTCTTTAATGGTGGAAATCACTGATAGTGCACAAAATTCTCAGTAAAAATGATGAGCTAATTAGGGAGGTTTTCCATTCCAAACGGTAATTGCACAAATGCAAGGTATATCTCAGGCTGATCACTACGGATCGGAGGAGTCAAGCACTTCAACTGCCTTACTTTTCCACCATCATGATATGTGGTAGGTTAAAATAACATAATTCAAAAAAGTGTCTCGATTCTTTCTAGTTTCATCTGCTCAATATTAGAAAGCAATCGAACGATTCTCCGACCATAAGGAAAGATCTATAATACTCCAAACTTATCGAAGGGATGTTTCTTCTCTTATTTCCGGCGTCCTCTATCGTATCAGGATGTAAATCGCCTTGAGAGTTTCGTCAGAGATAGAAACGAGATGTAAGTCGACTGAGGATGAGAAGAAGGGGAAGAGGAACTAAAAATTCTATGAAAAACATTGGATTGTATTTCTATTACTAATAGTACTATTTTCAGGCATAATCGGCACAGCATTAACGAATCAAACCCAATCCGGACATTTGGTACCATCGTGAAACACCGATTTGCAAGATCCTTTTAATTTAAAAAAAAACTAACTTTCCACCGAAAATATATTTATCTCTCGGAGCATCAATTTATGAAATTTCCAAGCGATGATCTACAAGTGATACGGAGAAGGTAAGGACTACTTTGAGAGCGATAAACTGCCGTACCTGGAAATAGTCCAAGATGCATTTCCGGCTGCTCCACAAAAGATGCTGCCGCTGCATTCTTTCGTTGCTTAGTGACGCTTCTGATTTCAGAGGCGTCATGTATTGTAAAAATGCGAATTATTTTCAACTTACAATGTAGAAAACTCGGCAATCAACTCATGAGTTTCATCAGCACAATATAAATATATGGTGCCCTGTCATTGCTTCACAATAAAGTTTCAGATTGCACATCGGTGGTATCATGTAATCGATTCGTATTCACTGTCTCCGAAATTCAAAAATTGTTTTCGCTTGAAACCACGAGTGCATTATGTTCAAGCATGTCTGATTGATTATGACATACTTTTGGAACACCGAATCGATCAAGATCAAGTCATCCACAATGATTCTGGGTAGATTCGCGGCCTCGTAATATTACGGAAAGAAATTGTGAGAATATTTTTTTGTTGTTTTATTTTTATCGCGAGCTGCAACTAAATCACTCAAAAGGTATTCCGATGAGTATACAATGGCTACTCGGAACAGAAACCCACATGGTTTCCTAACTAGAATCGATGTTTTTTTTTTAAGTAAAAATGAAACTTTAAAAGTGATAACTTGCTCGCCGGGTTCACATTCCCTCCTGCTGCATCGGTCGCAACTGCAGTTTCAGGTTCTCCTTCGAAGATCTTGAGTGCAGAGATGGCATTTATCACTGTGGCTATGTGACCTTCTCAAATGCTGTTTAATCGGATCAAGACAATTGAATGGCCTTCTAGCAATTCACACTCGACTGTACGATGATAGAGTACTCACGTGTGACAAGATTCCGTTTGCTTCCTGGTTAGTGATGGCCAGCAATTGCAGTCAGGGCGTCGTTTTAAAAACAGAACAACGCCTGCATAAAGGTGTTGCAATAAAAAAGAGATTTTTCATGTATTCAGTAGTTACTAGGTTTAATATTTTTATCACACAGAGCAGGCGGATTACTGTTCTCAACAAGTATTCTTATCTGTGTGGAGCTGATGAAACCTATATTCTCGCGGTTCAATGCATAACTCACTTTCTAGATGACTACACGAAAATCGCGAGCGGGAGCTGCAGCAGCTGTTACCGATGCATCGGGAGGGAATGAGCACAAGATGAGGAAGTTATCGCTCTAAAATAAATTTTATTTCCACTTAATGTGATAAGCTCACATAAATTCTCATTGAAAACCCTACGGATTGGTGTTCCGAGAAGTCGTTCTATTCTCAGCGCATTGCACTTGAATGTTTTTGAGGGTGCTCGCGACTGAAATACAACAACAACAAAATCCTTTCTGAAAGTGTATTCAGCGATTATTGCATAAAATATATCGTAAAATACCCATTACTAATAGGCCAGTTCACGATCACCAAGGGTACGGTTGCATGAGTACTGTATTTGGGATGACGGTATTATGCAAAGTTACTGTAATATTTAGTTGAATACAGGACAGACATTTGGATCATTATGAGAAAATCGCCTCGACTCGAAAACGATTCGACTCACCCGCTCTCTCTTCCGCCTCTCTTCCAGCACTCGACGAGAGAGGGATCGTAAACATGCATTCCCTCGAGTACTCGAAAAGAGGAGTACTCAAGGTCGAGTGCTCGAGAATTTATTTCGTCGCCCTACTGCTGATCAGAATGCACAACTATCAATTATTTACCCACCACAAATCCGCTTCGATTGGCTTGGACCTGGTGATTTGATATTATGGATGAGGATGAAGCATAAAATAACGCTTTCACCATAGAATCGTAAAACACAAATAATTGCATGACATACCATCCTCTCCTACTCATTAACTCACCAGTAGATCATCGACTGAATCAACCACGATGGAGCACGGCCTCGTTCGACATCTTCAACTACACAGTACGCACTATCGGAGATTGGTTGCGACATCCTCGCTTTCCTTTCACTCTTTCACCCTCATGGCAGAGTGTCCACTGGAGAATGTCGAAGCGGTGAATGTATGTAGATTGCAGACCTGTACAGTCCGTACAACAGCTGCCCCTGAGGAAATGAATTGTAATATTTTGTAACATTCGCAACCGAGTGTAGAACATCACTCACGGTTTCACAAATCAATAAAATGCAAGTAAACACACGTGCGCGTTGTTGTTCAACATACTAAACGGAGCAAAAACTGGTTCGTGATTATGAGTACAGAAATGCCTATTGCAATCCCTCCTCTTACCTGCTTCTATTTTACAATAGATCGTCCCCAGCGAACTCAATCGTTCACTAGTTAGAGTCCCAGATGGAGGTGCCCAAATTGGATCCAGCCCTGAATCCAACTTTTGCTGCCTTGGATCCAGCTTGTAAAGATACTTTAGCATAGGGGGAGGAACCTAAGCTTAAAACAGTGTTGATTTTACTTGAGCGTCTCCTCCTGAGGTGTGACGGTTTGGTGTCAAAGGAACCACTCCGACCCGCTCATCCGAGACAGCTGTAGCAAAGGATAGTATAATGATATTTTGTATGAATTGTGTGTTGGTACTGCTCATGATCACGAATCATGCAATTGGTAATGGGAAGTTTGTGCTCCAATTAGTATTTTGAACAACAGCGCGCACTTGTGTTTAACTTTTCTTTCATAGAATTATGACACTTTCGAGTGATATTAGGCCTTGCGTGACTAAGTAAAAAATTGTAGGTGATTTATTCACTGCAAGCTTGCTATCAGCTCGCAGTCGCCCTTTTGCAGTGGACAATCCTACAGGTCAGTGAATGATTGTTTCATTATCTGTTCATAGTGATTGCTTTGGAAGATGAATTGATGGTACTGCATTTCAGTTCAAACTAATACAAAAATGTGTAGCATTCGCATCTGATTTCACTGGTGGTATGTTTTCATTTGTGTTTTCCCTTTTCGATTGGTTTGATCTTGAGGGTTGCTGCTCTCATTCGACTTCTGCGTATCGATTGCTCCGACCACATCGACGTCAGGAGACCTCCCATGTTCATGAACAAGCTGAATCAGTATTATTCCAGGAACAACCAGGTACATCATACGGCACGATAGATGAAAAAGGAAGCAATATTTGTTAATAACTGAATATGCATTGTATGTTACGTATTTGCTCCCTCCGTAACGGAATAATCGTGCACCATTCTTACTTCTAATTTTTCGAATGGCATTGAGCATCTCCGTTTCACTCGTCTTGGATAGGCCGATGCATCTACGCAGAGATGTTGCTGTTCAGACGTTCTGCATTCAATAAATTCAAATTTATGTCATATATTTTGCCAGCTTCAAGGCTGTTCGAATGGGGAGTGCTCGTGCCCTTCGATTTCTACTAAGAAAAGCTCTTTCAGGTGAGATACCGAAAGGGAGAGGCGTGACTCCGGTGCGAACAGTGTCGACGTCTAGACCATTTCTCTGGAGAGAAATCATCTAGACGGGTCGGTCTAGATGAAAAATGAGGGAGAGGAGACCCCCTCATTCTGCCCTCTCATTTCGGGGGAGACAAGCTCATTCTCGTTGCGGGTTCGACTCCCGCGCGCTGCAGAGTTCTTGCTGATTTTGCATTTATTTGATAGCAACTTTTCGGATGCCCTGGGAGTGTTCTTGCATGATTTGATCGTTCTTTGGATGGAATTGGGGGCATTTCATTCAACTGTGATGCCTACGCGAGAAATCGTGTAGAATTGAGCAAATAAGTAGTAAATGGCCAGCACGCTCTTTTGAGGGTCGATCGGGAGGGTTTCATTGGGAAAACAAGTGAATAAGATCATCAGATAATCACCTTCTTATTTTTGCCCACATAACCCGATATTTTTGGATACTGTATTTTCACAACAATCACGACCATACGAAATAGCGACCAATTCCTTCCAAAGAACGATCAAATCATGCAAGAACACTCCCAGGGCATCCGAAAAGTTGCTATCAAATAAATGCAAAATCATCAAGAACTCTGCAGCGCGCGGGAGTCGAACCCGCAAAGAGAATGAGCCGGTCTCCCCCGAAATGAGAGGGCAGAATGAGGGGGTCTCCTCTCCCTCATTTTCGTCTAGAACGACCCGTCTAGATGATTTCTCTCCAGAGAAATTGTCTAGACGTCTACACTGTTCGCACCATTAGGAAAGAATTTGGTGTTAATTTACTTGAAATAATGTTCTCACATTTATGTTTCACTCGAATTCCATAGTTGTGCGAAGCTGAAAGAGATCAATTCATCCCGCAATACTGCTTTCAAAAATATTATTAAGCCGTCGAAATTGAACTATTGAATATCTATGATCTTTCAAGATCCTCGATCATGACTTACCTGTGACAAGATTCCGTTTGCTTCCTGGTTAGTGATGGCCAGCAATTGCAGTCAGGGCGTCGTTTTAAAAACAGAACAACGCCTGCATAAAGGTGTTGCAATAAAAAGAGATTTTTGAAAATACGATATTTCACACATTTTTATTCAGTAGTTCAGTAGTTTATGATTGATATTTTTACACTATGAGTGGAGAGAATACTAATTGCGACGTGTATTCTTATATATGTGGAGCGGCTGAAACCTAAATGCTCGCGGCAATGCAAAACCCATTTGCGGGATAGCCAAGCGATAATCTCGAGCAGGTCAGAAGAGAGATGACCCTGATAAAACCAGAAGGTCCCTTTGCAATAAAGGCATGTTTATAAATGTAACAAATTATACCATTCTTTCACCTGCTTCATCTTGCACACGAGATCGTCGTCCGCATCGACGACGATGATGTGTGACTTCTTGGACAACTGAGATTATCGAAGTCTTATTAAAACAGCTTCGTTGGATAGCTGTATTAATAAGACTACATCATGCTATTTTTTCAGAAACATTTTTTTTGGAATACCTGGAAATAATTCGATAAACGACAGCCACCATTGATCGACCTCATCTCCAAGCCAGTCACGCATTTTTATTTGTTTCCCATAAGGAACCACGATCGATTGCACTCTTCAACGATTCAAATTAATGAGAAATTGTTGAAACAGGGAATCCACAATTTATGCTGCTCTATAACATCATTTCTCCTGTCAGATTTTTTTTCTACCATTGTCACCCTTATTCGTATTTTTGTTATTTTTTCCTTGTGTCTCGTTTCTCTTATCGATTCGAGAGCACGTGAAAATATGGGAGTTTGGTTCACAAATAGCTCATAGATCACAGATAATTAAGAATCTTTCCTAGTAGATCCATTGAGTTGGATAGAATACAGATAAGCGAGTCGTTGATGGACATTGACTGAGAGTTATCAAAGATTATTCGGCTCTGTAGGAATAGGGGGTCATGGGGGTCGCCGCCGGCGTGGGCAACTATGGCTCTAATACTCAAACGCGAAACTCTAAGCACTCGTTTACTCGAAGTGTGGTGGAATCGTCGATTCCTAAATTTTTTGCATCAACTGCAATTCTCTGCTAAATTTAATTATTTTTTAATACGTCCATTACCTTCGTTAACTGATCTTTGCAATACCACCAACATATCAAAGACTTCCGAAACTTAAATATTGTTTGACTAAATTCAAGAATTTCCTTGCACCGTTTGAAAGCATAGATGATATTTTTTCCCGAATTGTTCGTTCTAGAATTTTCGAGTTATTCATGTACCTATATCGTGTAAACACTACACCGAATGTGAGAATGAATAATAATGGTATAGAAGGCGAAATAATATTTGTAAGTGAAAGATTAATTCAATTTCTCCTCTCACTTTTGAAAGATCTGTGGTTGATTATTGTATTTCACACGAAAACGGCCGGAGGATCATTCAATCGCCGTCTACTGAGAACACATTGTCACATCGGAGCACGAAAACACATGGCTTCAAAAAACTTTACGGGTGAGTATGAAGTGAAATCGAATATGTTTTAGTGGAAACGACAATTTTATATAGTATGATAGCTCTTTTATGATAAGTTATTCGCATTATTATTTTTTGTTCAACCCTTATCAAAAAACGATTAATTGATCCAACGAAGGAAAATCGAGATTACGAGATATTCGTGAAACACATAGTTCAATAGTCTGCTAAAAATTTTAAAAAGCGCATCTTTTGAACCACCACCAGAGACGTTTTGACAGAATAATATAAATAACTGATCACATTCGATTTCTTAACACTTAATATTTATTTTTTAAAATTTTACGATTT
Source organism: Pristionchus mayeri (assembly GCA_036245805.1). NCBI lineage: Eukaryota > Metazoa > Nematoda > Chromadorea > Rhabditida > Neodiplogasteridae > Pristionchus > Pristionchus mayeri. Next base: position 34,964,897 of record BTRK01000003.1, read on the forward strand.
TTTAGCATATACATTTAGGAGGATTTCGATTTTTACAAATATTAGAACACAAATATGTTCACTGAGTCAAATTGTCTCTCATACATAGTTGTATCATACACAGCTGCATTTTGATTCTACATGTGCTATTAGCTCTCACTAAGGTTTTCCTGCAATCGTGAACTGAGAAGATCCAATCGGCTGGTCTTATCTAAGAGAATATATAGAGGGAGCCTCTCAATCGGTTCGATACCTGGTTCATGGGGAAGAGCAGCACCACTGAGGATCTTATTTCTACAGCTCGCATCGCAGCTACTTTCCCTTGCATACGAGTTGGCTTTGAAGTAACCAAATGTCATCATGGACTGAGTTGACTACGATGGCAAGTGGATCCTTCGATGGCTGTGAACATCACATTGCACCCTTTTAACACAGGTATCACGAGCCAGTGGAGATGTGCGGGAACAATTTCCAACTTTTATTTTTTGTTTTGCTTCATATTATGGTGGTAGCATATACTAGAGACAAATTCTTGAAATTTTTGGGTCACAGGTCCCAGAACCGTCATTTAGGAATTTTCCGGTTTTGTATCCGGCTCTACTGTGTTTCAGCTCCCAGGTGAGCTAGAGAGCTGACAAAGGGCTTAAAATGCGCGGAAAAATCATACGAACAACTTGTATGTTGAAAGTTAAGCCGTAGGATAGCAAGTTCATATACTATAAACAAACAACTGAAATTTCAAATAAAAATAAAACCATAGCGTCTCGGTAAGGGACAAACCCAGTGAATTTTATTACAGGAAGAATAAGTCCATACGCGTACAGAAAAAAATTGAAATAGGCAACTTCAGGGTGGCCTACGCCCGCTGTATAGCTCTGAATGCTGAAAACCATCATTGTAAAATTTTGATAAATTCTCAGCTCGCATATTTATCATACAAATCGATCAGTTCAACAAATTTATACCATTGCTCGATCAATGAAAATAGATGGTGTTGAAAGAGCACGAAATTTCAGCACTTCAAAAAATTCGATTTTCAAGGCATCTAAAAAGCCAAATTTGAGCGAATCCAGCTCACTATTTAGCGTTCTCTGAAAATGAAATCAAATCGTTCTCAATACATGCCACAATCATGAACACATTCTGGCATTTTTAGTTATCCCGCTCATTCCAGACCCGAGATTTCATTCTCGAACTTGCTGGATCGTGATGAGAAAAATTTAAAATAATTATGCGATTTGATTTCATTTTTAGAGAACGCTAAATAGTGAGCTGGATTCGCTCAAATTTGGATTTTTAGATGCCTTGAAAATCGAATTTTTTGAAGTGCTGAAATTTCGTGCTCTTTCAACACCATCTAACTTCATTGATCGAGCAATGGTATAAATTGGTTGAACTGATCGATTTGTATGATAAATATGCGAGCTGAGAATTTTTCAAAATTTTACAATGATGGTGTTCAGCATTCAGAGCTATACCGCGGGCGTAGGCCATCCTGAAGTTGCCTATTTCAATTTCTTTCTGTACGCGTATGGACTTATTCTTCCATAATCTGTAATAAAATTTACTGTGTTTGCTACTCACCGAGATGCTATGATTTTATTTGTACTCGTCATTTCATGTTTTCGTTCATATTATCTGAAATTAAAGTCCAACGGTTTCACTTTCAACATAAAAGTTGTTCAAAATAATTTTCCGCTAATTTTAAGCCCACTGTCAACTCTGTAGCACATTCTGGGACCTTTGACCCAAAAATTTCAAGAAGTTGTCTCTAGTGTATGCTACCACCATAATATGAAGCAAAACAAAAAAATAAAAGTTGGAAATTGTTCCCGAGGGTTGGTTGTTTCCTCCGCTGACTCATGATACATGTGTTAACATGGTTTATTATCGTATTTGTAAAATCACGGCCAAAGCATCGTACTCTCACATCTCTACACAGCATTGAAATATTCTTGAAACAAAAAATGAATAAGTCGTAGAATCCGTGGAGTTCAATAATGGAAATTGAACCCGCCCACTTCCACTCACCATCTCTTCATTCCTTATGCTCTCCCAATTATGCGATAGAGAGACTGCATAAGGACTAAAGGGAATCTCTCGTAATTCAGTTCCTGATACATGCTCAAGAGCAGCAGACGTAGTGCAGGGTTCAAACTGTACATCAGATCATGCAAAAATAAGGATTAGCTACTATTCACGCACTCGATTGCCCAGTTTTTGAGAAAGGGGTTGAAGAAAAAAACGTGATCATGCCCAAAATACCTTGATCAATTCGAAAAAAAAGTGAAAATTGATTCAAATTCATTTTATTTATATTATTATAATTGTTAACGCTTGCAAGGAGCCTTAGGAAACACGAAATGAGCGATACGAAAATATCATAATATTGTTTTGTATTGCAGCACAACACGACGCTGAAAAAAATATTCTACAGTAATCTTCTCGCAATAAATTCAGTGTGCAGCGCACCGAACCAATTGGTGTCAATGCGATAACCTACGTTCGAACAGAAGGGGGGGGGGAGAGTGAATATAAATTCAAAGAGGCCGAAACATTGCTCATATTGTTAACGACACATGCATCCTGTCCCTGCTGATCGGTGATCTTGAGCGCAGAGCTGGCTTTTCGAGCACAGGAGCTCTCTCCATTAACTTTTTCTTTAGTCGAGAAAGGATAACTGTGTACTGAAAAAAAGTTTCTTACGAGTTTCACCCATACAACATTAAGAGACCCGCTCCGTAATACCCGACCACCCTGCGGTCATGTTGAGCTAGCAACGGGAACCGCGGGCCATTAACATGATGGGAGGAGTGCCTTAGGCTTGCGTTATTGAAATTTGCCACTTATTATATAGTACGGTCATATGACAAGAAAAATATCAATATGGGGTGAAAATGGACGAAAAATCGTATTTTCTTAGGAATGAAAAATGTACTCAAAACTCAAAATGCTTTTCATTCGTGGTGCCCCGAAGTTGTTAAAAAGGCATTTAGAGCAGAATTCAATCGATTCTTAAAATAATTTTTTGTGATGAAATTTTACTTTTTGCAGTATATCTGACGCATTTCGGACCAATAATACCTAAACACTGTTCACTTCAATAATACCTAAACACTGTTCACTTCAATAATACCGAAACACTGTTCACTTTCTTCACACATGCAGGGGTTTATAAATTATTCCCTTCAAATCGCAAGCAAGGAAATGTTCAATTGAATTGAAATTATTAGATAGTTGTGAAACACAAAAAAGTAAGAGTTCGAAACAAAAAATCTATCGCAATGTTTTCTTAGAAAATTACCACTCCGTCGCCTCCTTCGCTCACCGGTAGAAGTGTCCCTATATGGTGTTCTAATCAACGTCCGCGAGTAGCGAAGACTCACGTGGCTGCTGCAATTCATGGAATATTAAATCAGGCAGCAGTGTCAGTAAACGTCTCTCTACAGATTCAGCAACCTAATAGTGAAACATAGGAATTCGTAATTATTTGATAGACATATGCAGTCGATACGAGCATCGGTTCAGAATAGTGTTTTTTTCGACGGAACGGAGTGAGAACTGATCCCTCACATTTTCTCCAACCATAAGCTTCTTGTGAAACATAAAATTATATCCGCAAAAACAGTTTATTTTTTTTCAATATTTGTGCGATGCATTTTACATATCTGGGCTTTGATACGCGAATGAGAAAAGTTAATGAATAGAGGGAACCTCACGATCGGTTCGGTACCTGGTTCATGATGAACAGCAGGACCAGTGATGATCTTCCTTCTACAGCTCTAATCATAGCTGCTTTCCTGTGCACGCGAGTGGGCATTGAAGTAACCACGAGTCACGAGTCACGAGTAACCACGAGACGAGTAGTCGGCCATCATGGCTGATGAATGCCTGTGAAGAAAACGTTACAGTCTTTTAAAGGGGTTAACTTAATATTTGCATGTGTCGTTAACAATATGAGCAATGTTTCGGCCTCTTTGAATTTATATTCACTCTCCCCCCCCCCCCTTCTGTTCGAACGTAGGTTATCGCATTGACACCAATTGGTTCGGTGCGCTGCACACAGAATTTATTGCGAGAAGATAACTGTAGAATATTTTTTTGGGGATACTGTATCCTAATTTTTTAGAAACAAAGTGTTTGCTCAGATTATCAACATGTGATCAACAACCACCAATAGGGTTCAGCACATCGCCCTTTCAGTCAGACAAATATTTTTATTTGTTTTAGCCGAGAACATACAATGAATAATTGTTTTCAGCAATACAAATTAAAGAGATACATGAAACACAAAATTCACAATTCGCGTAAGCTCCTTAATTCCTAACCTCCTTTAAAGTTTCGATACTATTCTCACATCGCACGCCAGATGCTGATCAAAGTTCTCAATTTTGTGGAATTAAAAAAATCAAAGTTCACAATTTTGACAAAATCAAAGTTCACAATTTTGTGGAATTTTATACTACACGGAAAGCTCAGTGACCGCTTTCTTAAGTCTCTGCTCAGTTATAGGACACTCTTGAAACATGAAATGAGCGATTCGGAAAAATCTTTTTTTTTTAAATTTAAATTTTATTTTATAAGTTTTTGTTCTCACAAGACGACGCTTTAAAAATTGCTCTGGGGTAATCTTCCGAGAACAAATTCAGTGTAACACACATCGATCCAAACAACGCCAGAACCTAACTTCGACGCGAAAAATGAATATAAATTCTAACACTTGAGTTTAAAAATAAAGGCATGGTGATCGCAGCACAAGTACATTTTTAAAGCAAAAATCACGAGAATTCTCGGACAACAACGTTACTCCTTCCACATCACTTATTAGGTTGGTCAGAAAGTTTTTGCCGATTTCGGACCCCAACTTTCAGCTTGCATATTTTGCTTGTCTCAGATCGCATCCTGTTGTCCATCTAGTATACTATAGGGGCAAGTTCAACGTTTACAACATTAGGGTTATAGAGGGGCAAGGCTGTCTAATATAGCAGAAATCGAGTTAAGCGTAAGAGTGAACTTTTCAGAAAAATTTAGATTTTCTTTTAAATAGCGGCACTTCATGGTTGGATTTTTGAAAGGAAGCTCACTAACTTTATTAAGAACCCCGGGGCGTGCTCTCCCTAGTAGCAAAAATAGAGAGCTGCTGAATTTGTTATTTACTTCGTACAGACGGATGAATCCGGACTCAATAGAAAAATCAAAATTTACGTTACCAAATTTCCTCTTTCGGGGATTCACGAGGCTGACGCCTACCTAAGGGCGCTATAATCAATTGCCTGTTGGACTTTCGATTACATCGATAGTTTAGAACCCAATCGGCTTTCTTACCTAAAAAAGCAATATTTTCGAAAAACTATTTTTCGACGGAAATTACGAAAAAAAACTGATTTTGAGGGATTTCAGGCACATCCTGCTCTAGAAAAAGTAGCGATCTCCGAAATCTTTCCAATTAGTGAGTGATAGGGCAAGAGTTGTTCATTAATTTTCGCTGGAAATTACTGCTCTTTAAACCACGGGGCTATCGCAAAAAAAGCCAAAAGTGTGAATTTCGACGTTCAAAATTGGGTACCTAGATGCTGAAGACCATGCTCTTGAATTAAGAGCCGCATCATATCTCGACGATAATTATGACACATACTGGCAAGGTAGTTTACATTGGTAGATAATTGAAATCGAGAGACTCATTGGTTTAGATACAATAAGCCAAAATCTCAACTGGAACCCCATCATGAAAACCCAAACTCGGATTACACACTCATCTCTAATAGGCATCTCGTGGCTGATCAGCCTCAACAGTACCAGTGCGGCGTATGTTCATCGTACTTTACATATGTGCTCTAGATTTAACCCTATCTCTATTCACAATCGAATGCGGATCATTTAAAAAGACATGGTTTTGGACATCCCCTTTCAGTTTACGACATTAGTGTATTTGTTTTCTTGGTTGGACAGATCTATGATAACATGCGCTAAGGAGAGTATAAATGTCCCTATCTATCACTAAAAGATTCGAGCCGATTGCACAACAACGAACGATGGGAGTGGCAGTAATGCTTGATGGTCAAAATCGGCAAAAACTTTATGACCAACGTAATACATCCAGCTCTACTTCTCCTCCTCAATTTCTTAGCAGCCAGCAGTGCCTCGCTACCAACACCCATGAAAAACTTTAACAAAGCCTTCTTGTCTCTATCTTCAGAACGTGCAAATTGGACAGACGCGAAATGACACGCTTAACAATCGATGAGGTCTTTGGTATACAGAACTCTAGGAATTGACAATTTAATTATGGATCCACATTCGATTATTTGATTTTATAGTTAACCCACGAAGGCGTGGTGATTATTACATTCCCGCATCGCTGTAGAACTATGAGAGATTCGTGAAGCACGAAATTTGCAATGGGTTGATAAGATCAACTGAACAAATCTAAACCGCGATGTTTGTGAGAAGATCAAGTTGTGAGAGAAAGAGAGAATTGTGATCAATTAGTCTCACCATCTCTTCTATAAAATCACCAGTAAGATTTATTTCAGTAAAAAAACTGAGAACGATCGTTCTAACGCAATCATCAGATAATATTTTGCTATTCATTGTTGTTTTTTATATTTGTTACTCGTCGTAAGCAACAAATTTGGAATTACAGTTCACCGATCGGGAAACGATATACAACCAATCAATAGTATTCAGCCCATGTCCCAGTCACACATTTTTACAGTCACAGTCACACATACACACATTTTTAGTTGTTTGAAATATAGGATTCCACTCTATTAGTTTTTTAACCATCCCAATTTATACGACATTCTTGAAACACATAATCCACAATTCGTGCAACCTTCGTAATTTCCGTGTTAGTTCTTACATCGCCTCTTCTTACATCGCCATTCTTTCGTGTGATATTATTGCTTATTTTTCCTGTCTCTGTTCTCTTCGACAAGAGGGCACGTGAAATGGAGGTTTGGTTAACAAATATTTAATAGATTTGATAATCTTACCTAGTAGATCCAATGAGTGCGAGAGGATTCAAAGAGAGGAGTCGATGGAGGACCAGTCGACGAAGACGGAGATGAACTGTTGTTTCAAAGATAACCCGTACGTTTTATGTAAGTTTTGCTACGAAGATGTTATTGAGAATTTTGTCGACTACTGGGCCAAAGTTAACATATCCCTCAGGGAACTGAACTTCACAGCTAGTTCACTTTTTTTTACTTGTCCTTTCTGACCACGCCATTACTCTCTAATGCCCTCGTACTTCACGGTGTATAACTGCACGGTAAGTAATCTGAAGTCGATGATTTCACAAACATCGATCGAACCCTTGAGAGCAGCAACCCTGGCGATCCAAACAATTGTGATCAACTGAAAAAAATTGTGTTCCATTTAATTGTGGCAGTGCGATTCATTTTCAATAGAATCATAAATCAACTTGATGCGAGGACGAAACATGGAGGACGAAACATGAAGGCACTAAGCGAATTATCATCATCACTCACTAGTAGGACTAGTCATAGGATAAAATTTAATCAACAACCACCTGCAGCAACGACTCGGACAGTTTCTGCAATTCATGAAATGTGTAAATTGAAAATTGGTTAACTGAGGATGCAAACAGAAACATCTCATCAGTTTCATTAGCCTATGCAAGACAAGTAAAACACATCTCGAAATACAAAATTTGCAAAGTATACTGGGCGCCTACCCTTCATTAAATCTACTTTTAAGCAGATTTAATTTTAAAAAAGTTGCAAACTATTTTTGAAATCGACAGGAAGCTGGGACGATTGAGTAGCCCCATCTTATTAAATATTATGAGATGCTCGTGAAGCATAAAAAACATGATTACAATTAAATAGTAAAACACAAATAAATTCACATTCAATACTGTTATCTACCACTCGTTCACTCACCAGTAGATCATCGACTGAATCACCCAAGATGGCACGTTTCTCCTTCGGCGACTTCAACACACAGTACGCACGGGGGAGAGGGTGACAAAACAGATACCGACAAAAAAGAAAACAAATCACAACTCCTTCGGGACTCGACGTAGGTACTGGGGAGATGTTGCATTGTAACCAGTGTGCGCTCGACTACACGACCCTGTTTCTCCAGGATTATGAGTTCCGCACCCCGCCTATGTATAGGAGGTCATGGTCCAAAATTGATTTGTTAAAATTGTTCTTGTTAGATGAACTATGGTCCTGCCTGGAATCGCGCTTTCGCATCACTGCCCAGCTATGACCCATTGGTGAAACACGAAATGAGTGCCTCGTAAAATCAGTAATACTAATTTGCTCTATATTTTTAAAAATGTCTTAGCGCGTGTATCTTCTCACATTCTAATTTATTTAATCAACAGTGCTTGCTGCATATTATAATCGTGAATTGTGGTCTGAAAATTATAGATCAAATTTATAAAATAATAATTGTCTGGATACCGAGGACAAATGATACTAATGAGGGAAGACATTATTTGAGACCTTCTTTGCAATTCGGAAAATATTATTATTTTATTGAATGCCTGGGAAACCGTGACTTGAACACCTCTCGAAAATTCTGTACACCTATGACAGGCAAGTGAAACACATGTCAGCGCGGTCCGGATGCACGAATTAGAGCAATATTTCATTGTGCACCTGGTGCTACTCTATGACGCGTGCACGGTTGCTATACCGATCGCAGTAATCCCCTTTGACACCACTGTTACTGCGAGCAGCCCGACTCACACGGAAGCCGCAATTGAGCTAGAATAAGATACTGATTGTTTGAGACGGTTTAGCATAATTGGCATTTCAATCCACATATTACAAATTTGGGAGAGACAAAATTAACAATTTTGAACTGGTACAAGTAGACGACATATTTCCGAATGCTGCAGCCCTTTGCTGCTGGTTGACTTGAGGGCGGATATAGCATCATGTACTAGAAACCTACGTGTCATTCACGACCCATACCTTTATGTTGCATCGGTTACAGCTGAAGCCTTTCGATGATGGTCGAGGGTCTGGAGTATGATGGTCGAGGGTCTGAAGATTCGATGAAAAGGAGAAGAAACCATCTAATTATGTACTCTCTAAATTTAAAAAAAAACAATTTTTTTGCGTTCTCATTTCCTGGTAGGTCAAAACAAATGTGAACCCAAACTGAGTCGTTCCAAATTTTATGAGTTTCATGTGGAGAATAATAGGTGCCCAGTTATTCACAGTCAATGTTGAAGGATAACTCTCGTTCTATGAATAGTTCAATTAATAACTCTAAAAACAGTTAACAATTGTCCGTTTACAGTTAGGGAATGCATAAAACTTCAGTCGATTTCATGTATACAAATTATTGAATAATAAATATAATTCGAAAATAACTGAGCCACGTTAGATTTTATTGGTATGTTAAATATTTTATTGGTATGTTAAGAGCCCGTTTGCGTAAGAATCGGGCAATTCTGAGGAGTTTTGGCACAGGTACAAAAATGTCAAATCGGCCCAACTTGGTATTTTGGGGTTATCTGGTATGCTGATGACGATAGGCGTATTCATTTAGCTCAGAAATTGGTCGTTGGCTGCAGATGGCGTCACGTCGAAATCTGACTTATCCGGATACTGGATATCGCTAAAATTAAGCGAACATACTTACCGGGGCCAAATTTCAAGGCGAACACGCTCGTCTAGTTCATTTTTCATTAATTATTAAAAGTAATTAGTAATAATCAACTTTTCACTGCATGAAAAGTAAACGGAGAGACTATAATTGATCTGACCGGCATTATAAGAGGAATTCAAATCTGTGCTCAAATGTTGGAAAATCGGTCGCCGAAATATTTATGGGGTCGAATAGTGGTAGGAGGGAAGGGAAGACTCAGCGATTTTCCAATCGCGCTCTCTTCCCTTCTCTCCGCTCTCTCGATTCCGCGTGCGCTCTCACTCCCTTCCATTCTTCCCTCTGGCTGATGAGAGGGATTCAGTGGAAAATCCACTCAATTGCAATCACTATTTGACCCCATAAATTTTTCGGCGACCGATTTTCACATATTTGAGCACAGATTTGAATTCCTCTCATCATGCAGAAAGCCATTGATATTTCCATAAAAATCACCATTCATTCTAATTTTAGAAAATACCCTTTGTAGTTTAGGAACAATATAAGCAATATAAGTAGGATGGCACACGAAAACTAGAATTTTTACGGATCCGAAAAAAATAGTTTTCGTGACCTCGATTTTTTCGATATTTTTGCATACCATACTTACTAATAATAATAAGGTTCATATTAATCTGAAAGTATGTACCGGTATAAGTAAGAAATTGGCAAAATGGTTTGTTCAATCACTTCGAAAGGTCAAAATTTCATGGCTATAATATGCAAAATTTAATGATCCAAAAACTTTTAAATTCGATTTTGAGCGATATAGTGTCATATATTGCGCTATTTAAACATGTAAAACCATAATGTAATTCATGGAATGGAAATTCATTTGAAAAACAAAGGAAGGACTCAATTTTTGGAAAGCTAAAATTGATGAAATAGTGCAAAATGTAAAATCTGAATTATCGAGATATCATATTTTTATCTGTGTTACCTTATATATCCCTTTTAATTATAATTTTCAATGTTCAAATCCGGCAGCTATTTACATTTTTTTCGCTCAAAATCGAATTTAAAAGTTTTTTCATCATTCAATTGTGCATTTTAGAGCCATGAAATGTTGTCCTTTCGAGGTGATTGAACAAACCATTTTGCCAATTTCTTACTTATATCGGTACATACTTTCAGATTAATATGAACCTGGCAATTCAGTTATTATTATTTGTAGGTATGGTATGCAAAAAAATCGAAAAAATCGAGGTCAAGAAATCTTTTTTTTCTCGATTCAATGAAAATTCTAGTTTTCGTGTGCCATCCTACTTATATTGCTGATATTGTTCCTAAATTTCAAAGGGTATGTTCTAAAATTCGAATGAATGGTTCTTTTATGGAAATATCAATGGCTTTCTGCACTATGCTGTGTTTGATCAAAAATACCCAAAAAGGCCGTAGGCTGATCACGTCGGTAATATTTTTCTTGGACACATATTGACTTTTTTATATTAATAAGCAATAACATTTTGTATATGGTAATTTCAGAAAGGAGGGAGAATTTTCTTATAATACCAAATGTGGTTTTTCGTTGGTAGCATATTTATTTATTTCCGTACGCTAAAGTCATCAACATAAAAGTTTCTGGAAATAATTTTCCGAACATTTTGAGCCCAATTCTATCTATCTAGCTCATCTGGGAGCTGAAATACAGCAGAGATAAAAGCCGGCTCTGGGAGCAATGACCCATATTTTCCGAAATCTTTAGTCTAGGGTAATATACTACTATAATATGAGTCAAATCTGGAACAATTTTTTTTGAAAATGTTCCCGCATACATCCGCTGGCTCGTGATACCCGTGGTATATAATCCATGGAATATTAGAAATTTTCTGAGACATCAACCATTCAAATCGGTTTCGAAATGACGAAATTCGAAATTTCATTGTTAAGATTTAAATGTGTCCCATTTCGCAGAGAGTGATCTAGAACACTCGGGATGGGGCACCCGAGCTATGCTCGTCGAGTACTACATGTAGGCACATTATGGGCGATTTCGATTTTTCGCACTTTGCCAAGCACATGTTCACTGAGACAAAAAGTCTCTCTTAAAGTTTCCTCGGGGAGGGAATCACTAATCGATCACACCTTAAAGGTAGAAAAATTACTCAGTAACATCTTCCTACCAAAAATACCATGAACGATGTCTGAATAATGTTTGATAATTATCAGTTGTACGTCTTCTTCAACCCTTCTTCTTCCAAATAAAAACTCAACGGATCTACTAGGTATTGTATTTTGGTCATTGTATTTTGGTTATTCATATTCACTTAATTTCTATTCTGCAACGAAAGGTGTGTGGGAACTTAACATTATAATGGAACGACTAGATTGGTAATGACCCTGTTTCGATTTAGTTGATTTTCGTCTCATGCGTTTTGAGTTTCACGAATAGGTCATAGTCAAGCAGAGGTGTGAAATTGCAATGGTGAGTAAGTTTTTACCTCCAAAAAAATATCTTGCTGGTTCTGTAGCGTCTGTAGTTGTTGCTGTAGCCAGTGCATGATGCGAATGAAATAAATCGAAGAAATGTAATGGTCGTGAAAGGGTCTGTGACTATTGCAGTGTTTTTCAGTAATAGTGTGTTCTAATGGTATGTAGATGCATTTCTTGTCGAGCAACCTTTAGTCATAAGCTACTGCAATGGACAAATACGACGGACGCAGCAGCCAAAACAGCTAAAAACCGATGAAAAACAGTTAGAATCAAATTGCAGTTGTTTGCGATAAAAGTAAGCTCAAAACCACGTTGAGAGGATTGGCAAGTTTGATGACTTGTGTTTCACGATGCCGACATAGTCACTGCGAGTGGCATCATGGACGATCAGGCCTCATTTTCTTCTCCATAAACAGTTATAAAAATTATTATCAACCACTCATTCGATCACCTGAAGGAATCTCTGCAAGTGTTTCGAAGATTGCGAGCAGTCCGACTCACATGGAAGTTGTGATCTTGCACAATACATTTTTTTAACCTGACAGTATCGTTCAGCAATTGTTATCAAGCATCTCTGCCCAACTATGACATATTTGTGGAACACAAAATTAACTATCTGAAAAATTCAGTATAATTCGATAACATTTCATTACTCCTCACATGCTCATTGACAAGTAAGAGTTGATCTACTTGAATTGATGGTCACTAGTATAGCGACTCGCACAGCCCTTGGAGCTGCTGAAATTCGGGTAACGTCAATATTACGATCGAAATTCACTGATCTCGTCGGGCTGTTGGATGAAATCATTATATTTTCAACAAACAGTTTTTTTCGGCATAAATTAAGAACAGAAAATCCCTCATGGAAAGATAATATCGCTCATTATTTATTAATAATAAAAGAAAAAAACGAGTCTGAGATTATCCAAACGTGTTCCATTGTGAATATGTTGCAATCTGGGAACATTGATTGATACCCGTCGAGAACCTACGTGCGATTCTTGAAGGATTGCCTTCTTTGAGAGCAATTTCATCGCATGATACTCGTTCACGGCCCATTAGTTCCTGCTGCATCAGTAGATCGATAGTATTCAGTTCATGCCCCAGTCAGTCAAGCAGGTATTTGTGTTTGTTTAGGATAAAAACCAAAGATCTATTGCAATCTGCATTAATGAGACATTCTTGAAAATCCACGATTCGAGCAATCTCGATTTTTTTCGATTTGTCATTTCTGTATTCACAAGAATTGACCACTAGAAATTATTCATTGATGTGGGCATTGAGTAATTGTCTCAATGTCAAACGCTTTGTCATCCAGTAATAAATAAGCAAGCTCAATTCTCCAAGTCAAGTGCTTCGAATGACAGTGCTCATTTCACGAATTTCAACAGCTGTACGGTATGTGCGATTCTGAGCTGCTCTCGGACATCCATTTTCACTAAGGAAGCCGTTTTCAGGTTGTATACTGAGCAGGAGAGTTGTGGTTTGCTGAGGAGGAAAATAATAAATTGAGAGAGCGTACTATATATACCTTATAGCGGAACAACTAGATTGGAATTGAAATGTTCCTTGCTTCGATTTAGTTCATTTTCATATCATGCGTTTTGAGTTATATTCTCCATTAAGTTTGTACAAATTGTGGATTCTGTGTTTCAATAAGGTTTCATTAATTTGGATCGTTGAAGACTGCAATCTGTGGCAACACGGCTTGTCAAATAAAATACATATCTATCTTACTGAATAAGAGATGACACTTTCGAACTTTGGTGGTCGTTTACCACATTATTTGATGATAGTCTGAGGAAACTGCCTGTTTATTTAAGCACATTAGGATACAGTACCTCCGGGAAGGCCAAATAAATATGACTTCGATAATTTGAGTCATCCAAGGAGTCGTACATCTCGCCAACTCTCTCTCTAGATATATCAAGACGAAGACGAGGGATTTCAATAGGTGATAATGTGGGAACAGTGCCCTGCTTGATCGTGCACATCACGAAGGTGATAATTGACAAGGGGTGTTTATGCTCCATGTAGTTGTTTTAAAACAACATCACATTCTTGTGATTCACTTGTCTTTCATTACTTCATGAGATTGTTAGTGATGTTGGAGGATCAGTCTAGTGTCCAATAAATTATAGATCATTCTCCTCATTGGTGTAGCTGTGCATGGTCTATACGAGTCGGAGTAGCTGGCGGACGTCGTTTCGTCCTTCTCCAGTGGACACTCCACAAAGTGAGTTAATGATTTAGAGAATGAGACGATCGCACTGCGAAAGATCTCTCACATCTACATGAAGAGCTCTACAAGTTGTATAAGAGAGACTATCTGAGAGGATCGAACAATGTCACCTATGATCCATACATCAAAAAATAAAATTCCTTGAAAATACGTCCCAAGGTTTACTTTTTCACGTAGATAAAGAAAATCGACCTTAGAAAGCCGTATCTCTTACCCCTCATTCTCTGTATTGCGCCGAAGTGGGCGGTCGGATTTTAAAAAAAATTTGGAGCTTCGAGATAAGAACGAGATAAGAATTTTTCCTGTTGGAGGTGAAGGGCTAGCTTATCTGTGAAAAAAGTTACGGTCATTTTAAATTTTAAAGTGACCGTCCTGAAAAAATGTTATTCCATAGGGGGATTTTAGATAAGTTCGTTAAATTCTCCGTAAAAAACTACCCCTTGTGTCAAAATTGCAGCGAAAAATATTTTCTGGACGGGGGTCAAATGGCCGACCGAACACCTCGGACTTGAACGATTTCGAACGAAAAAATCGATTTTTTGCGGAAATCTTTTTTAGATCGTTTTCTCGTGAACTGTGATGTGGAAATTCGGATTCTACGAATGAAAATACGCTAGAAAATCAATATCTTGTGACATTCTGTGATATCAAATTTTTCGAATTTATCGACCTCAAAGGTGTGAAATTGTTTCCCTAAAATTCCAGCCATTTAGGGTCGAAAAATTTGATATCACAGAATTTCACGAGATATAAATTTTCTGGCGTATTTTCACTCGTGGAATCCGAACTTCCACATCACAGTTAACGAGAAGTCGATCTAAGAAAGATTTCCGCAAACAATTTCGATTTTTTTGCTCAGTTTTTTTTTGTTTTTCACGGGGATTTAACGTTTCGCAAATGATTCAATTAGCCTGGGGAGGAACATGCGAAGTTCGTTTCTCTTCTACGTTTCCAATAAAAATAACATTCTTCTCACACAAATACATAGGAATTTTTTTTGAATAATTTTAAATAGAATCTCAGTTCATCTGCAACTGGTCTTCCTTCAACGACTCTAACATTTCCATCCTCACCAACTCAATGGATCTCTCATATGCTCCTATTCCTTTATATTCCTCTTTCGAATTAACTGTAAATCCTCCCATGGCTACCATGTGGATCGATGTTATGAGTAATTTTTGAGCAATTTCACCTATAGGCCGTACAACTAAAAATAAAGTCCCAACATTAAGATTGTTCTAGGGGTAACTTTTCGCGTAGAGTTCGAAAATCGACCTTAGAAAGCCGTATCTCTGACCCCTCAATTCCTGTGTCGCGCTGTAGCTGGGTGGTTGGTTTTTGTATCTTTTTAACGGCTCATCCAAACCTTACGTATAGTATTTCTGAAAGATCTCGACGAGATAAGCATTTTTGCCGTTGGATGTGTAAGGCTAGCTGATCTGTGCAAAAAAATTTGACCATTTGAGAAATTTTCCTGTACTCAAAATTGGCGTCCTGGAAAATTTTAATCCGAATGCCCCTTTTTAAATATGTTTGTTAGATTCTACGTGAAAAGTTACCCCTAGGTACTTCTTTTCGCTCCAAAAGAGGCCAATGCATGGGGTCTCCGGATTCGCCGAAGATGTCATTGTCGTAATTCTTTGTAGAAATATCACGCCTCTCACGAGAGAATCGAGCTAGATTTTCCATTCTTGGGAATGGAGCTGAAATCGTGAAATGAGTTCTAACCGGATTTGGGTATCCTGAGGCATGCCTGAGTGCCCCCCGGAGTCTCATTGTTCAGACTTCATTTTGGAGCTCCCTACGTAGGGTCGGATATCGGCACTTCCCTCTTTGAGTGCTGTTTTCTTGCTCACAGTGAAAGATAGAGCAAAATTGTCCTCTGAGTGACCCCGGTTAATTTTTCGAGCTATATCGATCTATGTAGGTCATTTTGTCTGAAAGTTGATTTTAACGTCATTACAGTTTAAATCGATTTTCTCAAAAATGTAGGTAAAGCAGCAGCTCAAATTGGCACAGTAGATGCAGCTCGGCGAGAGCTTTCGAATGAGTGGTTTGCGAAAAAAATGGAACACTTGGGAGAGAGTTATTTTTACTGTGCCCTGATCGTTTGAACAATATTTTCCACGGGCGATTCCCACCGCACTTTTCGGAGCGCGTGGTCAGAAATGACTGATTTCCAATGAAAAATCTGTTGAAAAAAATGTTCAAACGATCTTGCCGCAGTAAAAGGGCCGAAACTCTCACCCAAGTGTTCCAATTTTTTTCGCAAACCACTCATTCGAAAGCTCTCGCTGAGCTGCATCTACAGTGCCAATTTGAGCTGCTGCTTTACCTACATTTTTGAGAAAACCGACCAACACTGTACTGACGTTAAAGTCAACTTTCAGACAAAATGACCTACAGAGATCGATAGAGCTCGAAAAATTAACCGGGGTCACTCAGAGGTCAATTTTGATCTATCTTTCACCGTAAGCAAGAAAACATCACTCAAAGAGGGAGGTGTCGGTATCCTACCCTATGCAGGGAGCTCCAAAATCTGAACAATGAGACTCCGGGGGGGGGGGCACTCAGGCATGCCTCAGGATACCCAAAACCAGTAAGAACTCATTTCACCATTCCCATGCTCAGCTCGATTCTCTCATGAGAGGCGTGATATGTGTATTTCAGGCGAATCATCGCCAAATCAGATCAGTTTCTAACTAATTTTAACGATTCAAGAATAAGTATGGAAAAATAGGCTGACAAATTCGGGTTTGGCTCAAGTCTAAAAATTCGGTTTTTCCAACTTCGAAAAATCTGAATTTTGAACGTTGTTATCTTAAAATATTCAAATGAAATATCGCATTTACCGGGTAAATCTTATAATAGGTACCGACACAAATTAGGCAATGGTGTAGAGAGGCTCCTCACCAATTGCCATACTTGAAATATTCTCGCCTGAAAACGCTATTAATAAAGAGCAGGATTTGCAATATATTGAATTTTTAAAGCATCTTCTTTAAAAATTGATCAAGTGTTGTTGATTAATGCTTTCTCGCTCATGATGTGTTGATTAACATTGATTAGAGTCGAGTATGCGTTGTTTTCAAAGTTTCGATTTTCACAATGGTGAAAATTTCGATTATTTTCGACCTTTGAAATCTGTACGTGCGCACATATTTTTCGATCACCTTACATACCAAAGTTGTTGTACGCTTTAAATTATTCCATTCCCAACGAAAATACCCATTATTTATTCGTAAATACTATCGACATGCTCTCAAAACATCGTTTTCGGGCAAGAATATTTCAAACATGGCAATTGGTGAGGAGCCTCTCTACATGATTGTCTAATTTGTGTCGGTTCCTATTATAAGATTTACCCGGTAAATGCGATATTTCATTCGAATATTTTAAGATAACAACGTTCAAAATTCAGATTTTTCGAAGTTGGAAAAACCGAATTTTTAGACTTGAGCCAAACCCGAATTTGTCAGCCTATTTTTCCATACTTATTCTTGAATCGTTAAAATTAGTTAGAAACTGATCTGATTTGGCGATGATTCGCCTGAATTGCACATATTTCTACAAAGAATTACGACAATGACATCTTCGGCGAATCCGGAGACCCCATGCATTGGCCTCTTTTGGAGCGAAAAGAAGTACCTAGGGGTAACTTTTCACGTAGAATCTAACAAACATATCTAAAAAGGGGCATTCGGATTAAAATTTTCCAGGGCGCCAATTTTGAGTACAGGAAAATTGTTCAAATGGTCATAATTTTTTGCACAGATCAGCTAGCCTTACACATCCAACGGCAAAAATACTTATCTCGTCGAGATCTTTCAGAAATACTATACATTCATAAGGTTTGGATGAGCCGTTAAAAAGATACAAAAACCGACCACCCAGCTACAGCGCGACACAGCAAAGGAGGGGTCAGAGATACGGCTTTCTAAGGTCAATTTTCGAACTCTACATGAAAAGTTACCCCTAGAACACCCTTCACATCGGGATTTTATTTTTCGTTGTACGGCATAAGGTTACTTCTCTCAGATAGTCACTCTTATGCTTCATCTATAATTATTAAAAAAATCAATGATATTGTTCTCTTACACATACTTATTATGTATAAGCAATTTGTGAACCAAAACTGAATTTATCTACGTCGTCTTCCACTGGTCTTCTCTCGAGACCTCTCTATGATGTATCCTCTTAAAGTTAATGGATCTGATTCTCACGCATACAAATACACAGGAAAAATAGCAAAAATAATACGAAAAAGGATGGCGATGGGGGTGGGGATAGTATTGAACACTGCATGGAATAACGACAATAATTTAGCACGCTCGAATTCCGGGTTCTGTGTATCAATAATGTCTCATTTACTTGAATCATTGACCTTGAATCATTGTGCATCGTCCAATCGGATTCACAAAGAAATACAAATATCTGCTTGACCTTCGGGGTGATGAGCTGAACGGTTGGATGTTGTTTATAGCTAGATAATCTGGGAAAAATGTTTCTTTCTGCAAAATTTCATTTCTGTGATAAGACTTCGATAATTTCTTTAGTCCAAGAAGTGGTCGTCAATTTATATTTATCAATTCAATTTATCAAATCAGTTCATATTTTCAATTTATATTTATATTAGGACCTTTTCGAAAACTGGATTTCAAATGAAGATGTATTGGGAAAACGAAATTACAGTCTAAAATTTTTTCCACGATTGCCCAATTTATTTTGTCTTTTGTCCAAGAAGTGGTCGTCATAGTGGCCGTTTTTTCCAATGATCTCGTGTGCTAGGGGAAGCAGGGAGGGGAGGAATTAAACAAGGCGGTGCTGTTCCGGCTGTAGGAAGTGCCTTGATTAGCGCTGCTCATAATCACCTACCAGGTAATTGGTAATGGCATGTTCGTGCCATTTAGTCTTTTGAACAACGGCGCGCACCTGCATTTCACTTGCCTTTCATAGATGTATGAACATCTCAAGTTATGTTACGATTTCTCGTTACGACATAAAATACAATAAAAATTCCCTGCATTGCAGCTGCTGTGCATGTAGAGGACAGAGCGCTGCATGGTGCTGTTCATCATCATGATAATTGGTAATTGAGTGTTTATGCTCGATTTAGGATTTGAACAATAGCACTTGTGTTTCGAATTTCTTCCATAAGTTTATGAAACTGCTGGGAGGTGTTGAGCAGATTGTTAGAATTCGTAAATACATTCCATGCAGCTACTGTACGGCATGAAAATTGCAGCTACTGTACGGCATGATCACGTCTGCGATCTACTCGCAGTTGTTTCGACCTTCTCGAATGGACACTCCTACAGGCGAGTGAAGGAGTGAGAGAGAATTCGAAGAGAGCACAACTATAGTTTGTCTTCATATTTCTCACTCCATATTTCTCACTGTATTCATATTTCTCGATCTCACTTGGGGACCAGGTGGAACGAAGTTACGAGATGGTCTTGAATTCTCACTCGATTACGTTTGAGTGATCCGTGAGCCGTTGAATTTCGCTATTCAATATATCAAACATGCGGTTAGTTTTTCATGAGGCATTTCTTTAGAGCTGAAAATAATTGATTATATTTTTTTCTAAAAAAATACCATTCTGCCTCTCATGAGACATACACAATTCTTGCAGACCTCTGAGAACTGCAGTCGCTTTAGGTGAGATTCACAAAAGCTTATGGTGAGATTCACAAAAAATTACTTTTTTTATTTAGTTTTTTTGGAGTTCCATCAATGATTGCTTGTATAATTGAAAGGTTATCCTCTTCTGCATATTTATTTTTCTATACATGAATAATCGAACATGATTCTTCATTTTTAATGTTTAGGACGACGACGCTCACTTGTGTTTCACCATTCTTTCATAGGTTCATGAAACTGGTAAGAAATGTTCGAAAATCGATCCAGTCGAAATCCAATAAAAATGTCCTTTGAATTGCAGAAGCTGTGCGGGTTGTGTACGAGACGGGGCTGCTGCCGATCGTCGATTTGATCTTCTCCATTATAAATCTTGAGGTGAGTGAGTGAGTAGTAGTGAATACGAGAAGAACACTTTGATTGTTGAAGTAGTGCCTTCATGTTTCGCTCCCGAAACAAGTTGGTAGCTCTTGCTTGTGAAATAATGGTAATCGTTCTATAATATAAAATCAAAGTATGCGTCTAATACACTAATATTCACTGAAAAAATAAATGGAGCTTAATATCCTTATTTCCCGTTGCTTCCAAGTAGTTGAATTACATTGTTTCTTCTCCCAGTTGAGTAAACAGGTCTGCGATCTCGACGTGTAGTTGATTCTTTTTCTGAGTGGTCGAAAAATTCAATAAAATCATGCTCACACAAAAAAAACTTTGAACATTCTTTGAAAACTCAATTATAAAGGTGGCCTATTTCTCAAACTGGTGGCCTATTTCTTTTGTATGCTCTTTAACTCAATGAATCGACTCGGTAATATTCTCAAGCAATTGTGATCTATGAGAGGTCTATGAAACAAAATCTCTGAATTCCACGTGCTCTCTCGTCGGTAAGAGAGCAGACAGATATGAAAAAGTAGGAAAAATTAGTATAAGAAATAGCGGCGATGGGAGAAGAGTTCAACACTAAAAAATACGGAAAATACGGAATTTGAAAACATTGAGGATTCTGTGTTTCAAGAATGGCTCATTAATGGGAATCATTAAAGAAGGCAATACAGGAAGGAATCCCTTTTGCACAAAATTCTTATAATATCTGTCTGACTGGACGGAAGGTGAGCTGAATACTATTGATTTCTAGTTGTTGTGTATTGTATCCTGATCTGAACCGTGCACAAATTCCTTGTTCGCTCATCTCGCAATGCTCTCTCAGTGAAAGCGAGAGAGCATTTTGAAACGAGAGATCTAGGTATTTTTTGGAGAGCCAATATCCTGATAGTCTGAAAACACTTTAATTAAAAAAGAGGATACACCTCTGGGATGACTGAATAATTCAAATTTCGAAAAGTTCACTCGTCCAAAAGTTCGTAGTGTTGGTCAGTTGACGTTGTAACTTATCTCCTGTGCAAAAAGAAGCAGGTGAGAGGAGGCATTGCTATAGGCGGTGCTGTTCCGGATTAAGGTAGTTGCCTGCTTCATGCTGCTCGTCATCACAAAACTAGGTATGCGGTAATGACATGTTAGTGCTCCATTTAGTTTTTTCGACTACTACGGGTAACTGTGCTTCACTTCTCTTTCATACATTTCGAGGTTCAAATTTCGCAATAAATTTTTCTGAAAACCTTGCTCATGAATACGTAATTGGTTTACCAACTAGTTAGGGATATCAAGTGCCCATGTAAAGTACTTTACGATTGATAGCCGGTTTGTTCTCTAGGTTCACCGGTGAAGCACAATATGCTCAAAATTCTGCTCTAAAAAACAAGGTTGTTCGGATTCCACAAATGACGCCTCGTTAGATTAGGGAACACTTAAAGCTGTTTGTTTACTAATAACCCATTTTGACGTACTTCACACTAGTGTTGCGAAAACGAACGAACAATTCGAACAAATTCCGAACAGAATGATCGGTCAATCTAATTTCCCCTTGTTCGTCTGATCGGACGAACGTTCGGATTGTTCGGATTCGTTCGGTTTTGATTGAAGGATATCTTTCAATCGTGAAACATAACCAAATTCAACCTGCTCCCTCTTTTCCAAGTGATTCGAGGGGACTTGTATTCGGCTATGTTTCACCATTGAAAGAAATCCTTCAAGAAAAACCGAACGAATCCGAACAATCCGAACGTTCGTCCGAAATTGAACAAAGCCGAACAATTTCCCACTCATTCTTCATTACGTCTGTTCGAAATCGGTTTCGTTCGGATTTGCAACACTACTTCACACTAGTGGGTCATTTGCATGCATATCTATGTTCGACAAAGAAATGTGTACCTTTAAAAATCACTGATAAAAGTCGACTAGGCTAACTTCGGACCTCCATCGCTCAAGATATATTGATCGAAAAGGCATATGCTACCGGTTTCCATAGAGCTTATACAAGCCCACATCTACTACGAAAACCATAAGGTTTTCGTAGTAAATCGGTGCTGAATCGGTGCTACTCGAGGTAATGGGCAGAACCTCACTATGGTGAGTCCAAGTGAGGGAGGAATGGTGGGAACATTGAGAACCTTGAATATTTTTCTTGCTCTAGATTGGACCGCAATGGAACCTTCGTGGGAGAATTGTCCATCGATTTCTCGAGCAAAACGAAGCAGGTGAGATAACAATAGCTGCTGATTTTAGGGGCTGATACAGGGTGCGGCATAAATATTGCTACACTTTTGATTCTTTACCATCTCCACTCTCCGCTGGTGTCATGTCCTCAAATTTAGCAAGTATGTCGCTAAGGCACCCAAGTAGAAGGTAAATAAATATGGGCGAGGTAATTCAAATATTTCTGGAAATTGAGCTTCTGGAAAAAAAATTTTGAAGATAATTTTTCCAGAAGCTCAATTTCCAGAAAAAATTAAATTGGATCCTATGCCGCCGTTTTCGTCATAGGATCCAATTTAATTCTTTATCCTGTAAAAATGCAGGAAACCGAACGACAGAAAAAAAATTGTTGGCGCAGATTCAGCTGGAACTGTTAGGATAAGGTATATGAGAGACTTTTCGACTCAGTGAACATATGCTTGGCAAAGTGCAAAAAATCGCAATCGCCCTAAATGTGCCCACGTGTAGTACTCAATGAGACTAGCTCACCCACCACTTATGGAGTGATCTAGGTCGCCGTTAATAAGGATTAAGCACGTTACCGTAATCAGACGAAGTTTCGATTTCGCTATTGATCTGAACGGCACATATATCAAAAGATGCGCCGTTGCCTGCTCATCAACCATCCAAGGTTTCATCCTAATTGAATTTAAGACCTTCGAAAAAAATCGAAAAATCGAATATTTTTTTCCTATTTTGAATTGTATCGTTTTCTGATGGGTGGGTAGGTTTTTATTCCATTATTTTGTAGGTCCGTATACTGACTGTCCATACTGAACATACAAACAAAATGAAAAAATAGGTTTTTGAGAAAAAGACAAAAATTGGTCAAAATTTTGAAATAAAATCAGTTCGTAATACTGAAAAGCTACCGTACACAATTTTCGAAATCAAGGAAAGCGGGAATCTGAAGGGGTGTTCTGTATCGCCCCTGCGGCGCAACACGATTGCATGTGAAATTTGGTTTCTCAATACTTTAAGTGAGGCATGCGCTAAATCGAAAATCGAAGTTAGCTTTTCAGTATTACGAACTGATTTTATTTCAAAATGCTGACCAATTTTTCACTTTTTCTCAAAAACCTTTTTTGATTTTGATTGTACGTTTAGCATGGACAGCCAGTAGACGGCCCTACAAAATAAAAAAATAAAAAACCTCGCTACCCACCCATCGGAACAAGATACAATTCAAAATAGAAAAAAATAATCGATTTTTCGATTTTTTTCGAAGGTCTTAAATTCTATTAGGATGAAACCTTGGATGGTTGATGAGCAGGCAACGGCGCATCTTTTCATATATGCCGCTCAGATCAATAGCGAAATCGAAACTTCGTCTCATTACGGTACCATGCTTAAACCTTATTAACGGTGACGTAGATCACTCCATAAGTGGTGGGTGAGCTAGTCTCATTGAGTTCTACACGTGGGCACATTTAGGGCGATTTCGATTTTTTGCACTTTGCCAAGGCTCTTCACAAATATGTTCACTGACTCAAAAAGATTCTCATATTGAGGCCGAAGAGAACAATTATTCCCTTCGTTTTGCGAAATTTGCATGTTTATGGGTAGCAATGACCTACCACTAAAAATTGCTGTATTTCGGTCGGTTTTTGACGTACAGCGAGCAAATTTTTTCCAATCGATGCGTAATCGATTGATCTACAAATAACTCAATTAAGGGTATGGTCTAGAACACCATCTTCCATGCGTAATTGTCGAAAATCACTTTTAATTCGAATTATCTCAAAACTTTCCTCTAAAGGGTACAATTTATATTGCAGAATCTGATTCTCCATGGTCGAATTAGGGTACCGATGCAGTTCATTGGCCACAACTCTGTCCCCCCAATACCGATCCTCAGTTGGGAGAGCCCGAACATTGCCATTTTTTTGATAAAAACACTCTTTGGGACGTATATCTTTTGCAACATATGCAAATGTACAAAATGAGACCACTTTTAAATAACTCTTGAAAAGGTCTCCAATTATGACTGAGAGGTCAGCGTCAAAGTTCACCAGTTTTGAGAAAACGGGCAACAACTTCAGAAATAGAATCATACTCGGGTTAGACCATTTCTCATCCCGATTTTTCACTACGCTCGATAATACTAGTTTTTGCCCGTTTTCTGAAAACTGGTGAACTTTGACGCTTTAGACCCCTTAGACATAATTGGAGACCTTTTCAAGAGCTATTTAAAAGTGGTCTCATTTTGTACATTTGCATATGTTGCAAAAGATATACGTCCCAAAGAGTGTTTTTATCAAAAAATTGGCAATGTTCGGGTTCTCCCTACTGAGGATCGGTATTGGGGGGACAGAGTTGTGGCCAATGAACTGCATCAGTACCCTAATTCGACCATGGAGAATCAGATTCTGCAATAAAAATCGTACCCTTTAGAGGAAAGTTTTGAGATAATTCGAATTAAAAGTGATTTTCGACAATTACGCATGGAGGATGATGTTCTAGACCATACCCTTAATTGAGTTATTTGTAGATCATTCAATTACGCATCGATTGGAAAAAAGTTGCTCGCTGTACGTCAAAAACTGACCAAAATACAGCCATTTTTAGTGGTAGGTCATAACTACCCATAAACATGCAAATTTCGCCAAACGAAGGAAATATCCGTTCTCTTCGGCCTCAATATACCCTATCCTAACAGTTCCAGCTGAATGTGAGGCAACAATTTTTTGTCTGTCGTAAAGGTATCTTTTTTCCTACATTTTTCAGGAGATCCGTGTTATGTCGTCTTACAAGTATGAGTAATTTGTAGATCCCATATTTTTTTTCCTAGGAAGTACAACCATTCATGAGTCTAAATAAGTGTTCAATTCTTTTCTCAGATACGCAAAAGTTTCAGAAATGTTTGTTAATCTGTCCAATTCAAACGGCGCTAGAACAATATTTTTACGATTAAGAAACAGTATTCATCGAATCCGTTAGGTATTGAAATGTTTGCATTTTTTGCATAATATTCCATCATTATAGATTTCGAAAATATGTTCTATTCAGTGGAGAACACATATTCTGTTTCATAAAATGTTGAGAAATGTCGAAATGAACCGATATGAGCGATATTTTGGCGGGCCTATTTCTGTCCTTAATTCAACGTGCCCGTTCGATTTAATGCAAGGAAATATGATAACTTGGCTCGGTTGAAAGATATGTAGAGTTATATAGCGGTGTCAACATTCCGAATAAAAAATCTCGAAACATGCCTTATGAGCATGATCGTGACTATCTATACCTATTGCTCAAAAAATGTGTGTTTCTTGTGATCCAGATATCGTACATAATATTAGCCGCTATGCCGATATAGTGTAAGAGATTCTCTTCATACTCATCCCATTTGGAAGATCCATCGCTTTTGGGATAGCTTTTTATATTGAACTTTTTCTGAAACTATGAACGGCGCAGTGAGCAAAATTTATTATTAGAATTTGCCTCCATTCTATGAAGCCAAGCATAAGTATGAAGTCTATTACTAATATGTTAGATGTAATGCACTGATGTAGATTTAGGTGTAAATTGAAATCTTGGCTCTAACTTGTTCGTGAGATACTATTCGAAATGAGTGTCGCAATATTTATGCCGCACCCTGTAGAGCCCTGGTGCTGCTCATTTTTCATGAAATTGAAAATAATTATGTTTGAGCTCCAATTTGGTATTTGCCTAACATCACACACTTGTGTTTCACTTGTCCTTCATATATTTATGAAACTATCGTGTGATGTTGGAAGAGCGATCAGCCATACAAACCATACAATATAAACACACTATCTGAGAAAATCAACATATTTCTTCAGCGACTTGGCACTGGCCGAATTTTCGAATTTCTCCTAACTTCGCCTATAGGGAGGACGCATTGAGGGAAACATACGAGCATCGCCAGAAATGTGATTCGCCTCCGCGCGCGCGGCGGCGCGGATGTAGAAAAAAAGTACCGTAATCCTCAAAAATGTGTATATCGATTCTAATCACAACAGCTGTAGGGAGGATGAGTCGGCGAACGAATTCTAAGCCTTTTTTAATCTGGGGAGTTTTTTGATCAATTTCCATCTAAGTCTAATAATCGCTATTTTCAGAAATTTATTTATTTTTAAAATATTTCCCATGGAAGACTCGGAAATTTTATTTCCGCAATTGCTGCCAAATCCATCAATACACACTTCATTAGAACGGCAAAATTATTTTAAAATGCCATGTTTCTCAAATTGATCAAAATAGGTACTGAATTCGAATTGTGGTGTAAAGAATACTGTAACCGCACAATCATGCTATTTTCACAGGATTTCATTAAATTTCGTCCCTGGTTGTTCCATTGGTCTCGCCGACAGCATCGGTGAAAGAAAATTCGCGAAATTTCGGCCTGTCGCTGAAGACATATCACGCGTGTCACCTAAGAATAAAATCGGGCTGTTCTAGGCACAATTTTTGACACCTACTTCTTTGCACATTTTTTTGATAGTCCATAGGGTCCCTCACAAGATAGCATCGAGCTTTTTTTTGTATATCTCTTATTTCTGACCTTATTTAGGTCATCAAAGTTTTTAAGGTCCAAAAAATGCAAACTTTGTAGCCTCACAGCCCATTTCAAAATAAATATTATGACAAACTGAAAAGAACGATTCGTTCCTAGGATCCATAAGAGTGTCCCTAGCCAGTTGGGCTGCCAATATTTTAATTTGTATTTTAGTTAATCGATTAAAATTAATCATTTTCACCACAAATTCAAGCCCAGGTTGATTTTATGCTCCAGACCTAGATCTCGGAAAGACGAATCGAATGATATTCTGAACACCTATCATAAAGTGGTGTGTTCGTAAGTTAACGCGATTATTAGCTTTTCATTCCTATTTTCTGAGAGTGATGAGTCATCACTAATCCATTGTTCGCCCTCTTCGCCCTCTAATTCCCCGCTCGCACGCACGGAATGAGAGGGCTGAGCACCCTTTTCTAATATGTTTCACGCTCATTATGTAGCGGATAAGCATTGGTTGATGTAGCGTACCTGAAACATAATCAAACCTAAAACGATAAGAGGAATCAACTTAGTGATGACTCACTCAGGAAAGAAAGTTAATAATTGCGTTAACTTACGAACACACCACTTTATGATAGGTGTTTAGCATATCATTCGATTCGTCTTTCCGAGATCTAGGTCTTGAGCATAAAATCAACCTGGGCTTCGATTTGTGGTGAAAATGATTAATTTTAATTGATTTGCAAAAATGTTAATTAAAATATTAGCAGCCTAATTGGTTTCTGAGTTTCCCACATTCTTCCTCTCTCTCTATCGCCTCTCTCAGACGCTCTCACTTTCCTATTCGCTCACCTCAATTAGGCTGCTACAGTCTTATGGATCCTAGGAACAAATCGCTCTTTTCAGTTTGTCATAATATTGATTTTGAAATGAGCTGTGAGGCTCCAAAGTTTGCATTTTGGGACCTTAAAATCTTTGATGACCTAAATAAGGTCAGAAATAAGAGATATGACAAAAATCTCGACGCTATGTTGTGATGGACCCTATGGACTATCCAAAAATGGCAATTGCTCATTTTCGACTTTTCTATTGTGAATTAGTCTATTTGATTCTTAGATGACACGCGTGATATGTTGGTTTTCTCAGATAGTCTGTTATAGAATGTCGTCCCGCCTTTCACGAGTTTCACATGCACCATATTATACACTTTCACGTCTACTAGGCCGATCGTGAAAATTATTTATTGCATAATTGCATCTTACAATTAGAATCCCGATAATTAACATCTCTCGATTGTTTGATTTGCCTATGAACGATGCGTGAAGCGCAGATGAGCATGGTTGTATGAAACACTAAATAATTGTCAAGATATAACACACAGAAGTTTTTCCACATAACTGGAAGATCGTCGACCACGAATAGTCCCTACTTGCACATTATTTGAACATGAAAAAGAGAAATATTGGCTTACCTCGCCTTCGCACAACTACGAGATCGAACTGAAACATAAATGTGGGGACGCACAATACATATTTCATTTCGAAACAAGAAACAACTCTCCCTATCTGTTGCTCGCCTCAAAGAGTGCTCTTGGCGGAAATCTACTACTACCCGCAGTTCCTACTCACAAAGACCATACAGGTCACTCTAACATGCACAACTATGGCCGATGTATGAAGCCATTTAAATAAATCTCAAGAATCACAAGAATTCAGAAATAGCCAACACAACTGCCTACTCCCACGCGCTCGCCTCATCAATCAGTCAGTCGAGCAATATTTTAGTTGGTGAAATAGTATATGACGCACCATTTCAAACATGAAAGATCGATTTGTACCTAACCTGAGTGCAAGGAAGGAAGAGGGTGGGTCGTAATCAATTGAACGAAAACACAACGCAAAAACCCGTACCCCTTTTCAGCGATTTTATATAAAATTTAGAAACGTGCCCACTTCTACAATTTGTGTGACCTACCTTTCGACCACTGGTCATAATCCAGTACCTGGATCGTGATCACGTGATCAGCCAGAGTGCAGTAATCAAACACAGAATGAAACAACAAAACAATTTATTCAACTCAAAAATTTTTGTAACTTGTACAACTCATAGATCAACAACACGATTACCCGTATCATCCGTCACGTCCGTCCTTTATTTTCAAGAATAGCTGAAATGAGCAAATTTATATTTTTAATATCGTTTTAGTATTATCTGCCCAATATTAGCTCATCCAGACCTATCCCTAACCCAGCAAGGAAGTATGCGATAGGGTTGGCAATTAGAAGTTTAATGCGAATTCGCAATCCCCCCCTCGTCAGATTTCGCAATATATCAGGTCGGGGGGGCATTGCGAATTCACAATTAGACTTCGCATTTCCAACCCTATTATGAGAGGAAATGATACCGAAAAGTAGGGAGTACGCCTAGAAACGAAATGGATGTCTCGACACTAGGTCGGATGAGAACTATGACGTAATGACGCCTTTGATAAATAAAAGACTGCATGACGTCATAGTTCTCATCCGACCTAGTGCCAGGTGACTCGCCTTATTCATAAGTGCAGCTCCATTTTGAATTCTGCACACTCCATTCTCCTGATCGAGGAAGGGTTCGATGAGCAGAAGTTTGACAGTCGATCTGAAATCGGATGATAATAATAAATCGGATAATCGATTATACTAAAACTCTATAATTTGTATCATAATGTCATGAAAAAATCACGATATGCTCATTAAATCTAAACTATTTATACTTATAATTTGAATCGAATCGGTTTCTCTTATGTGAACGAGAGAATTGTGTGATAGTTGTACCACGTTGCATATGATAAATAAAAAAATACAAAACGTCCAACGCGCTGTACACAAACGTTTTGCATTCCCTGGCTGCCCAACTGCAAAACCCCTCGTACTCACCGCTCCTTCACAGTTCCTCTTCCCACGTTGATCTCCACCTTGGTGAAGTCCATCGGCGCATAGTACTCAACCAGCTGGTTCGTCAGATCGGGCGCCCATCTATGCAGACCCTTCGTCGTGTAGAGCGGAGGAGCAACATTCTGGAAGAGCGCATGTATTGGAAGGTTGGGCACTAGGTAGGATGAGCTATGACGTCATGCCGGCTTTGTTATATCAAAGCCGTCATGATTTCATAGTTCTCATCCGATCTAGTGTCGAAGTATGCTTGCGAAGATTTGGTAAATGGTGATAAGGTGGATAGCTACTCTAATCTCATCACAACAACAACTCATTGTTTACTATAATTGTTTGCTTACCAGCTCGGAGCTGCTGGATTTTTTTTGTATTCACGCATTTATAGTGTGCGATAGATGCATAATAGGCATTCATCAATATCTCAAACTGACCTTGCCATTCATGTATTCTTTCACGAGCTCATAGCGGGAGGTAGAGAGGTGGTCAGCATATTCATCCATTAGCACGGGAAGAATTTTTGTTGCCTGGAGAGTTATGTAAATAGCAAGAGTTCTCTTAATTATTGCTCCATTTTCGGACATGTTTTAGTTGTGTTACATCGCAGATTTGCTTTTGTGTATGTAGCGCACCTGAAACATACCCGAAAGTATCATGAAAAGTTTCCAATAAGTTAAATCTATAAACAACAGTGTCGTACTTTGGATTAAAATATTGTGCTTACAACACCAGAAAGAACCATTTTTATCAAAACTGTAATCCCCTTCATATTCGAACCTGTGCAAAGTGAACAATGAGCATGTAGAGATGAAACGCAGTGAATAAATTCGACTTTCCTCCGAACAAGTTTTTCCTGAAGGATTGAAAAATATCTCAAGAGTTATGGTAGGCTAGCTTTCGTTGTTTCTCGAAATATAATACATAAAACGTGGAGCAAATGACTGACTGCACGGCATGCGCTCGCAACCAGTGATATACAAGAACCAGCCTGGGATCGAGCTAAAAAGAAGCAAAGTTACAGAGTCCTAGCATCTGACTGACTTGGAATGCCAATCGGACGAAATTAGACGAGAATAGATTCGCGGCCATTCCAAATTGCATGTCGAAATGGACGCCAGAACGGGTTATCCCTTCAATTTTATCGCGATTCTCTCAAATTTGCTATCAAACAACGGCATTAGCTCTGATGAGAACTATGACGTCATGCTGCCTTTGATCTATCAAAGGCGGAATGACGTCATAGTTCTAATCCGATCTAGCGCTCAAACAACCTTGGACAATAGGCACTTTCGCACGCAAGATAACGTCAGCTCTTTCTTTCGTAATTCCCACTTTCGAAAGTCGACGTTCCAGTTGGAAGAGCCTCTTCCTGCAATGCACTGTACATGCTCACTATTACTCCTATTCTGTGGGCACGGGGGGGGGTCGGATGAGAACCGTGGCGTCATGGCGCCTTTCACATATCGCAAGCGGCATGACGTCATAGTTCTCATACGACCTGGTGCCTATTCTCAGGGTAACATATGTGCAACATAGAGGATATACACATTAACAGTACTAAAAAATGCTGACAAATTTGAGGAAATATTGGAACGTGGCTGACCGTCGGAATGCCCAATTCTCCATGTTCAAATTGAATACATCGATTCTCTCATCAGTTCGATCATTCGAATAGGGAATTATGAGAACATCGAGGTCGGATGAGCGAGTAGACGTTCCCATCGCGAAGCTCCCTGCAAGAGTTCAAACACCGTAATCTGTTAATTACAAAAAAGCATTCCATCCCTCGTCTCTCATCGTGAGCGGTCTCTCCCCAATTCTCTCCCCTCTTCCTCCTCTCTAATGGATCTTCCCACCACGAAAGGGGACATCGTTCGACTGGAGAAGAAACTCGACAAGATCCTCGAGCTGTTATCTGACTCCCCCAAGCCTACCGTACCCCAGCCTGTATCTACCTATGCGTCAGTCGTCAAGGCAATCTCCGACATCGATAAGATCAAGTCGAAGAGTCAACGTGCAGTCGTGATGGGTAGTCTTGAGGCAGAGAATCCCCTTCAGACCACCAAGAACGATGAGGATCTTGTGAAGAAACTGGTCACGCACACCAAGGACAATGAGCTCAAGGCTGCGTACGACGCTGGCCAGATCACTCACGCTCGATTCCCCGAAAAGAGCTCATCAACGAGACGTATCATCAAACTCTCTCTCCCCAGTGCCTCTCTTCGTGACAAGCTTCTAAGCTGCATTCGCAATGAAGGCCGCCCCTCGGATTTCACCCCCAATATGTTCGTACGTCGTGACTTGATGCCAAGCGAACTGGAGCAGGAGCGAATGTCTCGTGCTCGTGCGAAGGATCTCAACGTCAAGGCGCAGTGTCTGCGTTACGGTGTACGAGACTGTGAGCTGATTGAATTCAAGGGCCCCAGTTACCGTCCCCTTCCTGAGCACTACTCCAAGCTGGCCACGAACACTCCCTCAGAACGCAAGCAAGACTTCTCTAACGTGAATATTCGACGAAAGAACGTGCCTCTTCCCTCCATCCCTTCCCCCTCCAATCACGTTAATTCAGGTAGCGAGGATCAGAAGGCGAGTGATCAGCGTAGCACTCCTCTCCCTTAGGTGGAATGTGGCAGTTATGTGAGTGATAGGTCCCCTCCTCCCTCAATTCCTTCTCTTTTATCTTGTCGCCCTCCTCCGCTCCTAACTCAAAACATCCCTTTCTTTTACGGTAATGCCCGGAGCGTTAGGAATCTCATAGATACTGTTACATTCATAATGCATAATAGCAGGTATCCAATCCTTGCTCTTTCTGAGACTTGGCTTTCTGATGGTGATAGTGATGCGTTTCTATTGAGAGGTCTACCCGACCATTTCTTGTTTCGAGCAGATCGTGTAGTGGGCAGAGGCGGCGGTGTCCTACTGTACGCGCATTCTTCCCTCCTCCCCGTTCTTGTTTCAAACTTCATTACACCTGGTTTTGAATGTCTTGCTGTCGATGTATATACGGTAGCATATTCCCAGCGCAACTCCCTCAGAATTATTGTGGTTTACCGAGCGCCTAATTCACCGTCTATTTTCTTTGATTCCTTCCTAACTTATTTAGAGAACACTACAAATTGTTCGCACCCTTCGATTATTATTGGTGATTTCAATTTCCCGACTATTGATTGGAATTCTTATTCTTCCCCAACGCAGTCCATCTCTCCGTTTTTGGATTTCTTAATTACGAAAAAATTCCAACAATTTATTGATTTTCCGACCCGTGGGACCAATATTCTTGATCTCCTCCTGTGCAACTTTCCAATAATATCATCTGTCACTCCTGATGTCCCTCTTTCTGACCACGTAGGGATAAGCTTTTCAGTTTCTTTCGCTTTGCCCCGGGAAATTAGAACTACCTCTTCCAGAAACTATTCACTTGCTAATTGGGAGGTTATTAATTACCTCATCCATGCACACAATTGGACATTGGCATTAAGAAATAAAAATTCTACTGAGGCATATAAATATTTTAGCGATTTCATTAATGAGATCTTAGATGCTCACGTCCCCCTTAAACGGCCATCACTATCCTCTGGATATCCCATATTCCTCCACAAAATGTTCACGAGGCTACAAAAATTCCACCAACTGGCTCCTAATAGTGACCAAACACACTCTTTACGTGGGCGGTTCGACCGTGCTCTAAAATCTTATGAAATTCAACGCGAGTCACGCGCAGTATTCTCGGGAAAGCCTAGTTCCTTCTTTAATTATTGCAAGAATAGATTGAAGGTTAATAGCTCAAAACTACCTGGTATTATTGACAGCAATGGAGATGTCCTTCTAAGTGATGCCGAGAAGGCTAATGCACTCTCTGAATTTTTCGCAAAGGTTCAAACCCCGCCTTTAGATATAAACCCTCCTCAGTTCCCCCCTCCCCGATCTTCATTCGACTTACCCTTTATTGGTCCCGAAATGATACTCTCCGCTATTTCGCAAATGATCCCTAAGGTAAATGGTTCTCCCGACACGATACCCAACTTAGTTTATTGCAAGTGTAAGTCTTCCATAACCACTCCCCTCGCCATTATTTTTAACATCTCTCTTTCCTCTCGCACGTCACCCAATCAATGGAAAACTGCTCATGTAAAACCCATCCCAAAAAAGTCTGGGGATGCCTCTATCTCTAATCATCGTCCTATCTCTCTTACGGTCACTGCCTCTAAAATATTCGAAAAAATTCATATTAATTCCATTGTTGAATTTCTAGACGAATATAACATATTAGATACTAGACAAGCAGGCTTTAGAAAATGTAGAAGCTCTACTTCATCTTTATCTGAAACACATTCATTTTATGCTAAGCAGCTGAGTCTGAAAAAGTCCGTTGACACAATCCTCTTTGATTATAAGAAAGCATTTGACTCGATTGACTTAAGGCTACTTATCTATAAGCTATCCTCGCTGGGAATATCGCCCGCTATCACTCAGTGGTTTGAGTCTTATCTGCTGGGTCGCTCGCAACGCGTGTTCATTGGAGATTATTTATCACCTCCCTCACCTATTCAGTCTGGTGTCCCCCAAGGTTCTTCTATCGGACCTTTGCTATTCATTATTTACATCAATGACTTGGGTAAATGCATTCCTAAGACGATTCATTACAATATATTTGCTGACGACCTCAAGATTTACGCGGTGGTCCCTGATTATAGCAAAGACCTTCAAAATGCGATTTACAAAATATCTGACTGGACTATCCAATGGAATATGAGTATTAGCTCACCTAAATGTAATGTCCTACACCTAGGGAATCTAAAGAACCGAACTCAATATATTCTTAATGGCCAAATTATAACGAGCAAAGAGATAGTGCGAGACCTTGGTGTATTTTTTACTAAAAACCTCCATTTCGGGTACCATATAAATACAATTAGTAAGAAAGCGCGATCAATGTGTAATCTGATGCTGAGATCCTTTCATTCTACATCACCCTACCTTCTTTTAAAAGCATACAAGTTATACATTCGTCCACTCTTAGAATCGTCCAGCATAATATGGAATCCCACTTCAGTAGGTCTTGTAAATGAACTCGAATCTGTGCAGAGAGAGTTTACCAGGAGAGTTCTGCGACGTTGTTCTGTCCCCCCACTGTCCTATCCCGATAGATTGAAAATTTTCACACTTGAAACCCTTGAGTATCGCCGCGCCTTACGGGATATGTTCTATGTGTATGATTCCATTCATAATACCGTTCACCACGACTCTGCTGACTTGTACACAATCACTCCGCTCACTCGTGATTTGCGCTCCTCAAATAGTTTACGCATTTCTATTCCCTTCAGAATGCCGGTCTCGATTTCAACTTGTGCTAGTAGAGTCCTACCGCTCTGGAACACCCTCCCTGACCCAATAGTTATCTCACCCCGTCCCATGTTCCGCAGAGAAATCAGTAAATTCCCCGACCTAGCCCTATCAATCTCACGAATTCGATTGTAACATATAACTGCCACATACCACCACCCCATTCCCCCAGCTCGCTGTGATCGAGCCCGAAGACCGACCTGCTCTTCCCTATTCTTCCCTCAACGGCTATTAATGCTGTCGGTGATAAAGATTAAAGATTAAAGATTAAAGATTAATTTATAGTGCCGTCCCAAGGTTGACGAGTTGCGTGGCCGAAACTTAGAGGGATGCCCAAATATGGAGAGGGAAGAGTGGGTCAAATGTCCAATAAAAGCCAAAATCTTAATTCTAAACAACCTACATAAGACTAAACCACTTACCAATTTCAACAATCTTCAACTCGCGAAATTCTTCTAACACTGAATCCTGCCGATTCTCGAATACTCGCCGCAGGTCCAAGAGTGTCTGTAAACAAAAGGCTAATTCAACCAAATCATCTTCTGAAAGCCTTTTCTCGATGTCATGAAATGAAGATATTCAGACCAAAGACTTTCTCTACATATTTTTAAAGTTCAATAACCACATGTCTCCAATTTCTATTGGGGTGTCCGGAAAGTTCGTATAATTTTTTGATTTTATTTTTTATTCAATGCTTTACAATTCTCAGTGACCGATGTATGCCCCCTTCTTTCTCACTACCTCCCTCCAGCGATTGGGCAGGGTCTCGATTCCTCTCTTCCAGAATGCGGGTTTCTTCGAGACCGCCCAGTTCACGAAAGCCCTCACAACTTCATCTCGATTCTTGAACTTCTTTCCTTTGCAGAAGTCAGAGATAGAGCGGAAGCAATGGTAGTCGCATGGGGAGAGATCCGGGGAATACGGTGGATGGGGAATCCTCTCGATCTTCAGCTCGTCCATTTTCTTCTGGGTCATCTTCGCTCGATGTGGGCGAGCATTGTCCATCAGAAGAAGAATTTTGCCCTGGTTCAGGAGTCTGGGAGGGACTCTGATCGCAACATCTTCCAGTTGTTCAGAGAAGAGGTCGGCATTGATGGCGGTTCCATTAGGAAGGATCTCTTATTAGATCGGAACAAGTAATGATAGAAAGAATCAGTGAATTTCCTCATTTTCTTCAAGGGAACGGGTTTGTGCTGCGCATCGGTGTCGAAACACTGTTGTCTCTTCGCTGGGTTATTATACATGATTCACTCCTCGCACATGTCTATTATGGAATCTGTCCATCGATCTACGATGGAGCGATTTCCGACAGTAATTCAACACAACTGTATCAAAATATCGGCTATACTTCACCACTTCAACAAGTGTAGAAACTACGAGACTGATCCAACCCACATCCCACTTAACGTCAGAGTGACGCAATACATTGTTGACAAACAGATTGCGCAATCACTGCATTTGATCGCGAACTGACTTTTTTCCGAAGCATTATACGAACTTTCCGGACACCCCAATATAAACCTAATTATCTGCTGTGAGAGTAGAATGCGTAGAAATATCGCGCAATATACTCATTTTAACGTACAACAATATTCGCGGGACGGGAAAAACACACAGCGAAATATGTTAAATATTTTCCCGTAACGCGAGTAATGTTGTACGTTAAGAAGTTTATAATGGCATAACGTTGCTACGAATTTTACAATAGATAGATAAATAGATTTTATTTGTCGCACCTTGTTTAGCTGTTTTCGATGATTAATTGTCGCCTGTCCATAGCTCAGATTCGCAAGTTCTTCCCATACAGTCTGCTTTCTTCTCTTTACTCGACGCTGAAATTAATCTGTCGAGTATAATCTAAACTGAATTAAGAGGGATTCGAGATGAGGAAATCACATATACTGTGAGAATAGAATGCATAGCAACGTGGTGAACATGATAAACTTCTTAAAGTACTACAATATTCGTAGAACGGGGAAATATTTAGCCGTGAATATTTTCCCGTTCAGCGAATATTGTAGTATTGGGTTGGTGCGAAAGTTTCTGACTATTTATTTTTCATAATTTTTCCTAGCCTATTTCGATTGCCTGCAATTCCTCTATAGTTTTGGTGACGTCAGTAGTGGTGGAGTACCGGAAAACATTAGCATTTTATATATCGGCTATTGAAAGTGAGAACATTATTTCCATATCGAAACTGCCGAAAATGGTGTTTTTCGGTGTTTTTGGTTGAACTCAACTTCTCAAATATTTGAAACCTCCTGAATTTGCCCAACATATATGTAGTAGGGCAAGAGTTGCTTGTTCGGTTAAACGTGAAAAACTGGGTCTTCATTGAGAGTGAGGAGTGAGAAGATAGAAACAACAAAAAGTGCTGATTTCGATGTTTACATTTCTAAATCGCGGTTCCGAAATATCCTAAATACCTATTGATTGGGGAATCTATTCCTAAATATAACTGTGTTCTAAGATAGGAAGGTCGAAAATAATGAACCACTATTGAGTTCTCCAGGTCCATCTATACGAGTACAGTGCCAGAAAATATAAAACAAGCATTTTCCAATTAGCGTAGTTTACTGTTTTGGCCAAAATGCTAAGCGGGAATTCAGGTGACCAGAATTTCTGAAGAGTCAAATTATATGCCTGTGTAATAGGCTTCTCAATAATACTTCGTGTTTGTCTCAATCTCATTTGTCCTTGGAGTTACGATCAATTGAATAGTATTGAAAATCAAGAATAATTTCGAGTTTGATTGTACATAGTGTCATCCTTGCTGATCGAATTGGCCCGATATTGTATCGCGTGAAAAGTATTCCCAAGCCTGCATCAACTATGAATAACCATTAGTTGATTAGCTGAATGAGATGGACGGGGTAGGTCAAAATGCCCGAACATGAAAATAGTCAGAAAATTTTGCACCAACCTAATATTAGGGTGTCTAAGCAGCTGGAAGAGGTCGCCATCAGAACCCCTCCCAGTCTCCTGATGGATGAGAAAAATCAGATGTTGATGGATAACGCTCGCCCCCACTATGCAAAATTGACCCAGAAAAAGCTGGACGAATTGAAGATCGAATGGATTCCCCATCCACCCTATTCACCGGATATCTCCCCTTGTGACTTCCACTGTTTCCGTTCTCTCTCTCACTTCTGCAAAGGAAAGACGTTCAAGAATCATGATGAAGTTGTGCGAGCATTTGTGGAATGGATGGTCTCGAGGAAGAAGGAGTTCTGGGAGAGAGGAATTGCGATCCTGCCCGATCGCTGGAACGAAGTTGAGGGAAACAAGGGAACATACAGTCGCGCTCATAAGTGAGTGCGCACTTTTTGAATTCGTTGTAACTTTTTCCCCAGGAAAAGCATAATTCTGATACTAAGGTATGTTCTACCAAATTCATTGGAGATTATTACCATGGTATTTGGGCATGACGCAATTGCCCCGTTATTGCGTAGTGATGACGCAATCAATATGCACTTTTTCAAAACGGCATTATTCTTACATGGATTTTTTCTAACTCGCCAAACTTTCTGAGGTTAGAGATATGCACAGAACCTACCCAGAAAAAAAATTTGCTGCGCGACCGCACATTTGCAGCAGCTTTGCTGCAAAAACAAGGTCTGAAATTTGGAAATCAGCTCCTAGACTAGCTAGAGACTCGATCAAAATGCCAAAATGATCGCCATCATGAGTAGAGTTGATCCAGAGAATATGAAAGCGATATCTCATAAATTGCCCTCAGGGCATGAAAAAATCACTTTTTTGCATGACCATTTTTTGGACTTTCATAACTTTATGGGAAAGTTAGGTAAAAATCTGGTTTTTGAATAGTAATGTTCAAAATGTATTGTAGACCGGATTCCCAACTTTTTAGATTGATTGGACATCTTTCCTGCCCGCGGCGTGCGTTTTTCGAAGGTATACTAAGGTCGGTAAACACCCTATTTACCCCTATGGCGAGAGAGTACAGACGACGAGAGTGCGTAAACAGGGTGATTCCCGACCCTAGTATGACTCTGAAAAACGTACGCCGCGGGCAGGAAAGATGTCCAATCAATCTAAAAAGTTGGGAATCCAGCCTCCAATACATTTTGAACATTACCAGATAAAAATCAGATTTTTACTCAACTTCCCCCTAAAGTTATGAAAGTCCAAAAAATGGTCATGCAAAAAAGTGGTTTATTCATGCCATGAGGGCAATTTATGAGATATCGTTTTCATATTCTCAGGATCAACTGTACTCATGATGGCGATCATTTTGGCGTTTTGATCGAGTCTCTAGCTAGTCTAGGAGCTGATTTCCAAATTTAAGACCTTGTTTTTGCAGCAAGGCTGCTGCAAATGTGCGGTCGCGCAGCAACTTCAAATTTTTTTCTGTGCAGGCCCCGTGCATATCTCTAACCTCAGAAAGTTTGGCGAGTAGGAAAAAATCCATGTAAGAATAATGCCGTTTTGAAAAGGTGCATTTTGTTTGCGTCATCACTACGCAATAACGGGGCAATTGCGTCATGCCCAAATACCATGGTAATAATCTCCAATGAATTTGGCAGAACATACCTTAGTATCAGAATTATGATTTTCCTGGGCAAAAAGTTACAACGAATTCAAAAAGTGCGCACTCACTTATGAGCGCGACTGTACATTGATCATTAATAATTCCTATTGGCTATAATGTCGTAACGTCTGTCTGTCTGTCTGTCTGTCTGTCAGTTAGTCTGTCAGTGACGCCTACCGTATACCACAAGGGTGCAGTACACCATAATGCATTTTACCAAAACGCAGAAAACTTAAATGCACGCTACCGTAACCCATCACACCACGCACCATGGTGTGATTTACTAAATCGCAGAAAACTTAAATGCACCCGATGCACCACCCACCACACCACGCACCATGGTGTGATTTACTAAATCGCAGAAAACTTAAATGCACCCGATGCACCACCCACCACACCACGCACCATGGTGTGATTTACTAAATCGCAGAAAACTTAAATGCACCATATGCACCACCACACCACGCACCATGGTGTGATTTACTAAATCGCAGAAAACTCAAATGCACCCGATGCACCACCCACCACACCATGCACCATGGTGTGATTTACTAAATCGCAGAAAGCTTAAATGCACCCGATGCACCACCCACCACACCACGCACCATGGTGTGATTTACTAAATCGCAGAAAACTTAAATGCACCCTATGCACCACCACACCACGCACCATGGTGTGATTTACTAAATCGCAGAAAACTTAAATGCACCCTATGCACCACCACACCACGCACGAAGGCCATCCCGAAGCCGAAGGCCATCCCGAAGCCCCATCCCAACTTTTTCGAATCACCCTCGGCCTCACGAGCCTTTCACAACGTTTTAAGCAGGCTTCTACTTGCATACCTTAGAACACAATAATATATTTATCTGCGAATTCACAACCCATAGTTTAGAAATATAACACATAACTATTGTAAAATCTGCCCTACTTGCTCTCACCCCCCGCAGCGTAAGCGTTGTGAAAGGCTCGTGAGGCCGAGGGTGATTCGAAAAACTTTTTCGAATTGCCCGAGGCCTCACGAGCCTTTTACAACGTTTTAAGCAGGCTTCTACTTGCATACCTTAGAACACAATAATATATTTATCTGCGAATTCACAACCCATAGTTTAGAAATATAACACATAACTATTGTAAAATCTGCCCTACTTGCTCTCACCCACCGCAGCGTAAGCCTTTTACAACGTTTTAAGCAGGCTCTCAACAGTTATGTCCATTTTTTATCCTTAACACACAACCCCCGCGTAACGTAGCGACCGAAGGTCGCTAGTTGTATTGAAGAGAAAAATAAAAATAAAAAATTCCAAAATAGTGCACGAACTTTCGGGACACCCTAATACTTCAAGAAGTTTATCATGTACAGCACGTTGCTACGCATTCTATTCTCACAGTACCACCAAACACTTCTCACAGTACCAGACAGTGAATTATATTATTGTGAGTGCAGAAATGCTAACAATGATGTTGGTTAGATTGCTTAAGTCGCGCCGCGAATGATGAACGATAGACCATTTTTCTTCCATTGTCCTCCACACTCTCACCAACATCATTGCTTCGATTTCTGCTCTCACAGTAATCAATTATGATTTAAATTTTTTTTTAATCTGAGAAAATAATACTACATATTTCTTAATTATTGAAGCTGCAAGGTACCTCTCTAATAATTGGCTCAGAACTCGTGAATCTTCTCACAGTGAGTAGTGTGAAATAACGATTTGTGACGAGGCTGCCACATACCATTTCCTGAACTAGAAAATTAAATTAGTCATCTGTTCGTTTCACGGTTGGATAGAAAATATGGGACTATAAGAGGAGCAACTATCGCGATCTCTTAACTGAATTGGCAAGGTGTTAGTCATTGCAGCATATGTTAACTTGGCGATTTATTCGATAACAGATATTCAATCGGGCCAATGAACCGAATGTCGCAAACAGCACGCGAGTAGAACGAAGAAATCGTTTATCTATCAACCATAACGGTAACAACACAACAATTAACAGATCAAATATTAAAACACCCGCTGTAATATCATACTGAACGTTTCATCTTCTTCAGCCCAGAGAACATCTGAAATGAGTAAATTGTGCACCCTTCTTATTATAAAGGTCCTTTAAGCCTGCCTTAGCTTAGAATAACGTTGCTCACAGTTCGCTTACTAGGCTCGGATTTCGTTTGCTTAAGGCTAGGTAGGATGATCCTAGATTTATTAGAAAAACTAGGAGCATGCATATCTTTTTACAATTCACCTTCGAATATGCCCACTCTATGGCCGGTTAGAGTCCGCGCGAAATTAATCCAATAAGCACCACCAGTGATGGCAAAACGGATTTTTAATGTCCATTTTATGATCACTTATTTTCTTATCACTATCACTAATCAATACCATTTCACAGTATTTCAAATATTCGGGATATTCAAAGTATTGATTCGTTGATTTCAAGAGAATTTATTACCTTATTCATATATTCAGCTCCCTTCTTTCTAAATTGGATTTGATCGTGGAACTCTTTGTTGAGGCGCAATCTTTCACCGACTTTGCCAGACGGTCTGCATGGAAATAAGGCATAATCAGTTAATTTCTCATAACGATAATATTTTAGCATTAACCTCTATGACACACAATTAAACAACATTGTGATGTATTCTACAGGAGTCTGTCACTACAGAAATATTTTATTCTTTCTGAATGCATCTATCACAAGCACTTTACTATTCATAACCCTACTTATTCAAGTTTCAGACTCTCATTTGATTCCTACTCGTTCAGGAAATTTGCATATACAAGAGCGAAAGAAAGTCTCTTTCATCCTTATACTCACATTTCAATAACAGTTCCTCGTCCCACATCGATAGCCTCCTTCGTGAAATCAATCGATGCATAGTACGCAACTAGTTGCTTAGTCAGAACGGGAGCCCATCTATCCAGATCGTCCGTCGAGTACAGAGGAGCGATAACATCCTGGAACATATTATTTATTAAAATATTATTTTAGTTATTAAAATATTATTTTTAACCGGAAAATACTAAATGTAGAGACCGACATATTCTTCCGTATATACAGTCGAGAGCATAAGTGGCCGGCCACTTTTGGAATGGGTTTCAACTCTTAGCGCAGGAAAGATCTATAAATCTGAAACTAGGTAGATATGCTCCAAATTAATAGGAGATGTTGCCTTTGAAATTTAGGTATAACGAAATTGCACGGTCGTATAAATTTGAGAGCATATCATCCTTGTTTCAGATATATGCCTAAACTTTCAGCAAGTCAAATAACTTTTTTTCTAAATTTTGATGAATACCACTTCTATTATCGACTTTATCCCTCACAAAGGCAAGGAAAAGGTACGCAAGACAATACTTTTTTCAGGAAGAACCACTGTAAGCGTGAGCAGTTCGGATAGAGAATGTGGTAATCTGATATTTTGTCTAATTCTTTAGTTAAAAATGAGCAGATCGATCACCTCTCCACTCCTGAATCCATTAATGAGATCACTCCAATGGCAAGTGCTCGATATATTGGGATACTCCTTCGTCAGAATGGGAAGAATTTTCTTTGCCTAGATAAAGATAATAATTAGGCTACATCATTATGTTTTCTCAACCGTATTTCTAAAATTGATTTTCATATAATCTAGAAAAATATAGTTATTGTCTGTGGATTTCG
This sequence comes from Pristionchus mayeri, assembly GCA_036245805.1. Lineage (NCBI taxonomy): Eukaryota > Metazoa > Nematoda > Chromadorea > Rhabditida > Neodiplogasteridae > Pristionchus > Pristionchus mayeri. The sequence continues at coordinate 35,008,384 of BTRK01000003.1, forward strand.
CTGTTTTCGAACCTGTGCGAAATGAAGAATGAGTAGGTAGATAAACTGAGCAGTGAATGTGCTTCCAGACAATCTGTTTTCTCTTAATAATAGTATTATTTAGAGTATTATTTTTTCATGTTAGTTATCATAACAAGAAATTGCTTATTTTTCTACTCGTAATTGCAATCGCAACCAATGATATACAAGAATAAGTCTGGGATCCAACAGAAAACACAACGTTTCAAAGTTTTAGAAATAATATCTGACTTGGAATGCCAATCGGAGGAAATTATACGAGCCGAGGTTATTGTTAGGTACAATTTCCAAGTCAAAGGAGACTCCAGAACGAGTTTCGCCTTAAAATATAACATGCTTGTTTCTATAACATGATTGTTAATTGAGCAAACCCGTGATAGCAGGCCGTCCGCCACGCATGCCTCTATCGGTGTTTTCGTTTACAATGCCTTCGCTCAAGAGCCGATTTGTCAGAGAATCAAGAAGTTCACTGAAATGTTAGAATACGAGTGATAATTTATGATGTAAATATGCATTTTTAGTAATTTCGAAAATGTAGAAAAAGTGTGGTTAGCTCACCTATCCTTTTGTATCTGCATGCGCATTTTCTTCCTCATTTCCATTTTACCATTTTTTGTACTTTCATCAACTGAATCATTCGCATAAGGAATGCGAAGAAAGAGGTGGGATGAGGGAGTAGAAGTTCCCATCGCAAAGCCCCCTACAAGAATTCAATGATTAAAAATTACGAACATGTAGCAGGGCAACATCCCTCAAAGAATAAAATACAGTGGAAATGCAATTTTCGAACAGCTATGACAATCCCATGAGCTTGACCCTTTATTATTTCCATCAAAGAAAATGTGGACACAATAATCATATTTTCATTTAAAAAATTTTCAAAGTTGCTGGCGGACTTGAAGTGTCTGAGAGAAGCCACTTTAAATCACCATTTTGAATGAGGGAATAGGATGGCTGCCAAATATATTAATTTATTAATTATCTAAGGTAGCACAACTAATAATTGTATACGCTTTGAGTGGGTTGTCTACAAGAGTAATTGAAAAAAGTACAAACAATCCTGTACAAAGAAAACAAAAATAAACTTGCTTACCAAGTTCGACCACCTCCAACTTGCTCTCCGATTTTTTGTTAGAATAATCCGCATTCTCCACTACTCCTCTCAGATCAATAAGCGCCTGTAAGCAAATAAATGTATCTAGCGGTACAACACAGCGCCGCAAACGCCGCCCACTTTTCTAACCCGGCTATTTTAGCGCGCGCACTCGCTCTTCAAGGAATCGGTTTTCCCACTGCGCACATGACCCGCTCGACCGACAGCTCTCGAGCGGGTCAAAGGAAAGCTGAGTCTCGATCCCTTATAAGCGAGTACTCCCTAGATTATAGAGGCTGACAGTGAAACGCATTTGCTTAGCGCTCGAATCTACTACTATGGACAATATTTAATTCCCCTTATATAGCGTACCTTTTCCATTTTTTCTCGATGCACAATTGTCTCCTTCCCGTAGCTCAGATCCGCAAGTTTTTGCCATGAACTTTGCTCTGTACTCTTTCCTTCGAGCTGAAATTAAATTTAGGTGTAAAAAATTATAAAAAAATATTGTATTTGAATTGTTGTATATATTGTATTTGCATGGTACCTCGCTAACAATTGGCTGAATGTTCGTTAATTTCTCTCGAGCTTTTTCCTCGAGCTTTTTCAGTGAACGCTCTTCTCTAGTTTTTCCCTCGATCTGCAAGCAAATTGAGGGATTAACAATTAAATTACTGTAGCTGCATATTACTATATTAAAATATTAAAATAGTTAAATATTTTTAAAAAAATATTTTTAAAAGCATATCAAAATATTACCTCTTTCACAATGGACTGAGACTTCTCTCGAACTTTTCGCACAAGCTGTAATTTAGATATAGAGCATTTTCGTGCACTTGCATGTTACCTCGCTCACAATTGGTTCAGACTGCACTTCACTTTTTCGCTCATGCTGTAATATAGTTATAGAGAAAAAATATTGTGCATGTGCATGGTACCTTTCTCACAATTGGCTGAGTGCTCACAAAATTTCCAAAAGGGAAGAATGCTAAATTCCGATCCGTAATGAGATCACTGCATTTATCGAAAAACTGAAATGAATTAATTCAACGAATAAAAACATTATTTTTTGAGTGTTGTATGGGTATATTTCGCAATCTTGTTACACGCATAATCGCGTTTCGATAATATCCAGAATGTCTTCCATATATTTTCTAATTGTCGTCTCACCTCATTCATAAGCTTCGCGCCGTTGTTCACTTTGCACACTCCAATCTCCTGATCGTGGAAAGGTTCAATAAGCAGTAGATTTTTAGTCGATCTAAAATAGCAAGTGAAGGCTTAGGCTTAGGCTTACAAAGTGGTGAATTGATTATACGACAATTTTGAGATTTGTATCACAAATGAGCCATAGCAGGATAAATCACGACATGTTTATTTATGTTTAATGCGAAATAGGTAATAAGACATTTCAGAGAAAAAAATTTGAAAAAGTTCAGAAATTTCAAAACGAGAACAACGTTAAGAGAAAATTCACGTTAGATTTTTTTTTCAGATACGGACGTTTTAGAATTTCTTTGTGAACTCGTGCGGTTTCCCCCAAAAAAACAAAATGATTTCGATGTATTCATCGAAATCACGTTTTTTTTTCATGAAGCATAGTTATCACTCACAATATAAAATTGTGAGTAAATAATATGAAAAGAACTACTATTATAAAAAATAAAGAATAAAGTACGGTTTAATCAGATCAGATGAAATCCGTGTTTTACGCGATAGTAAAAGATCGCTCAACCACGCGAAAAAAATTGCTGAAACATCCATTTCTGAAAGTGATTATTTTCAAAAACAATTTCTCAATTCTTTTTTTTCATATTTTTAATTTCCAAATAGTTTTTGATTTATTTTCTATGAAATCACAATATAAAATTGTGAGTATTTCTATTGTATTATCACCGTATTTCTACTACCTCAATGATACAAGTAAAATGTAAATCAGCGCATGATATACACTGCGCACGAAATGTTGTTCATCTCCTGGTTACCAAAGTAAGAACCCTCGAACTTACCGCTTTTTCGTAGTTCCTCTTCCTACATCGATTATCACCTTAGTGAAGTCAATCGATGCATAGTACTCAACAAGATGCATAATTAGAAGTGGCGCCCATCTGTCAACATCATCCAACGAGTGGAGAGGAGAGATCACATTCTTCAACAGAAAACATTAATGTCGCGATCTTTGGTATTTGCGCCCCAATCCCAGAAGAATTCGAGATAATTTACATACGCAAGGATAATCAGTACGGAGCAAAATATATTGGACTTATTTTTCCATTTGAGATGCATACAAAGTATAAATTACTGGTTAATATGTTATCACTGTCCCAATTCCCTTTATGTTGCACCGTTTCTTATTGCCAATACAATTTACTTTAATCTACTAAGAAACACTTCATTGAATTCGATCCAATCTGTGCGTATTTGGCAATTCGAATATATCGCAATTATCCTTTGCCACAACGTTATTTAGCTCACCTTATCGCTTCTATATTCCGCAATAAGCTCGCGCCAATTGCTGGTACTGGATAGATATTGGGGATGCTCATCCATTAGAACGGGAAGAATTTGTTCGGCCTAGACATATAAAGTTACGGGGAAAATGGCTCGTGATTGCAAAAAGTATTGCAATTGCAACAGTCCATCAAGCGTCTCTTCTTTTGCATAAATGAATTTGTCATAACCTATTTAAAATAAATGGAACCTGTGCGAAATGAAGAATGAGCATGTAGATATGATAAGCAGTGAACAAACGTCTGATTCCTCCAAATAAATTGTGCCTTAAAAAATACAATTTTGCCAATTTATCCATAAAAAACGATTAGAACAATATATTAATTACTGACTGTTCGATTTGAGCTCGCAACCAGTGATATACAAGAACCTGTCTGGGATCCAACTGAATAAAGTAATATTTCGCAATATGTTTCAAATGGTTAGGAAATGTTAGGAAATATCTGACCTGGAATGCCAATCTGACGAAATTAGACGAGAAGAGGCTTTCGATCGATCCAATTTGCAAATCAAAGGAGACACCAGAATGAGTTTTGCCTTAAACAATAATATTTTAATCACAACAATTCATACATACCAGTGATGATAGGCATTGATTTCGCTGGAATAATGTTTGCACAATCAATAATTTCTTCTTCGTTGGAAATTGATCTCAGATTACTCAGAAGCTGCCTACAATGATTATTCCTTACTAAATGATGACTACTGATTATAAAACATAAATTTTCAGTGGTTAAAACATAAATGTAGAAAATTCATGGTTCACCGTCGGAATTGCTTATCACTCTTCATATTTATATTGAATTCCTTGATTCTTCCATCAGTTTCATCATTCACATATGGAGGATGAGAAAATCGAGATCGGAAGACGGAGTAGAAGTTCCCATTGCGTAACTCCCTAAAAGAGTTCAAAGACCAAATATATTTCATGGAAAATTAGGTCCTATTCAATGGAAAATTTCTTCAACTACGAGAGCAAGATAATACACTACCCAGCTTCAACCGTACGTATCCCAGTTTCATGAGTCAACATTTTCACAATTTTTTCATAATTCCCCCATCAACTTCGAAATGTTTTAACGTAATGTACATATTATTAAAAACGGCCTACAAAACGACCTACCAATCTCAACAAGCTTCAATTCACGTAATTCCTCTCTCTCTGAATTCATCCGATTCTCATATACTCGCCGCATGTCTAAGAGAGTCTGAAAACAAAACATGCAATACGAAAACGATTAAATTCATTCTTTACACCTTTTTCAGCTTTTCTCGATGGTCAATTGTCGCCTTGCCATAACTGAATTCCGCGAGATCTTTCCATGAACTCTGTTCCCTACTCTTTCCATCAAGCTGTAATTAAATTTAGGAGTAAAACAATTATAAAAAATATTGTATTTGAATTATTGTAAATATTGTATTTGAATGGTACCTCGCTAACAATTGGCTGGATGCTCGTTAACCTTCTCACAGTGAGAAGTGCGAACGAGCGATTCATAAGTAGAATGCCACACACCATTTCCTGAACTGGAAAGCATTATAATTAGTCCGTTTCTATACATGAAAATATAGAAAATTAAGAAGAGTAAATATTGCGATCACTCAAACTTGAGAAGTGTTGGTGAGCATATATTATACCGCCGCTCTATTCAAAAACAGATATTCGATCGGATCAATGGACCGAATGCCATAAAAAACGCGAGTAGATCAAAAAAGTCATTTATCGATCAATCCTAACGGTAACAACACAACAATTAACAGATTAACTATGTGAATACCCGATTTAGTATCATCCGGAAAGGTTGTTCTTCAATTTAGCGAAAAGCTGAAATAAGTAAATTGAAGAAAAACACGCGTGCTTGCTACGTGGCAGTTCGCCTTGTTGTTCCGCACATTTCACTCGCTCCTTATTTTCAGCACGATGTAGTAAAAAAGTGGAGAGTTTTTAGTAATCATTCATTTTTTTAAAGATCTGATCTTCAAACTCTCACAGAAGGTGCCATTCAGTAACACTTGTATTCAGTTTTAGATTGCATACGATTCAAATTGAGCTCCGCAAATTAAACTAATTTCTTCCTCGGATATCAGTGAAGGGAAAAGTGCAGCGAAGCTCAAAAAGAACTGCCTAACTAATAACGAAATACTCTAAATACTTGGACTTTCGAATTTTCATAAAAAGGTGTGCAAGTTTCGCTAGAAATGCAGAATGCAGAACTTTTTTACCTTTGTCCATCCTTTGACCATTGACAAAATGAAGCCAATAAGCAATACCAGTGATGGAAAAACGGATTTCTAGGGCGTTTTGAAGCCACCATCAAACCAGAATTTTAAACGGTGAAAGCTGACTTGGATGCTCATTCCTGTCGGTTCACGTCGTCACTAATCTACCCCATTTCTCACCTCATTCATAAGCTCAGCGCCGTTGTTCACTCTGCACACTCCGTTCTCCTGATCGTGGAACGGTTCGATGAGCAGTAGATTCTTCTCAGTCGACCTACAATCGAAATTGAATCAATAGTGATTTTATCCCCTCATCTTCCCTCGTGGCCCCTGTCTCATTTTGCTAAAAAATTATGTAATATTATATACGTTCTTATAGTGTTTGATACATTATTAAAAGGGAACTTTCATGTAAGAAGCTATATATGATTGTTTTATCAAACTGCAACCCCTCGAACTCACCGCTCTTTCACAACTCCTCTTCCCACGTTGATCTCCACATTTTTGAAGTCAATCGACGCATAGTACTCAACCAGTTGCTTAGTCAGAACGGGAGCCCATTCATCCAGATCATCCGTCGAGTAGAGAGGAGAGATCACATTCTGAAAATTATTAAGGTAATATCCAACGTGCTTAGGTCAGTGGTCGAAAGGGCAAGTCACAAAAATCGTAAAACATGGGCACGTTTGAAAATTTTTAATATGAAATCATTCAGAATGGTTAGGTTTTAACAATTTTATTCAAAAAATTACTGGAAAATGGCCACGTTTTCTACCTTTGCACTGGTCTGGACTCCAAGAACCGGACACATTACGCAATTTCGGACCTACTTTTCGATTACTGAGTCAGGTTTGGAGTGGGAACACTTTTCGGCGTTTTGCGTTAGCATGCGGACCGTTTCGTCTTTTATACAATCGTATTTAAACATTCTACTGTGAGAATGAGAAACGAAGCCAGCTATCTCGGAATGTTTTAATAAGTTATTGTGCTGAGAAAAGTGGGCAAATGATTAAGAGACCATCCACGAGAGAACGCAGCAACTGGTCAGGGGTCACGGATGGTAAAAAAATTCTTTTCCATTTTTCCTCAAGTGTCCATCCAAGGTTAGGGTGGACTGCACCAACAGCTACGGTTGTCGGTCGATTTTGAAAAGATACAGTAACACAGAGAGTTGCGCGGGGTAGGATAGGTAGGGGAGACGATAAATTCGCGCGGGGAAATGTTTAAAAGGTGCTAGCACCTACAGATGGAAACTATTTTTTTCTAAATTAAGCTCGCTTGATTCGCCGGGTCAATATTAGTCTACAGTAGGCCTGTAGGAATTTGGATTTTCAAAGACCGAGATTCATCAAGAATAATCAATATAAACTATTTAACGGATCAGAGCAAATAAATATGAAACAGTGATCAGAAGACGTGAAATACGACGCTTATTAAGATAACGATAAATAGTCATCAGTCATGTCGAAGCTTGTTCAAATTGTACAGAAACGACGAAAAAATAGGACAGATAGATATCGAGTAGACTTATGCATAGGTGAGGCGCATCTTTGTATATGCATGAATAGGCGCGAATGAGTCATGACGCCCATACTAATAGGTGACAATGCGTCATGACGCAAAAATATTACATGAATAAAACAGGAGCAAAAATTTTCGAATATCTAAAGCAGCTGAAGATTTTCTATGAAATGGAATGGAAACTGATATTTCTGATTTAAACATTGAGGGGCAACCATGAAACCATCAACCATGAAACATTTCTTGTGATTTTGTTCAATGGCATTTTCAGTAGTTCCTAACATAAGAATTAGTTTTATCCTCGTGAAATTATCCCAGAAAAAAACTATTTAATCTATGGATATGCATGAAAAATAGGTGTAGGACTATTTTAAAATTCTGCAAAAAAAAATTATTTTACGCACAAAGAGATGCAGATTCCGAAAATATTACATAAACTGGCCCTATGGCCATCAAAAATTCAGAGAAATTAATTTTTTTTGGCTATTTTTAGTTCGAAAGATATTAAACTATAACATGGAAATTCTATTTCTACGAGTTAAAATACACCCGAAAATCTATACTGCACATAAATTTGAGATATAATTTTTTTCGACCCCAAAAAATTGTGTTACGTTTTTATTTTTTTGTTTTTGTTTTTCTATTAGTGCAGTCCACCCAAACTTTCGATGGATACTTCAGGAAAATGTAAAAATTTTATTTTTTTTTATCATCCGTGACTCCACCCGTTTTCTCGTGGACGGTCTCTTAAAACATTCCGCTAGCGATAGTCCGAGCGCATGTTTCGCGGTTCTTCTTTCCAGCACTCACACACATTAGCACCATTGCGATGATTTCTGTCCTCACAGCACATCATATCACGCTCCATATTTCCGTTACACTCAACTCACCTTGCTCCAGTATTCCTTAGCAATATCACGCCAATGGCGAGCACTTGATAGATGGCCACCATATTCCTCCATCAGAACAGGTAGAATTTCCGTTGCCTAGATAATTAGAAATTAATACAAAGAAGTGAGATTGTATCAATATTAAATACATTTTTATTTGAAAACAAAAGACAAAATGATGCGGATAAATTAAATCTGATTTGAAAAACTGTAAACCTGTGCGAAGTGAAGAATGAGCATGTAGAGATGAAAGGGTGTGAATAAACCTGCCGGTCCTCCGAACATGTCAGATCTGAAAAAAAAAGTCAAATAAGCACAGTAAAACGTCGGGAAAACAACTGACTTTTCCGTTCGCTCTCGCAACCAGTGGTAGACAATAATTAGTCTGGGATCCAACTGGAAAATTAGGTAGTATTAAAGGAGGAAAGACTTGGAATGGCACTACGTCGGCCGAGCACCGTCGGATAATAATCGAAAAAAAATTTTCAGTAAATAAAACTTTCACAGAAGCATTTTGTTCGTTTTGGATCATGCTGAGGAAGGGTACAATTTTTGGTTATCATCATACGATGAAAATCCGACGTAGTGCCGTTGGAAAGAACGCCAAAGCAAACCGCGAATGCTAATCGGACGAAATTGGACGAGTAGAGAGACGCGATCGAACCAACTTGCACGTCGAAAATGATTCCAGCGTTGGTTATGCCTTAAGGCATAATGTGATCTTGTAATTTTGGACACAAGGTCGGATGAGAACTATGACGTCAAACCGTCGTTATCAAAGGCGTCGTTATCAAAGGCGGAATGACGTCACAGATCTCATCCGACCCAGTGCCTTTTTTCATCAATCAAACCGTGGATTATGGGTACTTGCGCGCGGAGGCGAACACTTGCTTTTCTATGCAGTGATAATGAAGCCGAAATTCGATTTGCCATCGGCAAAAGCTGGCTCCTGCGAAAGAAAAGTTGATTCTATCTTTAACAAATTTTAACGAGAGGATCATATAAACATGGGGAAATAGAAAATTACTAATACAAGCAATATTTTTAAAAAAACTCTCGATAGCGGCAAAAGCAAATCGGGGCTTACCTTCGGAATGTCATTCCCATATCATTTTCCATGTTCATTTTACTCTGGAATTCCTCGATTCTCTTGTAATTTCTGTCCTTCGAATAGGGAATGGCGAGTACGTCGAGATCGGATGTGTTCGAAGAAGTTCCCACGGCGTAGCTCCCTCCAAGAGATCAAAGATCAGCCAGCCTCGGCACACAATCACTGCTGGCAATTCCTCTCCTCTCCCACAACCACCTTTCTCAATTGTAGATGTCACGCTCTAACAGCTGGCCAAACAACCAATCAAGGGGATGGATGGAACAAGATTGTTATAGAATAAGGTGGCCTGCAAGGCAAGGAATGCACCAGTGTCACCAATAATCAGCATAAAACCCGCCTAAAAATGCCGACTCGACTCACCAATTTCAATGAGCTTCAAGTCGCGTATTCCCTCCTTCCCATCATTCCTCCACCTCTCCACAGCTCGTCTCAGATCATTGAGTGTCTGCAAATAATCAAAAGAGTTCGAAATCGAAATTCGAAATTCGGTACTCAGATTGAGTTTCAAGAAAACAAGTCGGGATTCGAAAATCAGGTGACCTTCTTTTCATTTCCCTCTCCCTCTCTAACAGTCGAGCGGCAAGAAAAGGCATACAAATACCGTAACCCCATAACCTCACCGTTTTCAGAGCTTGCCGATGTGCTTTTGTCTCCTTCCCGTAGTTCAGATTCGCGAGTTCTTTCCATGAGAGTTCTTTCACTGCACTCTTTCCCTGAATCTGACATTGAGCTGTAAAATGCCAATACAATTATGCTTTAACTGTACCTCTCCGACAAGCTGAGAGCTGAATCTTCTCACAGTGAGAAGAGCGAAGGATCGATTCCTTATGAGGATGCCGCACACCATTTTCTGAACTAGTAAATATCATTATTCATATGTCGGTTACACTAAATTTTCTGAATTTATCTCTCAAATAGACTTGAGAGATAGTAAACGCTGTAATAAAAGTACAAGAAGAGTGATTTCTAAATCATAAAAAAACTTGAGAAATGGTGCCAGCGAGCAGAGCTGATTGCCACTTGGCGCACAATTGCTCGTGGATATTTCATACGGTCAATGAACCGACTTCATCAAATAGAATGCTAATGCAACAACAAAATGATTTATCTATCGTCAACAACATAACATAACAATTAACAGATCAACTGTGCAAATACCCGCAGTAGAATCATCCGGAAAGGTTGTTCTTCAATTTATCGAAAAGCTGAAATGAGCGCATGATGTAGCAGATGTACTTTCTTTTCATTTGTCTGTTCTCTTATTCTTTCCTCCTCATCGAAGGGACACTGCGAATAATTGCACTAGGTCGGATGAGAACGATGACGTCATGCCACCTTTCATATATCAAAGGCGACATTACGTCATTGTTCTCATTCGACCTAGTTCCTAATCACCGTGTTCATATGTGTAGCTCCATAATTCACGGCGCACACTCCGAGATCCTTATCGTGAAAGGGATCGATCAGCAGCAATTGATCAGTCGACCTGCAGTACGAGTTATGTCGGATGAGAACATTGACGTCATGCCGTCTTTGATATATGAAAGGCGGCATGACGTCATAGTTCTCATCCAATCTAGTGCCCCTGCGAACGGAACAGGATTAATCTTACAACTAGACACTAGATAACTAGGCAACAGTTCTTAGAATTCGGTCATCTATCGATCTCACAGGCAGTGGTCGAAAAGTAGGTACAAAATGACATAACATGACCGGTTATTGGAGTTCGAACTTTGGAATGGCAGAAAACGTATCCATTTTTTTTAATAAAAATGTTTTTTTGCAATTGTAAAAACGTATCAATTTTCAATGATCTCATATTAAAATTTTGAAAATGTGCCCACTTTTTACAATTTGTATGACCTAATCTTTCGACCGCTGCTCACAGGGTCTCGTTACGAAAGTCCATTTACATTACACAACTTTGTTTGGATGTACCACATCATTTTACGCAAGATAAATGCACTGGATCGGATGAGATGATGCCGCCTTTGATGTACAAGGCGGAATTGTGAAATCGTTACCATCCGACCGAGCTCGGGGTAAATTATCAACGTTCGATGTTCTGTGTAAGTTAGTCTATACATGAAGTGTTTTGCGTCTACTAATTATCAAACTACAAAAACCATCGTACTTGCCGCTTTACCAACTATATGTACTATATGTAACTATATCAGAGGTCTTCTGAGAGATCGCAGGTGGCGATTTACAAAAACTTCATACTGCCTGAATCGGGTACCTGTCGAAGGGTTTGATGCATCTAAGGCCAGGGATCTTTATTTTTAAATTTTGGAGCCGTAAATTGTAAACAACCTAAAAGCCGGCTCTTGAAAAATCAAAATTTTGAAAATTAATAACTTTCTTCAAAGTTGAGTAAAACGATAGCACAAAAACAGAAATGATCGTCTCGATGAGATGAACAACTTTGATGTTGAGTACTTTTCGATAAAATGTAAAGCAATAAAAGAGAATGCTAAAAATTCTATTTTCCGATCGAAAAAAAGTCAAAAAAAGTCTCCGAAAAAAACTCCATATGGAGCCCCGAGATCTCTATGGATTCGAATTCTACGTACGTGTATACCCCATAAAAAAATTTTTCACAAAGATAACTAATTGACAATATATAGTTTTATGCGTCAAAACATGAATTTCCATGGTTAAACAGACAAATAGTCGAGTCCGAAATGAATGTAGATACCTTTTCCCACCTGCAATGGCCTTCAAACTTTGCATGGAAGTCATTATTGGGCATATAAAAGTGTTCGTATGTCAAAATTTTCCAAAATGCAAAAATTTTAAAATTTCGTTTTTTCGACCATTTTGACCGAAAAAATCGAAATTTTAAAATTTTTCCATTTTGGCAATTTTGACATACAAACACGTTTATATGCCCAATAATGACTCCCATGCAAAATGTTAAGGCCATTTGAAGCTGGAAACGGTATCTACATTCATTTCGATCTCGACAATTTGTCCGTTTAACCATGGAAACTCATGTTTTGACGCATAAAACTATATATTGTCAATTAGTTATCTTTGAAAAATTTTTCATGGGGTAAACACGTACGTAGAATTCGAATCCATAGAGATCTTGGGGCTCCATATGGAGTTTTTTTCGGAGACTTCCATTTTTTTGACTTTTTTCGATCGAAAAATAGAATTTTTAGCATTCTCTTTTATTGCTTTACATTTAATCGAAAAGTACTCAACATCAAAGTTGTTCATCTCATCGAGACGGTCGTTTCTGTTTTTTGTGCGATCGTTTTACTCAACTTTGAAGGAAGTTATGAATTTTCAAATTTTTGATTTTTCAAGAGCCGGCTTTTAGGTTGTTTACAATTTACAGGTCCAAAATTTAAAAATAAAGATCCCTGGCCTTAGATGCATCAAACCCTACGACAGGTACCCGATTCAGGCAGTATGAAGTATTTGTAAATCGGGAGTTCGAATTTCATGCAATCTCTCAGAAGACCTCTGATATGTATACTAACTATAACTATTTTAAAAATATAAGCACTCCCACTCACCTCTTTACCACACGTCCATTTCCCAAGTAGATCTTGATCTTAGTAAAGTCCCTCTTCGCGTAGTACTCAACCAGTTGTTTGGTCAGGTCGGGAGCCCAGATATCCGGCTCATCCGTCGTGTAGAGAGGAGAGATAGCACTCTGTAATTTATTACTTTCAAAATATTCCGTTGTTAAATATTTGTACTTTCAACGGGAAATTAATAAATCTAAAGAGGATGCAGAGCTCTCTGGAAAATATTTGAACAATACAACACATGTATCATGAGTCAGTGGAGGAAAAAACCAACCCACGGGAACAATTTCCAACTTTTATTTTTTGTTTTAGTTCAAATTATGGTGGTAGCATTTACTAGAGCCAACTTCTTGAAATTTCTAAGTCGCAGGTACATTGGGCTTAAAATGCGCGGAAAAATATTTCCAACAACTTTTAAGTTGACGTCAAAAGAATCGGACTGCAAACAAAGATGGTGCAAACGAAAATGCGCAAATTTGATGTTTCAAAAAATGTATTCATCCCCGTACACTCGCCTAGACCAAATCGTTTATGCAAAAAATGAAAAATAGTGCATCGTTGTACATTATAAAAATATGAAACCCAGATTCGGAGGTGGCCAAAATTTGCAGCATACCTTCAAACATCGATAATTCCATCATTTCGCCGAAAATGAGCATCCGAAAAAAATGGAGCTCATTTTCAAAATCAAAGCAAAATGATGCTACCATGAAAATAAACTAAAAATAAAATATTGTAACATTTGCTGGCATGATAAGCATCGAACTGCAAATGAAGTGTGCTAGAATCAAAATTCACAAAGTACATGTTTTTAAAAATATTTTCGCCTAGGTGCGTTAGCCTGGACCAAATCGCTCATGTGAAAAAATGATAATAGTGTAGCAATATGCATTATCAAAATATAAAACTCAGATTTGGAGGTGGCCAAAATTTGGTACATACCTTCAAATATTGAAAATTCCACAATTTTGCTAAAAAAATGCGGTTTCAAAAACAATAGACAGAGGTTGAACCCAGTTTCAAAATCAAAGCAAAATGATGCTACCATGAAAATAAATTAACAAATATATTAAAATAATTGCTGGCATGAAAACCAAATTTTTTTCGAAAATGCTTTTTTAGCAAAATTGTGGTCCAAATCTGAGTTTTATATGATTATAATGTATATTGCTACACTATTATCATTTTTTCACATGAGCGATTTGGTCCAGGCTAACGCACCTAGGCGAAAATATTTTTAAAAACATGTACTTTGTGAATTTTGATTCTAGCACACTTCATTTGCAGTTCGATGCTTATCATGCCAGCAAATGTTACAATATTTTATTTTTAGTTTATTTTCATGGTAGCATCATTTTGCTTTGATTTTGAAACTGAGCTCCATTTTTTTCGGATGCTTATTTTCGGCGAAATGATGGAATTATCGATGTTTGAAGGTATGCTGCAAATTTTGGCCACCTCCGAATCTGGGTTTCATATTTTTATAATGTACAATGATGCACTATTTTTCATTTTTTGCATAAACGATTTGGTCTAGGCGAGTGTACGGGGATGAATAAATTTTTTGAAACATCAAATTTGCGCATTTTCGTTTGCACCATCTTTGTTTGCAGTCCGATTCTTTTGACGTCAACATAAAAGTTGTTGGAAATATTTTTCCGCGCATTTTAAGCCCAATGTCAGCTCTCTAGCTCACCTGGCAGGTGATATACGGTAGAGCCGGATGCAAAACCGGAAAATTCCTAAATGACGGCTCTGGGACCTGCGACTTAGAAATTTCAAGAAGTTGGCTCTAGTACATGCTACCACCATAATTTGAACTAAAACAAAAAATAAAAGTTGGAAATTGTTCTCGCACACATCCACTGACTCGTGATACCCGTGACAAGCGCACACTCAGATATACCTTTCATTCATATATGATCATATTCGATACTAGGTTGGATGATGGTGGAAATACTACAGAACGATGCTAATATATTCCAGATTATTGCAAAGTTCACCTTGTCATCCCCGTAATCCTCAGTGATCTCTCGCCAATGGAGTGCACTTGATAGATGATGACCATATCCCTCCATCAGAACGGGAAGAATTCCGTTTTTCTAGATTACAATTTTCCAAAAACAAACTACTTTTATATCAAAATCTGGATTAGTTGTACTATAATTGTAATCATTTCAAAGCAGTAATCAAAAATTTTGAAACCTGAGCGAAGTGAATAATGAGCATGTAGAGATGATACGAACTGAATAAGCCTAACTGCCCACCGAACAATTTGCATCTTAACAATGTTGCATTGCATTGTAGTACAAGAAGATTGCTATCCTAGAATCAATTACTAGAAAAATTAGATATCCACCCTATTATATTTTTTTTTTGCAAATTTGATCGCAATTAAAATAGTTCCATTTCCATATTGTTTCACTTTGCTTCCTAAGAGGATATCATAGATTTTACAGTTGCGGACAAAAGTTTAGCACCAAATTTCAAATGATCGTAACTTCTTTCAAAATTGAGATAAAGACTTACGGTTTGGAGCATTCGAGAGATACACCTCAGGACA
The DNA here is from genome assembly GCA_036245805.1 of Pristionchus mayeri. NCBI lineage: Eukaryota > Metazoa > Nematoda > Chromadorea > Rhabditida > Neodiplogasteridae > Pristionchus > Pristionchus mayeri. The sequence continues at coordinate 35,023,853 of BTRK01000003.1, forward strand.
TTATCGGCATATGGATGATGTGCTGAAACCTAAATATCGCGGGTTTCAAAATTTATTTTCCCGGAGATCTTTCGATTTGATTTTTTTAAACCTCAGCCGAACTGCGCTATGAAGCCAAATTAATTTTGGAAAGAGTACCTCCCCCGATGATGTGAATACACTATCCAGCGTGTTTGGTGCTTCTCGATGAGAGTCGGTATATCGATTTTCCGAGACATTTTTTTTCGATTTTTGCAATTTTCAGTCCGTTCGCTATGAAACTTGGCAGGTTGTTGCTCCATGACGACAGAATGACACCTGTGAAATTTTGACCCTTTAGCTCAATTTGTTCCGAAGATATAGACAAAAAACTAAAGTTGTGATGTCTCGGAAAATCGATATACCGACTCTCATCGAGAAGCACCAAACACGCTGGATAGTGGATTCACATAATCGGGGGAGAAAAAAATCTCCAAAATGAATTTGGCTTCATAGCGCAGTTCGGCTGAAGTTTAAAAAAATCAAATCGAAAGATCTCCGGGAAAATAAATTTTGAAACCCGCGATATTTAGGTTTCAGGACATCATCCACATGGCAATAATTTCATGAGGTGTATCTCTCGAATGCTCCAAACCGTAAATCTTTATCTCAATTTTGAAAGAAGTTATGATAATTTGAAATTTGGTGCTAAACTTTCGTCCGCAACTGTATATGAGGGGAATCGCGAGAGAATCGACCACGCCGCGGCGGTAGGAATCAAGTTAGTCATATCCTGACACAAATTTGGTTACAAGTATTTCAAATGATGCTCTTTTAAACTGCGTCGTCAGAATTTCGATAACTATCGTCATCGTCGAGATTCAGAAGGCCAAAGATGGTACTATCACTTTTCGACAGTCAAATCGCGCTCACTTAAATGATCATATTGCCGTTTAAAATAAAGATAGAAGGCCGTTCTTTGTTTCAAATGAAAGCTACCATCACGCGCTACAACTTTCATGCCGAGGTCATCATTCCTGGACCTCATGCTGCTGAGGGGCGGTCGTACCAAAACTTTCGTAACTTTGGAAATCGGAAAAACGTTTTGAGTTTTCATGCTTAAGTTGTAGTACATATATGTCACTTTCAACAGATAAAATGTTTAGCTCTTTCTTCTCTACATTTTTAGCCATAAGCCGAATCTCTTTGACTGCATTGACCTAATGTACACTATTGCGCTTTTCCTTCAATTCCTCAAATGAAAAATCGTAGTTATAGATGCCCCCTTTCTTGGAATAGTTTAGAGGTACATTTCTACATTATTTGAAACCCATTTAGTGCATTAGGGCCCACCCCCAAGTTCGAATAGGTCAAAATATCGATTTTCAAGTTTTGGGTCATGTGAACATTTATGGTCCATGACAGTGTTATACTATGGGCGGAAACAATTGGAAATGTTCTTTTGGATGTTTTTGGACTATTCTGAGCGCAAATAAGGGTAATTGAAGATACGGAAGTGTTCGAGTCCATAACTCATTTTGGGGTCGCATCACGAAAGTGCGCCCCCTTTTTTTTTCTATGCCCCGATTTTGCTCATTTTTGGGGAGAAGTGAGGCACATATATGTACTACAACTTAAGCATGAAAACTCAAAACGTTTTTCCGATTTCCAAAGTTACGAAAGTTTTGGTACACCCGACCACCCCTCAGCAGGATGAGGTCCAGGAATGATAACCTCGGCATAAAAGTTGTAGCGCGTGATAGTAGCTTTCATTTGAAACAAAGAACGGCCTTCTATCTTTATTTTAAACGGAAATATGATCATTTAAGTGAGCGCGATTTGACTGTCGAAAAGTGATAGTACCATCTTTGGCCTTCTGAATCTCGACGATGACGACAGTTATCGAAATTCTGACGACGCAGTTTGAAAGAGCATAATTTGAAATACTTGTAACCAAATTTGTGTCAGGATATGACTAACTTGATTCCTACCGCCGCTCACCCCCCTCAAATGGTCGATTCTCTCGCGATTCCTCTCATATAGTACATATCAATGAAACGACTAACTCTTCGGCTTGCGTTCGCAACCAGTGGTATACAAGAATTAGCCTGGGATCCAACTGAAAAATGGAAAATAATAAAACAAAACAAAATATCAGAAATATCAAATAAAATAAAATCAGGATAAATTAATAATATCAAAATAATAATAATAATAATAATAACAATAATAATAATAATTATAATAATAATAATAATAATGTATAATAATATCAGAAAAATCAAGAAATGAAAGCAAAATGTAACCTGGAATGCCACTCGGACGAAATTAGATGAGTAAAGAGTCTGGAGCGATCCTATTTGAATGTCGAAAGCGACATCGGAACGAGTCTTGCCTAAAAAATATTATTTATGTTATTTCCTCTTTTCAAGCAAACCGTGGATAATGGGTACTTTCGCGTGAAGAACAAACTCTGCATTTCCATGCAATAGTCTCGAATTCGTTAGTCGGTTTGTCAAAGGAGTAAGCTGGTTCCTGAAATTATTTCACCACAGTTTATTATCGTTGACGAGGAAAGCGATAAATGCAAAGTGAAAGAAAGCTGAAAGAGAACAAGGAAACTCACTTTCGGAATATCGTTCCTGTTTCACTTTTCAAGCTCATTCTCTTCTCAAATTCTTCGATTCTCTCGTGATTGTCATCATTCGAAAAGGGGACGATGAGGACGTCGAGGTCGGAATATTGAGTTGTAGTACCCATTGCGTAGCTCCCTTCAAGCGGTCACAGATCAATAAGCGCCCATTTTGAAAATCCTCCGAAAAAATTTGGGTGGTATTCCATCCCTGCCAAAAAATTCAAGGGGGAAAATTTACATTTTGAATTCTAGCAATTTTAATTTTCTCAAGTTTCCTCGGCAACCAGTTTATCGATCGATCTGGATCTTTGTGGTTTGTGAGACTAGAAGTGCAAGTAATTCAATAAAATTTTTAAAAAAAGTTGATTGATTCCCGGGGAGCCTAAATTTAATAACTGAGGTAATTAAAACGCGACCTTTCCAGAGATTTTGCACAAAAAGGCTGAAATTACTCACCAATTTCAACAAGCTTCAAATCGCATATTCCATCTTCATGATGACTCTCGTAATTCTCGAATAAACGGCGCAGATCAATGAGCGTCTGTAAACAAAACAATATTCCACCTATTTTACATCTTACATTTTATAATAAAAGTAATTAATCAGCTCCATCTCCATAGTCTTTCAAGTTATTTCACAAAGAAATTGCAAAATATGTGAATTACCCCAAAAGTATTAGAGGGATTATTCGAAACCTAAATCACACCTTATCCAGCTTTTTTCGATGATTGATTGTCTCTTTGCCATAGCTCAGATTCGCAAGTTCGCTCCATGAACTCTGCTCTCCAGTCTTCACCTTAATAAATGAAAAATAAATAAAAAGCGTTATAATAAAATAAAATCGGTATGCTTACTAGTTGAGCGCTGGCGAATCTTCTCACAGTGAGAAGTGCAAACGAGCGATTCCTTAAGAGGATGCCACACACCATTTCCTGAGCGAGGAAGCAATATTATTAATATTTTTGAAAATGCTTTCGTAAAAGTGCCAGAAGAGTGCAATCTCTCAATCAACGTTGTGAAGGTTGTCAGAGAGCAAAGCTCATCGCCACTTGGAACACGATTACTCGCAGATATTACATCCGGTCAATGAACCGATTTCAGCAAATAGAATGCAAATGCAACAACAAAATAATTTATCTATCCGCAAAAACATAACAAATAACAATTCAACTATGCAAATACCCGCTGTAGTATCATCCGGAAAGTCTGTTCTTCAATTTATCGAAGATCTGAAATGAGCGATCTTCAGGAAAATATGCATGGTAATTGACAATTCCGAATGTCGTCCTTTTCATTTCCCCCCCTTGTATTCTATCCCATCCGAGGGAGTTTGGCGTTTTCTGTGTGTGGGGGGGGGGGGGGGGGGTGCTGCTCAGTAGGGTTGGCGATTCGGACTAGAATTGCGATATCGCAATTCCTCCACCACGCATATTGCGAAATTTGAGGGGAGGGGATTGTGTAACCGCAATTCTGCTCCGAATAGCCAACTCTACTGCTCACTGTACACACATATGAATTAGCGGTACGAAGTAAATGTGCAGGTTCGAAATGCCATCATAGTCCGGTCTATGATCATGCCTTGTGCATCAGAACTGCGTGCTTTTGGGTTGTGGAAACATTTCTCCAACTCTCATTTCGAAAGTTAGAGAAAGCGAGAGAAGACAGCGAAACGAGAGAGTGAGCAAATTTTTCCAGCGCCCAGCTGGCACTAGGTCGGATGAGAACTTTTGAGGCCTTTGATATGTGAAAGGCGGCTTGACGCAATAGTTCTCATCCGACCTGGTACAAGCACATCTGAGAATGCCAGCCGGCTTTGTCACGTATGATCCAACCGTAAAGAAGACAATACTACTGCAAAAATAGAATGCCTAGCAAAGTAGTGTCATGATAAACTTCTTAATAGTACTCATGCAATTTGAAAATGTTTTGCTGTGAATATTTTCCCGTTCCGCGAGTGTTACTGTACGTTAAGAAGTTTATCATGATCATACGTTGCTCCGCATTCTATTCTCACAGCAACATCATCACTTCAAATTCAACCTGATCACACTGCTATTCACCTTATTTATAGGTGTAGCTTCATTATTCATTGCGCACGCTCCGAGGTCCTGCTTATCCTTCAATTTACCGAAAAGCTGAAATGAGTTCCATGAGCAATTCGAGATATGGCCTTTTTTTACATTTCTCCCGTTCTATCATTATATCACATCCATAGGAGTTCAGGGATTTCTATGCGAGAGTGTTGTGGAGTGCCGCACATGGGGAGCACTTTGAAGCAAATACAAAAGTCCGAAATGCCATCACTTTCCGGTCATTGCGCTATGGACGCCTATGAGTGGAAAAAGAGCGAATGAAACGAGGGCTCAGGCCCAAACGACAACAATACTACTTACCTCATTCATACGTGCCGCTCCGTTTTTCACGTTACACACTCCAATATTCCTATCGTGAAATGGATCGATGAGTAGTAGTTCTTTAGTTGATCTAGAAACTAGGTTTCGATAAATGAGCATCCGTCTCTTCATTTCCCGCACTCTCTCGACCGGTCTTATGGCGAGAGAGTGTGTAGAATAGAGGGAGCGTGGTATCGTTTCTCGAACTCTACTAGAAACGAACTCCAATCAGTTGTAGGATCAATTGTTCTTCCCTCCGGCTTACTCTAATCGAAACTTTTATGAGTAATTAAGAGTGTGATTGCGTTCTCAAACCATAAACCCTCGAACTCACCGCTTATTCACAATTCCTTTTGCTACATTGATCTCCACCTTGGTGAAGTCCATGGGCGCATAGTACTCAACCAGTCGCTTAGTCAAAACGGGAGCCCAAATATCCGGATCTTTGGCGGAGTAGAGAGGAGGGAGAACATTCTGGAATGTTTTAGTGAAAATATACTTCAGTAGCGCACCAAGCCTGCAAAATTCATAGGTCGAAAGAACATTATGAAAATGGGGACCCAATCGCGCGGATTACAATCTCGTAGGTAGTGGGAGGAAGGTTACAGGGTTGTGTCACGTAGGAAGAGTGGTTTCCAGAAGATTTTCAAATTATTGCATATCAAAAAACTATAAGCTCACTTTTCCGTCCTCGTACTCCTCTGCTATATCCCGCCAATGACGATAGAAGGTGACCATATTCATGCATCAGGACAGGCAGAATGTTCGTTGCCTGAACTAAAAAATATACGAAATAGGGTTTGCATCATTAGTTCATGTCCTTGTTATTTACTTTTAAAAAAAGAAAACAAATTGAAATTATTTTAGAAAAAGTCATAGGATTTGCGAAGTAGGCTTCAAATATTTTAAACCTGAGCAAAGTGAAGAATGAGCATGTAGAGATGATACGAAGTGAATATGCCTGACCGTCCACCGAACAATTTACACCTAAACAACGAGGAGAGTTTTTTTTAAATGTAATAGTTTCCAGTGTTACAGAATTTCTTAACAATTACTCCATAAAAATGGGACATAGCGACATTGTTTTCGTATGATCAAGTGTTAGAAACAGTGGTGGGCTTCAAATATGACTTTTATCGGGGGGGTCGCAAATTGGGAGGGTCCGGGGGGTCGCAAGTCCGGGGTTTCGGAGGGTCGCAATAGGGGGCATGGTTTTGACGTCACTGTGGACGTCAATGCCATGGTTCGGAGGGTTGCAGCCGCTACCCCCCCCCCGGTCGCCAACAGCTGGGCCCGGTCCGGGGGTCGCAAAACGAACCCCGTTGCGGAGGGTCGGTCGCAAAGCAAAACTGACCCGGGGGATTCGCAAATTCTTTTGTAATATTTCTTAGCCCATCACTGGTTAGAAACGTTTGGAATATAATAAATGACTAACTCTTCGGCTTGCGCTCGTAACCAATGGTACACAAGAATTTGCCTGGGATCCAACTGAAAAATATAGTTTGAAATACATGAAACGCAAGCTAACCTGGAATGCCAATCGGACGAAATTAGATGAGTAAAGAGTCGCCATCAATCCAATTTGCAGGTCGAAGGAAACTCCAGGACAAGTTCTCCCTTTAAATAGTATGTTGCTTATCCCAATTGTTCTATTAACAAACATATGTGTCCAGCGGTAGAGGCGGGCCTGACACCTTTCAGCCTGAGGCGTGAACAGGTAAGTTAACAAACCATTTACAATGGGGACTTTTGCATTGATGAACACATTGGCTTTTCAACCGAAAGCGTGACCCGAAATATCGATTTTTGATCTACCAAAATTGATTTTTCAGATTTCCGATTTCGATGACATGTGATAGCTCATTCGAAAGAGCACGAACAGTTATGTAAGAATCCCAAAGGAAACCAGAATTCATCAACGTTGACGTCAGTTAGAGCACGAAAAGTGAACGTTTTCATTACTTTTGGTAGTTTATGACCTGAATGGTCATGAAGGAGTGATTTGCGCACTCCCATTTTGATATATATTATGTATTTTTCATTACTGAACACAATGAACCTCTAAACACACCATATTTTCACGGTGTTCATAGTCAGAAGATCACGCATCCGTGACCTACTTTAAAACAAAATTTTTGAAACTTAGGAATTCGGTAATGTGTGATAGCTCATTCAAAAGAGCATAAAAAGTTATGTAAGAAGCCCACAGGAATCCAGAATCCATCAACGTTTACGTCAGCTAGAGCACGAAAAGTGAACGTTTTCATCACTTCTGGTAGATCATGACATGAATGGTCATGAAGGAGTGATTTGCGCACTCCCATTTTGGTAGATCATGCCATGAATCCATGAATTCAAATTTATTTCGTAATTGATATTGAACTACAAAGCTCAAATGTTTATATGAAATTGAGATAAAAATTAGATAGTAGCAACAACGCGATAGTAGATACATTGCATAGCTGAAAATATGGACTCAATCGTCTCTCACATACACTCTGTGGGGAGGATACCGATGGTGCCTTCAATGAAGTATTTTCCCTCAAACAATCATACAACGTATCAGGTAAAACCACAAGTAAAATCAATAATTTATTCTCAGGGTAAGCCGGATAGGAAATATGACCATGATCTACCAAAAGTGATGAAAAAAGTTCACTTTTTTCGAATGAGCTATCACACATCACCGAATTCTCAAGTTTCAAAAATTGTATCTCAAAGTTAGTTCACGGTTGCGTGATCTTCTGACTATGGGCACCGTGAAAATATGGTGTTTTTAGACTTTTTAATACATAATATATATCAAAATAGGAGTGCGCAAATCACTCCTTCATGACCATTCATGTCATGATCTACCAAAAGTGATGAAAACGTTCACTTTCCGTGCTCTAGCTGACGTCAACGTTGATGAATTCTGGTTTCCTTTGGGATTCTTACATAACTTTTCATGATCTTTCGAATGAGCTATCACAAGTTGCCGAATTCCCAAGTTTCAAAAATTTTGTTTGAAAGTAGGTCACGGATGCGTGATCTTCTGACTATGAACACCGTGAAAATATGGTGTTTTTAGAGGTTCATTGTGTTCAGTAATGAAAAATACATAATATATATCAAAATGGGAGTGCGCAAATCACACCTTCATGACCATTCAGGTCATAAACTACCAAAAGTGATGAAAACGTTCACTTTTCGAGCTCTAACTGACGTCAACGTTGATGGATTCTGGATTCCTGTGGGTTTCTTACATAACTTTTTATGCTCTTTTGAGTGAGCTATCAAACATCACCGAATTCTCAAGTTTTAAAAATGTTGTCTCAAAGTAGTTCACGGTTGCGTGATCTTCTGACTATGAACACCGTGAAAATATGGTGTTTTTAGAGGTTCATTGTGTTCAGTAATGAAAAATACATAATATATATCAAAATGGGAGTGCGCAAATCACACCTTCATGACCATTCAGGTCATAAACTACCAAAAGTGAAGAAAACTTTCACTTTTCGAGCTCTAACTGACGTCAACGTTGATGGATTCTGGATTCCTGTGGGTTTCTTACATTACTTTTTATGCTCTTTTGAATGACCTATCACATGTCATCGAAATCGGAAATCTGAAAAATCGATTTTGGTAGATCAAAAATCGATATTTCGGGTCACGCTTTCGGTTGAAAAGTTCTTTGGTCCTAAGGGTCACGTTCCCAAAGTATGACCTTAGGGTGACCATTTTGACCGTGTTGTGCCACCTATACCCCATTTCACTGCAGTCTTACAGAGAACGGGTTTTAAATTTTATTTTTTTAAAGTTTTACCAATTTAGGGCTCACAGCGCTGAAAGTATTCTAAATTGCTAAAACTTTACGAATATCGGCAATTTTCAGAATGTTGTAAGTACTCAAAGTCCTTGAATCTTTGCTTACGCGCTCAAAGGCTTGGCGATCGCCGAACGTTGGATCAGCCCCCCCCCCTTATATCATAGCCCATGTTTTAATTTTAATTTTATCTATAGTCAAAATAGGAAAAGGTAGTTCCGCAATTGTGTAGGTGTTACATAAATAAGCTTGTATTCTCACATAACTGCAAAACCAAGGCAATACTCATCTTCTGAATGTCATTACTAATTCATTGTGAAGCAGGAATAACATTTGTAAAAGTGAAAATATTATTAGAAAAACTCACTTTCGGAACCGAATATCCTCCATTTTCTTCTGGAAATCATTTAATCTGTGGTAAGTTTCATCACTCGCAAAGGGAATAACGAGGCCATCGAGGTCGGAAGAGGGAGTAGAGGATCCCACTGCATAACTTCCTGTAAGAGCTCAAAGATCAATAAGCGTTAATAACAATACTTGGGGTTACGCAGTCTAAGTCAGGTTCACAATAACTTTATAATGAGAAAGAAACATAGGGGCCGGGGCTTGGTATGCTTCTAGGAAAATGCCCAGGTGTTTCTATTTTCAGGCAATTTTGGGCCCTTTTCGAATGTGTTTCTGGTGATCTAGATAGCCGATAACCGCTTGAGCTATGTAGCGCACTTGAAACATACCCGAAAATGAGCCTAAATAACCTGAAAAATGAAACACTAAAATATTATCGGAAAATATAGAAATTACTAGCCAATTTCAATCAGCTTCAAGTCGCGCATTCCTCCTCCCTGCGTACTCTGACCATCCTCAAGTATGCTTCGCAGATCGTCCAGCGTCTGCAAATAAACATTTATTCATCACACAGGCACTAGGTCAGATGTTCACGGTCGGGTGCAAGCATGGGCACCATTACTGCTAGCAGCAAGACCCTAACGGCCTTTTTGCGTTTCATACAAAACGTATAGTTCCAATTTCCTTAAGCCATGTTGGTATTGTGGCTGAAATGGATGGCATCGTCCCGGGGTTTGATACTCAGTAGCAATCTCTGCCAGCATATGATCGAATGATCACCAAAAATGGCACCCTTCCCCAGTATGCTCACTGTCGGCTCCCTAAGTGCCAAAAAATGATTCTGTAAAATTTCTGTCAGGAGGGTCCAATTCATGGTTATCACCCGGATTGTTATCTTCCGACCTAGTGACATAACACCCTATGCCTGTATTCCAAATTGTTCTTCCGCAGTCATAAAAAAAGAACCAAATCTCACCTGATGCAACTTTTTTCGATGATTGATCGTTGCTTTTCCATTGCTCAGTTCTGCAAATTCGCTCCATGACTTCTGCGCTACAGTCTTCACCTCAATGTAATCATAATACAGTAATGCTTACAGTACCTCTCTTACAACGGGAGTGTCAGGCGGAGTGCTTGTTAACCTTCGCATCACCGTGAGAAAAAAATCGAATATTCTCTGTTGACTCTTGAAATTCTCAAATAATTAGCGCAGATAAACCAGCGTCTGCAAATAGTCAATCTATTTAACATCTTAAACACATTCTAAAACAAAATCGTAATTAATCAGCACTATTTTCACGTTGTTTCACAAAGAAATTGGAAAAATATGTGCCAGCTACCACGTGAATTACCGTATTACAGAGAACATTTGAAACCTAAATATCCCACATCGCGAAGTTTTTTCCGATATTTGACTGGCGTTTTCCCATAGCTCAGAATCGCAAATTTGCGCCATGAACTCCGCTCTCCAGTCTTCACCTAAATAAAAAAAATAAATAAAGTTATAATGAAATAAAAATTAATGCTTACACTACCTCTCTCCCATTTGGTTGAGTGCACGCGAGTCTTCTCCTCACAGTTGGAAGTGCGAACGAGCGATTCCTAACGAGGGCGCCACATAGCATTTCCTGAGCAAATATATTACATTATTTCATCATATATAAAATCGCTCATGAGAATGAGAGGTGCATTGCGAAGATACTGTATTCTTTCGCTCATGGTCACGAAATTCAACGGTGGAGAGGCGAGAGATGAGAGAGAGAGAGAGAGAGAGAGAGAGAGAGAGAGAGAGAGAGAGAGAGAGAGAGAGAGAGAGAAAAGAGAGAGAGAGCAGAGAGATGAGAGAGTGCAAAGAGATGAGAGAGAAACTAGAGAGTGCAGACAACGAGGAGCAATTCTCTCGCATTCGCATTATCTATCGCGCGCGTGTCAGATGATGCTGGCATTGTGCCAGGAAAAAAGTGTGCGGCTCACGTATGAGCACCAATCCAACATAAATCACTTGCTTTTTACCGCCCATGTAATGTGAACGAGTAGAAGTAATGCGCGAATTTCAATTTTTTTCAAGTCGAGTAAACAGAGTAGCCACTAGGTCGGATGTGAACTATTGCGCCAAGCATACTTTGACGGCATGACGCAATAGTTCTCATCCGACCTAGTGTCCAGAATAGCATACAGATAGATAGCGAAGAACATGTCGCAATCAATAATATGATCAGCCACCAAGTCGCGCACAATTGAGCGAGCATCTAGCAGTAGTATCTACGAAACCCAAAAACACGCTGTTGAAGAACATCAAAGCTCCTGTCGGATCCTGCTACTAAATATCGCGATTGGGCCTCAATAGAAATGCAGAAGCCTTGAAATCGAGGGAGTGGAAAGATGAGCAGCTCATCATCATTTCCCCCACCATGCACCTCCTCTCGGAAGTAAGCTGTCGCAACAAGGCCATGACCCCTTCTCATTATTCTTGCTCAATTGACAGAAACAACGCCATTTATAAAGTTGATGAGATCACAGTTTAGCATGAGACACAACATACTGTACAATGAACGGATTATCGAATCGTAATTAAAACTTAATTAATTTATCGCAGAAATAAAAAGATGATGATTCGGCTGCTATGCGCCCATTCGTGCCGCCGGCTCCGGTCCTGCTAAAGAAGAGATTATTTGCATATTATAGCCGTGATTAACCGGCAAATGTTATACTGAATATATCGATCAAACAAGGAGCACGAAATTGCCGTTTGCGCGCAAGTGACGGTATCGATCACTGCATACCAGTGACAGGCACTAGTTCGGATGAGAACTATGGCGTCATGCCGCCCTTGATATATCAAAGGCAGAATGACGTCATAGTTCCCATCCGGTTCAGTGCCAGTGACACCAAGGTTCTTGTGCTGACATTGAAGCCCAGATCGTATAGGAAGGGAGCTAGATTGAGATAGAGACAGAGAAGGTGTGAGAATCTTATTGAAAGAATAGCTCCATTTTGAAGATCAGCGTTCTGAATAGACCAATCAGCAAGCTGCGAAACGCTAAAAATTCGGCTTGAAATAGCGTTGATCTGGGCTTCAGCACAAGAGCCGACATTATTGTAATATTTATAGAATTGGATACTAAATTGTCAATGTCTATTGAGAGACTATCTGAATGAATGAACGTATGCTTGGCACTTGCGAAAAGTCAAATTCGTCTAAAATTGGCATGTGTGTAGTACTCAGTGAGTATAGCTCACATCCCCTTTCTGGAGCGATATAGATCACGCGGAGTGAAATGCGCCAAACCTTGTTTACAAGATTACGGTATTCAACTTTTTATCTTTCGCAATAATTTTGAGCGAGTCATATCACAAGTGATCGGCAAAGTTACGGTGAATACCGCCACCAGGTTTCTCCCTATTCGGCGCAGCTCGCAGCGAAAAAATCGAAAAGTCGAGCAATTTCCTCTGTAGGCCGTTCAAATGTGTGGGTATTGACTCTTTTTTATAGCCTTTTTTTCGCGGCGAGCTGAAAAGCGAATAGTGTGACACTTGGTGGCGGCATTCACCGCAACATCGCCGACCACTTGTGATATGACTCGATCAAAATTATTGCGAAAGAGCCAAAGTTGAATACCGTAATCCTGTAAACAAAGTTTGGCGCATATCACTCCGCGTGATCTATATCGCTTCAGAAGTACGGTGTGAGCTATTCTCATTGAGTACTACCCGCATACCAATATTAGAGGAATTCGATTTCTCTCTGGTGCCAAGCGTCTACAGAAAAATGTTCACTCGCTCAGATAGTATCTCCTATAACAACATCGAAATTGAATCGCAATCACAAAGAGCGGCGGGATCATTTATATTTGCTCTTTAGCCGTTACTATCCGACTTAGAAGCTTCTAGTCGATGCCCGTCCAAGATTTCGTGCACCCTATTTTCCATATATATCGAGCAAAGCATCCGCGCCCATCTGTGTTTCGCATCACTCACTGTCTGCGCTGCCGATGCTGCCGTCGTCGTCCGAGTCCTCGGCGTCCTCGTCGCTGGTCGTGGCCGCAACGCGAGCCGCGCCGCCTGAGAAATTTTGAATTAAAGTCACCCAACACCCATGAAATTATTTAAATTCGCGCGCGTTCCTGACCACGGTAAAAAGGGAGAGCGATCACGCCAAAAAAGAGAGCGGGCGTGATCAGGCATGCGCGCTAATTCAAATTATTTCGAGGGTGTTGGGCATCTTTAACATAGTCAAAATGTTATTGAGTGTGAAAATTATGATAAATTTGAAGAAAAAATTAGTATTTTTACAATAATCAGTTTCCCACCTGCACTGGTGGGCGCCGCAGGCACCAGCTGCTGCAGCAACTCCGCGTGCGTCTGCAAGAGAAAGTCATTAAAAATGTCACTCTCGAAAATCATATTCTTACCAGTCAGGTCTGTGCTGCACTATGTTCATAAGTTAATCAAAGATTGTCTAAAACAATTACTGTGGTTAGTCCCATTCATTAAACTCCATATCCATCACACGATATAATAAGCTGCCCACTAGGGTTGGCTAAACGATAACCATATAACGATATCGTAGCGCGCGTGCGCCCATTCCTCGTCTCTCGTAGCGAATCGCTACGAGGGTCGGGAGAGGGTAGCGATATTGCTTCCTCGTAACGATATCGCGAGAGAGGTCTCCCAGGCGCTCTCTCCGCGCTAACTCCCCCCACTTGGCCTCCGTTTCTCGCCTATCGCTAACCCGGCAGGGTTAGTGCGCGCGGCAAGGAGAAGGCCGACGGGAGAACGCACGCGGAGAAATCGTAGCGATATTGCTACGATTTCTCCGCGCTTACGTTCCCAAAAAAGTAACGAAATTGAAAAATATAAGAAGATTCAGTGAAGCGCTAGTGTGCCGGTCATATAAATATAGTTGCACGTCACATTTAAGAACCAGCAAATTGACGCTTTGCGAGCAAACATGTCCTTTGTGAAACCAGAAATCAATGGTCGAAGGGTAGGCATTAGAGACCGCCTACTGCCTGATAGTCGACTATATAGTCGACTATCTAGTCAATTGGCCAATCGACTATTTGATGTTATCTCGTTCATTTTGAACCGCTGATGGGTGAGTGAGCAGTCGTTGGGTATAGGATGGTTGTATGCCTTCGTAGAGAATGTTCAATATTTTTTATAATGCTAAATCCGACTGCTCAGTGCGAAAAACTGTTTTCGAGCATATAGGCAATAGGCGGTCTCTAGTAGGCATTTTGAGCTTTTTTTGAATGAAGAAATCGTTAAATGGTCACTCTTACATCAGTTAGATCATCAAACAATGCAAATCACGACATTTTACTCCTGCTTTCGGGCACAACCTCGAATGCACCATTTAAAGGTCGATTATCAAATCGCGAGTAAGAGTGAGAATCAAAGGCAAAAACTCTGAACACTAGGCAGCAAAGTATCTTCGAAGCACCGACTTCGGGTTTCACAGAGTAATTGCTTGCTTGCAGGAAACGAACTTTCTGATCGTTGAAGGCGCTCCGTAAAAATACGTATCCCCCCTCCCGGGATACTAGCGCTTCAACGAAGATATGTAATATTTGTGCATCGCAATTTCGTCACTAACGTCGAGCTGTTCGAACAAATTAAAATTTAGTTTTGCCCGTGCGTGCACGTCAAATCGGAGTATCTACGTTCCGAAAGCTGATAGTCAATTTGTGGAACTAAAATCACTCACTTCTCCAAGAGGCATTTTTGAATATGCAAATTTTCTTCTCATCTATCGCTTCATCTAGCCAGCAAGGGGCTACAGTAACTGAGGAGTGTACTGCCCACCACGGCATCCCTGATCATGCATGTTGCAGCTCCCGTTGTCAGTTTCCAACGGCATTTTTCCTTTAAAATCCTATTCACAATTGCTTCCGCCTAACCGCCCCTTGAAGAACTCATAAGAACTCCATGAAACGCCAACGTTCCTTTCACCTATCGCTCCCACTTAATCGTGAGTTGCTAGCAACAAGACACCCTCGGTTTGAGATAGTGCCCATCATACTTCCAATATTGGCGTATCAGTTTCCGAGAACCTGGGCGCGTTTAATGATGATTTTATGGATAAAAAGTACGTTATAACAATGTGGTTGCCGCTACCACAGTTGCTTTAAACGACCAATGGATACTGGTGGGCACCCTCGCGGATTTTTTTAAATTCAGCAGCAATCCCCTCCGGTTTCTCAACGCAGGATGCTCTCCACTTTTGCGAAGCGGCGCGGTCACGCACTCCTCATTTCACATACTCTCTCGTCGTGGACACTCAGAGAGAAAGTGTGCAGACGAGGAGTGCGTGGCCGCGCCGCTTCGCAAGTGGCGCGCATCCTCCGTTGAAAAACCGGAGCCTAGTGTAGAAGTAAGACAGTGCTCCCACCTCGATGTCCCTGATCATGTTGTAGTTGGCGTTGGCGGTGTCCTCGAACACGGGCGACGGATCGGGCAGCCACGCCGGCTCGTCCCATCGGATCGGCACCTGCGTTTACTTAAAGTTACCCAACAAGGACGAAATTGACCCATTATTTTTTGTCCTCTATCGAATAGCCGATGGTTGAATTAGTATAGAATGAATATACAAAAATGCTAAAAATCAATAATAGCCTCAAGGGAAAGCCGGAAATTATCCGCGCTCTCTCACTTTTGCATACTCTCTCGTACACGCGACGGGATCAGGGTGAGATCAGGGTTTCGTCCTTGTTGGGTAACTTTAATCATTAATTAAGTTTCGCTAATTACCCTAATTAATTTGTTATCTTAATTAGGAGCATTGGCCCAGATCAGTCATCTTCTATTATTGGGCCATTCAATTGACACTTAAAGTGCGCGGTGAAATGGGATTTCAATACTGCTATGAGTGTGAATGAAACATATTCGCGACTGTGACTTGACATCACCTAGCTAGTGTTCCTTGTTGTGCGGGAATGATTCATCGTGTCTAGTCACATTGTCGACACAATTCTTCCCTCATGTCAGAATAGAGCACTGATAAGCAGAAAAACACTAATACTGTCACACTCTGCACTCGCCGGCACTCTAGACACGTCAACGCTTCTAATCTCTCTTTAGTTCAGACCAATCCACTCAATTTCAGCACTACTCTTCTAATTACACATCGGGTTATCCATTGTTCGGCAGACCGTGAACGGGTATTACCCAATCATTGAAACATCGATCAGACTGGGTATTTCAGACTGGGTACGCTGAGATAGAGTTGATTTGGGAACCGATAGGACTCCATTTCTTGAAATATCGATCCACTATACCGCACTCACCTCTGCGACGACGACGGGATACTGTAGCGCGGCCATCGCTAAAATCATCATCGATTTTTCCGTCGTTCGAGTTGCCTTTATGAGATATCCATTGGTCGATTGAAACGACTATGTCGCCAGCTCCCACATTGCAATAACATACTCTTTATCACAATTACAAATGTAGCCATCACAGTAAACATACTATCAGTTGCTATGAAACTTTGTAAACTCGTTAGGTAAATCTACAAAATGTGCAAAATCGAGATAAAACGTTGGGAGATACATCATGGGGGAGATGATATGCAATAAGGGAACAAAGGGAAGTCACACTCTCTCATCCTCCCACACTATCTCGCCGGTCAGGGACAGTGCGAGAGAGCATGGGATATGGAGAGAGTCAGAGATGAATCATCACTCAGTTCGCCTTCTTCTCCTTGCCGGGAATCACCCAGTCCTGGATCTGGAAGCAAAACGAGCGATTGTGTGCGCACTGGCGACGTTTCCCACTATCACTGTTTTACTGTCAAAAATCGACAGGCGACCTTTACCACCGCACACCACGACGCAAACTCACCTTGCTCATCTCTCCCTCGGGGTAGACAGTCTTCTCGCTCGCCTCCTGCAATTAATAACCATCAGCAACTGGCCGCTACCGTAACTCGATTCAATCGATTACCGTGCCACTGCTCGATACCTACAGTACCCTACAACCAATCAATATCGATCTACCGTACCTTGACCAGCTTGCCGACAGTCGGGTACTTGTACTTGAAGGAGGACTCCCACTCGTCGGCCGACTCGCGCTCGTCTGCCTTCTGCAGAGAAAGCAATCGATAAATGATTACCGTACTACCTAATACTAATCGATAAATTATGGATATGACCTCCTTCCTCTCCCAATTTCCGATACTCGCCCTTCACTACATAGGATAGTAAGATTTTTTTCCAACCCCTTGCCGAACTACAATCAAAACGTGGCAGCATTTAGTCAATTGGGCCAATTACGAAACACACAATCACCTGGTTTTATCCACTTTTTCGGTAACCATCTTTTTGATTTCCCATCCCTCTTGCACGCTCTCATTGGCAGTTGTTTTGAATGGGGAATCAATCAATCACGTTTTGGCACTTGTTCGGTTAATGGCCACCCCCCCCCCCCCTCTATTTTCCACCCTATTTCCATCACTGATGGGTTGATCGGCTGAAAATCAAGGAGGAATACCTAAAAATAAGTCGGCTCAAAAGTGGGCATTATTGCTCCTAGCAGCAAGACCATCCCGGATTTACGAGTGCTCATGTTTATTACGTAAAGCACCACTCCCGGAAAACCTTGGCGGTTATGCGACTGAACTAGAGGTCCTTCCGGATTTTGAATTTAAGAATCAATCCCTGCCCAAGTATGAGTGGGATAGAACATGAAGAAGAAGAGAGAGAGGGGGTTGGTCATTAACCTAAGAAGTGCCCAAGTTGTCCCTCTTCCTACTAATTCCGGTGTACAACGCCACTAATTCAATTAGTGCGGGCTAGTTCATCATACTCAACAACAATACGGCAGCGACACTATTATCGTTCACAGAAGCGCCGATCTTCCGGGCAGCATTTTTCGATTTTCTAAGCATCAGCAACCGTATCCCCAACAAACTACCGTACCAGATCCTCGCAGGTGTCCCACTCGTCTCTCACTGCCTTGGCGTCCATCGTTCCGAGGGCGCGCGTCGCGTCGCGGCCTGGAGGGAAAATTGATAGAAAATAATAATAACAACAACAACAATAACAACAATAATCAATGTACCAGCGAGGGTTCCGTAGGGTCCGCCGGGTCCGTAGAAGGAGCGGCCGCGAGAGACGTCGTAAATCTGGAAGGGTGATCCGTGTTTCATTGAGCCTTCATGCTTTCGCTCTGCGAGGTGTGCTTCAGTTTGTAGCGTGTTTCTAGAGTTGAAATATAAATAAGAAATATATTATTAGATTAAGAATATCGAGTAGACGCTTTTTTGTTTAAAATTGCTTCAGTAAGCACCTTTTTGAGTGCCATTGGGAAACATGGTTGGAGAGAAACCGACATAACAGATTTGTATTTCACGATCAGCATAACCTCACGTCAATTAGCCGAGCGGGGATAGGCTCGAATTGAAGTGGGAAAATGTTTTTGACACAATCCCCTATTTCGTCCCTCCATAGCATCTACTTTGTAAGTTACCAACGTCAGGCAAAAGTAATTTAAGCATTAATGCAAAACTGACGGTTCCATTGAGTCCGAAGAGGATGTGCTCGTCCTGAACGCCGTCGTACTTGCGCAGCTCGGAGAGGGTCATGTCCTGCTTCGGGAGGGGAGGCACCTTAATTAATTAATTACTTAATTATTGTTATCACTATTAATTAATTAAATCTAAAACAACAACAATGCCTGAGAAAACTACAGTGTATGCACGGTAGAAGAGCCGGCAGCTGTTTTGTTTCAGTTAAAGTTTTTGAACGAGCAAGGGTGATTGCCGCCACGCGATGGGTACATGAATACGTTAGGCTCCCTAGCTGGAATCGTTGGGCACTACATGAGGCACTAACTACCAAAATATCCTATATCCAGATCAGATCATGGGCGTTCTAGTGGGCGCATGGTCCAGAGCACGCTACAATGCGTGCTCTACTTTCACAGCTAAAATCAGTGCGGGGCAAATAATGCCACTCTCGTCTGTACACAACCTGCACGTTTAGGGTTGCACAAACTCCTAAAGTTCACATGTTACGCCGCATACCCACTCCTTTTCGAGGAGAAAATTGAGATATAGTCCAATATAATCTACGCTCCTAAGTAATGGGTCTTATTGTCCGGCCATTAAAAAGTGGCAACACAATTTTAAATTAAGTAATTATTTAAAATATATAAAAATATATTAACTTACCACCACGGGCTTGGGCGCCTCGATCTCGGGCTCGTTTCTGCGTCTGAATAAGGGATTGTCAAACAATGTTCGTACCATTCCATTTCTAACCGGAGAATAATACACTGTCAGCTGGGCACTACATCGGATGAGAACTATGACGTCATTCCGCCCTTGATATATCAAAGGCAGCATGACATCATAGTTGTCATCCGAGCTAGTGCCGGAAGAAGTCTACGAATGCACATAGTGCTATTCTCAACGACTATACAGGAGTTTACTGACAACTGTTGTTCTAGAATGTGAATGGGATATTCATTAATGCCCAAAGTCAGTCCTTGACGTACAACTGTCCCCACATTCTAGCAAAACAGAACCCAAACCCTGACCCGGAAACAGAATCTGAACCCGAACGGACCTGAACCAGCGGAAGACAAAGATGGCCAGTAGGACGAGCAGGAAGTAGTCCGTCGACGACAGCTCGAAGATCTCGGCGAGATTCATTTCTGTAAAAATAATATTTTTAAAAAGTACGAAAATAGTGACGATCCACTGACGCGCGGGGCAAAGTTAACAAATAACGTGCACAATAACGTGAGAAAAAGGCGAATAAGGGCGGGGCGTCAAGCGCCGAGAAGATTCGAAAGGAAAAACAGCGGCTGGCGCGTGATAAGCAAGCGCTCGGTTCATAAACGGGAATAGTTTGCTGATAAAATGCTAAGTAATGTGGCGTAAGAACCTGCGGCAGTGCCCAACAACAATCGCGTGCATTCTGCATTTTATAAGGGTTAGCGGGTGAGGTTGAGGGGTGCTGACAAATGAGTCGATGGCAGAGACGATCGACTGATCACATCCCCCCTACACACTCCCGCACACTCGATACGGCGGGAGGAGGGGCAACAAATAAGACACGAGAGACGCACTCTGGAAGGAATGGCCAACTTTGTGCGGGAACGCGTGCAAAGCGGCGCTAAATAGGTTGCGCGTCTATGGCCGCAATCGTCAGAGGATAGCGGGGAGCAACTTTTGCTATGAATCGCCACAGTGAAATAGGGAAAGAAACGCGAAAACACACGGATGTAAAGAGAGCAACACCACGCGATGCCATAGTTTGAAGTCAAATTACGGTAGCTCGAGACGATCGAGAACTGAATTTTTCGCGTCTATATAGGGTCCCCCAAGTAAAATGTGAAATTCTTCCAAAAAATTATTTTTGCATGGCCATTAGGTTATCGGCGATGCTGAATCTGAATGCCGTTGTTAGAAATTAATTAAATTTCAATTTGAGTAAGTATGAAGTGATCACTCTAAGCCCCGCCCCTCGTGGTGTAGTGCAAGCCGCCCGCATGAATTTCGTGCGTTGCGTGCGGAACGGTGTGTCAACTCGTTCTCGATGGGTCATATTTTTT
The DNA here is from genome assembly GCA_036245805.1 of Pristionchus mayeri. Lineage (NCBI taxonomy): Eukaryota > Metazoa > Nematoda > Chromadorea > Rhabditida > Neodiplogasteridae > Pristionchus > Pristionchus mayeri. The sequence continues at coordinate 35,044,551 of BTRK01000003.1, forward strand.
TGCATTCACAGTTTCAATAATATTTCGATTATGCCTTTCATTTACTGACAAAATAGATAGCAATAGAGTAACTAATGATTTTGGTTGAAAAAAGGAGAATTTCGAATGGAAGAGCACCATCTCCCTGTCACCACAATCAACGAAGGCTGATGTCATTCGACATGATAATATATAAGCAAAACTGACTGATATATACACACAAAATATCAAAAAACCATATTATTTTGAGCAGAGAATAAATTGATTTCGATCAATAAACGTCGATAAATTCAAATTTCAGTTATCCTATGACGAAAGTTACCGTAATTGCTCAAAATAAACATTTAATTATATTAATTTTTTAAACAAGGTTTGCAAATATCAATTTTCTCAATTTTGTCGTAAACTCTTCATTCGGTATCGCATAATCGATTAATGATATAACTGAAGAGGGGCACTTTGTAAGACGTCCATTAGACAATTCTTTATAAAAAGTGGGTTCAAATGAGTGTGCAATTCAGTATGTTTGCAAATACAGAATCCTTTCAAAATTTTTCATTAGTCGCATACCAATCTGTTCTTTCTATTCACCGAAAACTGAATAGGGGCACCTTGAAGAAATCGAAATATTTAATAAAAACCAATTTATAACGGCAATTTGAATTCGCGGGCGAGTAGAAAAGAGCCCCGTGCACTGCACTTTCGAATACACCACGAGTTGAAAATTTTACTTGGGGGTCCCTAGTCTATAGCCGCAATCTCACGGCAATTGTTTCATCGACATACCAGTTAAAAAATGGGCACTCCTGTTCGGAAGGTGTACTGTAAAATTCAATTGCACAGCCCATGATGGTTCCCTGTGGTACTGTTCTTTTTCGCCTGAGAGTCTGTAGCTTTTCTACCGTTTCTGTCAGAATACTGTATTAGTGCTATACGGTTTTCGTATTTTCATTGATTTGTGTGAACGGGCGATGTTTACGAACGAAGCACAACACTACATTTATAGCCGTGAAATACAGAACCGTAAATAAGGGATGTAAACTAGGGACCTCCAAGTAAAATTTTCAACTCGTGGTGTATTTGAAAGTGCAGTGCACGGGGCTCTTTTCTACTCGCCCGCGAATTCAAATTGCCGTTATAAATTGGTTTTTATTAAATATTTCGATTTCTTCAAGGTGCCCCTATTCGGTTTTCGGTGAATGGAAAGAACAGATTGGTATGCGACTTATGAAAAATTTTGAAAGGATTATGTATTTGCAAACATCCTGAATTGCACACTCATTTTAGCAGACTTTTTGAAAAGAATAGTCTAATGAACGTCTTACAGAGTGCCCCTCCTCAGTTATATCATTAATCGATTCTATAATGCCGAATAAAGAGTTTACGACAAAATTGAGAAAATTGATATTTGCAAACCTTGTTTAAAAAATTAATGTAATTTAATGTTTATTTTTTGCCAATTACGGTAGCCTTCGTCGTAGGATACCTGAAAATGTTACGGTAATTGTTACTATCGACGTTTCTCGTCATTTCATCATTCATTCTCGATTTTTTGCGAGGCAGTTCCAGCTGCAGATCCTCTTTTCCTTCCTTTGAAGGTATCTTTTTACTGGGTTCGTAGTCATTCTTTGACATTATATCGTCTCAGATGACGTCATTAAAGATTGATAGCGATGGGAATGAAGTTCTGTTGTTCTATTCTAAGGACTCCACATTTTCTAATCACTACCCATCACCATTTGTGGACCCGACAACTAACCAGTACTACAACTGCTCGGAGCAGTATTATATGTATGTACATATATGTGCAATGATATTGAGATGAGATAACACTCGTCTTCTAGGCAGAAAAAGGCCGAGTATCATGACGATTTTGAGTCGAGCTATCTACCAGAGAGCAGTCTATACTACCAGAAAACTCAATTTGTCAATGTAAACCTATATTTTCCAAACTAAATGTAAAATAAAAAATGGAGTAGTCGAACTAAAACAGAGAGCACCAATGCGAAAAAGTATGACCCATCGAGAAAGCGTCGACACACCGTACCACACGCGACGCGTGAATTTCATGCGGGCAGCCAGCACTACACCACGAGGGGCGGGGCTTAGGGTGACCGCTTCATACTTGCTCAAATTGAAATTGTATGAAATTTTGCCAACGGCATTCAGATTCAGCATCGCCGATAACCTAATGGCCATGCAAAAAGAATTTTTTGGAATAATTTCACATTTTACTTGGAGGACCCTGATGTAAACCGTGTCGTTAAGCATAGAAATGACTGCACGTGCCGCACCATTTTTTGATCAGAAAAGGGACCATCACTTTCAACGGGATGTCGAGAAAAAATTGCCGTGCAATCTTTAGACGACAGCGGGGAGCAACTTTTGCATTGCATTGCGGCAGTTGAACTAGGCATAACGACGGCAAAAACACACTCAAGACTGAAATGAGGAAGGGGCGGAGCCAGAATTTTCATCTGCACGGTGACGCGCATTTTCTCAATTTTGCCGCGCGTTTCTTGGGTCACACTTTTTATTCTCCGGGTGCACGCCACTTTTACGTTTTTCTATGTTTCTAGTTTTTTACCGGTTCTAGGTAAGCGTTGCAGATTATAGCGCATCGGTTATGTGCCTGTTCCGCTGATTTCATATAATTTGGTTTGTTTTCCTTAAAGTTGCCCAACACCCGTGAAAATATTTGTAGTTTCGTGCGTCCCTGATCATGCTCACTCTCTTTTTTTTGTTTTGGAGGCCCTCAAATTAAATAATTTCACGGGTGTTCGGTATCGTTAATGTCTAATTTAGCAATGGCTCTGATTGGTCGGCGACTCATCCCTCGCTTGCTCACCAACTACCTAAACCTTCATCTCAGCCAGAATATCACTAATCAGGTTGGCTTCAATTTGTTTGTGTAAATGTTTTCCATGATTGCAGCAATGGAATCGGTTTTTCGTGGCATCCGCTGCAGTCTCAGCGAAGAAAAACGCGAATGTGGAAACGAGCGCTTCCATTGGCCAAGCGAAGACCACTACTAAGAACCCCAAGACCGCTAAGACCCTCAAGAATACTAAGGAAGGTATGTAACTGGCTATGCATTGCAATACCTTAGTCAAACAGGTCCAACTTCTTTACATATAATCTTCTGTAAAAATATATTCAAATGGCAATATATGTTTATCTATTGTTTTAAATCGGTTATCGTAAGGTTCAAATGCTAAGCTTCGCTAATACTATATTTAGTGTACTATCGTCCCAGGGTTTTTTTTGCGTATACTTAAGTTTGCTCAATACTTGTTTTGCAGAATTCTTCATTAGATGCACTGGAATGCCGTACACTGCCAAGGACAATGAAGTTGCCGAATTTCTCGGAGGAAAGGGAATAAAGCGCGTTCAACTGACGACAACACAGTCTGGTGCTGGAGCCATCCTCGAATATGAAGACAATCAAAGCTTTAAAGCTGCTCTTTCGAATAACGGAAAGAGTATGGGAAACAGGTCAGCAATTTAATGTCTTTTATCGTAGCCCTTTATTGCACGGTTATAAGTTATTTTTTCCGATGTGTCTTATCACCTCAACTACTGGTTAGGCTATGCACTAGATAAGAAATAATCTGGCTTTAAATACGATAAATCAATACTTAGCTGGGAGAAAAACGGAGACTAAGTGTGTGAAGAACAATAGAGTACAGACCAGCCTCGACGAGAGCAAAGCTTCATATACAAAAGGACGTATCCCTGAACACACTACGGCATTCCATAGTTTCTAGCGCATATCGCTTGAGCCGACCGTGGCAAAGCTCTACTTCGCAGTATATATATTTCTTGAATGGTTTTACGTATGTACTTGCAGGCACGTCAAAGTAATGCGATGCAGCTCGTTTGAAATGGCTGATGCTGAAAAGGCGACACGCAATCCCTCGAAGGCTGGTGGTCTCGAACCGACAGATGCCGGTACAGTATTCTTCTATCCAGTGGTCGAAAAGTAGGTCGAAACTGACATAACGTGCCCAGTTTTTGGAGTTTCTACCAGTGAAGTGGTTGAAAATGTGCCTTTGCCAAGCTTCGGGGGAAGTACCCAACAGTAGGCAAAAATCGTACGAGCTTGGCAAAAGTCACTGCAGAGCCCGGGACTCGAACCCACCCTACCATAGGCATGTAAATTACAGCGCCTTAGACTAGGCCACGGTTTCTAACGATAGGATGATCATGCTTTTTCATCTCTGTCCGAACTCAAAAAACCGGGCACGTTATGCCATTTTGGACCTACTTTTCGACAACTGAACATGCCCAGTTTCGAAAATTTTTGAGACCTATTTTTTTCGACCACTGCTTCTATCTTCTTGTTACTTGGTGCATCTCTGTTGCAGTGACGAGTGAATTCGTCATTTCTTGTCGTGGACTGCCGCGTGGCACCACGGAGAACCAGCTTGTCGAATTCCTCGGAGGAAAAGGAATCAAGCGCGTTGAATTGGCAACAAAACCGCATCCAATTGACCATGCCATCGTCGAATGTGAAGACGAGGAGAGTGTAAAAGCTGCGCTTTCCAAGCACACCCAGTATATGGGAGACAGGCTAGTATTTTTTATGAATATTTATTGAACAGATAGCCATATATGATACAAGTGATCCATAGCCACTTGTCATTTGTTGCGAAATACTCTTGCTTCAGCATTTATAGGCACTAGGTCGGATGAGAACTATGGCCTCTTGCGGCCTTTGATATATCAAAAGCATAACGTCATAGTTCCCATCCTTCCTATTGCCCATTTATGTGCTGTTCGAGTGCTTGTATGTGAGCACTATGATTGGACGAAATTACTGTACAATCAGTTAGTAATTAATCGATGGCTTTTCTTGCATAGACATGTGTATTTGCAGATACGTCAAGGTACTCCGATACTGATATGTTTGCTGCTGGAGAGTGAAAGAAGGCGTTCATTGGGAAGCGAGCCTATTCCATTCTTCTCACATTCAGTTCAATGTTTCCTTGTTTGTTTTGTTTGTTCATCGCTGTTCATTGGCCATCAAATTTGTTTAACTTAATGAAGTTACTTGATGAAATGTTGAACTGAGCCTCCGAGGAAGTTATATGAGCACTGCTTATTATATAACTTTGATACTTCCAAATGAATTGCAGTGTTTTTTTGCATTGACATGTGTGTAGCCCTTCTTAGTTCACCGCACCCTCTCCCACCGTATACCTATCCAACAATCCCTCTTAGTCTACCGTACCCTCGTCTACCATATTCCTCTTCAATAGTACCTCTTAGTGTACCGTACCCTCATCTACCGTAAACTTCTTCAATAGTATACTTAAACAAGCTTCAACAAATTTAAGCGTGTCTAAAATCGGGAAAGACTAGAAACAAAAGAAGCAAAAACGAATCCTCAGCGAGGATGTGCGCCTGGTAGCTCGAGAATTGTACTCAGTTTTGTATCTTGAATATGTTCGAAACATTTAACATAATGGTATCGGCTTCATCAAACTTTCATATGGCTTCCCATTATAATACTTGTTTTCCAAGCCACATCAAGTCAAGTATACAAATCACCCACTAACGAATCTGTAGCGAAATCACTTCGCTACTATAAATTCATTCAATAATCATCAATTATCAATAAACAAGTCAATTCAAATATTTCAATAATAAATAAAATCAGTCATCGTTCAATCCCTTCAGTCAGCCTTTACCGTATCATTATTTCAAATTACCGCGGAGAAAGTGTCCCACATGGAAGATGCAGGCTAGCCTACCGTATGCCGCGGAGCGCTTGCATTTTCTGGACTCGACTTTCTTTTAGCGTTGGAGAAGTTTCCTCGACGTTCACGTCACTTTTTTCTTCCATTCCTTTCATGCATTCATCTCTTTACTAGGCGCACGTGTCTAGTACTCATCATAATAGCCGAGCACATCGTTTGCGGGTTATTTCATCGTGTTTCCACTCATTTTCCGTCACATTTCACCTCTCATCATTTCATCGTTCAGGCCCGTAGCTAGGGCATCATCTCTTCCTCCATCCCACTCAAGACGCACACCGCATCTCGAGCTTGGGCATCATCATTCTACCCACCAACTCCTGCCATCACAGGTACATTCTTTCACTCTGATCAATCAATAGCCCACCAATCAACCCTATTCCCATCGTGTGATCTACCCCATTCTTTCGTATTTTTTCCCTTGTAAATCACAGTAAATAAAGCGTATTTATTATCACCACTCGTCCTTTGCATACCATAAAGGGATTCTAACAATAGAATTTTCCATATGGTGCATCGGCCACTCAATTCAAACCCAAAAGCTAAAACGTCCGCGTGGCAATCAACTTTTCAATCACTGAACCACTCCCCAAATCAATCCAAACCACTTTCGCTCACTTTCAAACCATTCTACCACCGTTCATTCCACTTTCGCTCACTTCCCAAAGCACTCTTACCACTTTCGTTCACTCCCAAACCATTCTCCCACCAACTTTTCCCACTTTCACTCTTTCGCAACACCCAATTTCGTCACTTAAAAATGGAGTCACCTGTCCATTCACTGTTGCGGAACCTCGAACCTCATTTCGAAATCATCGATCAGGCTACCACGAAATGTCTGACCACTATATCACCTGGCGAAATCGGATCACTATCAATCAATGTTTTCCGTGCCATTACTGAGGCTCACAGCATACTCCGCACTTTCAGTGAGGCTTTCGCCCACAACGACAACCAGCACACCATGGGAATGCACAGAGCGACCACGATCAATTCACCCAAGGAATGCGCCGATACACACGTGAGTCTTTCGCTCGTCCTCAGTCAGAAAATAGACCATCACGATGCTGCTTTCAGTAGCGCAATGACCCGCGTCAAAATGCTTCTTGCCCAAGGCCCTTGCCCATCCACCCCCTCACTCAGCAACGCTTCTCACGAGCAGTGCACGCATCTTTCAGCGATTCAAACACCCATGCGCGTTAACCCAAGCGAAAGCGCACCTCACTCATCACCTTCCCTACTTACAAACCCCACTCCACACATCACACTTGGGCATCATTACATCACTCCTCCCATTTTCTCGCCCAATCAATGCACTTTCCCGGCGCACTCCACCTGTTCATCTCCCCTCCCTGGGGAAGCGTCCACTATTCAGAGCAACCACACCACTTCCTCGCCCACGTGCGCCCCTCCCTGCGCCCCTCTCACCCTCGCGCAACCATCCACGAGCCTCACCAGTCTCACCGGCCCATGTTTCACTGCTTGCACACTCACACCCCATTCATCCACCGTTGGTATGGCAAAAAAACCAACAACCAGCATTGAGTGCCAGTCCCGAGCGACTGCCTCACCACGATCCGCTCTAAGCACTGTCACACTGACGACACCTGAGGGATCACATCCAAGTCGTGCGTTCCCAGCAGAACACGTGCGCATCACTTCGCCGACGATGATGACTACGCAACAGTCACCCGTCACCCATCATTCCCTATCATCTTCTTCATGCAGCACTGATTCACTACGCCACCCAGAGACTTTCGCATCGACGACGGCGACTCCCGAGCAGTCTCTCGTCACTCATCCACCCCAGCCGGCTGACATCACTACATGCAGCACTGGATCACATCCGCACACTGAGGACCCCGCACAGCCAGAGGCAGCCACACAGGCCTCTACAGAGACGCTCGCTATCCATTCCCGCATCCATCCACCATCCATCAGCAGTCATCCCGCATTACCTGCGCATCTTTCCGCGCATAATCATGAGGTCCGCACTGAGCCTCCCCCTCCTTCAGCGCATGTTCCTGAGCAATCACTTGAGGTGTCACACGAGCCTTCCCACAGTTCCCCGCACCTCCCAGCGCATAGGCATGCGGCCAACTCGGAGCCTCCACATTCTTCACCGTACGTTCCTGCGCATTCACTTGAGGTATCAGTCGATTCCTTCCACACCAGCTCGCACCATCCGCCAATCACTGGTCCATTTGCTGCTGGTCCTAAGGAACCGATACCAGGGAATCATATTATCACTCCTCCCTCTTTCGCGCGCCATCATGAGGTTTCAGATGAGTCTTCCCATCCCCTCTCACACACCTCTGTGCGCTCACATTGGGTTTCACATGATCCCTCTCACCTTCCAGCGGATATTCCCATGCACTTGTCCGAGGTTTCCAGTGATCCCTCCTGCACCAGCTCGCATCATCCACCAAAACCTGAGGCCACTGCCGACTTATCACACAATGTGGCCATGCTTGCTGCACAGTGCACAACTTTCGATCAGAGCTCATTTGGGATTCCCCACAAGGTAGTTACCGTACCTCCGTGGTTTCCTACTCATTCCCAGTGCCCATCCAGTCATTCCTCGGCTACCGTAATCGCACATCAGGGCAAGTACACCATCACTACATGCGCACCCAGCGTCACTAGTACGAACATTCGCGATCACATGGGCCTATCCCCTCTCAGTCTAAACACCCCTCACAGAGGCATTGCGAGATCCACTCACAAGTCTCTCGGTCGTTCTCTGATGTGCAAGCAAACAAATCTCCGTTGTCGACAGAGACTCATCGCTCTCAGTAGAAGCACATCATCTAGTGCTTGCAAAAAGGAACTCGCTCACAACAGGCGCATTGCCTTACATTCCAAGCCCATCACAAGTAGTGACCTCTCATTAGGCACTCGGGCCCCTCCTCGTTTCTCCCCCTCCCCAGGATTCCAGTGTGACAACACACTGAAATTTTTCAATCATCACACACTCAGTCACTCATTCACTTTCAGGCCCACAGCCTTCCAATCACTCAGAAGGAAGAAGGGTCACAGCCCTCTGCATTCACTTGGGTATCATTGCTTCCATCTCTCTTCGCTGCCCCCCGGCCGATGACATGAGAGGACCAGTGAGAAGAAGAAAAGAAACACGAAGATATCGTCCTCCCCAACTGGAGCCTGGATGTGACCCCACTTAGGTACTCGGGCAGATTGGCAAAATGCTTGTGCTATTATTGTCTCCCCTTCGTATTATCTTGCTACTTGTTAGCTTCGCTGATTGTTTTACGCCCCCAGTTTTCCTTTGTTCACTCTATGCTTCGCATAGCACCATTACCCAGTACAGGGTATCATTCTTATTCATCACACACCCCCTCACTTCTCTTTCTCTTCTTTCGCCTCCCCCCAGTGTAGCGAAATCACTTCGCTACTATTAATTCATTCAATAATCATCAATTATCAATAAACAAGTCAATTCAAATATTTCAATATAAATAAAATCAGTCATCGTTCAATCCCTTCAGTCAGCCTTTACCGTATCATTATTTCAAATTACCGCGGAGAAAGTGTCCCACATGGAAGATGCAGGCTAGCCTACCGTATGCCGCGGAGCGCTTGCATTTTCTGGATTCGACTTTCTTTTAGCGTTGAAGAAGTTTCCTCGACGTTCACGTCACTTTTTTCTTCCATTCCTTTCATGCATTCATCTCTTTACTAGGCGCACGTGTCTAGTACTCATCATAATAGCCGAGCACATCGTTTGCGGGTTATTTCATCGTGTTTCCACTCATTTTCCGTCACATTTCACCTCTCATCATTTCATCGTTCAGGCCCGTAGCTAGGGCATCATCTCTTCCTCCATCCCACTCAAGACGCACACCGCATCTCGAGCTTGGGCATCATCATTCTACTCACCAACTCCTGCCATCACAGGTACATTCTTTCACTCTGATCAATCAATAGCCCACCAATCAACCCTATTCCCATCGTGTGATCTACCCCATTCTTTCGTGTTTTTCCCTTGTAAATCACAGTAAATAAAGCGTATTTATTATCACCACTCGTCCTTTGCATACCATAAAGGGATTCTAACAATAGAATTTTCCATAGAATCTTTTGCAAATCAAGTGACGCAAATCAATGTTTATTAGTCTGCATTTATATCAAAGGTGTATGAAACATGAAAATGCCTGCAAATTGTATAGCAATCGTATAATGGGAATCGAGCGTGCACTTAAAGACTTTGTAGACAACAAATATTTTGTCAGAATGCCGACCAAGTCAATTAATCAAGAGCGACGAAATTAATGAGAATAAACCCTTGCATTTTTTTAAACAATTTACGAACTCCTATTTAAATTGATCTAATAGACTTAGTGCATACCACAGTTCGTTGTATTAGCATTAGAGTTCTCTTGTTGGAAAATTTTCCGGAAATCCAATAACGAGAACAGAGGGTTTTCTCTCCTCATCAATTTTCCAATAACGGCCTTTGTTCGACCTCATTTTCCAATAGCTTATTGGAATTCCAATAAGGGCGATCGCGAACTGATTCTTCAATATCATTTTGGCCGAACGATTTTCGAGGTTGTGGTCTTCACACAAATCAATCAATTCAATTGAGTTTCACAAACCTGTGACTCATTCCGTTAATGGAATTCCATTAGCTTATTGGAAATCCAATAAGAGGTCATTTCCAATAGGCAACCGCCTCATTTTCGATCGTTATTGTAAAATGAGGGGAGAGGAACCATTTTCCAATAACGATTTTTTTCCAACAAGAGAACTCTAATTAGCATGGATGGAATCACATCTTGGTTATGAGTGGAATTCCGAGTATTTCCATCGCTTCTTCCATGGTCCTCTTTGTGAGATGGAGCAGTGCCAGTCTACTCGTAGCCAAGTTCTCTTCACATCCTTTCACTCTAAGAGTAACTCCTGCCTTGTCCGTTTCTCTCGCCACAGCGAGCAGTGCGTTCACAAGAACGTCAGATTCCATCGACTGAGAAGCGGAGACAGCCGACGAGTGGAGAGAAAGAAGGGACGAGATGAGCGGAATTGCCGACGACTCTTCCAGAATGGGATACTCTGTGAGGCAAAGAGTTGAGCGAGAGGTGAGAGAGACATACGAACTATGGTTGGCTATTCGGAACAGAAAGGGGGGATGATTGGGATATCGCAAATCTGCTTCCAATTGTAGACCCTATTAAGAACCATGCACCCCCTCCATCAGTTCTCGATTCGTCTCTTCGAGGGAGCACAATTGGGCGTATTGCGAGAGAAAGTAGAGTGCATTGGGTGCCTTGGGATCGAAAGAAAGCCTACCACTGCAATTCTGGTTCATTATCGTGCAGGAAAAAGAATTCAAATATATATTTCAATCTTGTTTTGGACTCATACAAGAATTCCGTCTGCCCTAGACGAAATAGTAGTCCGTAATCATACAAATATTAACCAACCTGAACAGATGCGTGGAATCCCTCTTACTTCTCAACTCATGGATGACAAGCGATAGAAGTGCCAACTTCGACGCCGTATCTTCCCTTTCGCCTGAGAAGGTAATGGATATTATTAGGGTGTCCCATAAGTTTCCGGACATTATAAGAGGGACTTTTTCAGTCAGTGAACATATGCTTGGCAAAGTGCGAAAAATCGAAATCGCCCTAAATGTGCCCACATGTAGTACTCGATGAACAAAGCTCGGGTGCCACATCCGGAGTGTTCTAGATCGCTCTCTGCGAAATGGGACACACTTGTGTCAGAAAGTTGAAATTTCGAATTTTGTCATTTCGAAACCGATTTGAATCACTGATGTCTCAAAAAATCGCTAATATTCCATTGATTATATGTTACAAATTCTAGAATGATCGGGCATCAACTCGTGAAGAAACAGCGAAAATAATATTTTGAAAATTGTTAAATAATTCAGATGGCTATCTAGAGCGGCACACTTACTATTCACATAAAAAATAAAAAGAAATTAAAAATACAGTTTGTGAGAAACCGTCAAAAATGTTTAAAAAGTCAGTTCTCGATCATCCCGAAACTACCGTACTCTAGTGGCGAGAGAGTCTGCATAATGGAGAGACGATTACACGGATGGCAGGATTACTGTATTTCAACGGTAGCAGGATTACCGTATGTCTGTCTATATACATTCCAGAATGTGCGGCCTCTATTGTGCCACTACGGGTTGATTGGAATCATTTGGTGTATCTACAATATCAGTGTTACAGTAGTTCAGACTACGGGAGCCGAGAAATTAAAGCTGACACCGTCTTAATGGTGTGATTCATGTAACCTTAGGAAGATGCAACGAAATCTACCGTAGAAGTTCAGTAATCCTGCAATGCGTGCAATCGTCTCTTCATTCTGCACACTCTCTCGCCACTAGAGTACGGAAGTTTCGGGATGATTTAGAACTGACTTTTTAAACATTTTTGACGGTTTCCCACAAACTGTATTTTTAATTTCTTTTTATTTTTTATGTGAATAGTAAGTGTGCCGCTCTAGATAATAATGCAATAAAAAACGTATCTACCCACCCATCTGAATTAATTAACAATTTTCAAAAAATTATTTTCGCTGTTTCTTCACGAGTTGACGTCCAATAATTCTAGAATTTGTCACTTCTAATCAATGAAATATTAGTGATTTTTTGAGACATCAGTGATTCAAATCGGTTTCGAAATGACACAATTCGAAATTTCAACTTTCTGACACAAGTGTGTCCCATTTCGCAGAGAGCGATCTAGAACACTCCGGGTGTGGCACCCGAGCTATGTTCATCGAGTACTACATGTGGGCACATTTAGTGCGATTTCGATTTTTCGCACTTTGCCAAGGGTATCTACAAATATGTTCACTGAGTCAAAAAGTCTCTCATAAACATTTTGCTTTCTAAGTTAGATATCTAATCTAACAACATTCTACCACAGACTATTTGAAAGTGTGTGATTCTACTTTCACTATAAATAATTAGACTAGCATAGCTGGTTCTTTTGGAGAGTGCTACATATATTTGAACAAAATATAGCAAAATCCAAAAAATGATTTTTTTTGAATTATTTTGCTAATGTCTGTGAGTTGAAATGCAATTACAGTCTTTAATTAATACACACACCTATTCAATAATTGCAGGCACATTTCTGTTATCTGGATTTGCTTTGCTTGATCGAGAGGAAATTTTGCTTTTTTGCAAAGTATCTTCAAAGGCATTGCTTGGTTACGTTCTAAAAACAACCTGAAGAGGTTGAGAAAATCTTATCATCACTTTTAAAGTTGTTTTTGATACAAAAGGTTAGCGAAGGTCTAAAATATGCTCGAAAATATACAACTAACCCTAAAAGTGTAAACTTGATTTTCGATTTTTTCCATTTTCCTGCTACTGGAATAACAGTACAACCGATGCTAATATATTAGTATATACACAGCAAGATATTGATTACACCACACACATCTGGCTCTCCTAGAATCTCGCGGACAAGTTGCAAAAAAGCAAAACGAAGTGCTCAAAAAATTAGAATTTTCGAAGATCGCATCATCACTATGATATGTATGCATCGGATAATGGAAAAGCACTTTCAAACAGCCTATTCCCCGCATTTTGCATTTCGGGCTTTGCGGGAAAATTCAAAATCGTAATCCCTTTGTCTACCCTTTCTGGAGAGAACAATGGGTGTCAGAACGCTGTGGCCACAAAATCGGTCGGTTTTGGGATACCGTGAACACTAAAATTATTAAAAACTACTATCCATTATCCAAAATCTGGGAGTTTTTGCTGCCATCTGGAATGGTGTCCGCCTATTATATTGAGAAGGGATTAGTCCTCACTCGGGGATAGTTCAGTAAATGACTTAGCACGGTACTCCGCAGCCAATTCCTTCCCATTCTTCAATATCGTATCCACTACTACCGTCTGTCCGAGCCTCCAATCAATAGATCAAATCAATCTACGGTACGCTCACTCTCACCCAGACATTAGGCCCGTCGCTTTAGCGTAGCTTATATGAGTGATCTTGGCTGCGAGATCCTCATGTCCAAGCAGTTCCATCATTCTCTTCAAGCTCTTGAAGTGATTTCTAGCCGATTCTCGTTCGACACAGATGTACCTCAAGAACATAGATAAAGGTGCATCCCATCTTCTGGGCTCGCGGGAGAACACTGCTAGGCCAGTGCCAATTTGGGCTGATTCAGCCTGGTGTGCCCACATTTCGACAAACCTATTTATTTAGAACCTAAAGAACATAGTGAAGAGTAATTGAAAAAAGAGGAATCAATCGTGAAAATACTCACTGGTCGGCATTGTACAGCGCATTTCTGTGGATGAGTGACGTAATGTCTCTGGAAAGGAAAACTCTTCAGTGCATTTAACGAAAACTACCTCGTAAGATATTTCGTGGCCTCATCACTACCGCTCTATCGAATGAAACCCTCTCCATCCTTTATGATTGTCCCTTCCCCATCGATAGAAATAAATCCCTTTTGAAGTAGATGAGAGACCAGCGATTGAGTTCGTCCCGCGACTTCTGATTCCTTCATCCAACTAAGGAAACCATTAGAGAAGGAACACAGAGGGACAATCACCTGTTGAATTGACAGTCGAACATGGAATTAAAGTGATTTAGATAATTCATCACGATTCGCCCGATTTCCTTCCATTGTTTCACCTCTTCGTTCTCTGTTTCTTCTCTATATTACGACTATTAAAATAGAAAAAAATATCAATACTCACTCCTCATACATCTGTACCATCCTTTTGTAGACATTTTGAACTTCTTCCCTGCAGTTATTGAATTATATCACCACCACTGTCGTACCGTACTTGAGTTTTCTATGTTCCTTCTCTAATTCATCAGATGCCATTATTTCGTTAGGTTCCATGTAGCAATTAGCCAGAAGTCGCACTTTCTCTCCATCTCCAATAGAATTCCAATGGGAATCAGATGAACGCACCTCAAATTAGGTAAAGGCAAATGTTCACCCAGTCTTCAAGACTAGACTACGCTCGCGGAAGAACACTGCCAGTGATAATTTGGTGGGATTCAGTCCGCAGTGCCCACCTTTCGCCAGACCTATTTGTCTCTAGTCAAGACTACCAATTCCCCGTCCATAAAGGGTATCAAACACCTATACATCTCGAATTACCAAAATGTAATGTATTTACTGTTCGCGGTGCCCACTGAGAGTGTTGATAAGATATCTCGAACAATTAAATTCTAATAACGACAATTCAAAGGAAATTTCGCACAATTTTTTTCAAATTTAAGGTTTTGTGATTTTCTTGTTATTATTATTAGATTATTGATAAATAAATTACAGAAAAATTAGTTCGAAATGTATTGTTCGAGATGTCTGATCACCCGGAGAGTTGATGTAGTCAAAGTACTCACTTTTGGCCAATAAGCCATAATTATAGTCACTTGATGACCAAAATCTCCGAGACAGGTGATAGAGTGAACATCTTGACCAATGGCTGAATTTAACTGCAATACCTAATTCATTTACATTTTCTATTAAACGTTACCAAACCTTAGCTATGTACCGCCCAATTAGCGTAGACCGTAGATGTGCTACATGGATTCGCTTCGTAAAATCCAGGGCTGAGTAGTCGACAACGATTTTCTACATGAGTTAATACAGTGCACGCTAAGCAAAATAAAAATCTCATACCTGTGCTCTAGGGTTAGCCATTTTCAGCAGTTGTAGCAATCCATGTTGCCTCAGTTGAGATAACGAAACTTTGTTCGAGTTGGCATTCAACGGAAATCCGCACGAATTGAAGAATTTGGTTTGATCTGCAAACGCAATTGAACCAAATTACTCCAAAAGAAGTGAAAGTTTTTACATTTGAATTTATCATTTAAAAGTTTATATTTTAAGAACTTGGATCGATTTGAACAAGTTATTGAAATTTACGTCAAGAAACATACCTTTCTCAGTGGCTCTTCGTGGTATGAGAACATTCGAGCGCACTTTCTTTGACGTTGTGATAGAAGATGCAGAGAAAAACCGAGACCATTGCTAAAGTTGGAAAACATTTTCACAAACTGATTGAGGCCAACCTTATTAGTGATATTCCGGCTGGGATGGAAGTGTAGGTTGTTGGTTAGCAAGCGAGAGACGAGTTGACGACCAATCAGAGACATTGCTTAATTAGACATGAACGATACGGAACACCCGTGCAATTATTATGAATTTGCGTGCCTGACCACTCTCTCTTTTTTTGCATCATATTCTCTCCCACTCATAGTTTCATGATCAGGACGCGAGCAAATTCGAATAATTTGGCGGGTGTCTTGAGTAAAACAAATTAAATGAGCTTAGTGGAACAGTCAATAACCGACGCGTTCAAAATAATGAAAAAAACATTTGCAAATTAAAAAGCTTATCTAAAACCCGGGAAAACTAGAAAAAATCGAGGCCTTATTATGACGGCGGCAGCCTAGCATGGAAACTGGCCCACATTACTTTCCATACGATCACAGATATTTAGTATATCGTAACCTCCCCAGCAGTAAAACCCTTCAATAGACGGCTGCTATCTTGTTCTGGTTGGTGAGACGAAGACATCTCTAGAGGTAAGGGAGATTCATGCAGACTAATAAGAAGGCACGTAAAGTAATAGACATCTTGGAATTGAATATTCTCGAACAATTAAAAGAAAGGCATGGCCATCTTAAATCTTTCATACGGCTCCCTTAATCCCTGATGTCATTCGAAATTCCATCTTAACGCGTGCTTTTCAAGCCCCATCAAGTCATGTATAGATATCTCACATCAACGAATATCTTTCCAAACACAAGAATTGACGAACATCGAACTTTATTGGTATGCATGAATCTCAAAAAGATGTGAAACTGTAAAATACTCGCAAATCGTACAGCATCAAGTCTTACTTCAGTCGCAGATCATGAATGATAGCATAGTACGGTAATATTCTCAACAAAAAAATATTTGATCGATAAAAGGAGGGGAGCTTGATCCAATCACTCTCTATCTTGCAAATGTTCGTGGTCTCAAAATGTGATTTCTAAAGAAACAGTGACGAACGAACAAAATAAAATACATCAAAGTGAATGTGAGAATGGATTAGGCACGTTTCTTAATGATAATAGGATCTTTTTTCACTCCTCCAGTTGCAAAACAAATTAGTATCGGTAAACCCTTGTAAGGAAGCCTCTGAAAATCAATGAATTCATAACTATCTGATTACACAGTAATTTCGTGGAATCTAGTGTTTTCAACAAATATAATTTATAAAAATGCTCACCCGTCTCCTATATACCGCCTGTTCTTAGAAAGAGCAATGTTGAAACTTTCCTCGTCTTCACATTCGACGAGGGCTTGTCCAGATGGCTTACCATTACGTTTATACCACAATTCAACTTTCTTTATTCCTTTCCCTCCGAGGAATTTGGAAACTTCGTTCTCTGTGGCACTGCGCAGTAAATAATGACAATGAATGGGAAATTCGATATCCACTGCAACGCAAATGTACCAATTTAAACAATAATGGCAAATACTGCACCCTTCGGATACATTGAGATAGACTCCTCGAGAGAACCATTCTTCTCTTCCTCTTCAGCCTTAGTCATATGAACTGACGACGTCCGGAATACCATGACGGGCCTGCAAATACATAATTAAATTCATTCAAACAATCTAAATATTGTAACCCAGAACTTAGGTCTGGCCGGTTCAATCATTACGAACTAAAACCACTGCAATAGGGCGTTTCGGGTTCTTTATACATGAATCTTTGCATGAATTTTCTCTCCAAGACGTTAATCTCTTCTCCAGATCGGGCATAGATTTCGCGTATCAATTTCTGATTCTTTCCCATCTGGTGCATATTGTTGCCCTGTATGATTGCATTTATATCTCAGTATTTGAGAGGGTAGGCCACCATAAAACTCATTAAATTACTATCCTGTTTCCCATCCGCTTTTCGTCCTTAAGCAGAGCATCAGAATAGCTTTCTTCGTCTTCAAATTCTACGATGGCTCCATTCCGATCGCCACGGCATCTTGTTGCGAATTGAACGCGCTTTATTCCTTTGCCTCCGAGAAATTCGGCTTCTTCGTGGCGGTGTACGGTATACCATGACACCGGACGAAGAATTCGCTCTGCTCTGTAACCCCAGTAAACCAATTTAAATGAAGAGAGGTGAAACACCACCTATACAATATAATATACTATTTACAAAAGTTTATATATGAAGAGTTTGGCTCAATTTGACAAATGTATTGCAATTCATTGCAAGCGACGCACCTTTCTCAGTGGTTCTTCGTGGAATGTGTTCGATGAGAACATTCGAGTCCACTATCTTCTTCGTTGAGGCAGCAGCGGATGCAGAGATAAACCGATGCCATTGCTGCAAATATTGAAACATTCACTCAAACGGATTTAGGACAACCTGGTTTCTGATATTATTGTATAGATGGAGGCTCAGTTGGTTAGTGAACAAGCGAGGGATGAGTCGCCGAACGAAAAGAGCCATTTCTAAGTTTAAGATGTCAAACACCCGTGTAATTATATGAATTTGTGCGCGAGTCTGCTCGCGCCCACGCTAATATTTCGCATAATACTCTCTCACTCATATTTACGTGATCAGGACGCGAGGAAATTCGAACATTTTGGCGGGTGCTGGGTGACATAAAAAAAAGTAAATGAAGTGGGCTAATTGTATGTGGAAGAGCTCAAAAAATGCGCGCAAAAGAAATATAAATTAGGAGTATTATCTGAAAGAAACAATAGAAAAAGACGAGGCGTTGCGAGAATGGAGGCGGGCTAACAGCTACTGCAAGACTACTCTAGATTCCCTCTGCACTCCCTCTTTGTCTACCGTACCCCATCCTACAGTATACCACTTCAACAGTAGGCTGCTCTCTTGTGCTGAATTGTGAGTCTGAGCTCTCTTCAGAGAGAATGGAGAGATCGCAAATCATCAGAGTGGTCTTGCACATGATAATTTTTGAAACAATCAATAGTCTCTTATGGCTACGCTGATGAATTCCATTCGAAATGCAATCATAGCACATGTTTGTCAAGCCCATTACGTCTAGTACACATATCGAATAGCAATGATACACAATAAGTGATGTAAAACAAACTTTATCAGTCTGCATGTATCTCAAAAGCATGTGAAACTGTAAAATACCCGCAATTTGTATAACATCTAGTCTTACTTCCATCACAGATCCTGAATGATAGCAGAGTACGGTGGGTGAGAGATTCTAGAGTGTACGGTAATAATCTCAACAAATTCTATTCGATCGATAAAGGGGGCGGAGCTTGGCCTAATCGCTCTCTATCTTGCAACTGTTCGCGGTCTCCTTGCAGTTGGGGTACACCTGAAAAGAAGTCTTTTGGAATAGTGATTGTTACACGCCGACTATAGGAGTTTGGAGTCTCTAGTCTCTAGTTCTCTAGGAGTCTCTAGGTGAGTCTCTAGGAGTTCGACGTCATTCATGCAATTGTTACTGGGATAATATAGTCAATTCAATACACGCACTTGATGAAGCCGGGAACATTATGGTTCAAAATTTCTGTTTTGCTTATCTATAAAATTTAGCTGTTCGCTGCACATATCTGTGTGGCTATCTGTGAATCCAAAAATGGGAATTTTGGTAAGTGGTTCAGTCAACTAATCAAGAACCAGCTCTCGCAATCGATATTCTACCGTACCTCAAGAGCGGGATGTTCCAGATCGCCTCTGTTGCCTCCACTCGACTTCGCGTGGATTGAGAGGCCCTGAAAAAAAATCAGTTCATGATTCATGCAATCAATCGATAATCTCTCACCTCGCCAAAGTTTTTCACACAGACACATCGCTTATGGTTCATTGCTGGATCGAGATAGAGCCTAAAAAGCAGTTATCAATCCGCTCAGAGCTCATATGATATGACTAAATATCGTAGATCGAATCAATGATCGATCGATAACCTCCTACCGTATCTCTCCAATCTACCATATACCTCGGCAGTCCACTCCACTCTCGTTCGATACCGCCACTTCGCTTCGTGCACCACACACGACCGCCCGAGTCCTGCGTGGAAGAGCAATTAACTACGGTTTTGGTGGGTTACGGTACTTATTAGTTGATTTATCATTCGTATTTCATCATTTTCTATCATTATCATTTGGTATTTTCGAGATCTATCACATTTACTGAATCAGTGAAACCAGAAATTCGCTGCAACACAATCGAAATGTTCAATTGAGAAAGTATTACCAAAGAAAATTTCTCGCGTTGTGCCACTACCAGTTTCTATTTGTTCTATTTCCACACTTCGCATGCATACCGTACTCTCTACCGCACCTTGTGTCGCATCCCTACCGTAACCTCTACCGTACCTTGTGCCACTCGGAGTTGCAGGGAGGGAACACCTCTGCTTCTGCTGCTTTCGCCTCTCGCCACTCAGTCGCCGCTTGCACCCGTGACAGGAACTGCAATCAATCGATAATTGATCGATAATGTATAATCGATTGAATATTGAGCAGACACATTTGTAATTTGTTACTCAAAGAGAGCAGAAATGTAATGTATCGGTAAGGCTATTTTCGTTCCAGGGTAGTACGAAGATAGAACATATACAAAGAGAAATGCTGGCTGCCAAAATGAGGAGATCATTGGAAATGTTTTAGAAAGGTGATCACCAGTTTCAGGCTCACTTAAAGAATAATGAAAAATCCGAGAACAACAATCGGAGAGCTTTATGCCTAGAGACCGTAAGCTCCGCCCACTTGGAGGGAACTCAGTTTTGCGCAAAACCTGCGCCGAGAAATGACTCCGCGAATACTTAACCATTTCCGGCGATCAAGGTCGCATTCGAAAGGTCTTGTAGTCCTTTATAACATATGCTGGGCGCAGCTGGATCGGATGGGTCTTAATAGGTAAAAATCGGTAAAATATAGCGAGAGGTGTTGAAATGGAACGTTATTTAGGGAAAAGGAAGGGTTCTGGCATTCGTATACTGATGCGCCTTGGATATGATATGAATAAAGCATTTAGACGATTTTTAAAGAAAAGAAATCGAAATTCGGACGCTTCTCCTGCTTGTCATTTTCGTTCAACGATTAGGGGCACGCGCGTTGACTGATTGCAAAGTGGCGGAGTCAGATCCCACTCTTTGTCACCCGGCGCGTGCAGAGAGCAGCGCTCCTACGACAGAGTGCGGCTGCCTCGCCTTAACGTCTTGCCTCACTGGGGTGAGGCGCAACCAGGAAAGGGCGAAGCTATGCCCAAATTTTTGATGTTTTGAAGAGGAAAGGGTGGGAATAAACTCCGCCCCTCCCTCCCTGGTCTCGCTTTTCTGCCGTTCTCTGTTGACTTCTTTTTGCGTACTTACTGAGCTCTAGCACGATTCTGAGATAAGATATCGACCAACGGTCAAAAGCATGATCTTATTTGGACCCCAGCGGATAGTTTGAGCATAGTTAGGGTGACATAGCTTCATTTCGGCTATACCACTTGTGGTCTCTATTTATGCCTTCAAAAAAAATCACAAAAATACGTGATAGTAGAGGCAGTGTTGCTGCAGTGGGAACAGATTTGCGGTACTAGGTCGAATGAGAACATAACGGATGAGAACTAAAAATAATACTCCGTAGTTTTTTCGCAGAAGACTTTTTGACAGTGTGGGAACCGAATGTGAAAGTACTGGAGAAGTGTACTTTTCCTTTTCTCATCCGGTGGTTCTCATCCGATCTGGTACCCAGATTACGAGGTAGCAAGCAGACTATCGCACTACGGTAACCTACCGTACCCCTCTCCTCACTCACATTGGTCATCTCATCGGTCGGATTCCCCTCTGCGTCGTAGTACCGACCGGCGACCACACCCACCAGTTTGTAGTCCTGGAATTGGCTATATTTATTCGGTTTGAACAATTACGGATTTACATGGAGGATTTAAGATTCATCCTAAATTTCGGTAGCTCCATTAAAAGATATATAATATTCAACTTTGTATTAATCTGACAATCGATGCCTACAGTATATCTTTCAGTAATTAGATCAAGGGGTGGATCGATCATTCCATGGACAATCACCCTCTGGCAACAGTATACCTTCTCATAGAATGCGACCCAGTCCCGTATTCCGAGTATGTCCTCGTGACTCAGCCCGTCGACATCATCCCTCAGGCCAGAAGGAGAGAAATCTCCCGAGACGAAAGCACGAGTAGCGTCCCGACCGGAAAATGGAGAAGAGGGTTACGGTATTCATCGACTGTGTTACATAAAGTATAGTAAATTTATTGATAAATCTCTTTTACCGGGTTAGAACTGATACCATTGAAAATTTCGATCCACTGCAATTTAATATCACCGACTGAAACACAATATTGCCTATATGGAATTTTTTTTTCTCCAAAAAAACCTTCTGATCGAAATGCACAACGCTGCTTAAATCATTTATAGAAACAGCAAAACGATATCACAGTTCATATAATGGATGGAATCAATTTTCTACGCAATTTGCAATACGTTGTGAACTCGGAGAACTCTCAATGAAGATCGCCTATTGAAACCGGATTCCTGCTATTTCAAATATTAAAAATTAAAACTTCAATACTCTATTAAATAGTGCCGGTAATACCAAATCAGTTGAAATCTTAAAAAGTTAATAACTGAATTAATCATGAACGAACCGGCGAAAAATGAGTATCCTCCGCCCTTGCCGTAGTGCTTCTTGCCCTTGTCCACGTCGTACACCCTGAAGAGGAATTTCAATCGTGACTTTCCTTTCTCAGACTCTCTCTCTGTCAGTCAGCCAGAGAGAGAGAGAGTGTGTGTGAAAGAAAGCAGTGGTCGATAAGTAGGTCCAAAATGGTAAAACGTACCCGGTTTTGGAGTTCGGGACAGTGCAAAAGTAGAAAAAGTGGGGGTACGACATTTGCGCAACGGAGCGCCATTCGCTTGAGAGTTGGCATATCTACTTGGGAGTTGTTTCATTGTTATCAGTATGCTATGTCATACCTTTGCATATATAAATCTTGTTACCAGGCGATATTGAGTTTCAACGTATAGAGGTTCATGGAAATCCCCAAACCATGAACCCCGGGTCGTTGATTTCGAGTGAAACTCAAGATCGCCTTTAAACGAGAATTGTATATGCAAAGGTATGGCGGCGCATACTGATAAAAATGAAACAACTCCCAAGTTGATATGTCAACTCTCAAGCGAACGGCGCCCCGTTGCGCAAATGTCGGTTGCGCAAATGTCGTACCCCCGAAAAAGTAGTGCCCAGTTTTTACAATTTTTGTGACCTGCCCTTTCGACCACTGTTTCTCAGAATCTCTCATTGTTAGACAGCCAGAGAGAGAGAGCGTGAAAAAAAAACTCCTAAGCCTTTCTTGCTTCTCGACTAGAATGAGTCAAAAAAACTTTTTTTTCACAAAACGGTTCGACGGATTACGTTGGCGGCCAACTTTGACGAAAGTACCGCTCGTGAAACATGTGTCCACCATCGTCCGTGATTGGACAAGATATTTCACTACCTTACTCGGGCAATTCTAAACACTACGCTAACTTTAACCGATGTGTAAGTGTATTTTAACCGACAAGGGAGCGTGCTAAAACCAGGGCATCATGCTGCTCACCTTCCCACAATGGCGAGGTAGACCGGACGAGAGGCGCGCGATCCGTCGAAGAGCGAGAGCTGCTCGGGAGTAAGCACGTTGATGCCTGCAGAGGGGAGAAGGGGTAACGGATAGAACGATTAGACGAAATGGATTACTAACGGGTAAGATAATCATTTTTTTTCTAATTGTCTGATTGTTTACAGGGCAATCCCTTCTCCAATTGAATGCGCAATTTGACCTGATACAAGAGTTATGCTTGAAACTTCAAAAATCGAGGTGATCTTTCTTCGACGCAGAAAATGCAGGGATAGTTTCCAGGTTTTATGAAAGGTGCATGAGAAGAATGATAAGGACTAAACAATTCTTTGACAATAGGTTAGCATCAAAAACCTCATTAACCTACCCCAACACTAGCTTCTAAAAACATCATTTGGGGCACAATATCATCATGCACATGGATGACATATATCAAAGAATTCTAACAGCATCCTTCAAATCCATTAGCGTTCACAATGAGCCACTCTGGGCCGAGATGGAGTGATGAATGGGAATGATCAAAGTGAGGCGAAACCCTTTTATCATTCCCTTCTGGTCTACCTGCATTTCCAGCAGGTGAACAGAACCATGAAAAGATTTTTTGATCGTATATGATATATCTTCTCATTTTTATTTATTTTTCGTACGATGCAGCGGCTTATCGGAGACTCCGGATCAGTCCTACTGAACAACTTCCGTTGAAACCCCACACTTCAAAGTGTTTCTGATCTAATTTCCTCCCTATATCACTCATGGGCGAACATAACGTTCAGTATTTTCTGCGCATAAAATATTTTTGTTTCCTTTCCAGACTAATTAGCT
The DNA here is from genome assembly GCA_036245805.1 of Pristionchus mayeri. Taxonomy (NCBI): domain Eukaryota; kingdom Metazoa; phylum Nematoda; class Chromadorea; order Rhabditida; family Neodiplogasteridae; genus Pristionchus; species Pristionchus mayeri. The sequence continues at coordinate 35,068,716 of BTRK01000003.1, forward strand.
TCAACGTTTTTAAGTGAACTAACTAACTACAACTCACCCTCATTCCCGGGTGCTCGGATCAGATCCTGATCACACTCATGAGCTAACATAATTTTCAGTATTTTCTTGGAATTCTCTCTTTAAAAAGAGTGACTCACCCTGATTCCCTTGTGCCCCTGATCTCACTCATGAGCTAATATAAAAATCAGTATTTTTTAGACTTCTTTCTCTAAAAATGTGACAGCTAGATGTTCTTCGCGTAGCCAAGGGGGAGTACAAGAGGTGATCTCATCAGCTTTTATCTTGCTCGAGACGTTTCGGGCTCACCGCCCATCATAAAAACTGCAACTCACCCTCATTACCGGGTGCTACCAGGGGGTCGAAAGTGGCTCCCTCTGCCATGCTCCTCTTGCTCTTCTTCAGGGGCGCGGAGAACGTCTCGCCCACCCAAGACTGCGCGTACTCCAGCTTCGATCGGGTGTATTCGTTCTGCAAATTATATAATTAGTTAATTAATTAACTAATTAGTTAATTAAGTTGAGGTCGTACTAAGTAGACTTTCACGAGATTCACGTTTTCAATGAAGACGTAAGATGTTTGGTAGGTGTGTGTTTCAAGGACCTAGTAAAAACAAACGAGAAAGAACTCTGCAATTAGTTTCGAGTTATGATCGATAATGAGAACAAAATCAGCGGACACCTTTTCTCTGCATGGTCTCTCTCGCTATGTCTGACTACTAGAGAGCTCGGAAATTAAGAATCTGCTAGTTTTATGTTGAGAAAAGACAATGAAAAAAAATGCTCGTGAGAAAGATGAGATAACGGGCAAACGGTCAACCTGTCAAATTCTCGTTTCAGTCTCAATATACATTCGGAACGGAACCGTTGTAAACGATCCGTGCTCTACCGGTACCATTAAAACAATCGAATAACTAAATTTAGGAAATCGCTCTATATATATTTTATCTACGCTCGAATGCGCAACGAGATGCGATACAGTATATGAGGCCGTTTGCCTAAGAATCGAGCAAGACTCGGCACAGCCAAAATATGTCGATTCTCTAAAAGTCTGGGCGTTGGGGTTATCGAATGTGCTGAAAACGATGAAGACATTCATTTTGCCCCCAGAGCCCTCGTTGGCTCCAGACGTCTGTTGTGAATATTAGTAGCGAGCAATCCGATCCTGAATCGCATTATCCGAAGTTTCAAAGACGGCTCTGATGCTCCCCACGTAAGCGCAAAATTGATTGTCAGCGCAGGATAGTGGCTAGTTCGTTTATGTTTCATTCGCTCTGCATAATTCTCGCTTCTTTTTGGGGGTAAATTCGATACAGTTTCCCTTTGCGAGCGCAATATCTTCGTGGTGGGACTCCCTAGCATTCATTCCTGCTACTCCTTCTTTAATTAACTGGATAGAGGCAGATGAAAAACAACTTATTTTAAACTATCGGAAGAAGTTAGAAAAACTTCTGTAACACCGTACATTATATGAGGACGTTTGCCTAAGAATCGAGCAAACCGAATGGATTTGGCACAGCCAAAAAATGCCAATTCTCTATAAGTTCGTTTTTTGTGGTAATCGAATGTGCTGAAAACGATGGACACTTTATAATTTTATGCTGATTACGCCTGTCTACTTTTTCACGAAATATAAACATAAATTTTAAAAAATCAACTTTTTTATATGTCCAAAGTCGGCTGAGTGAGTTACATGGTTGGATTCGCCGTGACGAGAGGATTCAGAATCTGCATTTTCGTCCATTTTGCGGCCGCGAAACCGAAAATTGAAACCTTTTAGTTAACGAATTCTGAGGAAAACGACACTTCCTCTCGCCTTTCCTTCCCCTCCCTCCCCACTGGCAGTTTACGACTAGGGTTGTCAAAATGAAGAGGTTGGGGGAGAATGAAGAGGCCTTTTATTGCTCTCCATTTCCCCTCTTCATTGAAAAGGGTGCGGTGTGGGGATGTATCTCGAGAACGCGTCAATATTTTATCGTTAAATTTCGACAATCACATACCATCAACGAGATACGGAATATTGTCCACAAATTGGGAAGCTCTAAGCTTGGGTTCATACGAACGTATCAAAATAAGGGGATCCTACATCAACTAGCCAATACCGGGAGTCTCCCACACAACAGATACGCATATCTGCTATCTTGCGGAAGAAAGAAATGGGGTTGGACAATCAACAATTGAACAACATCATCCTAAAAGAGGGGGCGACCTAGTGGGGGGGGGGGGGGGGGGGGGGCGGACTGATCAGTTGTACCCAGACCAGTGGGATGGGGTGCGGTTGGGGGGGGGGTTAGGGCATATTCGGAGAGGGTAGAGAGAAGAGAATCAACAGGCAGAAACTCATGATCGAGATCTTGACTGAGCCAAGAGGATAGTTCCCGATGGTTTAGAACAAGCCCGGGGGTCCTTCCCCAAACCCGCCTGTTCTTTGGAATGAGGTGGCAGGGATTACTGGGTACAAGAAGATCCTAGCGAGATCTTAGACAAAAGAAAAAAAAGGGATTCATCTCACGCCCGTGGATCCTCGATCCTGCAATCACATACAGAAAGTGGTCAAAAAAGGAAATGGATAAACAAAATCACTCCCCTGGTCTACTTCTTCTTCAACGACATCCTTCGATAAGGCCATCCGTTTCAACTGTCACGAGAGCTTCCGCGTTTCTCAAAAATCAAGAATCAAAATAGACAACGCCCTGGACAATCAAAGATAGACTATAGGATCAAAAAGCTAATAAAATATCGATGAAAACGTACCTCTTAGTGATTGGGCGGAACATCGTGACAAGTACAGTAGCAGTGCAGCGATTAGAGGTTGAAATAGATATGAATATCAAAGACCAAAGAACAATGGACAATAAATAAACAGCTATTAGAATGAAATAATAATAAACCAAGATCAAACGGACTTCTCTGTGGTTCGAGAGACACTGCGACAGGAGTAAAGAACGACGGACGGACGAGTAGGAAGAAGCCTGAAAGATGAAAGATCACTCACTGACGTCAAATTTCTAAGCAAAAAGCGTCAACTCTCTATGCCACAATCACTCTAATGAAACAGATGAAAAAGATCACGACAATCCTGCTCTCTGCACTGCTCGGCCTGACTTTTCCGATCCGGAGGGCAGTTCCAGGGGAGAACAACGAGAACAGACGACACGACTAGGCACCAGCAGTGGAGAAGTGAAAATACGAAAATTATCAACAAAAATACAGATAAACATAAAAAACAAACAGCCAAAGGGAAGGAAAGGAAGGGGAAGACTGCACGAGCCGACTATGGCTCGTCATCTCTCCCGGCCATGTAAATGACCCTTTGGTCGGTATGCATCGATCCAGTCTTAGGCTAAATCGCCATACAAATCGGCATCGATTAGGCTTCGTTCTTGTGGAAAAACGTGACGGCTCTTCAATGAACTCCCTCCCCCTCTTCATTGAAGAGGGCACCGATCACCTCCTCTTCAATGAAGAATGACGCCGCGCAGATCGACTGTGGAGAATGAAATGAAGTCTTCATTTCACCTCTTCATTTTGACAACCCTATTTACGACCCCCTTCCCATCTCTCGCGTACCCCTTTTCTCGCCCTTCTCTTGACGTTTCCCCCAGAATTCGTTAACTAAAAGCTTTCAATTTTCGGTTTCGCGGCCGCAAAATGGACGAAAATGCAGATTCTGAATCCTCTCGTCACGGCGAATCCAACCATGTAACTCACTCAGCCGACTTTGGACATATAAAAAAGTTGATTTTTTAAAATTTATGTTTATATTTCGTGAAAAAGTAGACAGGCGTAATCAGCATAAAATTATAAAGTGTCCATCGTTTTCAGCACATTCGATTACCACAAAAAACGAACTTATAGAGAATTGGCATTTTTTGGCTGTGCCAAATCCATTCGGTTTGCTCGATTCTTAGGCAAACGTCCTCATATAATGTACGGTGTTACAGAAGTTTTTCTAACTTCTTCCGATAGTTAAAAATAAGTTGTTTTTCATCTGCCTCTATCCAGTTAATTAAAGAAGGAGTAGCAGGAATGAATGCTAGGGAGTCCCACCACGAAGATATTGCGCTCGCAAAGGGAAACTGTATCGAATTTACCCCCAAAAAGAAGCGAGAATTATGCAGAGCGAATGAAACATAAACGAACTAGCCACTATCCTGCGCTGACAATCAATTTTGCGCTTACGTGGGGAGCATCAGAGCCGTCTTTGAAACTTCGGATAATGCGATTCAGGATCGGATTGCTCGCTACTAATACTCACAACAGTGGTTCATTAAACTAATTGTTCGTGTTACTCAATCTTTTATATCAAAAAAGGGATAATCTCATAAGAATTAGGCCGCAGTCAATTTCTCGTTTCAACCTGATCCTATATTCTCAATAAGTCGCCGGTAAATCACTCACCTCTCGCAATCGGGCCATCACCCATGATGCCGCGTCGCTCGGGCCGACGTTGTAGAAGGAGCAGAGGAAGGAGAGGAAGGCGACCTGAATGACTCTTCAGCACACGCTGTTTGGCGCTTCTCCGATTGATGGCCACCCTTCTTCCTCATCTAGCCCACTAATTTCTAGGTGCTCCTCCCTGATTCGCGGCAGCTCAACCCCTCAAATATGGGGATGGATAGAAAATGAGATGGGGTGGCCATTAATCGAAGTAGTGATTCTCCGCTCATGATAAGGTCTTAGAATTATTGCAACTAAGGAAGGAGGAAGAGCGCTTCGCAAACAAAAGTTAAGCCGATATATCGCAATGAAGTAATAGGGAGTGGATCACCATCGAACTTTCAAAATAAATATACAACAATTACATTTCTATGAAGAAGAATAGCAAATAGCAAATGTTGGTTGATGTTTCAACAGCTAATTTTAGTCTTACGGCGTAATTCGAAGTAATAGGAATAGGTGGCACTTTTTGCACAACAATATTCACTTGCAAATACTAATCATAAAATAACAACCCAGTACAGCAAGTTGCGATTATAGGAACGTCAATATTACTAGTGAAGGAGGATGCGGGTTTCACTAGCACTTTATCAGTAATTGGCCATTGTTGATGCAATTCTTCTAGAACGGACTCAATATATTTTCGGGAAATAAACATAAAGTGAAAATCAAAGATCAAGATGTATGGTCACTTGTATGGCCGCATAGATGAGTCCCGTGGTGTAGAGACCACTCGAGGGAGGTCCACGCCGCTTAACGCCTGCGAAGATGAGATTGGCAAGACACTCTTCCTTCCGTATCTTATTGAAATTCGATCCGGGTGCTCGACGAAATTGTTTAGCTACCCAAAGAAATGTATTAATGAGTTGTTTCAAGCATCAACACCGAAGCCAATGATCAATGTAACCTTAAAATTCACAAAGTCAAGAGTGTTCGAAACCGGAATTTCACTGGTCATAATACCCAAGTCGAAAAGCGATTTTAGGTTAACTTATCAACGCGTATCCTCTCTGCTCCTTTCGCTCCTTTCAGCGCATTTTTCTGGTCTATCCTTCAGCTTGGGCACAGCTTTGACCCAAAGTAGCACTCTTATCCCAGTGACTCACTGGCAATTCTCTCCGTCGACAGTCCAATAGTGTGCCCGTTGCTGGTGCTGCCTCCTCCTCCTCCCTTGCCACTGCTGCCGCCCACACTTCCCGCCATCAGGCAGCTGAATGTGTGCAATTAATTGATTTAACCAAAATGGATAACTAAACGTTACAATGATCGTTCAGCAGATAGACCAAACTAAAGAGGACACCCTCCACAGCTTAATTAGTGCAATTAATTAATACCCGCCCGAGCCAAAATACCACCTAACCTTCTCATAAAGTCATTTCCGCACCTGGAAAGCGTTGGAAAGCGTGGAAATGACTAACGAATAAGAATAAGAATGAAAATAAATGAACAAACAACTAATTGCCATGTTACAAGGGCTGTTCGAGCGGTAGATCACACTAAAGACAACACGCGGGGACTATAAAACTCGGGGAGAAACTCGTCGGTAAAGTGCTCGCTCTTCGCTAACTCGTTTAGAACTTGCGTGCGTTCAAAAGGCGACAACTCGTAATTCACGGCGATTTACGGGCGGGAAAGAGGGAAAGAGTGACAAAAGATGATGATATTTCATAGATTGATGCAATAATGATTGGAAAAGTGGCGAAAATCTAGGGAAAGTCAACGAAAATCGTTGTTTACAACCTGAAATTCTTGAATTCAGTCGGCGCGAAGGTTATGAAAAAGTCGGCGGAGGCGCGGTGTGCGTCAAATCTAAACGTGCGGGTTCGGGATGAGTGAGAGAGTGGGCGATGCGAGGAGAGGCGAGAGAGGTAAGGAGCGAGAGAGTGTGGGAGAGAGAGAGAGTGCCGACGCGAGAGGGGCTGAGAGGGATAGGCACTGCCGTCCAGGCAGAACTTTACACACAAAACAACTAGAGAGAAGGCGGAGAGAGAGGCGAGAGAGCGGGGGAAAGTGAGAGAGCAAGAGTATTCAGGGCGATAATTCTCCCCTTGACCCAGGTGAGTACTGAGGGAGTGAGCAGTGTTGCCTTCATTGGCAATCACTGACAAAGTGAGAAAATTGAGAAGGAGGGTGTGTGTTTCACCAGTGGTTCTTCAGAAATCAAAAAGAACTGAGTCAATGAACGGGCGATGAATTCGGTAAACAAAAACTATTTACTATAATGTTCTTGCGCTCTACAGATGAGATATTATAGCAGAAAAGCCTGCCTTCCTTTCGCAAAAAATAGTCATGATCTCAATTTCGCGACAGTTTCTCATCTGCACTCTATTTATGTCGTAACTGAATAATGCAGGCGTACAATCGGGACTAGTCAGTAGTCGACTAGGTGTGATGAGAACAATTGCGTCATGCCCCTTTGATATATCAAAGGCCGTGTGACGTCATAGTTCTCATCCGAACTTGGGCTTATAAATGCAGAAGCATGAGCATTCCGACTATGAAATAGTTCACAACAGTTCGCGCGCCCGTACAATCAATCAAATTGCAATTCACTCACAATTGCCTAGATGAACCTCCCGCGCCTCCTCTCCCAGTGCGATGGAAACAAACGTGTCCGCGCCCGTGCGGAGAGGCGCGCTTGAAGCGGATAGGATGGGCTGGTAACTTTCGACTACTATTTACATGTTTCAGAAATTTTTAAAATAAATCAGAAAAGGATTTGTCTTCCATCTTCTCTCGAACCGAAATATTCAGGGCGATTATTCCCCCCCCCTCGACCCAGGTGAGTACTGAGGAGAGTGAGCAGTGTTGCCTTTGTTGGCAATAACTGGCAAAGTGAGAAAAATTAGAAAATTTGGAAGGAGTGTGTATGTTTCACCAGAGGTTTTTCACAAAGCAAAAAGCTGCGAGCCAATGAACGATCGTTACATTCGACACGCAAAAACTATTTGCTATAATATTTTTGCGTTCTACAGACGAGATTTTATAGCAGACCAGCCTCCCATCACTGCGAAAAAAATACTCATGAACTCAATATGTCGATCACCCGTTCTCAACCACGCAATATTTATGTCGTAACTGAAGGATGCAAGCGTACACTCGGGAGTAGGTCGGATGAGAACAAACGTCGTTTTACAGGTGGTGGGCGAGAGATGAGAGAGCGCAGAGAAAGTGAGAAATCTCGCGCGAATTTACATGCTGCCTCGCGATAGGTCAAGAAGCTAAAATTTCCTGGAAATTAGCCATAGAATGAGAATGTCGTAAACAATTGCGTCATTGCGCCTTTGTTATATCAAAGACAGCATTAAAAAATATTTCTTGTCCGACCTAGCGCCCGGACAATCAATCAAATTGCAAGTCACTCATAATTGCCTAGATGGTCCTCCTCCTCCTCTCCCTCACACGCACGCGGGGAGACAGCGCGATGGAAACGATTGTGTCCGCGCCCGTGTGATCAGTTGTGGAAGCATTTAAAAAAAAGAATACAACCCAATGTCATAACCACAACACATTCGATCAAATGTGAAGCTATTGTGTTTTGCTTGTGACAATTGTACAAAAAAGAGGGGCGAGAGAGCGAGAGGGGATCAGGGCGATTATCAGGGCCGTTCAGCCCAGGTGAATACTGAGGAGAGTGAGCAGTGTTGCCTTCGTGGGTATTAACTAAACAAGTGAGAAAATTGAGAATTAGGGCGTATGTTTCACCAGAGGTCCTTTGCAAAGCAAAAAGTACTGAGCCAATGAATGAGCGTTGCATTCGACAAACAAAATAGTGAATCCACGACACATCAAATAAAAATGACAAGCGAAGGTTTCACCATCAAAGAGGTAATTCTTAGCACGATGGGGACTCAGTTCATAAACCAAAAATGGTGGTATGCTGAAATGTAAATTTTTTTCGGAAAGTTATGTTTCAGCAAAATTGATTGGGAACTGCTCTCTCGAAAAGCGGAGCATCGGAATGAAATGAGAGAGAAAGATAAAATTGAAAAGCCCATCTCGTAAATTTTTATTCATAATGAGATTCCCTATGCCAATTTCCCTCTCATTTCACTCTCTCACAATGGGTTTTATCATTCCTCGTCGTCTTTCCCAATCCAGCGGTTTCCAGAAAATATTTACGAAACGGGCTTTTCGAAAATGCAATTACGAAATGAGTTTTTACAAAAACAATTTTCCGACTGGGGTTTTTCGAAAATTAAACTTCCCGAAAAAAATCTGACAAGTCAGCATACCACCCCAAAAAATGCAAAATTTGAAGTACGTCAAAGTAGAAACCGTGATGTTGATTGACGTATCGTATAATGGAATTATTTCAATTGTTTAAAATTAATCAGGATAGTTTCGGGTGTTTGAACTTGAATTTGCAATGTCAGTTTATCAGAAACAATACATCTGCAAAACCGAAATGAGTAATCTCACGAAGAAATTATTGCAATTTTTGAACACTATCTAACTAGTAAGAAAGTTGAGTTCAAATAAAGGACAATAATCGTATTCCTGCGGAATTTTACTTTCTAACATGATATTCTCGGACGAAACGTGGAGAATTGTCACCACGCAATTGGAAGTTTCACATCCTTCTTACATACGGATGCTTGCCAAAATCATCAATTACATATTGGATTTTTGCGGACAAAAATATTCAATATCTCACCATTCCTTCGTGCAGTCGCAGCACTCCTGGCGGTTGCATCCTCAGTCTATGGATTGCCTTCCTGAACATTTCATGGGGGACGACTATGCTGCAATTCAAAATAGCTCACCATTCTTTACAAAATCAGCGCAAAGTACTACTCTAGTCTTAGAAAACCTCATAGGCTAATGTATTGATAGGCCGTACTTCGTACTACGACTGCTAAGATAAACCTGCTGAATTCATTCCAGAGATTTTGCGCAACATAAATTAAATTCGAAAAAAAATTTAAAAAATCATCTATTGGGTTGTCCCATAATTCGTGTCATTTTTCTTCTACATTTAATTTCTCGTAAATAATCAAACGACTTCATTACCTCAGGCTATATTTAATAGAAGACTCATGCTGAGAAATTTATCGCGCATTTATCTCCGGCTTACATTGCCTAATGATGATGCAATAAGTGAAAATATAGAATTTCCGACCCTTTTTTCAAAAATGTATTGTTATTTTACGAGTAAGGTTTAAAATCCCTAACACTATGGGTGGAAGGGTGGTGCACGACACTTCAGATTAATGCTTCTAAATCATATTTTTCTGAAAAGTTTACTGAAATATTTCGCAATTTGTCATCGGAGGGGAGTTCAAAAGGGTCGATTTCACGATTTTAGTATTTCCAATGGTCCAACCTAGTTCATTTGACAATGATAATTCACATACAATTATTTGTAAACGATTCCACACTGTTCCGGAAAGAAAATCCAAAGAAATTTTCAAACCACGTTGAAAATCTCGGGTTTTGTAGTCACCTCGCAAAGCATTTTGGAAGGCTAGGATTGTGCCAAATAAACTTAGTTGCTACTAGAGAGTAACGATGCGCTGTACACTTATTTTTATCTGTTCATTAGAGTTGATTTTTTTCAATTTTAAGACCATAGATTTGTTAGCAAAATTTTCACAATCGTCTAATTCCCCTCCACGACAATGTCTTTACTCGCTGACGCACCTCAAATATAGAGTGCTGACCACTGTATCTAATGCATCATACAGCAAGTCAAATACTTTCCTTGTTCCAGCGAAATAATATTTAAAAAGGTGGCGACACGAATTATGGGACAACCCAATACATGATGCTTTCACCGACATAAATAGCAGAACGTGTTTTTACGAGCGAGAAAAAGCGATTGAGTGCTGTAAAGGGAGAAATTTCATTCACTCTGACTACGAAGCCTCCCTTGCTGCCTCCGATCTCGCACAATCCCAGACAACGATCGGCACCGACCTGTGAGAAGAGAGAGGTCAACTGTCAGACTCAAACGTGGCAATAATGATCATACTCCAGTTATAAATTTTTTAAACAAAAAACTGCAAGCACATTGGTACCGCATGACCTCACTGTATTATCTTTCCACTCTGCAACTTCACTAAATAGTGCAAAATCACGAATCTACTGATCAAAATTTTCCCGCAGTCTTGTTGCATATTTAAATGGAAATATATCAACTTTCTCACCCAGCTGGGACGGATATTATCGTTGATAATTCGAGACAAGGTGCCCCTCGCTTAGTTTTGAAATCCAAGGATTGTGAGGCGTAGAGGTCTCGTTACCTTGTCTCAAGTGCCAACTGTAATGGATACCCCGGACAAAATTGTTCCAATGCTTCGCGCCGGACTAAACTTCTTCTGTCGCAGCATCTGCCCAATACTACGAGGAACACCTCGTGCTGCAGATTGGCAATTCTAGGTATGGAGAGGTATGGAAACAGTAGATCTACATCATGGCCTAAAATTTTTCATTCTCACAAGATTAGAGTTAATTGATGGAATTTGGTATTATGTCCCAGTTGAATGACCGTTTCTCGCACGATGGAAAATCACAGCAAAAACTATCACGTCAATTCGCCTGCCGTTTTTGTTACAAATTTTGTTACGAATTGTTACAAAAACCATCAACCGCATCATTACTTACCTAGATGGATCGTAACTATCTCTAGGATACGAACGCCTGCTCGCCCGTCAGAGAGAAAGTGAGAGAGCATGCGAATCCGAGAGAGTCAGACACTCAAACCAATCAGTCATCCTTGTCGAATCGAGGCCGTCGCAGTGCACAACCGAGAGAGTACCAGATTAGAGAGAGAGAGAGAGAGAGAGAGAGAGAGAGAGAGAGAGAGAGAGAGAGAGAGAGAGAGAGAGAGAGAGAGAGAGAGAGAGAGAGAGAGAGAGAGAGGGGCCATGCTCTCACTTTTATTAACCCGCTTAATATTTGTTTGCATAGCGAGTTATAACAACAATTCTTGTGTGAAATTAACATTACGATAAAGGCATAAACACCCGTGGCATCTCCTCTCACTAAGAACAACCCCTTGATGGTTCAATTCTCGCACCAGGACATACAACGATCGGTGCCGAATCGGCACTCCCGATCTGAGGAAAGAGGAAAAGATCAAATGCCAGGCTCCAATTGTGACAATACCCCAAGCATGCTTTGAATTTTTTTGGCACATTGCTTTGAATTTATTCATTGAAGCCACAAGATCTCACATCATATCATCCAACTCTGGAACTTAAATGCATATAGTGACGAAATAACAAATCCGCTTAACAAGCTTAATTTCCCACTGCTTACATATTTTACTGGGTAAATATCAACGGTCCAGGATACTGTCGTGGAATAAAATCAACTGTTAAAAAAGCACGCATTTTCAGCTACAATTTCAAGGCAAGAGTAATTGGACAAATGCCGTTAAAAACGTTCCCAGAGAGACTTTCGTTCACTTCATCGCTAGCACCATTTGATCTGCGAAAAAAATAGTTAAATTAGTAAAATGAGCACATCATCCTCACTCTAACCTCTAGACTAGGGTTGGCAGAATGAATCTCTACGTGCAAATCATCAAGCGAAATACAGAGGGGGGTGAATATTTCCAAGGGAACAACCTCACACAAATATTATCTTGATACTGAAACATAGTTGACAGAACCCATTTGACGCAAAATCTATTCGAAATGTTAGTTTTACCAACGGAAGCATAACCCAGAACTTTTTAAACGAAGCGCAAAAGCATTTAAAAAAAATATATTAACATTCGAAATCATTTGTTGAAAATGTTCTGACAGAATGCGCTCAAAAAAATATTTTTTCCTTCGATATACGAGTTTTTAAAGTGATTTTTTAGCAAAGATTCAAATGAATCTCGATTCAAACGAATCGATTCATTTGAATCTTTCGATCGGGAGATTCAATTAGGAAAGATTCGAGATTCAATGAAAGATTCATTTTGCCAACCCTACTCTAGACAATAGCCGCCAAACCATGCTCTCAATTGTACTTATCAAAATGGAAGAGTAACCAAGTGGAACTGGAAGAATAGTAACCATGCAAATGGAAGTTTCACGGAGTGCTTACCTAAGGATACTTGCAAATATCTCCAATTCTCGAGGGCTCTATTGTGAAAAAATTCAATTACTCGCACCACCCCTTCCTTGTCACAGAAATCTTCGTGGTCGCATCGCCACAGTCTATGGCTGGGCTCCCTGATCATGGAATTTAATCCATTCTGTGGCTCCAAGAAAACGACGAGAAGGGGTATTCAACTAGCGTATTCCGTATTCAATACGCGCGTGGTAAAATGTGGACGAATTAGGGAGGGGTCTCACCTTTCGCAGGGCGTGTCCACGGAACACGATGCATCCCTGGCTGGCTATGATGTAACATAATCACAGACGACGATCGGTAACTTACTGTGAGAAGAGGTCAAAGATCGAATATGGAAATTCAATCGTTAGTGCGCATACTATTGTCAGTTACGTTTAATTGTTTTTTTCTTGAACAAAGATTATGATAACTGACATTGAACGATCGCTCATCATTTCAAACACCTCTGAAACTTCCCTGCACCAATTAAGCGTTAGCCTACAAAATAAGATTTTTTTTATTTTTGAAAATTTAAGCCCAAATATAAGAATTCAGGTCTGTCATGTAATGGGAATAATCATTATTGTTTCACATTTTAAAATTTGGGTATGGATTTCCGGTGGACGGACAAAAGCAATCTCGTTAGTTGTTTCATTGTTGCCGCATAGTGGCAACAATGAAACCTCGGCGTTGAGTTATGCTTTTGGCCGTTTTGATTTTGTTTGCCCGCTGAATTTCCGCCTACCGACCCTCAGGTCAATAGTAAATTACAGTGAGACGACGAGTTCGATCCAATAACCATTTTCAATGCAAATCAATTTTTTTACGAATTTACTTGCTATGCAACTAGTGGTAATTAACGCATGGTAAGACTCAATCCGCATCAAATCACATCTTCTTCTTGTCCTTCTTCGATGTACGTGACATTAACCATGCCGTCATGTAAAATAATTTAAATTTTATTGAAATGGGTAGAGCTAAGGATTACAATCGATGATATTTTGTTTAAAATAAATCATAAGACCAATGGGACTAAAATTTTAACCAGATAAGAAGCGAGCATAAGAGCAATTTTCTCAATAACGATGGCGGGAGCACATGTAAATTTCAATTTCAAAACTTTCTCAAGAATAATGGGGCACATTTATTCAAAAGGGATGCACCAAACAGTTTATCATATAATATTTTCAAGCTATCGATACAAGCAGAACATGCAATCCGCATTCTTTGCTGACTGCGATCTCGGGCAATGCCAGAAAACGATGTGACAAACAGGGATAAGTGAGATGAAATACAAATTATCAAAGCTCTTGGTATCACGTCGTTTTACAGGGGTGGGCGAGATATGAGAGAGCAATGAGAAAGAGAGCAATCTCTCGAGAATTTACATGCTCTCTTGCAATTGGTCTTGAAGCGGTTGTTTGTCTGGAAATTTGCCACGCCGTGGGTATTAGTACCCGTACTCGAGTCAAATATTTGAATTCTTTGAGATTCCAAAGATAAAGTACAATGAAGTAATAAGATCTCAAAACATGTCATCATAATCTGCAGCTTCAATGCGATAAAATCGCAAAGCCGCGTAATAAGCAGGACTCGCACAATCACGTGCAACTATCCTGAGAGAGGAGAAACACCTAAAAATCAGACATCAATCATGACAATACTGATCATACTGTATAGAGTTGTTGAGAGACAGAAAGTCCTATACCATTGAAGGCACAAGATCTTTCAGCATATCATCCAACTCTGCAACTCCATTGCGCCTAGTGATGAAATTTCGAATCCCCGCAATCACTACACCATCGCATTCTCATTTAGGAAAACACCCATCCAAAGGAGCAGAATTTATCGAACCCAAGTGGATCTGAATCATCACCAAGCAATAGGAAGTTTCACCTATGACTTATCTTCCGATAAATGTCGCGATCATCAATTTAATCAGGAATGTTTTGGAAAAAAATAATACATCTCTCCATTCCTTCCCCAGTGGCAACTCTCCTAGCGATCGCGTCGTCAAAGGTTATGGCAGGCATACCTGATTGCGGGCCTGAACAATCAATCGAATAAAAACGTTGTTTTCGACATTTCCAAATATTGATTAATTTATATGATTATCATTATAATAAAAAAGTAATTTAATAACGTGTGTTAACAAACAATTCAGAGTAAAGGAGTTCAATGTATTGAGGAAAGTTGAGATCATAGGTTCCACGCCGGCGGCAAGGGGGGAGGGGGGGGGGGGCTACTGCGCAGGGCCCCACATGTGGGGCGCTGCGCAAGGCATGCATAGGGGTTCATGGGAAGATCTATTATTTCATGGTAGGTCAAGACTAAGTACCGTGCTCAATCGATAGTACAGTACCAGCAGATACCGTATACCACTACCGTAACCCATGATTATCGCGAACTGACTTTATTTTTAAAAAGTCCTGGTACCGTGTGCAATCCATTCTACAGTACCCAAGTATCTACCGTAACCCAGTTCTTTGGGTCATTTCCAATCCATTGGGTCAAACATTTTTCTAAAAATCCAAAATCGATAGTAAAAATATTTTAAAATATCCTAACATGTAGCTCTTTACTGTGGAATCATTTTATGATCGAGTTGGGATTTTTAGAAAAAAAAGTTTTTAATTTTTAGAAAAATGTTTGAAACAAGGAACTGTGTTACGGTAGTTACTTGGGTACTGTAGAATCGATTGCACACGGTACCAGGACTTTTAAAAAAATAAAGTCAGTTCGCGATAATCATGGGTTACGGTAGTGGTATACGGTATCCTGGGGTACTGTAGAGTCGATTGGGTACGGGATTTTAACTTTTTTGAAAATAAAGTTAGTTCGCGATAATATCGGGTTTTACGGGAGTGATATACGGCATCTGCTGGTACTGTACTATCGATTGAGTATAGTACAGTACCAGCAGATGCGAATTTGATCAGTCTTGACCTACCACGACTTATAAATCGATTTTCCCATGAACCCCTATGCATGCCTTGTGCAACGCCCCACAGTGGGGCCCTGCGCAGTACCCCCCTCACCGCCTTTCCTGGACACCTATGGTTGAGATAATCGAAAGCGCATGGTCTCACGGTCCAGCTCTGCAACTTCACGGCGCCTAGTGAAAAATCGCGAATCCAGCCTATTCACCAACAGTCATTATTTCTCGCATTTTTTTACTTTGACGAATAATTCAAATATTGACTTATTCTACGCTAATCGTTCAATCGTGACGACAGTGCTCAATTTCCAGATAAACGTTTTGAATTTGTTTTCAATTAAAAAGCCGCTAGAATTGAAACTACATGATCTCACATCATATCATCCAGCTCTGCAACTTCACTGCGCCTAGTGTTCAATCGCGAATCCAAAAAATTCGCCCATAGTCTTCTTTCTCGCAGTGTAACGGACAAATCTGACCGTGAGTGATGTCATCTTCGCTGCAGTGCTCGATTCCACCTTGAGCATGCGTCGTACTGTCGATCCAGTATACTGTAAATTGGGTATCTATTGATCGCAAGAGTCTGTTCAGCTACTAAAACAGTTCGAATTTAAAGCCCCAGGCAGTGAAACAATGTTTTTAAATAAGTTAATTTAAATATCATTTAATTGTACCCCCACTTTTGTATGATGTAGAAATTATGACTACTGCAAGATTACGTGAACTGTGAAAAAGGTATACCGTAACCCTCTGTATCCGCTCCTGACAATCGCAATTAAAACAACTCTCATCATAAAGATCATCAATATAAACAATACGGAACTGGGAGATTCATCACCATGTAATTTGAAGTTTCACCGACCGCTTATCAACTGACACTGTCAACATCATCAATTTCACTATCACAGTGGCTTCAAAAATAACACTTCTAGCCATTCCTTTCCCAGTTGTGCTATTCCTTACGGTCGCATCATTACAATTCAACACAGGCCTCCTTTATCTGAACAATCTATCGAATTGCTTTAACAAAATATGAGAAATGCTTTTAGCCTCGAGCATGGGTAAACATGGGGAAGGAGGAGCGATTTTTCTCAAGTAGCACGTTAGTAAACGTGAAAGAGATTTGTAGTTACCTATTGTCACCTATTGTCATATTTCTACTCTCTCGCGCGAAGGATACACGAAGAGCTTTATTCGCCAGTGGCGTCTCATCTAACTACGAAGCATTACATGACCACCGCAATCTCGATCATTCGCTGACAACGATTATCTAAAAAGAGAGATCAACGATGATCTAATCTTAACAACAGTATGCCAGCTAATAGTTTTACATTTATCGAAGGAAGATTGAATTGACATGAAATGATGTCACATAATTTTATCCAACTTAGCAACTTCAATACACCTAGTGATAAATGATAAATTCCAGCAACAAGCATATTCGTTCACAATATTCTTTCGTAAAGTTATGTAAAGTTGTCACATTTTACACTCTCCTCTAGAAAATTATCGTGTTTCTCCAAAAAAATTTTTACAATCTGAAACAATCCTCGGATGAAAATAGGAGAATCATCACCACGCAATTGGAATTTTCGCATACTGCTTACATATGGATGCTTGATTAAGTCAGCAATTTTACAAAGCGATTGGATCTAATAGTACGCAATATTTCTCATCATTCCCTTCAAAGTCGCAGCACTCTTCGCCGTCGCTTCAACACAGTCCATGACTGGTCTTACTGATCAGAAGTCTGAATGATCAAATTCAAGAAGTAGCTTCAAGAAGAATCTCTTCAACTATAAAATATTGAATGGCCGAGGAGCTATTTCACTCTCAGCCGTTAATCTGAGGGACCGGAGAGTTCAAATATCTGATCTTGGTAATAGTTTTCATACTTCAGTCCGAGTTGGACAAAGGGAGAGATTCTAAGCGCCCAAACCGCTTAATCTCAGCACAAAGCACTCCTGACAGGTTGTGATCTCTCTCAATCACAGACAAATAACGGCGCTGAACTGATAGAAGAGAGAGGTCAACGATTATACCTCAATTATGACAATAGTGATCATGCTTTAGTGAATTGTTTTATTTTTTGAAACGCAAAAACTCGAACATCATTGAAGCCGCAAGATCTCAGAAAATATCATGCAGCTCTACAACTCCACTGCACCTAGTGCTGAAATTGCGAATCCTCGCAATAACTACATCATCATATTATGACTCTCCCTTTAAGGAAAACGATCTGGAAGGAAATCTATTCAGAATCAAAGAGCATAATGGGATAAGTTTCAGACTAAATTGAAATTTCGAAGTTCTTTTCTTCTAATTATTTGAATTTGCGCTCTTTGCCTGAGCTTTCATGATCTGGCTTCTAGCCAACTAGCGATAACTCGGTTCGGAACGAAGATACAAATGTGACCATTTGGGAGCATCTTATCGTTTCGGAGATGCCCGGGATACGAAATCTCCAAAAATGTATCTATGCCTTTACTCCTCCTTTGAGTGATTCTCGCATGCAAATTTACTATTTCACACTACAGATTCAAATTAACGTCGGAGCAGCATGAATTTTTGAACACTCAATTGACCGTAGTCTAAAGTGATTGCGTGTTGCAAGAACCCTTTACAAAATCATTCTCGCTATGACTTCAATGTGACCTCGGAAGCAAAGGGAAAAAATATGTATTTCGTCCTGGCAATTCGTCGCTGCATCAATTATTTACCTAATCATCTTACTACTTGGAGAACAATCATTGAAGGTTCCATAAGTCAAAAACATCTTACGCACGCTCTCCTTGTAATGGTGAAAGTATGAACATTGACGATCAAAGTTCAAAGTCCAACATTGACCTCCATGACAACGTCCGCCAGAAGCGAGAGACTCACCTGAAACATAAATTTGACTTTATCTTTCTAACTAATGCAGACTAACTGTATTATAAGGAAAAAGAAAAGGCTACATTCAACATTTTCTGATCTACCGCAAAAGGGGACACAGAGAAGAAAATAATCAGACTCACGACGGGATCCTCGAATGCAGAATGAGTGGGAGGGAATGCCGTGTCCGGGCGAGTAATCGTTGGCTGTGATCTGAATAGCGGTGATCATATTGAGAAGCCTCTCGTTAATTAACAGTTCCGCATTTATAAAATGAGACAATGATATAAATAGTTTTCAAAAAGAAGCAGTCTCATGACTATTGCAATCCCAGACCTAAATACCTATTTAGCCATTCCTTGAAAGACTAACTCTCTAGGAACAATAGAAGTCATTCCTGCCCGACTTGACCAATCTAACCTGATCTGGTCTCTCCCTGATCATGTCTCTTCAATTGCTCGAGACTCTCCTTCGACTTCTTGGCACTACGCCGGATCAGTACCAAAAAATGAACTCTTATATAGGACTTTCACAGAAGCATTTTTTACACTTTGCGAACCGACTGCGACCATGCTGGAGAAGAGTGCTTCTTGGCTCTCATTCGGTGAGTTGTCATCCGACGGTTCTCATCTGACCTAGTGCCTCTTGATCAGATATCCTCCAGCAATCACTGCTCCGAACGGGCGCTCTTTGTCGGCTTTGAAGTCTCCAAGGACAATTTCGAATTAAAGTAAAAATTTTAAAAAAATCCCCGAGTCGTATTGTGAAAATTGTACCATGCAATCGGAAGTTTCACCGATCGCTTTTCCGGAAAATCCTTTCGGAATCATCAATTTCGCAGAATCATTTTTTTTACAAAAAAAAAATTCTCACCATTTCTTTCCCAGTCACAGCACTCCTCTTGGTCGCATCGTCACAGTATGAACATGAAAACAAAAAGAAAAAAAAACCGAGTGGAATTGGGAAAATCTTTACCATGCAGTCGGATGTTTCACCGATCGCTTACGTACTGATTTATATTCGAATAATCAATTTCCTTTACAGGCTCTGGAATAATTCTAACTATTCACAACCATGTACACTTAAGTTTTACCGACCGGGTAAAAATTAATACGTGCCGCTACAATCAATTTCATGATTGAATTGTTTTCAAACACTCACTAATTCTCGCCAATCCTTTCGTAGTCGCAGCTTCGCAGTCTATGAGTATTCTCCCCCCATGAAACAAACAAAAAGAAACAATGTCCGAGAGGAATTGGGAAAATCATCAACATGCAATTTGAAGTTTCACCGAGCGCTTTTCTGCCAAAACCTTCCAAAATTTGACCATTAAAGAAGTTTGAAAAAAAAATGAATAATTCTCACATTCCCTTTCTCACTCGGATATTGCCGCAGTCAATGTCTGGTCTTCCTGATCCGGTTCCTGCACAATTCATCCGAAGAACTTCAGCAAAAGTATGCGATAAGGCATTCAACTTGCAGACGTGAAAATATGGATGGAGGAAGGATTAGTGCTTCACCAAAGGCACTTTAGCAAATGTAAAGTAATGGTGTAATGATTCTCCAGCTTTTTGAATAAATGGAAAAAAAGAACTGAGTAGCCAACCGGTGAAGCAATTCCCTCTTTTCATGTAAGCATCCAATGGGCAATGCAATCATCACTAAAACAAATCATTTATCCGCGCCCTCAAACAGATAAAAGAACAAATAACAACCAAGATTAGCTAGCAAAGAAAAACATAAAATCAGTTCATGGTAAAAGCAATATTCGCCATCTACCGTATCCTCTCGAATACGACCACATAATTGCCCTGTTCTAGCTCGACGCTCTCCAGTCTCAGTCCTTCCACTGACTGTACCAACTCAGCCAGTTCTCCCTCTGCGAACACGTGGTAGAACCTGCAAAGATACCGTATACCAGGCTACCGTACTCTTCTCTCTCCGGACCGGTTATCGTATTCTGCATTCAGGCTGATTCGATCTACAGACTACTGTAGTCTTCAACATTGAACCAATACTTTAACTCCCTATGACTCCCGTAACCCATACCAGGGACTGTACCCCTACCGTACCTGTGGAATGTCTCCTCCTCCTTCTCTCCCTCCTCCTCTCTCTTCTTCCTGGCTCCTTTTCAACTCACAGTCCATTGAACGAGCAAGTCTAGCTGCACGAATTCACGACCATCGTGGACAAGAAGACGACTGGAAAAATAGTGTAATACTGGAGATAATTTTACTGACTCCTTTCATATTGATATATTGACGTAGAAAATAATAAATTAAAAATACTGTCTTTTATCCTAGGGATTACCATCTGCAAATTAAAAATCTTAAAACCGGGAAAAGGTTGTGCAAAGAGCGATGTTTCCCCGATCCCGCGAATTCAAATCTCGACACAAGTAGATTTTATAATTATATATCGAAAATTTCGACATGCAAGGCTCGTGTTTCACAAACTGATCACCTTCCACTTAGATTTCGAAGCAACAATAAAATACACTTTTTTTCGGTTCTAAAATTAGAGCACATCAACTTATTTTTGAAATCACTCCTCAAGTAATTAACTTATTGGCAGTTATGCAAGTACTCACCCCATCTCCTCCTTCTTCTCCTCCTCTTCCTTCTTCTCCTCCTCTTCTCTGTTCTCTCTCATCTTCGCGTACTCACTCTCTCCCTGCTCCAGTGACCACACTGTCACACACGCCCGACCACCCACGGGCAGCAGAGACGCCTGAATTGGGTGACGTCATAAACAAGTTAAATGGGGATTTGAGAGAACTTTTTTCGTTTTGTCGAATCATAACATTCAGTTGAAATATTGCACATCATAATCACTGCATCTGAACTCCTTAACCTTACTTATTGAGTCTTCAAGAGAGAACTGTTAGGATATGCAGTGTGAAAACTACAAAAATTAACAGCATTTATTTTCTATAAATTTTCAACGACAGATCAGAACATGACTGGAATTGCTCTATACCCAATAGTTTTCTCTGGTAGTTAAACATCAGAGCTCCTTGTGTTTTCACAATAAGAATTAATTTCAATTTTGTCTTTGCTCATTGGTTAGGCTCAAACCTTTAAACATTCTACTCTGGAACCTCAATGAGACAGGATGTTGTTCAGCTCAATCCTCAGTTTCCCCCTCCATTCTCTCGGTTCGTATCCACTCACGATTTCCTCGATCGCTTTCCTCCTCCTCTCCAGTGTGCTCATGTGGTGCAGCACGGCGATTGAGATGACCGCATCCGCGCCCGCGCGGATAGGCGCGCCTCAAGCGGATGATTGAGAATATCACGCCTCTCACGAGAGAATCGAACAGATCTTGGGGGGCTTTTTTTGGGGGCTTTTCTCAGGGGGCTTTTTTCGCTTACGGGTTTTCGATGGATTTGAGCTTCCCTGGATACATCTAAGACCCCCTTGACCGGAATAGTCTTCACGACCATTCCTTTTCGAGTTGCTGCACCGGTCGCTGACTCACGTCCCACTAACTTTCTGAGTTCTGTCGACCAGTATAGTTCATTTGACCATTACTTTAGTTTTGAAGGCACTACATTCAATGAGGTGTAATTTGAAAACTGTTCGAATGCGGAATTTAATTTTTCTATAGGAGATGCGCATTTTCAAGACGAATCGATTAAGGTGCTTATGCTCCCATATCTCGGGTGGAAACTTAGTCTCCCATGCAAAAAACTTTTTCAATTGATTTGAACTCGAAATTCAATTTGCTCTTTCCCTATCATTCCGCGTGGGCGAGCGCGCACCTCGCAGTCCGATGTGAAACATAACTCAATCGATGTTATTGTGAAATTAATGTCGACTTTATATCAGCTATTATCAGAGAAACAAGTCCAGGGTTTGTTCTCCCGAATGGAGAAGAAACGAAATTTCCAGAGGTGAGTCTTTCACGCAAAACGATGCCCATATTTATATTATAATAACATCAGTTACTGTATCCGGTGCAAGCACTGCTGGTAGTTCCAAGTCGATGGCATCGTCAAGCCGAAAAAGAAAGCATCCGGAAGGGGAAGAAAGCAAATCACAGTAAAGTTTTTCTTCACACGTAGTCACAATTTCGGCCTTCAGGAGAACACGGGCGAGTACGGTGAACTTGAGGAAGAGGAAGAGGAGGAAGACGAACTGGAATTCCTCAAGCATGCAGTTCTCGAGGAAAAGAACAATCTTTTCAAAGCCTAATTTACAACCAATTCCCAATAATAATATAAAGTCGACATTAATTTCACAATAACATCGATTGAGTTATGTTTCACATCGGACTGCGAGGCGCGCGCTCGCCCGCGCGGAATGATAGGGAAAGAGCAAATTGAATTTCGAGTTCAAATCAATTGAAAAAGTTTTTTGCATGGGAAACTAAGTTTCCACCCGAGATATGGGAGCATAAGCACCTTAATCGATTCGTCTTGAAAATGCGCATCTCCTATAGAAAAATTGAATTCCGCATTCGAACAGTTTTCAAATTACACCTCATTGAATGTAGTGCCTTCAAAAATAAAGTAATGGTCAAACGAACTATACTGGTCGATAGAGCTCAGAAAGTTAGCTAGGGAAACGAGAAATGACCGTCAAAACTACATTTTGAAGGGCTCTAAGTGATCGTCGAAGTGGGACGTGAGTCAGCGACCGGTGCAGCAACTCGAAAAGGAATGGTCGTGAAGACTATTCCGGTCAAGGGGGTCTTAGATGTATCCAGGGAAGCTCAATTCCATCGAAAACCCGTAAGCGAAAAAAGCCCCCTGTCCCAAGATCTGTCATTTTTGAGTCGATTCTCTCGTGAGAGGCGTGATATTATCTCTTCGTATTTTCTTTAACTTGTTGTACGGGACAATAGTTAGAACAGCTATTTGCGTAAAAGAAATCGCTGAACCGAAAGCGAATAGGAAATCTTCGGTTTCATCCCTTTTAGAAAGGAATGTTAGTGTTGGTGCTCTAATGAGACCTCAGCCTTTATCGTGAAAATTACATATTTGATGCACACGTGGGATAAGTCGGTCTGAACCAGGATTTTCAACCATATAAGAGGCTCATCCTTGCCTTGACCTTTTTGTCATCACAAATTGGCATAGAGAGTTTCCACTAACCCAACGCGTCTCCTCTGACTACGAAGCATCCCTTGCTGGCTGCGATCTCGCACAATCCAAGACAACGATCAGTGCAAATCTGAGAGAAGAGAGCGATCAAACATCACGACGTGATATTTTCGTGATATTTTTTTATTTGCCCAAGATACATCGATCGAACATTGGGGATTTCGTAACGCCACTAAATATAACCAAACTCTGCTCCTAAAAGTACAGATATCTTGTAAATATCTCACTTTGATGGGTTCATCATTCCTCTGCGGCCGCAGATACTTTCCGTATCATCAGCAAATATCGTAGAGAAGGGAACCAGGAGGGATCGAATCGAGGAATCTGAATAATTAGTACGATAAGATTCCCTGGTTCCCTTCTCTACGATATTGGCTGCTGATACGTATCTGCTGCCGGAGAGGAATGATGGACTCAAGATTTCACATACTGCTTACATGCCGATGCTTGCCTAAATCACAAACTTCAACTTCACAAAGACACTGGATCTAACCATTCTTTCCCCCCTTTGCAACACAAATAAAACAATAACAATCATCACCACCACGCAATTCGAAGTTTCACTGAATTCTTATCTTCTAATGCTTGTCAGAATTTTCAATTTAACTGTGAAGTTGTGCTCACGAAATTCAATAATTCCCAACATTCTTGTCGCAATAGCAGCACTCCTCGCCGTCGCATCGTCACAGTTCAAGACAGGTTTCCTAATCGGTTTCCTGACCTGAACAATTCATCGTGTGGCTTCAAGAACAAGACGAGAATGGTATCAATGATCTTGTATTGTACAATCCCAGACTACTATCAGCGTAGATCACGCAGTCCCATCTCATTTTTAACCTTCGATAGGGATAGTCGTATTTTAATGAAGCGATTAGAACATTTAGAACAGCGTTTTTCGGCACAAACTATGTTAGTCCAGTCGGAGCAATAATCTATTAGGTGAGAAAATACATTAATCTTCTGATATCATCGATTGTATTTTTCACCAGGCTATTCGATGCCGCATAAACTATTTGTATATTCTCATTGATCGCCTAAGACAATTTGCAGTTCTTTTTGAAGCAAAAAATAATAAATACATCTTTCAGTTTAGAGTAATAAATTTTCTGACTCTTTTGCAAAAAGAAGCGAGTCTATCTATTCATAATGAACATATCTGAGCAACAAATTAGGTGTATTCTGAAAGGTTGGTAATGACTCTCATTCGATCTCTTTTGAAAATCGCTTGAAATGTTCATTATGAACGTAAGAAGTTCACAGAAAGTACGACATCGGTTAGATTTCCTTGAAATAATAATATAATAATAATAATAATAATAATAATTTATCATGTTATTTGGGACTAAGAAAGATTGTGAATTACTTAGACAACGTGAAAACATGATATACGATGTAACAACTGAGCGACAAAGGGATAGGATGCAAAAAGCGGAAATAATTATAGCTTTTTACGGAAAGTCTTGACGCTACTTGACAGTATGATACTATTAGAAAGGGAGTTCCACCTATTGACTACACGATTACAAATGAAATTATCTAGAGATAATGTATTTTGACTACTCGTGGTGTGCTTAGTCATCAGTCTTGATTGATAAAGTATAAAACTAGTGCGCGCTGGTATGGAGGTAATAGAAAAATGGGAAATGTTGAAGATTCCACTCATCATGACGTCTTCTCTGACTACGAAGCATAATTTGCTGGCTGCAATCTCTCACAATTTCAGGCATCGATCGATGATGATCTATGAAAATAAATGCATCCGAGGTCTGATTTAAATCGTGGCATTAGTGCAAATACTAAAGAAAATGGTTTTTATTTTGTTTGGGGGGGAGGCACCGAGTGAATTGGCATCACGTGATCTCAAGTCACACCATTCAACACTGCAACTATAATGTGCCTAGTGAAAAAACGCAACTCTACATGCTTATTCGCCACAGTCCTTTTTCATAAATTGCTGGAAATGATACTGCAGCGATCGATCCTTCCGGGCACTCACCTTGCTGTCGATTTACGATATTCCGATGGAATAATATAAAATGTTGAAAATTAACCGGGCTAGTTTCGGCAGCATAAAACGATCCTCTGCAATGTTTTACAAATAGTAGTTCTCAAATATCGAAAGCAATAATCACCCAAAGCAACTCTTAATTTAAGTCGAACACTGTACAAGTGCAGCGCCTGTCAATCTCCTTTAGACAACCGTCGCATTTACACTATTTTATTTTACAAAAGGTCAGACTTCGAAGTACTTCAAATGTGACAATTGTAATCCGCCACAACTGAAAGCGCGTCATCTCACGTCATATCATCCAACTCTGCAGCTTCAATGTGCCTAGTTATACAGTCGCTAATCCCTGTAACAATCATATTCGACAAATGCCCTTAATCGTATTTTGAGGTGAAAACTTTCTCGCTAGATCGTGATGGATACAGATCGTCGACTCGATTCGTCAAAGTACAAACCTTGCTGTTGATTGACGATACTACAATGGAATTATTTCAAATGTATAAAATTAATCATGATAGTGAGAAATGTGACGTTTTCGATGGATGAATTTTCGTAATTTTACCTTTGTGCTGTTCTCGCCTCTCCGATTGGGCAATGATGATGGGGTGCGCATATGAAAGAGTATGCAAGGCCTCATTAGTAACCAATATCCGAAAGTTCATCGTTCAAACTAAAGGGAATATGGAAGGCAAAATATCAAAATTCCACAAGACTTTTGCACCAGCCTTATAGAAACAATACATCTGCAAAAACGAAAGGAGTAATCTCACGAACAAATTATTGCAATTTTATGTTGAACACTATTTAACTAGTGAGAAAATTGGGTTCAAATAAAGGACAATAAGCGTATTCCTGCGGAATTTTTCTTTATAAACTGAAATAATTATCGGATGAAACTGGGAGAATCGTAACCATGCAATCGGAAGTTTCACATGTTGCTTACATTTGGATGCTTGCCTAAATAACCAATTCCACTGTTTATTCTTGCCCAAAAAAAATTTCCAAACAAAATTCAATAATTCTCGCCATTCCGTCCCAGTCGTAGCACTTCTCGCTGTCACATCATCACCGCCCATGGATGGTTATACTGATCAGGCGTCTGAATAATAGAATGCGCAACTTCAAGAGGATGATGAGAAAGGTTTGTCTACTGTATAATATTGAATGTGGAGTAGGGCTCCTCAAATGAGAATTCATCGAGAAATGAGAAAAAAAAATCAATTATCATTTGGCCTCAAATGAGAAAATCCAATTTTGACTGAGAATTCTCACCAAGAACGATTTCTCGGTGAGAATTTTCACGAAAGCATTCTCATTCTCTCTCTTCGATGACCTTTCGCGCGGTCGACGCAATTCGGAAATTTCAATTATGCTTCATAGATAATATTCTTTTACAGAGCAAAACGTTTCTGATTTTAAAATTATAATTGCTGTGAAACTCATTCGATTTTGAGGACCAGTCATATTAATTCTGTCTGCACAATACCCCCTTTGTTCTCATCAATTTCTCAATCGAGAAACTTTTTCTCGGTGAGAATGAGCAAAAATTTCTCGATTGAGAATTCTCGAATAAGAATGATTTCTCGGCGAGAAATCGAGTATGTTTCACGAGAAATTTTCTCATTTGTGGAAGCCTAATGTGGAGGATGGAGAGTTGAAATATCTGACTGCAATCGTGGCAATAATGTTTACACTCCTATTAAAGGATGGCTTTATTTTTTTTGAAAGATGATTGGTGACGAATTGTCGTTGCGTGATATCAAGGCATATCATCCGACTCTGCAACTTCGCCTTGTGATACAATGGAAAATCTGCGATATGAGCAATTACCCAATGTTTTCTTTTTACATTATAATGATTGAAATTGAATTTTCTCATTAGCCTAGGATGGATATTCTCTTATGTTGTTAGAGCAGCCGATTCGTACTAGGGCACAAACCGTGCTGTCGATTGAATAAACTGCAATGAAAAAAAACGAATGTTGAAAATTTATCAGGTCACTTTCAATGCCAGAGTAATAAAAAGTCAACAGCTCTTAGAGTAAATATCTTAATTTTTACTAACCAGCGAAAAATCTTACGAAACGCTTGAGCATCGATCTCTCTTTCTTCGTGGCAATCTGCATCAACCAGACTACTCGTACTCTCGTTTCCATTTGTACCTTGATTCCATTCTTACCATTAGTGCATCATTACTCCTCCGCAGTTGATACTTCTCAATGCCTCAATAAATATCGGAGATAAGAGAATCAGTAGGGATTCGAGGAGTCTGAGAACAATCAGTGAAGGGATTTCATACAAGTTCACATTAAATAGTTGGACAATTTTAAGTATTAGGAACAATTTTGTTTGTACCATTTTCGATCTGCTCATCGAAACCCTTAATGAAGTTGGCAGATGACGTAGAGGTGAAACATAAGAAAGAAAAGAGTGATCAAAGTTCAGTTTACAATTTTCAATTTGTCGCGCATAATCTAATCAGACAATGCAAAAATTATTTTGGTACGACCGCCGAAACCAGATGGTAGTGTTAAGGGCCGATCGTAGATAATATTGGGGTGTCCGGAAAGTTCGTATAATGCTTCGGAAAAAAGACAGTTCGCGATCAAATGCAGTGATTGCGCAATCTGTTTGTCAACAATGTATTGCATCATTCTGACGTTGAGTAGTGAGAGGATTTAATCAGTCTCCTAGTTGCTACATTGATTCTTGTGATGGACTCCCATCTCTACCTCCGAGCAGTTTTACTTCATTACTACCGTCTTGGCCGATCCGTGAAGGAGGCCCACTCTGCCCTGGCCCAGTCGGAAGGAGCTGACGCCCCCTCCATACCCTTCTGCTATAAGTGGTTCTCCCGCTTCAAGAAGCCGAAACTCCCACAAGTGATTCCCCATGACTTCTCCCCCGAACAGCTGAAAAATCGTGTTCAAGTCTGTCGGGAATTACTCCATCGTAGATCCAATCTTCGATGGGCCAATTCCATCATCGCTACAGATGAGTAGTGGATCACGTACGATAACCCTGTGAGGAGACTGCAATGGGTGGATGCAGATGAGAAGCCCACGCCCGTCCCGAAGAAGGAAGAGCACGGAAAGAAGGAACTCCGCTGCTTCTTCTTCTCAGTGCTCGGTCCCATCTACTGGGAGATCCTCGCCCCTGGCACCAGCATCAATGCCGACCTCTTCTCTGAACAACTGCAAGATGTCGCGATCAGAGTCCCTCCCAGACTCCTGAACCAGGGCAAAATTCTTCTTCTGATGGACAATGCTCGCCCACATCGAGCGAAGATGACCCAGAAGAAAATGGACGAGCTGAAGATCGAGAGGATTCCCCATCCACCGTATTCCCCGGATCTCTCCCCATGCGACTACCACTGCTTCCGCTCTCTCTCTGACTTCTGCAAAGGAAAGAAGTTCAAGAATCGAGATGAAATTGTGAGGGCTTTCGTGAACTGGGCGGTCTCGAAGAAACCCGCATTCTGGAAGAGAGGAATCGAGACCATGCCCAATCGCTGGAGGGAGGTAGTGAGAAAGAAGGGGGCATACATTGGTCACTGAGAATTGTAAAGCATTGAATAAAAAATAAAAACAAAAAATTATACGAACTTTCCGGACACCCCAATAGAGCTGCGATTTTTTTTCAAAAACCCAGACAACGATCAATATCAATCTGACAGAAGGCAGAGATCAAAGATTTCAATCGTGACAGCAATTCTCATACCCACATAAACTTAGATTGTTTAAATTCGAAAAAAACAGAGGTAAATCGAAATATCGAGATGTAAGCTTTCCTATTTCAACTCTGTAACATAATTGCACCTAGTGATTTAACCATGAATGCAATATATTCTAAAAATTACACTTCACTGAGTATCCTCAAGTACTATTTACAAAAATTGTTTTGAATAATTTATTTTGAATTTGTTTGGAACACTGAAAGTACTATTCATTGAACTCGTAATATATCACTCCATATCATCCAACTCTGCAACATCAATGAGCCCAGTACAAAAATTCCGAATCCACACAATAAAAAATTACACTGCGCAGCTTCAAATGTTTCTGGACGAACAACTCTATCGATCAACAACAAAAAAATCATTTGCAAAGGATTATTGTGTGTACTTTTTGCAATTTCATCGGTTATCAAAGCGACTCTCTTTATGCCTAATACTGCATGGCTCGTGGAAAAACAAATGGATTTTGTAAAGTTACATCATCATCTTCGCACTTTCTCTTCAAGACAAGGTCGGCCATAAATTCCCTTACAAATAGAATGTATGTGTGGAACGGGGAGAATCATCACCCTGCAATTGAAGGTTTCACACAGTTCTTATCTACTGATTCATATCGAAATTGTTAGTTTTATCTTAACGTAAACTGTAAATCATTCCATTACTCTCACATTACTCTCACACTATTCTCATTCCATTACTCTCACACTACTCTCACACTACTCTCCGTCAAATCCTCACCTTCCGTGGATGGTCTTCATGAACATTTCATCTTGAGGGTTATGTAAAACTACTTCGGTTCATCTTAGCTGCAAGAGAATTCGGGGAAAATAAAGGAACAGTAATAATTTGAAGAGAATTCGCATGCGAAGAACAACGCTGGTGGATGAACATAGTACTTTCTTATAAGATTTTTCAGCCAATTTAAATATAATTAATTCCTACGTCCCGGCCTATGTGGAGTCTTTCCCGATTCCTCTCTTATATTCTACATCCCATTAATGGGTTGAGATCTAGTCAAACTAGTGTTTTGTCTCTCGATAATGGGCTAGACTCGCGAAGCACAGGGATAGACGGTCTGACGATGCAAACGTTTTAAAAAAATACAGATATTCCTCAATAATCGGCTAAACTGCATATTAAAATGAAAAGTAAGCACGAATTCAAACTCTTTACATTTCGTGCATCCTCTCGCCTACCCGGGATAGCGTTATTATTGAGCCGAGATAGGACAGAATATCATTGGATCTCGCCTTGCACTATTTTGCTCGAACTCAACGAATTCGCGCCACCAGGTGGTAGAGTGTTTTTCGCATGGGTAAAATTAAGAAAGCAGTAATCAGGCAAAGCAGCAGTGAGTCTGCTGCTGATCGCGTAATAACTATCACTACTGCACTGTACCTATGCTACCATAGTCAAAGTCGCTAATGAAATGGAGAGAGTAGGAGATTAGAGCGCGAACATCTCTAGAGTGTGTGGTGGAGTGCGCGTTTCTGACATGGTTGATGTTTGGCAATTAAATAAAGACAGCATCTACCCATCCTATCTCCTGTACAATCCATTGCACGGTTCGATATTATATTCGTAAGATCCTCGTCAAACTGCTCTGACAAACTACTGTCAAATGAGAAGTGGCAGAAGGGAAAGACGGCCACATGATTGTGGTTTGTGCCCGTCGAATGCCCGTTTCTCGCAGGAGGGAAATTCAAAGCAAAATCTACAGCTACAATTCGCGTGTCATTTCTTATCGTTATAAAAAACCAATAAACTTACCTAGATGGATGTCAACTACCTCTTCGATACGAACGGTCTCTCGCATGTCAGAGAGAAAGTGAGATAACATTAGAATTCGAGAATCTCACAAGTAAGGCTGCCGAGTCGAATCGGGGCCGTCGCGGTGCACAGCCTGAAGAGTGCATGAGCAAATATTGATTGATGGAATCGCATTACCGTATAGTTCTGAGGACAGGGTCTTTTGTGATGAACTATGGAATGTATGGTCACTGCTCAGAGATCCACCAACCATATCGTAGTTGACGAATTAAGCATTTATGTCTTCCCTACACTTTCAGTTGTCTGGTAAATCTTAATAATTTTCACCATTCTAGCACTTCTTTCCCAGTAGCAGCACTTCTCGCGGTCATCACAGTCCATGGAAGGTCTACCTGATCAGGATCATATGATGGTGTTTGCGTAAGAATCGAACAAACGCCGGATGGCCTTGGCACACCGATTTTTCTGACAACGTGTGACAATGGGTTTGATATGTTTGATCTTTATTAGCACATATTTCATTCAAATCGATTTTGCAATCAACGCAAGAAATTATGAATTCACTGGTTGCAACTTATGGGCATTCTCTCCCTTAGATATTCCACGGGTAGATATTCCACGCGCCCATGCCGCTTCATCTTATGTCAAAGCACTCTTGGCACAAAGCAGACCTCAATCGTGGCAATAGTGATCATACTCCAGTGAATTGTTTTAATTTTTTGAAACGCAAAAAATGAGAATACCATTGAACCCACAAGATCTCACAAAATATCATCCAGCTCTGCAACTCCACTGCGCCTAGTGCTGAAATTGCAAATCCACGCAATAACTACACCATCATGATCTCACTTACCCATTAGGAAATCACCACCAAATGTCTTCTCAATTTATCTAACGGGCGAATCTGAATCATCACCATGGAGATGGAAGTTTCACTGATGGCTTATCTTCAAATACATGTAGCGATAACTAATTCATCGGGGGGCGGACAAAACCTAAATGACCAAAAGCTCAAAAAATCAGAGCTGGCTTGGAAATTGGGATAGCAAGTTGGATGTTGTTACATTGTCACCAGTATGCCCTCCTCTACATCATATCATATCATCATCATATTTATCCTGACGTCAGGCACAATGGTCCTGCAGGAGGGTGACTTCAGTGTGGAGGGAATGGGGATCTTCGGTCTCAGAGCGTCGTTAGGTCAAGGGATGGGATCTTCTTTGGCTTCTCTGGTCAACTGTAGGGACGATCGTGACGGATCTCCGTTGAGCATCGAAGTAGATCATCCTGCCGCCGAACACCTGACTTGCGCCGGTTAGGAACTCACAACGCAGACAGCGAGGCTTTCTTGACGGTAGATCACTCGAGACGATGGGAATCCGTCCGTGCTCCTCCTCTTGAAGTGTACCAAGTAGGCGATACTCTCCGGGTTGCCCAAGCTGACGGGAGAGGATTCCCCAAACTAGGTCGGAAAAGAGCGGGGTCAGGGACGACCGCCCATCACGAGCGCTAGAATGGAGAATGGAGAATGGAGAATGGAGAATGGAGAATGGAGAATCTCCATTCTCCATTCTCCATTCTCCTCTACATTACCAAAATTAAATCTTCTAGCTAGGCGATGTTGAGTTTCACTCCATATCTATGTATAGGAGGGGTTCATGGTCTAAAATTGCAAATTTGGGTGGAAATTCATGGTTAGATTAACACCAAATAACGTAATCAATCAATTCCCATGTCACATTGTAGCAATAGTTTCTGGGGAAATGGAATTTCCTATTGGTTAGCTTATACAGTGTTAATATAACCATGACCCATATTTGCAATTTTAGACCATGAATCCCTATACATAGGTGATGAGGGAAACTCAGCATCGCCTAGTTAGAACATTTAGCTATGGTGATGTAGAGGAGGGTATACTAGTGACAATGCAAGAACTCCCAAGTTCCTATCTCCACTTCCCAGTGAGATGTGATTTTTTGAGCTTTTGGTCATTTAGGTTTTTTCCGCCCCCCAATTCATCAAACTCGACTTCAAACAATTAATCTCGTATCTTTTTACAGATATTTCAGTTCTTGCGATAAACATGACCTGCACAATTCCAATACATGTTGTACTTCATCGTAAGGAGACTATTTGTTTCTTCGCAAACTGATCATCTACTCTTACTTGGCTTTGCAACAATACTTCTCTGCTCCTTGTTGAGGAAAATATATACAAAATAGTCACTCAAGATTTTTCCCCGACCTATTCTTATTTGATAGTGATGTGATATGAAAATTCAATTAAGACCCACTTGGTGCGCAGTGTTTTAATTTTTCTCAATTTTTTGCACCATGTACCTTAGCTATGTAGCTATTTAGCGCTCATGTATCAAACAAATATTTCTTTTGGATTACGAGATTTAATTTATTAAAAATTTAGTGAAGAAAAACGATCCTGTTTCTCTCACTGCATGAGTCGTATTCTTTAATGCCGCATTATAACAATGTAATAGGTGGCGCATTCCATTATTTTTTCTTAAGAAGGGCACTTGTGCCCGAGTCTAAATATGTGTCCATTTAATTTGGGGATTTGGTTATACAGCTTAAAAATATTTAAAAGTAAGCTGTGACGAACGGCCCTCGAAAAAATTTTCTCGAATAAAGATGTCGCGTCCTTCAAATATGAATGATAGAAAAATATAACCGTATGTATTATGGTACACGTACATTCAGTGAGCCCGATTCTCTAAGAGTCGAACACAATGTGGCACAGTGTTTTTACGAAAATTTGTGAAAAGAGGTTGTCGAGGGTGCTGAACACAGTGGTCAACTTCATTTTGCCTCAACTCGACCAGTTGAGCCAGGCTGTATGTATGCTGCACCTACCTTTCTTTCAATATCTCAACAACCGATTAATGAAATGACTTCAAACTTGAACAGTGGTAGAATAAGTTTAGAGTGATTCAATTGAAATCAAATTAGCATATTTTAAGATATGGTAAATATATGTAAATTCAGTTCTCGAATATATGGCAAAAATTGAAAACACGAATTGCACCGGTAGATGCGCCTTGCTATGCCGATCATTTTTCGTATACATAGTATGGTGCTAAAGTTCTGCTCCGTTAAGATACATGCATTTTTCATACTAATTTAGGCCGTCTTCCCGCTCAAATTGCGCCTGAGAGTGAGAAATGAGATGAACTTTCTTTGTTTGCACGATATTGAAAGTGAAACTCATCTCATTTCTCACTCTCAGGCGCAATCTGAGCGGGAATACAGCCTAAATTAGTCAGAAAAATGCATGTAACTTAAGGGAGCAGAACTTTAGCACCATACTATGTATACGAAAAATGATCGGCATAGCAAGGCGCATCTACTGCTACAATTCGTGTTTTCAATTTTTGCCATATATTCGAGAACTGAATTTACATATATTTACCATATCTTAAAATATGCAAATTTGATTTCAATTGAATCACTCTAAACTTATTCTACCACTGTTCAAGTTTGAAGTCATTTCATTAATCGGTTGTTGAGATATTGAAAGAAAGGTAGGTGCAGCCTACATGCAGCCTGGCTCAACTGGTCGAGTTGACGCAAAATGAAGTTGACCACTGTGTTCAGCACCCTCGAAAACCCCTTTCCACAAATTTTCGTAAAAACACTGTGCCACATTGTGTTCGACTCTTAGAGAATCGGGCTCATATATATTATTACTGAAAACAACGTGGACCATCTAGCAACTGAGTGAAATCCATAGTTATAATGAGCTGATGTGTTTAAAAAATCCAAACTAATATATTGTGATTAGTGATCAACAACGCTGTTGACGATTACACCATCATTTCGGAAATTAGATCTTAAAAATAATTTCGATCTTAAATATAATTTCGCAAAAAAATAGATCTTAAAAATAATTTCGATCTTAAATATAATTTCGCAAAAAAATAGATCTTAAATATAATTTCGCAAAAAATATCATCGCCTAAGCACTGAAGATAATTCGAGAAGAATTAGAGATTCCACTCATCCAAGGCGTCCCCTCTGACTTCGAAACATCCCTTGCTGGCTGCGATCTCACACAATCCCAGACAACGAACGGTACCGATCTGAGAGAAGAGGAAAACTTCAAAGATCATACTTCAATCGTGACATTAGTGCTCATACTACAGGAAATGGTTTCGAATTTGTTTGAACGGCGACAGCGATGTACACCGAGTGAATTGGCATAGCATGACCTGAAGTCATATCATTCAATTCTGCTACTACAATGCGCATAGCGATAAAAGCTACACAAGCTTATTCGCCACAGTCCTTTTTTCAGACATTGCAGGACAACTTTTAACTTTCTCAACTGAGTATGATCGACACCATCTTACGCCACTGCAGCAATCGATCCTTGCTGTCGATTTACGATTTACGATTATTTTTTTGGAATAATATAAAATGTAGAAAATTAACCGGTCCAGTTTCGGCAGCATAAAAAACACTGATCTGAAATGTTAATGGCATAAAACAATAGTTCTCAAATTCCGAAAGCAATAATCACCAAAAAGAACAATCTGCGTCTGTCAATTTCCACTAGACAACCATCGCATTTACACTATTTTATTTTACAAACTGAAACAATTATCGGGCGAAACTGGAAGAATTATCGCCATGCTATTGGAAGTTTCACATCCTGCTTGCATATGGATGCTTGCCAAAATCATTAATTACTAATTGAATTTGGGCGGACAAAAATATTCAATATCTCACCATTCCTTCGGGGGAACGAACACACGGTCCCGTGGCACAAGGCCAATGAGCTTCACCACTACACCATGCGGACAGGTGCTAGAGTCGTTCCTCTGACGATACTTGATTACTATGCATCGGCACAGGCTCCACCCATATGCACCTTTCGACGATCACCCGTTGAACTACTCGAGAACACTTTTCGAGCGATTGCACAAGTTAGAGTTGGGATATCGACAAACGGTTAAAAATATCATCTTATTAGGTTCCTCACGGACATTTTGCGCAATGTTTGCCGTTAACTGCGACAATTCGGAAATCCACGCTGTGGTCCCTAAAAGTACTACTCCATTCTTAGAAAAAAAACATAAATAGCTAATGTATAGGCAGACCATAGCTTGTACTGCAACTGAAAGATAAACCTGCTGAATTCAGCACAGACATTTGGCACAACATAACACCAGGCTATTTGCGGCTACGCGAACTGGTCTTCTTCTCTCAATTATCATTTGCAACAGTCACACGATGATTCGTGGTACAAAAAAATAAACAATAGTTAAAAACTTGCTTCGACCTCATCATTCCTAATAATACGATTAGGGATAGATTGGGAAGAATTCACTGTTAGGCAAAATTCCTAGTGCAATAGAATAAGATCTAAATTGTAATTGTGCAAAAGGATCCTAAATGAAGGAGTACGACAAATCTAAAATCATCGAAGGTTACAGTAAAATAAGATTTTCCACTCACCCACGGCGTCTCCTTTCAATACGAAGCATATCTTGCTTGCTACCATCTCACACAATCACAGACAACGATCGGCTGTTATTTGAGAGAAAAGGGATAGTTATGGTGAAGATGGTGAGAGAAGGGACTACTATTATTTTAGTTTTAACACGAAAAGATGGAAAACATCGAAAGCGCACAATCCCACGGCATATAATCAAACTCTGCAACTTTACTGTGCCTAGTAATAAAA
The DNA here is from genome assembly GCA_036245805.1 of Pristionchus mayeri. Lineage (NCBI taxonomy): Eukaryota > Metazoa > Nematoda > Chromadorea > Rhabditida > Neodiplogasteridae > Pristionchus > Pristionchus mayeri. Next base: position 35,105,336 of record BTRK01000003.1, read on the forward strand.
TCGAAACTCTGCGTGATAAGCAATTTCCCACTGTTTTCTTTAATGGTCAATGGCATGGAAACAATAGATATTCATGATTGCAATAACAATCTGAGACAACACAAGCAATATGCCGAGCACAACGGACTTGCAAACGATAGGGTGGGATATTTAATGTAAGATCAGTACCTTGCCTGCCTCCTCTCTTGAAAATCACCATCAAACGAAGCCCTCTATTTTTCAATACAAAATGGAACTAAATATAAGTAGATCGGAGCGACGCAGTAGGAACTTTAACAACTAAAATCTTACCTAATGATCCTCGTCGTAATCATCAATCATCGAAGTCATCGACATAAAAACTCAATAATTCTCACCATTCAACGCCATGTTAATTTGTTTCACGGGCCCCTTACCTACTGATACTTATCGCAATTATCAACATCATTATCGTAGTGGTTGCAAAAAAACTCAATAATTCTCACAATTCCACTCCCAGTCGTAGCATCGCATCGTCACGGTCCATGAATGGTCTCCGTATCAGCCTGAATAATGCATCATATGCTTCGAGTAAAACATTGAAATGGGGTTTACAGTTGAAACATAGAAAAAGGCAGTAGGAGGTTGCTTTGACTGATTAAATGATTAGAAGAACTTCCCAAATTCACATCAGTACACTTCTCCAGTCATGGTAAAACTCTCGTTCACAGATTTATAAAGTATCTGGAAGCGCTCAGAACTCGAAACGAAAAATATAAACCTGCTGAATTCAGAACAGAAATGCTGCATAACTTGACCCGGCTCTTCTTTGCTGCGCAAATTGTTGAACTGCTCTCATTAGCAGTTTAACGCAATACTCTCTTGCATTCATCGAGTAAAACATAAGTAAATAATCGCCATAAAATCAACTTATGCAAAATACAGGTTCGTCGAAGTAGTCGAAATAATGCAAGATTCATCACGTGTAGGAGAAGGGAGAGTTCCCATTCCGACCGATGGCGTTCCCTCTGACCACCCCTTGTTGGATATGACATCGCTCGATCCCAGACGGCGATCAGTGGCAGACTACGAGAAGGCAGAAACCAAAAATCAAGCAAATGTGACAATAGTGCTCATATTCTTATTAATTGTTTTGTTTTTGTCTGGAAGTACAGTGCCGCACGGTCTCCTCTCAGACGAGAGCGGCGCGGCGTAGCGGGTCGCATTAGGTCGCATTACTCCCAGAGGCACTTTAAAGTGTGTATTTTCGCTGAAATTTCGGCTTTGGGTTCTTCTTCTAGCAACCAATCGATCTGCGAAATCTGCGTTTCAAAATATTCAGTTTGAGCTTCTGTTCGGATAGGCCATCTTTGGAGTCTCTCTCACCCCTCCCCTCATTTCCCTGCGATTCCATTCCTCTTTATTCAGGTTAGTGAGCCGCGTCATAGGGAAATGAGGCGAGGGGAGGAGAGGGGGATCCAAAGATGACTCTTCCGAACAGTACCTCAAACTGAATATTTTGACTCGTAGATATCACAGATCGATCTAATTGTCAGAAGAACCCACAGCCGAAAATTCAACGAAAAATACACGCTTTAAAGTGCCTATGGGAGTGATGCGACCTAATGCGACCCGCCGCGCCACGCCGCGCCGCTCTCGTCTGGGAGGAGACCGTGCGGCACTGTACAATTGTCGGATGAACTGAAAGAGCATGATCTCACGTCATATCATCCAACTCTGCAACTGCAACTTCAAACCGCCTATTGATAAAATTTGTAAATCCGCCTAGCACGTAACCATTTGCATACAGTTATCCTCCATATTTCGATTGGCAAATTTCCATTTGCTCACCTGTCTGTGATTGATACCCTCTCCTGTTGCCGGACCAGTCGATGTGTTCTTGGCCACACGTCGAACTGTATGCTCCATCCATCTTGTATGCAGCAAAAGGGGTATCTATTGATCACCAGCGCATGTTCAGCTACTCAATCAGGTAAATCAACTACTTCCAAGAACAGACAACGTACCTTGTCCATAATTCAGCTCGTAATTCATCTCATTCATTCATTCAGATCGTCATTCATTCATCCGGTAATATTAGGTTGATTCATAAGTTTCGCTCCAAGTTCACTCCTGAGGTTTTTGAACTATTATTTCTTTCAAACTTTATCAATTCTCTCATTCTTTTTTATGTGGTATTAGTACATGTCGCCCTCCATAGCGCACCTATACTCATGCATGATCAATCGATTCTACTGGAATGTCAATTACCGAAATACCACAAGCTTGAAATTTGGGACAGCCAATTTGATGGAATGGTGCTCCTTGCGTAATCATGATAGCGCCATAACAGCACTATTTTCGTAAAGTATTTTGAATTAGCTTTCTTATATTACTTACGTCGGATCAGCCTTGATACTGCGTGATAAGATAGGCACGAATTTCGTAGTTAATAGTACAAGAATCATGCAGAATTTGTTTTGTTGGTGCTGCGCATTTCTGATGAACGAGCTAATGGTCTTAAATTTGCCCGAAGTAGAAAAGCATATCATGCGGATGCTACCATTAAATTGTTGTGAAGATTTAGCTTGCCATTCAAAAGCCGCATTTGGAAATATCGTAAAATAGATATTTAATGGCCGGTTTCGCTCATTTTGACTACGCTCGCTCTTCGAGAGAGTCTGAAATTACGTTTTCAAGTGTTTATAGGAAACATTGACCCTCATTTAATGACTTCTCATAAATACAGCAATACAGCATCACATTCGTTTTGTTTAAGCGGCGGATTGAACACACCACTAAAAAATCGATAAATTCGTCACTTTTTCGGAAAATATTTTTTACTGCGGAACGAAGTGGAATTGATTCACATAAAACAGATAATTTATGTGCACCTATTGCCACTCAAATAATGCCAAACTACTCCTGAACACAAGTGAACCACAAGCGAGTAAACTATAGAAAAGCCTTGGAGCGAAACTTATGAATCAACCTAATAGATACTTCACGCTCCCGCAGCCAATATCGTAGAGAAGAGAAACAACAGGGATAGAGTTGAGGAATATGAGAACAAAAAATAATGAGTACTCGCAAGTTCCTCGATGGTTCTCCTCCTCATCTCCAATGTGTTCTTCAGCTATGGCCGCATCCGCATCTCACGTGGAGAGACGCACCTGAAGCGTATAGATAAGAACTCGGCCTTTACATTTCAAGTTCAAATACAGTGGACTAAAAATGTCCTGACAAATATCGCAGAAATTTTGTACACCACCAGGCTATTCGTTGCTTCGCAAACTATTTATCTACTCTTGAATTACTTTGAAACAATTCCTTCGTCTGAACAGTGAAGATAATTCTAAAACAACCACCGAGTATCTTGAGAGATTTCACTCACCCATGGTGTCTCCTGTGAACACAAATAACCCCTGTCAGGTTGCGATCTCGTTCATTCACATACAACGATAATTGACGATCTGGGAGAAGAATAGATGTCAAATATCAGACTTCAAACATGGCAACGGTGGTCATGTTAATGGTATTCGTTTTGTTTGAAAAAAGGAGGGAGTGACGAATTACTGTCGTGTGATCCCCTGTCATATCATCTCACTCTGCAACTTCACTGCGTCTAGTGATAAAATCTCGAACATACGTAATAAACAATTACCCACTGTTCTCTTTATATATTTTAATTGAAAAATCTAAACTTTCATGTCTAATACAGTTTTCCGTCGCTGCAACAGCCGATTCGTCCTCTCGCACTAGTCTTCTCCATACTAGGGACGATAAAACAAGCTACTCGCGCTTTTTCTTTCCCATGGGGAACCATATCCGGATGGAACAACAGAAGCCCCCTCACCACGTGGTAGTACTCATTCGAATCCTCTCGACGAGCTCCATCCACAAAAAACGGAGGTGACTTTCGAGCGGATTTCGAGTTACAGAGCGTTAAAAATTGCATGTTCTTAACGCATCAAACCATAGAAATGACCTAGACGGCGTGATAGAGCATGAAAAAGTAGCCGGACCACCTGAAGAATAGTTCTTCGTATGACTACATTGAAGGGCAGAGTAGCTCAAAAGAAGCTCAAAGTTGACGGACTTCACCCGACCGGTGCAGCAACTCCACAAGGAATGATCACATACACTAATTAACGTAAGGAGGTCTTAATAGAGTTAGTTGGACTTAGAAAATGCACTAATCTCAATTTCGAATTTTGGCTCAATGCCAGGCTTAGGGTCGAACGATACGTGAGAGGCGTGATAGACAGCGTTCAGTGACGATCTGGGAGTAAAAGGTAAAAGGTAAAAAGATCAACGATCAGATTGTAATCTTGACAATGGTGCTAGAACTCCATGCAATGGTTTGGAATTTGTTCTGGTGCAAAGAAATGTAAACAAATTGAAATCTCATGATCCCACATCTTATCATAATACTCTGCAACTTCAATGCGCTTAGTGATAAAATTGCAATTCCGCGTAACAAGGATATTCGTTCACAGTCTCGTTAGACTCGTAATAGTGACTCGTAATAGTATTGCCAGTTATTAATATATTATTTAAATATATTCTCTCGCATGCATAATGAACCATGACATTTAGTAAAGTTCTACTGGGGAAACATCGCTCCTACTTCTCGATATTTGCCAATGTGTGATTTTGCAACTAGGCGCAGTGAAGTTGCAAACTTGGATGATATGGCATTGGACCACGCGGTTACGATTTATTCCATTTTCATCGAGAGGTAACACAAAAAGTATTACGGCGACGAGATCACTATTATTTTGCTTGTAGTTTTTGGCCCGCCTTTTCTCGCAGATCGACGTCGATCTTTGTCTTTGATTGTTCGAGATCTCAGACAGGAAGGGGTGCTTCGCAGTCAGAGGAGACGCCTTGGGTGAGTGGAATCTCTCCTTTTACCGCACTCTCTTTCTCTTAATGGTTCAGTTTGCAATTTTCATATTGATGCGCATAATCTAATCAGAAAATATAAAAATTATTTTGGTACGACCCCGAAACGCAGATGAGATCGTTACCGGACAATCGTACATAATCCATCTCTGCAGCTTCAGTGCACCAAATGCTCAATCACTTGCGCATGCCAAAAAAAATGAGCAGTCGCTGCAGAAATGTATCCTAGGCCACCATCTGTGCTGTCCATTAACGATACTACAATGGCATGATATCAAACGTTGCTAATTAATCCGGTCAGCTTCGGTTTTTTTTGAAATATCAGATGCATTGTTCATGATCATGTAAATGGATGTTTCGTAGACCGCTTACATGATATTTGATGAAATCGTCGATTTCACTTTGATAATGTTTTCAAAAATCTATAATTATCACCATTTATTCCCCAGTCGCAGCACTACTCGTCATTGTGTCGTCACAGGCCATGATGGTCTTCCTGAAAAGGGGCCTGCAAAATCCATTGCATTACTTCATCAAAACGAGCAATCGTCGTAAAAATAACTCTTCCGGAACAGTACCCCGAAGAATTGGTTGAAAACCATGCAAACTTTTTAACGGCCGCATTCATACTGATTCATTTCCACGCAATATCACCGTGATCTTTTTTTTCAAAATAATACGCAATTGTTATCACCGGTACTAAGATGAACGATCAGATTGCTCGCCACCGTCGTATCGTTCCGATCCACAGAAATGAGAGTCCAATCGCTCATGGTGTCTCCTCTCTCTATATTGCTGGCTGCGATCTCGCATAATCCCGTCAGCGACGATTTGAGATTATTCAAAGATCAGACTTCAAATGTGACCAGTGTTATTACTCCATAAAATTGATTTGAATTTTCTTGAAAAAGCAAAAGTCTGGAATATTGGAAGACCAGAAATCTCACATCATATCATCCAACTCTGGAACTTCTCTCCGCCTAGTGCTAAAATAATTTAAAAAATCACGCAAAAAATGAGAACAATTCCAAAAACTCAAGTATTCTTTCCATTCCTTCCCAAATCGCTACACTCCTCGCCGTCGCCTCTTCACAGTCCATGGATGGTCTTCCTGAACAGGGGCTTGAACAAATCATCGTATTACTAAGACACAAAAGGTGAGAGTAGGTCTCGAGCAGGCAGACAAATAGGGGGAGGGGGGTATGTTTCACTAGTCAAACTATAACCACAACAAAAAATTCAAAAATCCACGCGATTATCAATTTCATTGAGCGTAACTACGCGACGAAACTTGTTTGAAGCAGATGTATTGGAACACTGTCTTTACACTTTAACTTAAATTGTTAATATATTTTAGAACTCGCACGGAGAAAAATAACCCTCTTAATTTCCCCCCCAGATATTTTGACAACATCACCAGGTTATTCGGTGCTGAGCATACTCTGCATCTACTTAGATTTTTCGTTCACAACGATATTTCTTCATTTACGAGGTAAAATAAACAAATAAATCAATGATCGTTCGATATGAGCCCGTTCGCGTAAGAGTCGAACAAATCTTGGCATATCAAATTTTCGATAAGTTGTGAAACGGGGTTATCGAAGATGCTGATCATTGTGGTCAACTTAATTTCGTCCGGTTAAGCCAGGCTGCACATGGGCTGCACCTAGACTTTTGCCCATAACTTGACAATCGATTTATGAAACGCCTTTAAAATTGTGCATATGACAGATAGTGTCACTACGAAACCGTAGGCATCGAAATATCACATAATCTTCCTTGACAAAATAATAATTTCCACGATCTCGAATGTAAGGCAGAAACCAAAGCCTCGAACTATATGGTAAGATGCGCCGTTCCATGGGGTTCATTTTTCGTATACTATATGTAGAGTTTCAGTAAGACATATTTTTGCTACATCCATTTTTGTGACACTTTTCTCACCTCTATGCCGAAAAGTCTGTCTGTGATAGTGAGAAATGAGGATAATTTAATTATCACACTTGTTCGATGGAAGCAGAACAAAGGAATGAGATTCATTTCTCATTCTCAGCCACATACTTTCCGGCATAGAAGTGATAAATGCATCACAAAAATTGATGTAGCAAAAATATGTCTTACTTAAACCCCACACATAGTATACGAAAAATGAACCCCATGGAACGGCGCATCTCACCATATAGTTTGTGGCTTTGGTTTCTGCCTTATATTCGAGATCGTCGAAATTATAATTTTGTCAAGAAAAAGCATGATATTCTGACGTATACTGTTTCGTAGTGGCACTATCTGTCACATGTACAATTTTTAAGTCGTTTCATACATCGTTTGCCAAGTTATGGGCCGAAGTCTAGGTGTAGCCCATGTGCAGCCTGGCTTAACCGGTCGAAATGGAGCAAAATAAAATTGACCACAATGATCAGCATCTTCAATAACCCCTTTTCGCAACTTTTCGAAAATTTGGTTTTCCAGACCCTCTAACATTTTGCTCGACTCTTACACGAACGGGCTCATATGAGAGACTTTTTGATTCAGTGAACATATGCTTGGCACTAGGACAAAAATCGAAATCCTCCGAAATGTGCATACATGCAGTACTCGGTGAGTGCACCTCAGACGTGGCCTATTTAGTGTTCTAGATCCTTCGCTGAGGAAAGAGATGCACTTTAGTTCTAAAATTTCAATTTTCGAATTTTGCCATTTCGCAAGCGATCGGAACGACTGATGGCTCTAAAAATGCGCAATATTCAGTTCATTGTACATACACAATTTTAGATGAATTGACTTGAAACTTTTTGAGAAAAAACCAAAATTCGATTTATATAATTTTTAGCATGCTCGGTTGGGTAGGTATATACCATTTTTATTTGCTTGGTTTGTAGCGCTCACTGATTACTATTTATATAAAAATTATGAGCGAAAAAATTGGGACATTTATTGAAATTTTCGAAAAACCGAAATAAGTCAGTTCGTGATACAGTTTCATGCTACCGTATCCTACCATTGAGGTCACCTCGCAGATTAGTGAACGTTGATGAATTTTTGAATGGTTTCGGATTTGACTGCTTCAGTGTAGAAGCCATCTGGCACATTACAGAGAACAATTGAAATCGATCGCTAATGTGCTGAAATTGGCGAGAGTTTCTGAAATGGGTGAACTGGTGTATTTTCGAAATTGCATGAAATATTCGCCCACAACTTTTTCCATGAATTTTCTTCTAAATAGCCAAAACCTAGTCCGATAATACGATTTCAACTCAGCTGCAGCGACATTGAGATCTTGAATAACTTTTTCAGTTAAGAGACCGGCTCGATAAGATTCGAGGGTTTGCCTGTTGTGCCCGGACATCATCATCTCCGATCTGGACCAAACATTTTTCTGGATACCCCCATGAGTCCTCATCACTAAATGAAGTATTATTTGGGTCATGATGTTGAAACATAGAAATGCCGGGTTACCAAATTTTTTCAATCTCGAAATTCAGCAAAAATAAATTATGAGATCTAGGTCGCACTTTTCTACTACGGAAAATCTATTTCTGGCATCTGACAGACTGTTCCATTTTTTGCTGCAAAGCGTCAAATGATCAGATTTTGATGAACTTTTTCAGTTAACTTGCCCGTTTCTTTAGTTTTTGGAGGAAATATGGTTTGTTTTGTGCACTAAATATCAAATGTATTACATACAAACATTTTTTGAAACTTTTAACCTGTTCCGGCCGAAATTTAAAAATTTCGATTTTTCGAACCTTGAATTTTCGATTTTTTCGAAGTTCCGGAATATAACCATATTATTAGCTAAAAACAATTTCCACAGCATATGTAATCAATTTCGAGCGATTTTGCAACATGATTTCACTGAATACGCACATTAAAATATTGTCGTTTTTTTAGAAGTTGAAATTTAGAAAAGACTACAATTTTCGCCATATTCACTTTTTGGCACCCAATAATGTGTTATTGACTTTCATATAACTCGCAGATAAATTTTAGCTAATAATATGGTTATATTCCGGAACTTCGAAAAAATCGAAAATTCAAGGTTCGAAAAATCGAAATTTTTAAATTTCTGCCGGAACCGGTTAAAAGTTTCAAAAAATGTTTGTATGTAATACATTTGATATTTAGTGCACAAAACAAACCATATTTCCTCCAAAAACTAAAGAAACGGGCAAGTTAATTGAAAAGTTTATAAAGATCTCATCGTTTGACGCTTTGCACCAAAAAATGGAACAGTCTATAAGAAATGGGCGATAGATTTTCCGTAGCAGTAAAGTGCGCAGATTCCGAATCTGTAACAATTTCATGCAGTTTTAGCGAAAAATTTTCGGAGCCGGCAATTTGTTTGAATAAAAAAATTCAAAGAAATATTTTTTTCAGATAATCGATATTTCATTTTTGTTTTCATGAGACGTGCTCAACAGTAAAATTGTTCCACTCGACGAGCCGAACATTTCTCTTTTTTGAACGAACTCTTTGCTCAACGTTGAAGGAAGTTATGTTTTTTTTTTGAATTTTTGAATTTTCAAAATTCCGAAAGCTGGCTTTTAGGCGATTTTGATATCTCGGCCACACCAAGTCAAAATAAAATTTCATGACCTTAGGTACACCGACCCTCAAAGTTTGGAAGAGATTGAAGCAGTTTGAACAGTTTGTCAAACAAGGGTATATCATTCATGCATTCACTCAGAAGACCTGTGTTATAGTTTCATGTTCTTCTACACGTCTTGTAATATATTGGAAAATATAAAAGTCAAAGCAATAATTTAATCGTGTTAATAGCGTATTTTTCGAAATGTCATTTTTCAATTTTGTTTTTTTTCGAAATGTCTTATCACCCGCGAAAATATGAATAGCATGGCGAAGAGCTTTTTTCTGTTGTAATTTCGACACTTCCAATGTATCGTGCGAAAAGTCACGCTTCTTATATACTGTCAAAATTCTCGATATTTTATTAAGCTTAGCTTCATTAAGTTGAACGAATATGATTTCCAATGAAAAGTGATGAACGAACAAAACAACTAAGAAAACCTTAAGATGAATGTGTGAAGAATGGGTTAGACTCGCTTCTCTATGATGATGGAACTACTTATTTCATTCTTCCAGCAGCAAACATATCAGTATCGGTATACCCTGATGTAGCCTCTGCAAATACACAAGACAATGCAAAAATCCATCGATTCATCACTAATCGATTAGTAATTTCGATCAGATTTATCTTTCAAACAAAAATTTTCAAAAAAATAGCTAACCTGTCTCCAATGCACTCCCCATGCTTAGAAAGAGCAGCATTGAAGGTTTCCTCGTCTTCACATTCGACGAGGGCTTCGCCAAATGTCGTACTCCACAATTCAACCGCCTTTATTCCTTTTCCTCCGAGGAATTCGGAAACTTCGTTCTCCTTGGCACTGAGCGGTAACCCACGACAATAAATGGGAAATTTGAAATCCACTGCAACGTAAATGCTACAATTTTAAAAAGATAGGCAAATACTGCACCCTTTGGATAGACAGATAGAGACTCCTCGAGAGAACCATTCTTCTCTGCCTCTTCAGCATCAGCCATATCAATTGACGACGTTCGGATTACGAAGACGGGCCTGCAAATATGTACGTAAAATTATTTAAAAATTAAATATTGTAATCCAGAGCTTAGGACCAGCCGGCTTGACTAACAAAAACACTGGAATGCCGTAATTCGTTTAGGGATACGTGGATTTTATATATCACGCGTATCACGAGTCAGTGGAGGAGTGCGGGAACATTTTGAAATTTTTAATTTCGAATTAGCCCCTTATTATGTTATAGTAATACCCTGGAGTAGTGAATTCGAAAAATATAGGTGATAGGTCCCAGAGCCGGCTTTTAGGAATTTTCCGGTTTTGTGCCTGGCTACACTGTATTTCAGGTCCCAGTGCCGCTACAGAGCTCGGAGTGGGCTCAAAATGAGCGGAAAATTATTCTGAACAACTTTTATGTTGACAACTTTTTGAAATATTCGCAAGTTAAAAATATATGGCTAAAAATGTTGAAACCGAAACTTTCAAAAAAATGTTTTCTCCATCACGCAGGAGACTTGCAGGGATTTTTATTTCATAAAATGAAAGAAGATGTCTTCATACATCTATAAAAAATATAAAATGAAAAATCGAGGGGGAGACCTCTTTCGATATTTCGCGTCAAAGGTGTCACATTGGCTTAGCATGACAACAAATTCTGTCTAGTGAACCCTAACTTCACATTCAATAAGAACTCGCTGTGATTTATTGGTTTTATCAATGTTATGATTAATTTGGAATTGAAAAATTCAAAGTTTTGTAAAGTTCAAAAAATCGATTTTTTAGTCCACGATTTATCTCATTTTTTCACATCTCAAAGTCAAGATTCTTAATCATACATATACAACAGCTATATACACGCATTAGTAGACCTCGAGACTAGTGAAAATATTTGAGAAACAACCCACATACACTTCATAATATTTATATTTTTTCACACGAACATGCCTTCCCGAGAGTTTCGTAAATATTGGAAGTTCATTAAGCAACGTACCTATCTTAATGGACTTGAGAGGCTTAGTGGTCATGAGGTACTCAAGGTACTCAGTGGTCTCGATGTCCTCAATGTTTCTTACTGGCAAAGGGTAGATGAGTGATTCCCCGTGCACATTCGTGCTTACCTTCGTTGAGACTGCAGCGGATGCCACGAAAATCCGATGCCATTGCTGCAAAGATGCAAAACAAAACTAACTGAAGCCCACCTGATTAGTGATATTCTGGCTGCGATGGAGGTTTAGTTGGTTGGTGAGCAAGCGAGGGATGAGTCGCCGACCAATCAGAGCCATTGCTGAAAATGAAATTAAGGATAAGAAAATAAATGATTTAAGATAAATGGAACAAACGCATGAAGGGAGCGTTCAAAATAAACAAATTAGAGGGACGTCATAATCTATAAATTAAAAAGCGTATCTAAATCGGGAAAATTAGAAAGAAAAAATAAACGAGGCCTCGCGAAGACGGGGGCGGGCTAACACTCATCAGCCTAGTGTTGCGCATTTTTATTTTTTGCAGCGCGTTTATTGTATACAACTTAAATAGTACACCGCTTACTCGATAGGAGGAGAGGAGGGATAACAAATAAGACACGATAGACGAACTCGGGCAATGTGTCCAACTTTGTGCGGAAAGGCGTGTGAAGCGGAATCAAATAGGTTGTGCGGCGCGCGTCTATAATTATAATCGTAATAGGATCGTGGGGAGCACCTTTGTCATGACTTATAGCAGATAAATAGGCAAAGAAAACTCTCTGCACGCGGATGTGACGAGAGCAACACCACGCGACGACGTAGGTTGTAGTCAAATTACGGTTACTCGTGATGATCAAGAACTGAATTTATAAAAATTGAGAATTTCAAAAATTTATAATCACACGGCATTTTGCGTACACACAAAACCAAGACTCCGCCCACTACACCACCGCCAAGTTGCGGCATGGTGCGCGCACCTCGCCGCCACAGACAAGACCGGAGCCGGAAAAAAGTCATCGCAGAAACCCTGATATCGATTGAAAATATCGATTGATTTTTGGTCCTATGCCGAAATCCCTTGCGCAACGTTAATGGATACTGTGTCGCAATGAATAACATGATGAGCCGTAATCAAGTCGCTTAGCTCCGAGAAAAATAAAATAACGAGAAAGTTCGCACGAAACGGGTTAAATTTGTTATCAAATATCGTCCTCATTCAGCCGCATGGAAAAGGACGGACATGTACCTAGAACACGGATAACAAATCCCTTTTTTCAGGTAAGCATTGGACACTCGTCACCCACTTCATGTTACTAATCATCACAAGTACCAAACCATTTATCCGTACCCTCAAACAGATAAAACAACGATAACAATCAAGAAAAGCTAACAAACAACAAAATAAAATCAGTTCTCGATAGAAACAATATTCGTCATCTACCTTATCCTCTCGAATACGGCCACATAATTGCCTTGTTCTAGCTCGACGCTCTCCAGTCTCAGTCCTTCCACTAACTGCATCAACTCAGCCAGTTCTCCCTCTGCGAACACGTGGTAGAACCTGAAAAGGTACCTTATACCAGGCTACCGTACTCTTCTCACTCCCGAGCGACTATCGTATTCTACCTTGAAACTGATCAGATCTACAGACAACTGTAATCTTCAACATTGAATCATTACTTTAACTTCCTATGACTACCGTAACCCATACCAGTGATATTTTCCTCCTACCGTACTACCTACCGTACCTGAGGAATGTCTCTTCCTCCTTCTCTCCCTCCTCCTCTCTCTTCTTCCTCGATTCTTTTCCACTCACAGTCCATGGCACGAGCAAGTCTTGCTGCACGAATTCACGACCATCGTGGACCAGAAGACGACTGATAAGAGGGGAGTTATAGTCTTTCCGATTGATCTAGATGCATACACTAGAGTCATTAGTTTAAAGGAAAATCACCATTCTCATAAAATGTAATTATACGCAGCTATGACACTCGAACTAAATTTCTCGAAATATTCGGACTATGAAATATCAGTGAAACTCAAATCGGAATTTTCATCGGAAACAATTTCGCATAGGCACAATGCTCCGCAATTTCAACATGCGACGCTCGTGTTTCACAAGTTGAACGCCCTCCAGCTTGATTCCGAGGCATCAATATTAGCTCAATGTCATGCTTCAAACTGATCACCAATCAGATCCTTCGCGTTCCTCATGGGATCCCATGTCGTGGAAATTTATGGCTAACGTAAGTCCATTAAAGTCTATACAACTCACTCCTTGTCCTCCCTGTTCTCTTCCTCTTCCTTCCCCTCCTTCTTCTCCTTCTCTTCTCTGTTCTCTCTCATCTTCGCATACTCACTCTCTCCCTGCTCCAGTGACCACACTGTCACACACGCCCGACCACCAACGCGCAGCAGAGACGCCTGATTTGAGTGACGTCATAACCTAGTAAAATGGAGATTTGAGAGTACTTATTATTGTTGCCGTATCCTAAAACGTAAAGGGTATTTCGCGCCGCAAAGCCACTAAAATATCATTCTATGATCTTACTCACTGCCCTCATATAGCTACAGTATGTATGAAAATCACAACAAGCCAGTGCATGCATCCTCCAAAATATTTTTTTTGATTTCGAACGCAAATTGAAAGTGGCACTGAAGTTGTCCTACCCCCAATACTTTAACTCGCCAGTGAAACATCAAAGCTGTTTGTGTTTTCACAACAAAAATTCATTTCAATTTTGTTTTGCCCCTTGCTTTTAATCCAGCCCACACCTTTAAATATTCTACTCTGGAACCTGAATATGACTGGATGTTGTTCAGCAGAATCCTCACATTTTTCAAAATATTTCTACTGTTCGTATCCACTCACGATTTCCTCGATCGCTTTCCTCCTCCTCTCCAGTGTGCTCATGTGGTGCAGCACGGCGATTGAGATGACCGCATCCGCGCCCGCGCGGAGAGGCGCGCCTCAAGCGGATGATTTAGATTATTATCTCTTGGGACGATCTTTAACTTGTTAAACGAGACAATAGTTGGAACAGCTATTTGAGAAAAATATATCGCGCCTCTCATGAGAGAATCGAGCTGACCCAGGGAATGGAGCGGAAATTGCCAAAATGGTTCTAACACGTTTTGGGCACCTTGAGACATCTCTAACACTCCCCCAAAGTCTCTTTATGCATACTTCATTTTGGGGCTCCCTACATAGGGTCGGGACTAGGCACCTCCCACTTTGAGAGCTTGTATCGCGGTTACGGTGACAGATAGAGCAAAATTGACCTCTGAGACACCCCGACTCATTTTTCGAGCTCTATCGATCTATATGTTTCATTTTCCATGAATATGCAAATGAAACATGATACAGTCATTGCTAATTTTCTCAAAAATGTAGGCAAAGATGCAGCCAAAATTCTAGGAGAATGTAGAGCTGATCACGAGCTATCCAATGAGCATCTTGCGCCAAAAATGCATGATGGTATGTGCAACTTTTGTCCTTTTTTTCGTTTCAGGATCATTTGAAGTCAATTTTCAACAGGAATTTTCATTTCATTTCATCTTTCACCGCTCTGATCGGCTCGGGCGGGCGAAAATGATCGCTCTGATTCAAAAATTCATGTTGAAAATTGACTTCAAATGGTCCTGAAACGAAAAAAGGACAAAGGTTGCACATAGCATCATGCATTTTTGGCGCAAGATACTCATTGGATAGCTCGTGATCAGCTCTACATTCTCCTAGAATTTTGGCTGCATCTTTGCCTACATTTTCGAGAAAATTAGGCTTGACTGTATCACGATTCATTTGCATATTCATGGAAAATGAAATATATAGATCGATAGAGCTCGAAAAATGAGTCGGGGTGTCTCAGAGGTCAATTTTGCTCTATCTGTCACCGTAACCGCGATACAAGCTCTCAAAGTGGGAGGTGCCTAGCCCCGACCCCATGTAGGGGGGGGGCCAAAATAAGGTATGCATAATGAGACTTTGGGGGAGTGTTAGAGATGTCTCAAGGTGCCCAAAACGTGTTAGAACCATTTTGGCGATTTCCGCTGCATTCCCTAGAATAGCGATTTTAGCTCGATTCTCTCGTGAGAGGCGTGATATCGTTGGAGCGAAAGGAAATGGAAAGCTCGGGTTTCATCCCTCCTAGAAAGGAACGTTAGTATTGGTATTCCAATGAGACCTCAGTCTTGACCGTGAAATAAAAAATTTAATGAAGACATGTAGGATATCTAAAAGATGACTACTGAAGCCAACTTCAACCAGGAATTTCAACAGAAAAGGCGGCTAGGAGGCTCACGCAAGCCGGCATGCGAGTTCGTTTTGTCATCACAAATTGTCATAGATAGAATCCATTCACCCAGTGCGTCTCCTCTCACTACGAAGCATCCCTTGCTAGCTGCGATCTCGCACAATCCCAGACAACGATCAGCGCCGATCTGAGAGAAGAGAGAGATCAAACATAACAATGAGACTGTTCTTTCATTTGCTAGAGTGTACTTTCATGCTTTTTTCCATTACTTATCAAGAGACAATTGTATTAGCGTAACGTCACTACATATATCAAAACTCTGCAACGTGACTTGGTCTGTTGTGAAATGTACAAATTCCCCATAAAGATCACACCTTTATGAGTCCATCATTCCTCTCCGGTAGCAGATACTTCCCGTTACCGCAGCCAATATCGTAGAGAAGAGAACCAGGAGGGATCGAATCGAGGAATCTGAGAAATGAGTATCGTAGGGTTCCGTATGCAGCGCCGATGGCTTGAGTTAATTTTAAATTTTTAAGTCTTTCCAATCAAATAAGCAGAACTACCGTTTCCTTTCCCGCGTACCTCTTCACACCAGTCCACACGGCGTGTCTCGTCTCGTCGAAGTGTGGTGCGATCTTCTCGTAAACGTCGGCAACGTAATTGCACTCGAGGGCACGCGCAGCCGAGGAGACGGAAGGAACTGCCATCTCGCCTAGAAAGATAATACCCGTCGTTCAAATTAATAGAAACTGACTTTAGAAGTCCTGCATATAACTAAGATATGTTCTGCCCAAGTTACTGAATTTGACAATGATTGCAATAGCTACGATCGAGCATTCCCCTCTTCCCAAAAGATAAATAATAGGATATTACAATGTTCAACTCAGCATCATTCCTATACAACCGTTCTTTTCATGTCCTATTTCTAATTTCATGAAGAAAAAAATAAATTTTCTCTCGATACTTTTAAAGACGTATCATTCTAACCACGCAGTTAGAAGTTTCACAGAATGTTTACCCATTAATTCATGCCACAATTTTCAAAAAGACTATGTTTTTGTTGAGAAAAAAAACAGAACAATACTGACCATTCCTGTCCCAGTCGCAGAATTCCTTGTAGTCGCACCGGCACGGCTCGTTTCGGATCTTTCTAAAATGCATTTTAGAATATTGTTCAGTATAATAATAATAATAAGAAGAAGAAGAAGAAGAAGAAGAAAATTGAAGAGTGTTCTACAAAAATGCCGCAGAATCTGAATCCCTTCGATAGAACATCGTCAGAACACTTTGGCAAACTGCCCGAGCTCGGCAGTTTTTATAAAATTTTAATCGGTAATTGTTTTCACCTGAATGTGATGGAAACCCTCTGCTGTCTTTGCAGCAATCGATTTGTCCTCGGGCAGACATCGTACTGTCGATTGACGATACTGTAACAAACGAATATCGATTTGGGCAACACCACCAGGCCATTTTAAGCTATATTCCAAAAATATATCAGCAGCAGCGACTGGAACAACTCACTACCAAGTCGATATCAAAATTCCTTGCATTAGCAATCGAAGAAGATACCGTACCCGTGCTTCCATCGGTAGCGTGAGTCTCCCTGAATCAGGCAAAGCGAGCGGCGTGGCAGGAGAATGGGAGCAATGCGCGCCGAGTTAGCCGCGTCCTGATGAATTGGACGAATAAATTCCAATTAGACAAACAAGTACTAAGCAATTGTGCTTTCCGTGCTTTCTACAGGCATTTTCTACTATTTTGCAACAAAGGTTGAAAGTAGAGATGCTAAAATTAATAAAGAGTCAATTGGCTGTATCCTACATGTGATTGCTCGTTTCGAGTAATATATACTTGACAGTTGTTGTCAACATTGATAGTAATGCGAACTGGGAGTAAGAGAAAAAAACTATGTATTTCGACCTGGCCATTCATCGCTGCACCAATGATTTACCTAATCATCTCAATACTTTGAAAACAATAATTCGGGTTCTCATATCGCCAATATTAAGGTATTAGTGATGCTCAAGCAGATCAAAGAACAAAGTCCAACCTTGAACTCCATGACAACGTCTGCCAGTAGCGAGAGACTCACCTGAAGCATAAATGTCTCATCTTCCTAATCAATAGAAAAACAGTCTATAAACTATATTAGAGTGAAAAAAGTTATGTTTTATGGAAAAGGAAGCACAAGGGGAAAAAGAAGCAGACTCACGACGGGATCCTCGAAGGCTGAGTGGGTGTCGAAGTGCGAGGGAATGCCCTGCCCGGGCGAGTAAACGTTGGCTGTGATCTGAGAATCCTCTCGTTAACAATGAAGCTTGTTGTCGACGAGACATTGATAGTAGTAATATAACACAATCATCCAACACAGTACTGCAATCCATGATCGAAAGAGTATTTGGCCATTCCTTGAAACACTAAATGTTTAGGGAACAAAATTCAATTCTTCCGTGCATTATTAACAGTTATTAGAACCAACAAACCTGATCGGGTCTCTCCTTAATGAATCCCCTCTCAATCAATCGATCTACGATCTTCTCCAATTGATCAGGAATCTTCTCGATTGGGACGAAGGCAGAATTGGTCGAGTAGTCGAAGGCATGACCGAAGTGGAGAACGGAACGGTGCTTCATTTCGTCCACTGAAAAGATTTAAATTGTGGCTATGAAGATCCACTGAATCCCCCCGAACATCAGTGCTGTTATGAAACATTGGTGAAGCCCGGAGTGGCACAGTAAATTTTATGCAAAACTCGGAAAATGAAAACAGCCTGGCTAAATATTCTTCGATCAATACACTAATTGTTAATGCAATTATACAAATTAAGCTAGCTAAGATACTGATTTCTACTAATTTTGAATAAGATAAATGACTTGGAGTCAACGACTCACATCTGGGATCCTTCATCACGAGATCGATCAGATCTCGCTCGATTCCCTCATCGACAAAGTCGTCGACGATCTGGAGATCTCGTGGACCCGCCACGGCATCAGCTGTCTTCGAGAGGGGTACTGTAACCAACAAATTTATAACCAGCTTGATTAACGTTCCATAAGCCAACAGATACGCCAATTATGTATGAAGGGAGAGGAAGACAAATCAGTCAAAGCAGACCAATCATAAGGGAATTCAATTCACTCTCTCTCTCTGGCTATGTATGTTCGTGAAAACCTTACAGTTACCCAACACCCTGGAAATTATTTGAATTTTGCGCGTGTGCCTGATCACGCCAGCTCTCTTGTTTTTTCATACTCCCTCATTCCATTTGCCCTGATCAGTTACGCACGGAAATTCAAATATTTTCACGGGTGTTGGGTAACTTTGAATTCGCAGCAACTCACGATTATTGACGAACTCAATGACGAATGGAAGGTGGGACTTCCTCAACTGCTCGGGAACCTAAATAACAACGTAAAATTCGATGTTTACTTCTGAGAGACTATCACATTTAATACGCATTTTTGCATGCTTTACAAGGTTACAAATCTCTAACCCGGCATCACCGGGCCGCCCTCCCTAGCGTTGTCGTCATTAGACGAGTATAAACTGGCTAGACGTGGAAACACTTTTACCGTTCCCTTTACAATAGTGTTCAGGAAGATATGAGTTTCAGGGATTTTTCATATTGATGTGATCCTAACGGAAGACAGTATCGTCTGGATAATATTTTCAAAAAAGTCAATATAACCTTTCCATTCAGCTCCTCCTTCGCCCTCGAGGCCGCCTCAACAGTGGAGAACTCGACGAAGGAGTAGGCGCGTCTGCAATTACAGAATATCTGATCTACCTCACCCAATCCAAAAACACGGGATATTACCCGGCTACCCGTTTCCGAGTGGTGCAGAAAGAATTCATTTTTAGTGAGCTTAGTGACTAACAGCTACGTTCTGGTGTCTGATCCATCTTGCAAACCTGTTCGGGAAGACGATCAGCTCTACGCTGGAATCGAATGGAGAGAAGATCTCTTGCAGTTCTTCAGGAGAAACAGAGCAGAGAACACTCGAATTAGCGACGAAGAGGTTCTAAATTTCAAATCAAAACGAGTTAACGGAAGTTGCAAGTTCTTTCCTTCAGAGAGTAGGCCTAGCCCTACTGGTAAGCTCATCTTCCTATCCCCCAGTCGCAAAAGGATGCTTGAACTTAGGCTTTTGAAAGCTTGAAAATGGGAGATGGCATAGCCTTCCCTCGGAAGTAAAGGAGTCCCGGAGAAAAACCGCTTCAAGTCCTTACCTTAGTGGGTTCAGAGGCGACCTCGACATCGGGGTCGTGTCTCTTCAATTGCTCGAGACTCTTCTTCGACTTTTTGATCAGTTTCCCACCAGTAATCACTGCTCCAACCGGGCGTTCTTTGTCCGCTTTGAAGTCTGCAAGGGCAATTTCGAAAATATGGCCATTTAAGCTCCATAAGAAGTTAAAACGACTTACACATAGTTACGACGAGAGCAGTAGCCTATTCGTGACGCCTTCTAATCGTAGTAGAATGAAGAAAACCAACGAGAGAAAAATAGAGCAGAAAAGTGGATCCCGGCTCAGTTCTCGATTACTGCTCATTGTGCGCTATTTTCTGCTTTTTGTTACATTTTCTTGTGTTTTCGAAAATGCCTGTTATTTTCAATGTTTTTGTTGTTTTCACCTTATTTATGTTCGCAGTTTTACACGCCTATCTTAGTCGGACCCATTTCAGTGCCGGTCCACGCTCAACCGCTTGGATAATGGCCTCGTTCGATGACGAGCTCGCGCTGTGAGTTGTGCACTTTTTATGAGCTTAACAAGCGTTTTTTTTTCTATTTTTTAACTCGTTTGTAACTAGAAACATTGCAGTTTCGAGGCCGAGATTAACTCGATCGTCACTGAGCCCGAAGCGGCTCCCTCGACCTCCACTGCGGGGCACTTCTCCGCTCCGCCCTCCATCACGGTGCCTCCCGTGGTGCTGGTGCCCACAGGTGAGAGAACAAGCAAAGATAGTTCGATGAGATCTGAAACTCGTTAGCCTGATTCTGAACCTGACGAACATGATGAGATTCTTAAACGAGCTAAGAAGCCGAGAGTGCATCAGCGCCTTCGAGTTTCATTCCTTTCGTATAAGTGGTGAAACATAATTTACCCCTGTTTTCTATATCGGTGTTGAATAGGGCAATCAGTTGGGTGTTAGAACTTCATAGTTGACTGCAAGTCACCTCAATAAGGCATTTGCAGTTCCCGTGCTCCTTCCTCCCGTCGTGCCCATCGTCAACTTCGGAGCCGCGGCCGCGCTCACGAATGCCGGCGGACTCATGCTGCCGCCGCAAGTACGTTCTGATCCTTATGAGTTTCTTTGAAACGTAAATAGGACGTTCAATTTTTGGATATGATTGGCGTTCATTATCCAGCTAATTTCACTTGCGATTCAAAGCGTGTTTTGCTAGGTTTAATTTTTGAAATTATAATCCATAGACCATCGTTCGATAACTGCGTGACGTGGTAATTATTGATTTATTGATCTCCAGCTGTAGAAGATTGTCTTGGTAACCACGTGTTAAATATTGATTCATCGATTGTGCAGCTCCGCAACCACATCGCGGGCAGCGGAGTCGTCCAGTCAGCGCCGGCGACGATCGAGTCCAAGGCGCAGATGTACGCGCCGCAGAAGATTGACGACCCGCTCAAGAAGATCGAGGAGATGAAGACCATGGTGAGATTAGAGGCAAGAGTGAAAGCCGAACTTCTATTCTAGTATCGAGGTTGAAATGTGCTTCTTACTTTACTCCTTGCCCTCATATTGTACCTAGTAGTTTTGCTACAATACTGTCTTCTTAATGTAGCTGCGTTTGTCAAACGCTAAACTATACCTCGAATCGTCTCTTAAAACCATATGTGGGCAGGGATTGCTACTACGTTTCAAATACCGGGAGGATTCAGTAGCAAAACGGGCAAGGATTAGAGAAACTGGTGCAAACAAAGTGATGTGTACAATCCGAAAACTGGGAGGGTCTTGCTGCTAGCATCAATGGTGCCCGTGTTTTCTTGAAACCCGAATTTGCAGGCTCTGCCCGCCGACGTGGAGCTGAACGAGCTGCGCAAGGCGAAGATCAGAAACGAGCAGGTTTGTCTTTCAATTATTTAAAATGAATTTGTTCTTCTATTCAAAACGAAACCCATACTAACTAGGTATGTCTAAACTGACATTGGCGCCTCCCATTCTGTTTTCGTCCTGCCTGCCTAAGTTCGCATGGAGAATGACATGTAAAACTGCGGAATGACGTGTTACAATCATCTCCATTTTGCTATTCACCTCGTCGCGCGCGTTGAGTTGTTCATTGTTTTTCGCGATGTTTTTTTATTTGGCTGCTCAGGCACCGGCGTAGTTTTAGTGCTTCGCCAGTGGTTACAGTGACCATTGACTGTATCTTCAGCGCCTAGTGTTTCTTCGTCCCGCGCTGACTAATGATAATAATAATTTAAAATTACAGCCATCCTTACAATATCCCTTAATTACAGTACCCTTGCAGAACTCGTACCTGGGCGCGGTGCAGCGTGGTGAGAAGAAGATGAAGCGGTTCGTGCGATGCGCGGGAGGCGAGCAGTGGGAGGACCCGTCGCTGGCCGAGTGGGATCCCAACGACTTCCGCGTCTTCTGCGGAGATCTGGGCAATGAGGTGCGGATCGTGGCCCTTCCTAGAGGCTATGGTCGTGAACATAGGTGGGCAGGGGTTGAAGCTGAGAACTGAATACCGGTGGGGTCGAGGATCAAAACCGGGGGCGGGGGTGGTGAACAAATGTATTTATGTATTTTCGGATGTCTCGGAGTTCAAATCCGGTGGGGTCTTGAAGTCGGCTTCGATGGTGCCCACCTATGATCGTGAAACAATGCTGCTAGGCGGTTTTGGGCTCCAACGAGATGATATTTTTCCTGCTTGACACTCCCTTGGTTCGATGGTTGTGGAAAAAATTTGCCCGGCTTCTTTGGGTTTCAATGAGGTGTTAAGGTCTGGTCGATGTGATTGACAATTATGGGTAGGCGTAAATGAGTGGGGAACTCCTCGTAGATCTCGGCAATGAGCTCGTCTTGTTTGATAACCCATTTGTAAGGAAGAATTCTGCCACACCGCTTCGGATTCCAACGCGTTCTGGAGTGATCTGGGGGAAATGTATTTTTAAAAATAATTTTGGAGGCGGCTGAAGTTGGAACATTACTATTAGGATTGGCGCAATTGGGAACTAGTAGTTGTGAAGCAGGAAGTAACTGGGCACTATTTTGATTAAAACAGAGAGATTTAAATATGCAAGAAGCTAATTAGTACGATTCTTGATAAATTCTTGCAGGTTTCTGACGAGCTGCTCGGGAAGGCATTCCGGAAGTATCCGTCCTTCCAGAAAGCCAAGGTTGGTTTGTGGTTTATGTTTTGTTATTTTTAGAAACACACGACGGTGCAGCATTGGCAAACTATAATCGTAAAGTGAATGTAGCAAAAAAAAAAAAAAAAAAAAAAAAAAAAAAAAAAAAAGAAACGGAAATCTGACAGCCATAAATATTGAATGTTCGAAATTTCATTCGTTTAGAAAAAGATTTGTGAGACGAATTAGAAAAAAATAAAATCAGCCGTGGTTCCAATTTGCCGTCGAAACAGAAATCTTGCAGTTAAAAGAAATCTCTCGTAGTTTGGATGACGCTAAATATAAAACGTTTTGGATGCAGGTTTCTTAAGCAGGCCATAGTCTGGCGGTTCTGTAGCGCGATTGTGACTTGATGGTTGTATCTGAAAAATAAAATACAATAAAAAATTGTCCTATTATAATCATGGTGTCCTCTATGCCGATGATGCGGACAATCTTTCCTATTATCGGGCCCGTAACCGGCAAATATCATATCCGTAAAATAACCTCGTTCTTGCAGGTGGTGCGCGACGGGAAGTCGAACAAGAGCAAAGGTTACGGCTTCGTCTCCTTCAAGTCGCAGGAGGACTATATTAGGGCGATGAGGGAGATGGACGGAAAATACGTCGGAAATCGACCCATCAAACTGAGGAAGTCCAACTGGAAGGTACGATAGTGGGACTGAGTATCACAAATTGAGTATTGAAGGGAGGTACGGTAGGGGACTAAGTATCACAGAGGGTAACGGTAGTAGAACTGCGAGATTAAATTGAATTTTGGTGAAATTCGTATCATAATGTTGAAATTCCAACTGGACGGCTGTGTATTGGGTTTCACTTAATCGTTAATTGTCTACGATATTAAGTGCACTGCTAGTTAGTCTCTAGAATGCCCTGAAATAGTATTTGCTAAGCTCACAGTTGATCTCATTAATTTCTAACTAATGGTTACTTAGTCTTTTTAAAAATATATGTAATGCATGCTCTCGCAGGATCGAAGCATGGAGGTGGTCAAGAAGAAGATCAAGCAAAAGAAGAAGCTCGGTCTCATCTAAATTTCTCATTCGAAATTCGCAAAAATAATCTAATCATATAAAGAATTGAATGACCTCTTTATCTCCTATTTAGTGCACTCTTATTTCCTATTCCATTTATTGTGATTCCAGAACTAACTACATATTTTTTTCTCGTTTTAGCCATTGCATTTTTCTGTACTCGAAAGTAGTTGAATTCTGAGAGGTTGCCTGTGGCGGCGATAAATATTGTATTTGATCTGGAGTAGCGTGGCATGGACTGGCATCGATCATCGGTTGCATAACCGATTACTATTTTTTTGAAGGGTATTGGTTCGGCTTTCTTTGCTTCACGTGCCCTTGTGTTGTGGGATTGGCAAGAGGGCACGTGAAATGAGGATAGCTAAACCAATACTATGCTGCTTTCCGTGATAATGAGTGTTCGCAGAGTTGGTCTCTCGAGTTCTCAGGTCATCATTCTCTTGCTGTTCGAGTTGTTGCTCCTTTCTAGCTGTCGACGCGCTTCTCTTTTCTCGAGTTCTTA
Organism: Pristionchus mayeri; assembly: GCA_036245805.1. Lineage (NCBI taxonomy): Eukaryota > Metazoa > Nematoda > Chromadorea > Rhabditida > Neodiplogasteridae > Pristionchus > Pristionchus mayeri. The sequence continues at coordinate 35,129,889 of BTRK01000003.1, forward strand.
CATCTGTAATCACGAAGTGCCTATGCGGATTCGGGTTCCACCGGTTGCATACACGTCGCTACTTTCCCAATCAACGATCTTTTCACTTTTTCTTCTTGATCAAAACCTTACAATTCATGGAATTAGTTACTTACCTCCATCGATCCGTCTTCTTCTGCAGCTTCCTTACACACGTATTAACCTTTGCGACTGTTCATCTACTTATGATCACCGATCTCATTCGCCGATCCCCCAATTCGCTCCCATTCCTCAATTTCGCCCTTATCACTACTGCGCGTCAATAATAGCTCTGTTCACACGTTATCATCTAGCTGACACCCGCTTAATGAGGGCCGTAAAATCTATCCTCGGCCGCTCAATTCCACTCCTTTATCAGTCGTATCATCCATCAATTGATGTAGCACCCTCCTTGAATCACACACTCTCTCGCCTCTCTAGCCGCTCTGACCCTCTCCAATGAGCGTGCTCTCACTTGATGGGTCGCCATTTTTGACACGTTAGAAGTGCGAAATCGGTCGGTGATACGGGGCCGCTTTTCCATCTGAATCTCTCGAATATACGTGGTATCTAGCACAGAAACGCTCTGGTAAGAACAGAGATAAGCCCGTAATGAGCCGCTACTCTGGCCTCATTAGACGCGCAAGGCGCAAGAGCTCGTTAACATGACGCCAGATACCGTACCCCGAAACCACCGAGGTGAGTCATACGGTAGGGTACGGTAGTCGATCCCCAAGTTGCTGCGCTCGCCCATCTTTTCTGATGGCGAGCGAGGTCAGAAGCAGCTTAGTGATCTCGGGGTATCATCTATGCTAATAGAGTGACGCTCTCTCCGTTCCGAGTGTTCTGTCGCCCCCTTTCGTGTCTGCGCCCTCTTAAATTGACGTGCTCTCTCGCCGGCCGATTAGAAGTTGAGCCTCTCAGTTTCCGATGCGCGGCGACGGGGCGGCATTCCCCTTTGATGTTCGCCTCTCGCCCGTGATAACACGAGGTAATCCGGTCGGTCAACACTGATTGATGGCACTGGCGAGGAGTTGTTATGGGAGAGTGATGGATGGGGCTGCACGTCTCTTCAGTTTACACACTATCTCGTCGCTGCGAAACAGTGATGCGGTGGCGTTGAAAGGCGCCCCGAACGGAAGTAGAATTACTGTAGGATTAGCGAGGAGCACTATCATAGCAGAGCATCCGGTTCGCGGATTGGGCATTCCACAGTAGGCAGGATGAATGGTCCGATGTTAGTAGTTCGACACTCTTTCGAAACTGTATGTTGGAGCGAGAATGGGAATGGAAGAGAATCGTCAGGAGATCCAGAGCAGCGCTCACCTTCTGGATTAAGAAGCGTGGCTTGATGGCTGAAGCACATCACACGATTGTGAGTCGGCAGTTTGACGTTTCAACTAGGCTTTAGATGCTCGACAAAAACTTGCTGAATATTCCCTGTTGGAATATAAGTTTTGAGATCCCCGATCTCTTGGGCCAGTGTTGTTTTTTGTGATGGAGCTGCTTCTCCATCCTGATTACGATAGCTATTGCGTGGATTCCTTTCGGGAGCGAAGTTCCCACGTTTGAAGCGAGGCGTCTCGCTTCTCGCAATACAACCAAACAAATGGGATAAGTCAAGTGGGTGTCGGCACCCTATCTGTGGATGTTCTCATAGCGATAATCCCATTAAGTCCCTCCACCCTGGCGTTTGTTCCGTAATCGGCACGGCACCCGGGGCGCTCCCCACACTGCCAAAGCATGCAAACATTGCGCAACTCTTGCTCACTCCTAGGACTGATATCCGACCCGCGAGACGACGATTGGCGAGGCAGAGTGGCCCGTTTTTATTGCTTCTCAAACGGTGTCAGTGATAGTGCGAGATTGCGCAACTAGAGTGATATGTGAAGACGTTAGTTACTCATGATTGTTTACGAGGATACGGTAGGTCGCTGACCTCCTGAGACGATTGTTGTGTGGATACGGTATCGTCGAGATTACGGTATCCGACGATCCCCAAACTGGAGACCTTGGAAGAAATATTTGTGACAGCCCCGTGTGTCTCTGTCTCTCGATCATAAACTCGTAGGGAGGGGGAATAATTGATGGATGGGGGCTGTTGGTGTGAGCAGAGGAGAGGAGAGGAATGAGAAGCTGGCACCTATTGGCCGTTATACGAAGCATAAAGTGGCGAGGAAGCTGTAACGAAGTGGCGAATGACACAGCAGCAGCCATGTTTATAGCCGGCGAATAGCGACGTGCGGAGTCCATAAACACTCTGGAATTTGCCGAAGAACTCGCGGTTTGGCTCGCTCTCTAGCGAGGAAGAGTAGACTGTATGTGTTATGGAAATTATCCTCATTGTCAGAACTATTCATTTTGTATACTCTTTCCATACTGAAGCGGTCAATTTCTGTAAAAGGGAACTGGTTTATTAGTTCATTTTGAAAGTCTAGTTCAGAGAGGGAGAGAGTCAGAGGTGACTCAAATTCCGAGAAATTCCACACGTAGTAGCGCGGTTTTTATGGTGCATCTCGGGCGAGATGAGTTGATTAGTGAGGGGCATACCGTAGCGGGTGTGTTATGACTAGCGGGAATGGCGGTGTTATTGGCAAGGACTGTGTGAGATGCGAGACATTGATGATGATGAGCTGTGGAAGCCTTCAGTACAAGTACAGTATCCATCATGCTATCGAGAAGCGATATATTGAAAGTACAGTACCCCGAAGAATACAGTAATCCGAAAGTCGTTGCAGGATGGCGGAAGAGATTCGTCGTGATCTGCCCGTGGAGTCGGCTGATATGCGAAGAGAGGCGGAGAGGGAGGAGGGCGAGGCGGAGAACAGGTGAGGGTGACCTACTATTGATTGGATTGGGTGAGGAAAATTGGAATTTTGTCTGATGTTTCGAATTTTCTACGCGAGACCTTCTGCGACTAGGATGGAGTGCAATAATAGTGCTCGAAAACAGTCGGAAATAATGGGGAAACTGGATTACTTTATAGTTTTGATGTGAACTGTTGGGAAAGAGCGAGATAATGCATTATCGTGTTGGAGGTGGTGTACTGTGCTTTGTAGTTGCTTAATCAATCGATATTTCAGGGAGGAGATGGCTCCCGAGGTGCTCGCGGATCTCGTGCAGTTCCTCGAGCCGACCACCAGGTGGGCAGAATTAATGATTATTGATTTTCTGGAATATTGATTCTTTGCGCACTCAGGCTTTTGGAAACTGCTCTTGTCATTGGGTCATAAGTTGTATTATTTTGTTTTCATTGCGAGTGGTGAAGAACGATAAACTCTGTAGTGCCAAGAGAAGAAGCACTCTCGATACCGAAATGCGCCTGTTCTCTTTTTTCGAATTTTTGTTGGTTTTGCTACCTCTTTTCTGATTTCGAATGATGATAGGACAGTGGCGCAGCGCAACTAGGCATAACTACTCCATTTGCCCATGGTTTGGTGAAATTGTTGTTTTTTACACTCTGCGAGCTACTCGAATCACGGCGCGCGTGAGAGTCAAAATAACATGTCATTGCGATGCCGAGATGCGCCTGCTTTGCCTTTTTTCAATCCTAACCTGAATGAAAGAGATTCCGTTGTTGTGTGCGCCCTCATTTTTAAAAATATTATTTTATACATATAATTAATCATTCTATTCTGCAGACTGGACGTGCGCAGACAGGCACTGCAGATCGTCCTCGGTCTCTCCTTCCCTCTCGATGGCTCGGCTGAGCGCGCCTTCTGCAGCCAGGACTTCCTCGTCGGCAAGGTACGGTAGACAGGGTTACGGTAGTGATAGAAGATTACGATAGGAAGATAGGGATACGGTAGGGTGGTTCTCGAGCATGGGTCACACGACTAAGGTTTCATCGCAGAAAACACGGCACTTCTTTCGTAAATGGCCATCCACCCTATCACTCATCTAGCCCACCAATTTCGACCGCTCAACCCCTCAATGACGGGAAGAAATTTGAAATGAGTGGGATATTGATCAAAGAAATGCTCTGCGTCTCAGCGTTGTGATAGGTTACGGTATTTAAAATCAGATCAATCGATATTTGCTCAGGCACTCTGCCGGCTGTGCACCGCGACGGCTGCGGATCGACTAGGATGCCTGACTGGTGAGTGTGTCTGACTCTCTCGAATTCGCACGCTCTCTCGCACTCTCTGACAGGCGAGACAGCATAGGTATTGAACAGACTGTTGCCATCCACAATGGATACATATGCAAGCAACTACATTATTGGTTGTTTGTCTCGGAAACCATGGTCGCATTGCCTTTCCAATTTCTTTTCTTGTTTTACCTCATCCAAGAAACGGTCATTCACCTGGCATAAAATGCTGAGCCCTTCCCCCGTCTTCCGCTATCAATCTAAAAATAGATTGGCGAGGACCTTGATCACACATCGAATAGGCAATGAATTGTAGAGGATTGCCCTTTGTGGTACCATTGAGCCTTTATCTAAATACTAAATTGTATTCCTGTGGCGGAAAATAATGGATGCGCGAATCCTGTGACTGTGGCACATACTCAAGGCAGATTCGCATCCTGATATTGAATTTTCTATCCCATTTCACCCTTCCACTTCTGATAAGCGATTTTGTTTTGTGGTTTTTTTGGCACGAGGTGACTTGCCTGAATTGTATTTCCCATTAGATTGCCAGCTTTTACTCATGCGCGAAGTACATACCCAGCTGGTGGCGCGAATTTGTTAGCTCCTGCTATCTTTCTTTCGCTTCATTCCGCGCACACTATCCCACTGTCTCTGATATGCGTGATAGTGCATTGGATCGAGAGGGTCCATGTACGTGCGGTCTTCAATTGGTATCGGCTGTATAGACGGTTATGTGAGAAGTTTTGTTTATTTATTTTTGTTTGGGACAAAGCGCACATTCCACAGCTTCGGTTGGTGAGCCCAGTTTTTTACCGAATTCGCGCAGAATTAGTCTCACTGGTTCGCCGTCTAGAGAAAGAGTGCTCTCGCTCTCAGTCCGTTTTGCGAAAGAGAGCGTGCGGTGCGTAGGGCTGGCAATGCACTTACGGGAATACATGAGCGAATGTGCAAAATCGAAATTTCGCAGTCGTTTCACTCTACCTAGTGTGAAAATATCGGGAAAAGGATACATAGTTAGGCCTGCGCAACCCTTTTCATTTCAAGAAAATGATCACACAATTTGTGTTTCACTTGTGGCATAAGTGCTGGAAAATTTCCAGTTGGTCAGTTGTTGCCCTTAGCTCGTGATTAAAAATAATTCCTCCAATGATCTTTGATCTCTTCTTTTCTCAGGCATCTGTAACTTCGCCTCGATGTCTCGCGAGGTCGTCAACTACATCCTGCACAACCAGCCGGAGGTCATCAAGATCGCGTATGTTTATCGATTTTTTTGTATACTGTAGATTGCGGTACTTGCGGCGTTGTATCGATTGAATTCTTGAACATTTCTGTTTTTATACGAAGGCCAGGTGGTACGCCAGGATACTGTAGGTGGTGAGGTACGGTAGATTATCGATCGATTAATTCTGCAGCTACAACGAAGCGTTCGCAGCCACCGAGTGCAGCGAGTACGCCGCGCGGCTGCTCGCCAACTGCACCCGCCAACTCCCTGGTAGGTCACATCTCCATCTCTCTTTGTTTCGCATACTCTCTCGATGAATTGAAAGAGTGGGAGAGAGTGAGAGTGTGAATGTGCGAAGAGGAACACTTGAGTTTCGCCAGTGGTTTAGGTTGCCGAGATTAGCGGGTGGTTCAGTAATTCGGTGATTTTCGACGATCGAAAAACTATAAAATAATATCAAACTAACTGGCGCATCGATTATACCTAGGAGTGATCCAGTTTCCTGCAATTCCTACTAGGGGATCTTTGGATTCACAGTTGCTTCCTTGAGATATGTGGAAAGGACCATGTACAGTGATTCTCTAGTACAACATTGTTTTTCTATGAACGATCTCTTTCAAACATCCGAATCTCTATTTCCCCCCTGTGGTTGTCAAGATTCTCAGGTATTTTGTTAGTCGAGGTATTTGAGTGGGTCAGTTCTTCCCCTCCACATGAAGCCAATTATGCAATAATTCTGCCCACTTACGGAAAATAATTGACTCGCCCAGGAGATCTTGAGATTCTTGGTTGGATCACTTGCCCGAGATGCACAGTTCTGTCAATCCTCCTCTGCTTGCTCCTTTACAATTAGGAAATAAATAAAAAAGAAAAAAAACATTATGAATGACCGGAATTGTATTATCTCCAAGCATCTTGCTAGCATTAGCGATGATCAAATTCGTAATTATATTCGAAAAGCCCATTAGAAAACACAAGTGATGCGCAACTAGCAAATTGATTGAATGATCTCGTTAAAATTAGCACTTTAGCTCCTCGATTCCAACCAGGAGATTCTGGGATTCTCCGTTGGATTAATTACCTGAAATGCGCATGTAAATTAAAAATGCTGCTCTAGAAAAAATCCTGACGCGTCCAGGATACCAGGAGATACCGAGTTTCTCCACTGATTTTCTTTCTCGAGAAGCGCGCTTGCTTTAACCTCTTTCTACTTCAGGCCCAATTTGAAAAAAAAAATTCTGCTATTTCCGCTCACTCCAGATACTATTCCCATCGTTCATAGCATGACCGTTTCTGAAAGGAAAGTATTATATTTATGCAGAAGTTCATAGCAAGAATCGAAGTTGCGGTCTTCCCACAGTTGATTACTTGCAGGTGAAACGCATCTCCGCCTGCTCGCCGTCGATCCGAAGTGCGTCGAGAAGCTCGTCGGTACGGTATTTTCCCCTCACTTCTGGATACGGTAACTATTGATCGATGGGCGGTTGAGAACAGTACTCTGTATTAGTATTATGATTTCTTAACGGTAGCTGATGGCAGGGTAATTGGGGGATCCGGGAGTGCCGATAGTACCGCTTGGGATACGGTATCCACCGGATGGTCCCTGGTTCTCGACGCTTTCCCCTTGCTCAAGTTATCACACCGTCGCGTGTGCTCCTATCACTCATTCCGTTGTGTCAACTCTCTCCCCTATCTAATTCACTTCCCTCTTGGTCTCTCGATCCCACACGCTCTCTTGTCTGCTCTGACCGGCGATAGAGCATGCAGAATCGAGAGAGCGCCTGTTCATTCGGCCCACGATAGACGACTATTTTATTGCCTTGTTCACGAGAAGAGAGATGACCCCCTCTGCCGAGTCGTAAAAGCGGGGAGTAGGGAAGGGAGAGGAAGACACTATTGTGATAACAATGACATGACACGCACACTTGTTGATGAGTGCTAGAAGAGGAATGATGTGACATTCTAGATGTTCCATCACCTCTGGCTTTCTCAGAACGAAAATAGAGCGTACTGTGAAGATTGAGAAAATTGCGTTTCAGGCGCTTAAGAATTGTGTTTCAGCGACTAGGAGAACTGGAGTTTTAGATTAATTATGAAAGATCCTGATGGAGTGATTCGTTAGTAATCCTCTGATACCCTCCAATAAAAAAAATCCCAAATCCCTCCTGGCACTATTCGCCGTGAAATTTCGTCTCCGCAGCTTGTGACTTCAAGCCACACAGCGCAGCTCATATTTCCGCCCCCTCCAGCCACTAATAAGTGTGAGAAATAGGGTGGAGAATTCTCCACGGAGCTACTACGGACGCGCGTCAGCCTCCCACCATCCACCCGTATCCGTTTCCCTGAGATTCTCACTCCCAGCGCGCTCAGCCCGGATTACGGTAGCGCGTGTGCACCCAACTGGTGTGGGAAAAGGCGCCCACAGCCGAGATGGATTGGGTGAGAAGGATGAAATCGGAAACCGGCCAGAGATTAAGTGGTGCGCAGGCCACGGACGGAGGATATGGGCACACCTTGGGAGCGTAAGCTCTCTCGAATTTGCATGATCTCTAGCCATCTCTGGCAGGCGAAAGAGCACGTGATTTGAAGAGAGTGCGAGAGACGAGGGGAGAGATAATCCAATGAAATGCGATGAGGAATGCAGGAAGGGCGCAAACAGGAGCAGTGGGGACGATTGCGGAGGCATTAGGTAAGGGCTGGGTGATTCCTGGGAGGAATGGTCTGATGCTCTCGATAGTATGTGTTCTCACGGTCTGTATGATTGGAGAGTGAGCTGGTTCAGGAATGTGTGGGCTTGAGTATGAGTGGACAGAACGTGTCCATATTATGATTTAATTTTTTTTGTTTACGTCGAACGAGGCAATAATTGGTATGGTGCGAGGGTGAAAGCAGGTAGTGAATCAGTGTGACCGGAGTCTCACTGGACACTTCCCATTTTTTTTAAATTAAAAATTTAACTTTCTAAATCAATGTTTTCTGTTGCAAATCGGGTGATATAGTCGGGTTCGAACAAAACTACAACACATTTTCAATATATTTAAATAAATAAGTATGTATTTAAATAAATTTCATTGCAGAGCGCATGACGGTCTCGATGGAGGGCTCGCCCTCGAACACGCTCGGGTACCGTACTCCTGATACCGTAGTCTGCGATTACAATAGCTCCAGTTACCGTAATATTCGATACCTAACCTTAGTCTACTGTAATCAGAAGTATCGATCGATACCGTAACCCCATCCTGATACCGTACCCTCGCAGGTACTCGCTCGTCAACCTGGCGACGGTGAGCAGAGTGCGCAAGGAGCTCACGAAGCGGAAGGAGGAGGACGGAGGCAAGAGCATGCTCCACAAGGTACGGTAGATGGGTTACGGTTGGCATACTGTAGACTGGAAGGGTTATGGAAGATCGTGGTGGGAATTCGATGCGCTACTCTTTGTAATTTTTGTAATTTTGATAGCAAATCAGCTCCAGATCGATCATTGCAAGGAGAGTGCCGGGGTGGTTAAGAGATTGCAGTAGCACGAGTCTCACTGATGGTGCTGGCGAGAAAAATGAGAAAGAACTTTTTTTGGGTTGTGACTTGGTCATGCTCAAGTTCTCAGTCCCCATAATTTCCGTCTATTCTTTATTTTCGATATCATTCCCAGTCATCTCGTCCCCATTTGTCCCCTCTTCTCCTCCCTTTAGCAAATGCGAAAGTCATCATAGCTAGGCGCCTATCTTTATGTCGAATCTATTGAGAGGAGAAGATGAGGAGGCCGGCGCGCCCCTTTCGCTCGCGCCAATTAAACACAGTAGCGTTGATAGGCGAAATGAAGGGACTCCCCCTTTCCGCCGTCGGCTCTTTAACAACCACCCCGAAAACTGTCTGAGACAATCATCGCTAAGGCGCGCTGAAACACGCGTAATGAGGTTCAGACCCTCCTCACTGTGAGTGCTATCTAGGCGGTTAGAGGGAATAGTACGAGCACAGAATGATGGATACGGTAGGCGAGATAGTGATCGCGAAGTGGGGAAAATAAGGTAGTGTATGATGAATAGGCGAGTGTTGTGCGGGAGACAGACAGGGCGAAGGCTATTATGTTATGCGGGCAAAAAGAGTATGGTGGGCGAGGCCCTTTATTGCAGTGAGAGATGGTACTCTCTCGAAATTGCACGATCTCTCGTGGGCTAGTGGGAGAGAGAGAGTGCGGGAAATGCGCGTACGCCTGGTTGATTTTGTGTTTCACGGAGTGTACATCAGCATAACTGCAGTAACGAATCCAATATTTCTCGTAATTATTTGGGGAAAACAACAACAATTGTAATGTTGACTATTAATGGCTCGGGCGTATCGCTGATTCGCTATAGCACTATTAAAACGTTCCGACAATGCTAGTTGACCACTTAAGCCGCTAAATCGCTGAGCCGGCCTTTAGTACTTTAATTATTATACTCTTAAAAGTGTTTTTCATTTCAATTCTTGCGTTCAATCATCACCATATGTCAGGCTATAGGGTTTGAAGAAAATATGCGGCTGAAAAGGTTATAGGAAATGACTTTCTAATTTTTCGTTCCGCTTGTTTAGTCGCGTACTCGGCATGGTGTAGGACATATTTTTCTAATCTTATATTATCATAGGTAAGACGGAGTAGGAGAATGTGGGAATTGGCGAGATATAACGATCTCGTTGCGTCGAAAGCGCACGGTGCGAATTCGACATGCCAGCCGATTTTATGTTTCAACGAGCCCACTTGATCATTTCCGGATAGCAAATTTAGTGTTTTCTCGAATTTCCGTCCTTGAAAAGAATCATTTGAAGCAGTGTGATTCTGCTGCTGCGTGAACAACCAGATGATTTCGTGTTAAACTGGGTCCTCGTGAGTTGTATTCTAGTTGTCGAGTGCTGGTCGGTGTGTTCCCAATCTATTAAAAAAAATTATGTCGTTAGAAGAGGGATCCAGAGCAAATGTGAAGGGAAGGGGGTCCAGTTGATTTCACGGCGAACTGGGTGTTCATGAGCCACACTTGTAGAATGCAAATGCAGTAATCATCAGTCAAGCTGGCGAAACTTGTACAATAATCAATAAAATGTAGCAAGAGTACGGGAATTGAAGAGAAGCTCAGAGAGATGGTCTTGCAGTTGTACCCGGCGCTGATGCAGGCAGAGAACGAGGAGCGTCGCCGGATCGCCGCCGACGTCTGCCGCAACTGCACCTTCGACGATGGTGAGGACGGGTAACGGTAGGATACGGTATCCTAAATTAGGGTAGGGTACAGTGCCAGGGAATGCTTCAGGGATACGGAGCACAGGGTTACTGTGAGATGCACTAGGTGATAGTTATTACGATATGGTTGCGCCAGCGATTACGGTGGGCATACAGTACCTAGGAGATACCAATCAGGCGCTACGGTATCCTAACCTACTCCCGATGGCTCCGAGATAGAGTTGGTGCGCGAAGTAGCGGCGCCGGCCCCGTTTTATGATGTCCCATATCGAGAGAAGGAGAGGAAGAGATGAGGAATGAGGAATGTTCCCTTGCTCTCTCTCCATTCCTCTCCCTATCGCCTCAAGACATCCCTCATTTCGCCCTCGTTCGCGCACCCTTGTGTCTGTCTCCATCATTACAAGCGATCGAGAGTCATCAAAATGAAGTGGGCGAACGCCAAGCTGACGCCTAGATTCCCCCTCCGATTGGGTTACGGTAGATGCCGCACCATGGTGAGCGGTCCCCGGTGTGTGTGTGCATCAAGGCGACAAGTGGGAAATGTCGTCGTCGTTGTCGCGCCTCGTCGTGTGATAGTTGGCGTAATAATTAGTGGGACAGGAGAGAGAGAGAGAGATGCTGAACATGTGTGAGGGAAGAGGAAGCAAGTTGTTGTGATGTGGGATGGGAGGAGGTACATCGGAGGGGAGATTTATGAACTGGGGGCCTTGGAGGAGGGATGTTGATGGACGGATTGCGGGGTTAAACAGGTGTAAACTGATGGGGGAAGAGGGGGTGTTGCGATGGAGGAGAGGAGATGGATGTGAGGCCGATTCGGGTGTCGAAGGAGACTGGTGCATTTGTGCTGTAATGGGATTGTATCAGCCTTGACTAATTTTTAATTCAGTATGTAGAGTACTTAGTTCTTATAGTAAATAACAATCTATCCATTAGTTGATTATGGAGGGGGCATGATGCATTTGTGCGGGAATGGGCGCGTATCAGAATTGTGCATTTGACAGGTTCAATTCTGCGGTTGCGTTATCTCTCGAAATAATTTTAAAAAAAAACATAGTTGCCAGTCTGGTTTGCGAATCAACATGCTGATTTTGGGCTAGGATTGAACTGTATCAAGCTTGTGAATTTGCAGAATCCAGTATTGCGATCGGTTATTATCTAAAAAATGAAATCATAGTCAGTAGCCGGTTCACGAATGGCAGGTTGATTTCGTGTTTGGGTGGTTCTGTATCAGCCGTGTGTTTTTGACGGATTCAGTGGGACGAGCGCGTGCGTTTATAAAAGTAAGTAATAATTGTCATTTTTTTCGAATGCACTTGCTGATTCTGCGTTGTAATGTGTTTCCATGAGGAACAGTCATCTCCCCAATTTAGTAATCGCCACTTTTACTTGTCAGTTAAACGAGAGAAAAAAAACAATCAGAAAGAGTGACGCGATTCGTCCCCTAAATCAGTGCCTCATCACTAATTCCTCGCATTATTCACACCTTCTTCGCCTCTTGCATCGCACACTTTGTCGTCCGGAGTCTCTCGCCTGATTTATGGAATTAGTCCGTCTGCACTCTCTCAAAACCACACGCTCTCTCGCCTCCACTCGTCTCTTCCATCGACTGTTTATGATTAGTCCTTCGCCACCCTCCTTATCATTCCGATAGCACCTCTCTCTCGATGAGTGACGAGAGGCATGCAGGAGAATCGGATTAGTGACTGACTCCTCTTCTCCTCCACTCCTCCTCCTCCGCACCGCTCGCTCTCCGGCTGCCCTAATCCGTGATAACTCCTCCGGTGATAGCGAGTGATAGCGGCGTCGGCACCCTTTGAGGGATTACCGAAGAAGACGGGCAACGGCGCAGCACACGCAAATGGACACGGCAAGGTGCGAAGGAGTGAGAGGAGTACGGTAGAGGTGACAGGCAAGGCTACAGTAGGCCCTGGAAGAGGTCTAGAACCGGGAATGACGCAGCAATCAGAGTGTTTGCTGGATGGGGAACGCCATGGGTGGTCCCCTGGAGAGGTGGAGAGGAATAGCACTGAAATTTAGAATTTTCTTCTGGATTTTTCTTATAAATCTGCTGAATGATGATTGTGTGAGCGATATTTGAAGTGGCAAGGCTTCTGATGATTAATTAATTAGTCCCTTAATATTGTTCGAAACGAATGGTTTGACTGCTGCTGTTTGGTTGGTTCGACGTGATCATTGCGCGAGTACGAGTGGAGGAGAGCTATTGTTGTCGAGAGGAGAGTAGGTGGGTGAGAAGAGTGGTCATAGTATCCGAGGCGAGGGGCTCTGAAGGTGAAGGCGATACCTCTATCCCGCTGCCTCTCCACTCACTCACTTCTTAGACACTTGAAGTCGTCGAGTCAACGCAATGCGCCCATTGTGTCACACGAGAAGCGAGAGGGGTATCGCATATTGAGCAAAGGCGCACACCTATTGGCGAAGTAAGGAAAGGAAGTGGAATGGACGGGGAAGAAGGATAAGGCTTCCGTGTGAAGTGCATGAGCAGGTGCACGAGATTGAGAAATGCTACATTTGAACTGGCGATTCAGTCTAGAACCTCATTGTGCTCTTGAAGCGTTTATTAATGTATTTTCCAAAGGCTGCGCAACATAGAAGGCCCTCCGCTCTGGCCCGCTATTACCGTAGTCCTGGAAGAGGCGAGAAATCTCACACCTATTGGTCGAGCGAGAGGGGAGAGAGAGCGACGCCCCGGGGCTATTATGTCTCTGTGCGCTCTTCCATTTGCATGCTATCTCGCAGCTCTGCCCATCATCATACCCCTTCGCGAGAGGTGTGAAATAGACAAGCAGATACTATTGGGAAAGAGGAGAGCGCAGAAGAGGAGTGGAGATGTCTGGATTATGGTAGACGATGTTCAGAATCGTCGTTATTGATGAGACCAGAAGAGAGCAATGGGTTATCATTGTACACTGCTCTCCATCGTAGTGCGAGTTGTTCAGTCGGTCCCTATTTCTTCCCCCGTGCTCTTCTTTCTCCTGTTCGTCTCGGTTTCTAAAACAACTCGTTCAGTTTCTTGCTTCTCGCACTCACTCTCGAGAGTTGACTCTCCCTCTTTCACCTCCTTCGCGCTCCTTTAGTGTCCTCCTCCTCCTCCTCCTTCGGTGATCTACACCTCGCACTAGTTGGTGACAGCTTCCCGCGCCCATTCTCGATGCTGGGAGGGTTGTAAAGGAACGAGAATAGAAGAGGAGGAGGAGGAAGAGGGGAGAGTCACGCACACACTTTAACGGCTCAGCAGCCCCCGATTCAGAGCGGCTTGATCCCCGGCGATTTCGAGCGCAAAGAGCCGCAAAAGGAGCCGCGCCTGGAGTGATAAAAAGAGTGATTACTGAGAGCGGGAGCGTGAACGACGCTCTCTTGCGCCCGCGCACTATCTCACGCCCAGCAGCACCTCCCTTCTCCGAAATGGGCGAAGATAAATTTCAACTGGCCGGTAGTAAAGTGTCTCCTACTCTTTGCTGAGGGTGGCGATGAAAGGGGAGCGAGAAGAGTCACGGAGTTCGCCCTCCACTTCATTCCATTCCTTCCTCTCCATTCCATTCCGCCGTCTTTTTTGCTCACTCATTCCGCCAGTTACGCCATTTTCGCCCCTCCGATTTTATGACGGATTAAGAGGTCGTTTGATCTACTCGGCCGAGTGGCTGACCGATTTAGCTGCGCACTTTTTTGTCGCAGATTGGGTTAGACTTCAGTGAATCAGCGACAATTTGGAATGCTGGAGCGTAATTTTTGGTTTGCAAAAGATCCCTGGTTGCGGTGTTCATTTATTGGGCGCAATGATCTGCTTCGTCGGATCCCTCTTTTTGCACAGTAGCGAGCGAGCGCGCGGGGATTCTCGTGTTAGAGCAAGGGGACAAGCAGGCAGGCTGATCAAACCATGTCGTTGGCGAGAGGATTGAGTGGAGCGGAGGGGAGAGGAGGAGGATGACTAGCTGTAGCGGGCCCTTTATCGCCCCCTCTTTTGCAGATGACACGGGAAGAGGGTAGATCACTTGTGGAGTCAAATAGGCAGCCCTGATAGGAGCAGATCAAACAGGACCTGCGGGGTGATGAGGAGGCACCCGCGACTAATCCGTACACACACGGGACAGATATCAGTGGAAGAGGCCGACCGCCGACACCGGTTGATGGGTCAAGTAGATGATACGAGTGGGCAAGTTGACAGAGCGAAGTGGGCCTCGAGTCTCGAGAGGAAAGGTGCAGAAGAGCTTTTTGAGACCAGGACAGCTTCTAAACGGAACACTATGAAACGATTCTGGTCGCTCCCAGTTGATATCATGCGCTCATTCTGTTATTCCCTCTCCCACTCTTGGCGCCTAAGCTTCCAGTTGCAAGATGGTCGATGATAGTGGTAGTAGCAGGAGGTTGTTCGCGGGTCCTAATGACCTTTGAAGCTCCGCCGCTTCCCGAGGCACACCTGATCGGTGTAGTAAGTGCAGATTATATGATACGGTCTCGGCTTTGAGGCGCTTTCGCCGCTCTCGGTTGGTGGCAGATAGAGAGGAGTAGATTAACCAGCCACCTGTGGGGAACTACTACTGTGTTCCCCTCTTCCTCTCTCCCCTTTGGCGGTCGAGTGCTACAAGTGTTTATGCGTAGTAAGCACAGAGCAAGAAGACTCAAGTGCCTCGGGGTCTCAAATTTCACACAACTTACCGCCAGAGGAAGTGTTCTGGTGTTATGTCTGCGAGCCGACGGCGCAGATCCCTAGCGGAGTCTCGAGGTGCTTCTGCGTGGCCACTTGACCGCTTCAACTCGTCAAGTGGAGGGCGTTGACAGTGGCAGATTAAGCAAGACAGGCACCAGATTGGATAAGCTCTGAGTGGGCGCAGGCAAAACACAACAAATAGTGGATTAAGCACAGGCAGGCCCTGATTGTTGGCAGGGTGTGGGCTTGATTGCGTGCGGATTTGTAAGATGAGAAGGGCGAGAAGAGCTGACTGTCTGTGTGTCTGTGACTAGAGTGAATCTGAAGCACGGCAAGAGACTGTGTGAATCGATGAGAGTCGGAGACATCGATCTGAAGACTACGGTGGATGTGAATGGAAGAGGACGATCCCCCGATCGCAGAGTACAATGGGATAATCTTTCCCTCACTCGTTCGTCGGCTCACCTGAAGTGAAGGAAATTCATCCCCCGTGTATTGAAATATGAGCCGGAGCAGTTGGAAGCAAACGCGGTGGAGATGTTTCTTCGCCTGATCCCTTGTTGGGCTATTCGGAGCGAGGCCCACGGTGTCTGGACCCGAGTCGCTGGGTACGCGTGAATTGTAAGGCAAGAGAGAGGCAGTGAAAGGCGCCTAGAAACGGGTCCCCATTGAAATGGGAAGATGATACCGAGGCGGGTGTGGCGACAGCGCTGTACCCCTCCCTTGAATGCGAAATGAACCACCCTATTTACGGGACAGAGCAAGGAAGGATGCTAGCCGATCAGGTACCGCTGTTTCTAGCCTAGTTCCATAGTAAGTGAGGGGTACTGTAGCTGGATCCCTCCAAGATTTGTCAGATTCTTCCCGCGCAGTGCGGAAATCTCGCAGGAAATGCGACGATTTGTGTGCGTGTGCGCGGCTTTTCCGTCTCGATTTGTCGGAGGAAATGGTCTCGATTCCGAGTGAGAGATTAGACGACTCTCGAATGACTGCTGCACTCTATGTAACAGTCCGTTGCCGGTCATAACATGCGAGATAGCGTGCAGAATAAAGAGTGCGCAGTGATGAAGTCGAGCATGCACTAAGGAGCCGTATCGGATGTCATCGCCTTCCCTCGGGCCCCAATCTGTCGAAGAGTTTGAGAGCCCCAGCGAGAGGCAGTCGAGAGAGTGTGGATATGAGAGAGAGTGAAGAGAGGCGCCTCTAAATAGGCCCCAGAAGCCCGCAGTGAAGCTAATGGAGTGGCGAAAGCAGTCCTCGGTTGATCGCCCAAACCAAATGGAGAGAGCGGAGAAGTGATGAAGTCAACAAGTTGTGTCCCTCGAGGCAAATCGAGGGTACGGTATCTGCACCCAAACGTCGGCAGATCCCCGGAATCGCTGGGAGAGGCGCTGGTTTTTGAGCGCGCGTGTTTGATTCTAGTGCCTCGTGATTGTGTCGGCCTGTGATTTACAACCTGCCGGATTTGGGTGACGAAAGGTGGACGACAACGAGTAGAGTAGATGAAGGGATTACGCGAAGGCACAGTCTGAACGGATTACAGCCTACCATAACCCTTATCCTCGTTGCTACCACAATGGACAGGGCCTGTCTCAATTTCGCCCCGATCTCTCCTCTCACTCCATTTCGAGGTTATTCCGAGAGCATTAATCTAGTGAGTGCGTGCAGTGTTCTTGTGGGGACGAGTGTTTCTTTGTCCGTCAACCCATCGGCGGTCGCTCTCTCCGTCTCCCACGGTCTCTCGCCGGCCTCCTGTCAGCCAACTTCATCAATCTATGTGTTCTTTCTTTCCTGCTCGGGTGTATCTGTGCTCTCCCTCGCCCCCTCGGAGTAATCAGTCAACACGACCGCTTTTTTGTGGGCGCCCTGACGGCTATGCAGAGACAGAGGTCATGAGACTGCAACGGGAATACAGTATAATTGAGGAGTGCGGCGGGCCGGTCGGCGTGTCGGACTGGCTATTCGCTAGCATTGCTAAGTGGTGCGGCTTTCAGTGTTGTTGGCTGATGTTGTGAGGGGAGATGAGAGGAAAAGAGTCGAGCAGCGGAGTCATAATCGAATTATGGCAGCTTTCTAGTGGGGAAGAAGAGGAAAAGAGAAGCGTTAGCGAGAATCGTTTAGAGACAGAGAAACCAAGCAGTTTCTCCCCACTTCGTGACCGGCCGTCGAACGGCTCAATTACGAAATTGATACGGAAATGATCTTAAATTCGATTTTCATTATCCCCGAGGCAGTATAAACTGGCCTGCCACGGTGTACGGTGGAGGGAGGGCGAGGAGGAAATGTGGTAAATGCCTAATCTGAGAGTGGCATGTTTGCGTTGATTCGAGCTAGATGGGCTGATGTGGTTGGCTCGCTAGGCCGGGCGGCGGTGACAATACTGGAGTGATACTTGACAGAGGAGTGATTTGATTAGTGTGGACAGGGCCGCAGGAAGTCACAGATTGTTTCGACCCTAATGATCATCGACACTTGAGCTGATGTGGCATACAAGTGCCCCCTGGCAGACAATGTTGTTATGCATTAAGCTATGCCCTGCCCAATTAGTGCACGCTCGATTGTCTTTCTTCTCTCGATTGACAAGCAAGCGGAGCTGCTGCGCACCTTTCTCCCCCTCCCTTCCCTAATGGGATTATGTGCAGCGGCGCCAGCAGTTCACGCTTGGTTGACCATCGCTGCGCGACCCTCAACTCACGCCACATCGCTAATTCCGATGAAATCGCCACCGATGGTTGCTCGATTAGCACCGTGTGCCGCTCGATGACTAATGAGAGCTATGAGGGAGCTGCGAAGGTTGATGGCAGTGGAAGTAATGGTCGGTGGATGTGGGAAGCAGAAAGATCCCCCCGTGCCTGGTGAAACAACAAGGCGAGATGTGCTGTGAGAAGAAATTGAATCGGCACCCTCGGACAGAGAAGAGGAGGAGGAGGCAGGAAAACGAGGCCCCGGGAAAACTGCGAAATCTCTCGCTCGTCCTGTGACAATTGGATCAGCGGGCGAGGAGAATCGGAGATTGCTGAGAGAGAGAGAGAAAGAGTTCCTGCTCATCTTTCTAGCCCCTGCAAATCTAGAGAACCAGATACTGTGGTGGTGGTGGTGGTGCCTACTAAGAAAACAGGCAGCGGCGATAAGTCGTCAATTGGCTTCCGGCTGTTTGGGTGTGGTGGTGGTGGTGGTGACGGACCACTCGTCATCCCTACTTCCTGCCTCTTCCCGGCCAGAGCGGCGGCTGCCTAAAATCGCGCGCTCCGGAAGCCGACAAGCGGCTCTCTCCGGCCCCGGCGAGGCCCCCGGAATGGTTTATGGAAGTCGTTGAGCGTCGAGTCCCGAGGAGAGAAAGCAGCGAAATGGTAACGGAAGCAGCTAGCGTGATGAGAGGCTTCCGCAGCAAGCAAGTATGCAGCGATTATGGTAGAATAAGGCCCCGTCGAGAAAGGGGTACGGTAGTCGAGAGGCCCCGGCGGCTGTTTGTCATGTTGTGTGCAGCCCGACAACGCCTGCGGTGTGAGAAGCGACAGCTCGGGCTCTCTTAATTATGCATTCGATCTCGCCGATCAGACGGATCGAGAGTGCAGGCAATCTGGCGAGAGCGAGAGAGCGAGAGTGGTAACAGGTGTGTGGGTCAGAGGCAGTGATGAAAGGAGATGAGAGATCACTGCGAGACACGAGAGAGATGATCGTGTAGTTGGACAAGGGAGGGGAGAGATCACTTGTCGCCTCAGGCGATGGACATCAGCTTCTAGTGAGAGAAGCGAATGAGGAGGAGTGAGGAATTGGGTTGAGGATATGGTGAGGTGTGGTTCCCCCTCGAGATTGTGTCTAGTCTTAGACACATCCGGCCCGAGCCCCAGGCTTCCGAGAAGAAGACAGGGATAACTAATTGAGTGAGTGGGAGAAAGGCAAGTGGATGCCTAAGCATGCGCCCTACCCCTCTGCGGTGCTCTATGTGGCAGCAGAGAGGGCGAGAGAGCACGCGAAACGAAGAGAGTGTTGATTTGGGCGCCTAGCCAACCTACTGTTAAATTGCACACCCGGCCTCTTGGGAGACGCGCGGGCTTGATTGGGACGGAATGAAGTGAGCGACGAGAAGGAATACGGTAGTCTATGAGGAGGGCCTGTGGTCCCCTCCACCCCTGGGACTAATTAGAGGCTAGCGGAGAGGACACATTCAACAGCAGCGCTTAAGGTGTTCTCGTATTTATCCTCTCCCTCCTCCTGTGCCTCGCTCGCCCTCACTCAAAAGGGTAGCGGCGCAGTTAACCACTTGATGTGTCATGCAACCCGATATGCCTGCTCTTCAGGGGGACCTCTGCCGACCCCTCGTTAACCTCATCTTAATAGTGTCACTCCCCCTCGCGCTCTTCGCCCTGGTCGCGCAATCTATCAACCACCTTTCCGATTGACTCTCTCTCTCGCTCTCCCTCCTGCCCTCTCCCTTTACGTAGTTCCGACAGTACACAGGCAGGTGTAGAGGGATGATGATCCTCTCCTAGGTCGAGAAGAGCGACTCGGGCAGTAAAGTGAGAGATTACAGACCAGTGTCCACAGAGAGGATCAAGGGGCAGAAGGGAGAAGTCATAAAGATGATCCCCCCTTACTCGGCTGGCCAGAGACGGACCACATTCGATTAACACGCATCGAAAACCTGCAAAGAGCTGACTATACTATTGTTGCTTTTACTGTGAAAGCCCCTCGAGGCATCTTCGGGGCCCTTCATTATTCTCCCGCTCCCTTGTTCTCTTCCCTCGGTCGGCCCTCGATAACAGGTGGAGTGAGAGGCGAGTGATATAGTGTGATGATTGGGCGAGGAGCGGAGGAGCAGTGGGGGTCTTGCCGCTCCCTCTGTTAACAGCCCTTCTCCTCCTCGCCTTGCCCATTGTCTCTTCCCTTGTCCGATGTCCCCATCCTCCCTCGCTGACAGTCCCCTCGAGCACCGCCAAGAAGGCATAGAGCTGACACTGATGGTGTCACTCACCCGGACAAAGAAGGAAACAGGTGTCGGTAGTTATGATCTACCGGACCTATCCCTGCCTCCGCCTCCCCTGCGCCTCCTGAGCCAATTCATCCTCCTTTCTCCGATCCTTATCGCGATCATTCATCTCTATAGGCATGAAACGACGCCACCACACCGGGCCATCCGAAAAGGGGGATAGGCCCCCGAAAGTTAATTGCTCAGCGTACCCCCAGCCGCCGCCGCATGGTTGATGATGCTCAGACATCTGCCTTTCTCACACACAGCAGACACCGGATTATGATATGAACCCGGGATTACGGTAGGCTTGCCTCCTTTGAAGCGAACTGCAGTAGGCGAGCCGAGAGGGAGGGCGTGAAAAGTGGGCGGAGCCTAGCGCTGGGAGGTGTGAAAGGAAACGAGGGGGAGAATACGGTAATGTGTTGGGAATGGAGGGGAAGAGGGAGAGGGGCAGCTCTCGCGCTCAAAGTATCGTATTACATGAGAGGGAGAGGGAAGCAAATCGGATTAGCGAAAGACGGTGGTGCGCGGTGAGACCGATGGAGTGAAATGAAATGAGTGGAGTGAAGAGACTGAAAGACGTCATGATTACGATGATCATTGTGTGTGTGTTGTGATTATCACCCCCCTCGTGTTCCTATCTTCCATTGGGATGGATATCTCTCACTCTCTCTCCCTTCCTGTCTATCGGAGGGAAGAAGTTGATACGTGCGACGAAAGGCCAGAGCAGAAGAAGAAGTGTGTGATTGGAGGTGGAAGGAAGGAGACGGGAGGAGAGATTGTAATTGATGCGTGGAAAGAAGCGAGAAAGCAGAAGAGTCAACAAATGGAAGGGGAAGATATCACTTGATTAGCCCCTTCTGATCGAGAGATGAGAAGGGAGAGAAGGTGGAAGGAGTCGTGTTGACGAAGCAAGGATGTGACGTCTGCCGAAGCAGCTGGGCCAGAGATACTGTATGGTAGATCAAAGATGCAGCCCGGTGTCTGTACCCTCATCTTCACAACCTCCTCCTCATCCCCGTTTATGGAGATCCTCTTCCTTTGTGTGAGTGTGTGTGGAAAAGAGGCCAGCAAGGCGAGAGAGGGAAGAAAGGAAAGAGAGGAGAGGCAAGTATGATGAATGGAGCACCCCCCTAGCTGACAGCTAGAGCGGCGATACCCTTCCTGGAGCAGGGTGAAAATGGCACCCAAAGGTGGTGGTGGTTGGGCACTCGGCCGGATGATAACCAACAAATGTACCCTTCTGCAGAAATTTAACAGAAGTATTTTCGACATTGTCACAGCATACCGTGAACACACTGGGGGGGGGGGGGGGGGGGGGTACTATTTTTGGTTATCATCCGACGGTGATCATCCGACCTAGTGCCGGTGATTGGTATCCATGAAACCAATGGATAGACACCAGTCGCCTTCGAACCAGCCTGCTAACACCCGTCACAAGAGGGAGAAGAAAGACACCCTGATTGCCCCCAATTAGAGAAGGAGAAGGTGGGGAAATAGCTCCGCAAAGGTAATAAGGAGGAGGAGGGGAGAAGTGACAAGAGAAAGAGGAGAGGACCCGTTAATAGCCAGGCGCAGCCTTGAGTGGCGAGTGGATACAGGGGGGAGAAAGCGAGTAGTGGTAGGGCAATAAGGCGAGTCAAGCGGGTTTGGCCGAGAGGGACGAAGCGAGGCTGTTATCACCTCGAGAGGAGCGAGATTGAGGCTAATAGGCTCGGACTGAACTGAACCGAATTGGATTGGACTGTATCTACAGAGCTGCTGGGGCGATGAGAGGGTGGCTATCAGGTTTTTGTGGTTGAAAATGTTGCTTTTGTATCATCAAGTGATACTCTCTTGTAATGTTAAAAATCACAGCACAGATCGGATCTTTTCTGCTGGAAACTTATGCAAAGATCCAATATTTGCAGTGATTTTCAACATAGCATCAGATATATTTTGAGAATACTCTAATTAGGTTAATTAGTAATAGTCTAATTGGCAGCCCTCCATGCGGACCTGCTGGACGACTCGGACGACTTCCTCGTCGCGCTGCTGTCGGTGATCGCCGACGCCAACGACAGCCTCGATCAGGTACTTTTGACCTTAGTCCTTAAGCTTAAGGTTCTCTAAGGTTTAGATCATAAGGTTAAGATACTTTAGACCTTTGCTTAAGGCACCCTAAGTTATTGAGATAAGTCTTCTTTAAAGATTCTTTAAAGGAGGAGACGGACAAGCTGCCGGCGCGCCTGCAGTACTTTGAGGGCGCCCGCAGCTCGGATGTCGTGCTGAGGAAGAAGGTCGTCGACGCACTCTACCAGGTATCCAGTGGGTCCCAGTTGATACCGGATGTGGTACCAAGTGGGCCCGGGGTTTGGAATCGAATTGCGGTACCAATGGGTCGACGATCAGCACCAGGTATAGCGATTGGGTTCTTTTTACCAGAATCACGTCGTGGTAGCCAATGAGTTCTGTTTCAGTACCACAGTTCCACCTATTGGTGTAGGATGATAGGTTATATTATTCAGATTTTTTACCGAGTGCTTCGAGCTTATTGTCAGAACCATACGTCTACTGTTTTTGTGTGATAACAATTGCATCAATGTGTCGGGTGCCCATCCGTTGGTCCCGCACTCTCGTCCCCCCGGTAGATTGAGATCTCATGGGTGGTGGATAAGAGAGAGAGAGAAGGGGGAATTGGTGACAGCTCCCGTTTGCGAGGCGCGCGGTCATTTCTCATTTTATCACCGATTGAGAGACGCAATTCCCCCTTTTCCGCGCATTTCGCTACCGCCTTTGGTACTTCCTCCCTCCCCTTCCCCTTTGGCTTTTATAGGCTGATCGAGAGTGTATTAGAACTGTGGGAAAGTACCAAAGTGGCTACCGGACTGGTAACTGACCGCCACCCAGCCCATCGCCTGTCCTCTTCCCCCTTGGGGAGTGTGTAAGAATCGGAGGAACAGAAGGAGCAGAGAGACAACATATGTAGTACAAGATTAAGATGGATAGAGAGGGCCCCACTAGAGAGCGAGAGCAGTAGAGGAGGGGAACACCATAAAGCTGCCCCAATAATGACGACGAAAAAACGCAGTGGCTATGAGTCCGGCGAAATCTGCTGATGATCCCGGGCCGGAATGGCTGGTTGTTTTAGTGAGAGGGAGAGCAGTCATAAACCGATCTGTCGCTAGTACTGGCAAGCATCCAGTTGTTGTGTTGGAGTGCGTTAAATGGGAGAAGAGAGGGGATGGAAGGGCGGAGAGGGAGGGGAGGTGTGAATTACTGTATGATCACACCTCTCTCTTCGCCGCCTCTCCTCTCTTGCTAGCACATTGCCCGCTCTAGCCAATGACCAGGCGGATCCATGTTTCAAGCGGTAGGTCGGCGCCACCAAGCCCATTATCGATCTCATAATGGTGTCTAAGTGGCTGGCAGAGAGCTACCCCGGTGTTTTGAGTGGTTATTTAGCAGGAGTCGGGCTCAGAGAGGGAGGAAGTGTACATGACACTTTGCTTTTTCTCCCCTTACCCCTCTCTCTCGCCCGCCTCTCTCATCCTTCCTCACTTCGCACAAAGTGGGAAGAGAGGAGTTGACAGTTGTTGAGGGAAGTGAGAGGAGAGCAAATCCTCTCGACGCCCATGTGAATTATTGACACTCCTCCCGACCGAAAGGTGTCACACTCGGCGAAAATACGGTAGCACTGGGTCACGAGTGGAAAACAAGGGTACTGTAGCCATTAATTATCGATTGCAGTGCTGCGCGACGCGCCACGGCCGCGAGCGGCTGCGCGCGTGCGGCGTATACGCGCTGGCGCGCGAGTTCGACAAGGCGATCGGCAAGGAGCGCGACGGCGCCGCCGACGGACCCTCGGCGCCCAAGGCACTCAAGGACATCACCAGCGAGAGGTACGGTAGAGCTGGGGATACTCTGTAGCCCTGAATCAGGTATACGTAATCAGGTAATCAGGTATAATCAGGTATCAGGTATATCAGGTATACGGTAGAAACATTCTTTATGATTGAGTGTAAGAGGATCAAGAGGTTTGAACAAGCGAGAGCGGAGCAATGGTCTGTCTCACCGAATGCCACCAGCCCGATTGACCTTGTCACCGAGTCATGACTGACTGCTGTGTGTGCGGGTCTACAAGGCTGTTTCAATTATCGATTGCGCAAAGGCAATCGATTACCGTAACCCTACCGTAACTCCATTCCAGATCGGACCCGGAGGCCGTGGAGGCGAACCTGCACAATCTGATCGGCGTGCTTATCAGATACGAGAGCGAGATGTGCGTCGAGCCCGAGCTCGA
Source organism: Pristionchus mayeri (assembly GCA_036245805.1). NCBI lineage: Eukaryota > Metazoa > Nematoda > Chromadorea > Rhabditida > Neodiplogasteridae > Pristionchus > Pristionchus mayeri. The sequence goes on from BTRK01000003.1 coordinate 35,154,330, forward strand.
GACCATCAGGCATCTCGAGTGATTATCGATTGGCTATCGATCGATCGATCGATTTACAGTACCCAATTTTATCCCGATTGTTATTGATTGATTAATTGTTGTCGCATCACCCATATATCCCTGTTGATTTTGTCTCAATCCCCCGTCCATTCCAAATTGCCCCAGTTTCGCATGCGGAGGCGAGTAGATAGAGAGGCAGTTTACAAGCTCAGTTTACAGATTGACACTTTTTCGACTGTCCCCGAGCGCTCGCTCCTGTCGCTTTTTGCACTGTTCCTTCCCCGTTTGTTGAGAATGTGACTCGCTATTGTTGGATAAACACTTTGATTGGAGAGGATGAGAGGTGTACGGAATGTTGTGGATGTGATATGATAGCATTGGCTTGAATGAGGAGAACATGAGGATAACTCTGCTTTCTTTCGCAATGTGATCGTCCTTTAGCGGAAATGAGAAGGTGGGGACGAGCTAGCGACCGTTCGTCAGTTCATTAATTCGAGTTAGGCGCGACTCGCCCAGTGACAATCAGCCTGATGCGAAGTGACAGCACCTCTGACCAAGGTGTCGCCTCCCCCCCCCCTATCCGATCCACACTCACTCTCTGCGGCATTAGAACTGTATCAGGGAGGACCGCATGATAGGTGGAGCAGCTAAATAGGCAGGTTCCGGATCCGGATCTGCGGAGTGGCAGGGTGGGGGTACGTGATGTTGTGACGAGTGTTAAGAGGGTGGGCACATATAACAACTCTCCGGGGGCTGATTCACCACTACTGTGCAATTCACACGTCATCTCTGCGCAAACAGATACACGACGACGACGAGGATGGCGTGTAGAAGGACGGGCGACGATCATGACACCTCGACTCTAGGCACACCACCGACCAGGATCTGCCGGTTACGGTAGCCGGCTTCTTTGGGCGCGATGCGAGGGTGTAAGATGATCAATGTATCGCCACACACAGAAAGGGAGAAGAAGAGGATTCACAGCGGCGCGGATTCGGATTCAGAAGCGAATTATACGATGAGAGAGTGTGGGAGGGCGAGAGGGCGCAGACAGTCAGAGGGGGGTGAGAGAGCACGCGATTTGGAGAGAGTCAACGCGAATCAAGAAATTGGGAGAAGCTATCATCTCCCTTCGCACACACACAAAGCCTCTGTATACATAGAATCAGATACTCGGATCGCACCCTATTGTGTACCGTAATCGGGAGACTACCGTAATCCTAGTCGCACTATGGTGCAGCCGATGATTAGTAATGGTCGGCTGGTTCGAAGTCTTGATCAGTCAGGCAAAGGGGGGCCAAGAAGGCGAACGCGGGCCGATAGTTCGCGGCGAGAGAGTAGAGCGCGTTGAAGAGACGGCCGCAGACATCCAAAGCCAAGCCCCGCCCCCTGTCCAAAGGCTCCGTCCAATCGGGCGACGGGGGGAGGACAAGGGGCGGGGCCGAGCGCGCTCTCCCCACCTCTCGCCGCCCCTCTCCCCTCCCGCCTCTCCTCCTCCCCCCTCAACTTGGGGAGAGGTGTCAATTTCGGCAGTTCCCCTTCTCGGCTCTCGCCCGCTATCGAGAGAGGTCCCGCGACGCAACGCGCTGAAGTTACCGTAACCCGCTACCGTATATGGCGTCGTATCCGTTCGGCGGCATGCAGCCGATGCTGCCGTTCCCGATGAACCTCGCGCATCTGGGCATGCCGGGCATGTTCGCAGCTGCTGCTGCAGCAGCGGCCCAGAGCCCGCAGCAGCAGGCTGCGCGCCTTGCTGCAGCTGCTGCGGCTGCTGCTGCCTCCTCCTCATCGCCTACGACGCCCCCAACTCCAGGAGGAGCTGCAGGCTCCGAGCCCGGCCGCTCCACGTCCTCAGATGACGACATCGACGACACCAAGGTAGGTCAAACCTATTCAGAATACAATTACTCCGCCATTTCCAACTCCTCTTTCCTCCTCTTCACCTTCTTACCTTTCTCTTCACAAGTCGATTACTTACCGTGTGTGTGTGTTTTGCCTAGTGTTCCTCCACTACTTGTATGTGTACTAGTTATCTGCGAAGTGTACCCATTGCATCTGCAGTGATAGTTGAATTCGCACGCCTTGGAGTCTGAGTGCGCGGCCTTATCATGATTATGATCGAGTTATCATCAATTGATTCACACGGACGCGCCTCACGCCTATTTTGAGCCGATTTCACGCCGAATTTAGGCCGGATTTGAAACGCTGTTTTGATGGCATTCTTTCGAAAATCCCCTCCTGCCCGTCGCTTCTTTGTGTACTTCTTTTCTTTCTGTTCTGTTAACACTCCCGGGATTTGCTAACTTTCGTCGGCTGGCGAAGTGAGAGAACTCACAACTCTCTCCCTCTCACTCGCGTTTCCTCTGATCTACCTTTGTTAAGAGATAGGAAACCGGCAAATAGGCGCCCGGCTTCGAAATAGCCCAAAAGCTCACTCTTCCATTGAACTCATACGTCACTTAGCCGCCTCTTCCGATTATGGGCAAAGGGATCCTGGCGGATCCTCCTTTCTTTCTTCTTGAGAGTGTTGCTACTGACACCCCTTAACGATCCTAGAAGGAGAGGAAGAAGTACCCGAAATAGCCCGGTCAATGGGTACAGAGGGCCCAGACAGAGATCAAAGATCACGTTTTCAGATCAAGGCCGAACTCGACGATGACGTCCTCTGGTCGCAGTTTTCTGATTGCGGCACCGAAATGGTCATCACCAAGTCTGGAAGGCGGATCTTCCCTGCGTATCGGTATGTGTTCTCCAGCCATTCTTAGCAAAAATTTCCGCTCGAATTGCTGAATTCCGGTCGTAATTTGGCTCGATTAATGGTGAGATTTGGTGCGAAAACAGCTCGGAAAACGGTCGATTCTTGGTCGAATTACGAGAAGTTTGCGAAATTTCAGGGTAAAACTGAGCGGCATGGACAAGAAGGCCAAGTACATCCTCATACTGGACATTGTTCCCGCGGACGACTGTCGATATAAGGTAAATTTTGTATAAAGCCGGCCTTTTCGGAGCCGGCATTTACTCAAATCCCGGTTTTGCAGTTCAACAACTCGCGGTGGATGGTCGCAGGCAAGGCGGATCCGGAGATGCCCAAGCGCATGTACATCCACCCCGACTCGCCGGCGACCGGCGAGCACTGGATGGCCAAAGGTGCGATTTCCCGGCTCCAGCTCCGGCTTCCTATTTCACGGCTCTCGTTTCAGGCGCAAACTTCCACAAGCTGAAGCTGACGAACAACATCGGCGACAAGCACGGATTTGTGAGTGAATTCGTGAGTTTTGGTGGCGGGCGCGCTGCACATCTTCAGTTTTGCATCCGGGTTTCTCTATTTTGCGGACCCGGTCCTCACTCAATTGCCGGCTCTGGTCCTCACATTTGCCGGCTCTGGCCAATTGTGCACCCAATTTGTTCACCACTGTTTTGTACTCAATCTCTTCTCCTTCTCCTCTCCTGTCTTGCCTGGTAATGCGCTGCGCTGAGCGTGTCTCTTCGATACTTCCACTGTTTAGCGGGTTGCGCAGTGCGAGAGAGCATGCAAATCGAAGAGGGCGCGAGTAGATCAAGATAGGTGTCGTCCACCTCACGCTTCATTAGACTTATATGCGCTGCTTTGCTCCTCCTTTCCCTTCCTGTCTCTGCACTCTCGTCAATTTCCATGCTATCTCCTCTTCTCCGACATGGCGAGATAGTGCGTAAACCGAAGAGAGTCGGTTGTCACCTTCCCCCTTCTCAATTAGGGGAAGCGCCTCGAGGGGACTTACGCTTCAGTGATCTGATCAGATCTCGAGATCGAAAGGAGCTGAAATTCTCGCATAGTGCGCCCCTTTGATGGGATCGGTTGATACCCCTTAGGGGGGTCAGAGATGTGACACAACTCTAATCGATGCCTGACACAACTCGGCAGGGATACGGTAGATGGCGGTGCAGATCAATCAATAGTAGCCGATCGTTCTTTCACACCTTTCGCCTTCTCGTCACATCTGCGCTTATCAGTTTGATTAGGGGCGCGCGATGAAAAGGGAGGGGAGAATTAGAAGGAAGACTCTGGCTAGAAACGTGAGAACCGTGCGAATGAGGATGACGTAATGCAATCAGTGTATCAAGCTCCCGTGTTAGCCCACTTGGGGTGACTGATCGCCTGACGCAATCGGGGTGTCATGGCTCACTTTGAATGATCTTGACCACAAGACAGTGTGCGATCCGCTACCGTAACCTATCGTATCCCATGCAATCGATAGTGCGTGAGAACAACATTATCCGGTCAGACCACACGGTAACAGCAGGAACCGGTGCTGAAATTCGCCTCGACTCAACACCCTTAATGGCGACAGCTCAATAATTTATCGCCTGGTAGATCACGCAGGCCGATAAGGCAGCCCTCACTAGAGATTCATTCTCCTTCTCCTCCCCTTCACCTATCCCCATCCCCACTTCTCACTTTAAGATAAAATCAGGAGGAAATGGGTGTGTGTGGACAACGGACAATGATTGGTAGTGACACCTGTGTTTCTCTCCCCTTCCTTTCTCGCACCCCGTCAATCGATGGGGACTACGGGTTACGGTAGCAAGCGATCGTGAACTGACACTTGGTCACTCAAATAGTCTTAGCGCCTCGGCTGTCAAAGGGAGCACTCCTTGCTAGATTGTGGTGGTTAGAGAAGGAGCGAGAGTAGGGGAATTGAAGAGGGTTAGAGAAGATTCAAAGATTCAGAGAATTAGTGGATAATGACACCAGCGCGCCTCGGTGCTATGATCCCTCAATTGCTCTCTGAGAGGTGCGCAGGACAATGAATCGAACTCTCTTTATTTCACACACTCTCTCGCCCTCTCTCCTTCTCTGGACTCTCCCGATTTCGCACTCTCTCTCGTCGCACTCCTGTCACCACCGGTGCGAAGGCCAGTAATTAGGTAGATCACGCACCCCGATCAGGGGATTACTGTAGAGGCGCCACCGCGCATCTGTTGCAAGGGGTGTTGAATTTCACGGGACCGCTTAGAGAGTGACGAGAGAGCATGGGAAACGGAGAGAGTGCAGAGAACGGAAGGGTCTTTCATTAGAAGAAGAAGGGACAGACGAGACTAATCGGGCAATTACCGGCCCCTGGTGGAACAGTCTAAGCGAGGGGTGAAACATGCTATCGATTTAAGAATAGATAGGACTGTGGGTACGGTAGGGGTACTGTAGCTGATAAAGCTGATGCCGATCACTCGTTCCCAGGGGAGGGCCTGGTAAGGACGGCGAGAGAGTGTGGGAACTGAAGAGAGTGAGGAGGCGCTATCTGAGGTGTAGATCGTGTTCGACAAGGGGGCAATGAGCGTGAGAATGATGAGCATGAGAGCGCTGATTGGGATCTGGGGATGATAGAGGGACAAGGACATGGTAAGAAGCAACATGGGACTGATTGATTGCCGGCAACTTTCGCTTATGCAGCTGACAAGCTGCAACCCGATCAGTGTTCAAGAACGTTGCTATCGCTCATCATGCACATTTGTATTCACTAGCACTTTGAAGCCTACGTTGAAGTACTGAGTTTTCTAATTCTTCGCGCACTGGCAGCACTGAATTCTCTAGATTTCCTCTAACCCAACTATGCGAAAGTGCTACACACTCCTAACCTTGGTCGAGATCTTCTCACTCTCGGCCCTTTGCGGGGCTTATCCGTGTCGGATCTAGAGGGAACTTAAAGGGTGATCTAAATGGATTAAATATTTAGACAATTAGATTAATTAATTAACCTTATTAATTGCAGACAATTCTCAACTCGATGCACAAGTACCAGCCCCGGCTGCACATCGCGCGAGCCAACGGTGCGGTGCCTTTCGATGTTCAGAGGCTCTCCTACTTACTGAACTCCTTCCATTTGGGCACCCTTCTTTCGCCCAGTTCGTGGTAGTATTTCGTAGAGGTGTTATGGAAGTGAAAGCATGGATTGGGAAAGGTTCCGTAGGAGATATTGACCAAATATTCGAACTAGATTGAACACAATAGGTCTATTGGGTTGAAACTACATATGGTAGGCATTGGAAGAGTATATGAAAATGCACGCTTGTAATGGATGCATGAAGCAATTGCTCAGTCTGATCTTTGATCTCTTGCAGACATCCCCCTCCTTCCCTTCTCCACCCTGCGCACCTTCATCTTCAAGGAGACCGAGTTCATCGCCGTCACCGCCTACCAGAACGAGAAGGTGCGATTTGATATCCGTCGACTACCGTACCCTCTTCCTCACTGCCTAGTTCCAGCGCAAACTGACTTTTTTTCGCTGCGCTAAGCCATTGACGAATGGCGTGCATTGCATTGAGCATACAGGGCGCGCGCTCGGCTCCGGATGTGCTTTCAATCTTGCTCTCCTCGCTTCTATTCACTACAGTAGGGTAGGGCGCTGTTTTTGCCGGCATCCGCGAAATAATTCACGGATGTGTGAGCGCGAACAAAAGGTGTACGGTAGCTGGCGCGCGCCGTTCGGCAAACAACAACCGCATGCATAGTGAATCTGAGTGGGCGGTTACCGTAGTTTGCACCGCGGGAACCGGGAACCGGCAATTACCTGAGCCGGAGCGGCTAAGGGGTTTAGCGAGAAATTCGTCGCTTGCTTGCCCCGCGCCGCGCACTCGTCCTTCCCTCCCCTTCCCTGACATGATGATTTGATTATCGAGGAAGGGTTGGGCTCTCATCAATTCGCGTTGTCTCTCGGTGGTTAGAGTGGGCGAGAGAGCATGGGTATTGGAGAGAGCGCAGAGACAGTCTCGTTTGTAAGGGAGCGCGTGAGAAGTTGACAACTCACTGAGAGGAGTCGATCAAGCGTGCGATGATTTGGTTGGTGATTGAGGAGTTGAGGGAAAGGAAGATGGGGATCGGCAGCCCCGATCGATAGACCAGATAGACTACAGTACCCTCCCGAAAACAACCCAGAATCGTGCACAATAGCACTTACATGCTCAATTAGCTACAGTATTATTACAGTACACTATAATTACAGTAACCTCTTCAGGTAACCCAGCTCAAGATCGATCACAATCCCTTCGCGAAAGGCTTCCGGGACGCCGGAGCCGGCAAAAGGGAGAAGAAGCGACTGATGGCAGTGAAAGCGGAGCGAGACTCCGGCTACGAGGTGAGTGTGGTGCTGTCGGTGCACTGGGAACTCGACGACCTTTACCGAACCTCTCATTTCAGAGGTCCGACTCTCCCCGCGGCGCGATCTCTTCCGCCCCGCCTTCGGAGGCCTCGGGCGACGATGATGAGTGCGCGCCGCCATCCGCGAAGCGGATGCGGCCGACGGACGGAGGCATCATCGAAAGCGTAGGCGGATGCGGCGGCGGACTACCGCCGCCCGGCGGTCTCTTCCCGCTGATGGCTGCGGCGATGGCGCGCGGCGCCGTCGGCGGCGGGTTCCCGCCGCCGTTCATGGCCGCCGGCATGCCGCCCGAGTTCTACCTGCAGTGGCAGACGCTACTGGCTGCGGCTTCGGCCGCAGCTGCAGTTGCTGCAAATGGCGGCAGCAGCAGCGGCAGTCCGCCGCCTCCGCTGGCGACCCCGCCTGCGACCACGACGGAGTCCTCCTCGGAATCCTCCTCCTCCTCCGCCCCCAACTCCCTCTCGCCCTCGACCCCTCCCAAGAAGACTGTAAAGTCGGAGAAACTCTCGGGTTTCGGCATGAACGATCTGCTAGCTATTGACCGTACTTCACCCACACTCAAAGACCAGTCATAGCTTGCCCCTCATCTAGATTCCAAAGTGTATTCGATTCTTGCTCCCCATCCCCATTTGCATAATATGTTCCACCGTTAGATAATATAGCAACTCAGCCTCGGGCTATGCCTCCGTCGTTCCAATACCCCCTTCTAGTCGGCGTTTGTACACTCTCTGTAGATTACTACCGTATCCCTACCGTACCCTAATCCCTCTCTCGAAGCTCTCCTACCGATGATTATACGTTCCGTTCACCATAGTTCCCCCTGTCACTACCGTATTCCCTCTGGCCATCTCACCATGTGTGCAATGAGTGCGAGTGGTAGGAGACGTCGACCGATCAGCCTGCACCATCGCACATCACCATCAGTATAGTCTCCCCAGTCCAAACCTCTCCGTCTCAGATTCTAAGATGTTCTCAAAGATTATTTCTTGTCAGTTTACGATCGAGCTTGATGATCATCTACCGTAGTTTCATGGTGATTTCTCATTTCTCGATCGCTCCCCCACTTCAGCTTTAATCGTGGCCATTCGTCGATTCCCCAGTAGTGATTCCTACCCCTCCTCGTATACGGTATTCACCTGGTTTCATCTTGGTTGTCAACACCCCGCAATTGAAGTACACACACAATCCCGCATTTACTCGAGCATAATACTCTCCCGCTCTCGACCGATTTTAGCGCGCTCAAGCACGCGCATCAGTACATTCCGAGTGATTTACATAGATTTCTTCTTTTCTCGTCTTGTAATAAATTATGATTTGAATGCTGGTTCGTTGTCTGGAAGGTACATGATAGAACTGATGATTCAAGACAGAGATCAAGATTATAAAGAATTTTTAGCTTTTGAATAATGTTTCACTGCTCCTACCAGAACTAGATGGTTGAAAAAATAAAATTATGCTCTCCACCTATCTAATTCTCGCTCGCCTTCCAGTTCAGCAAGAGATAACTTGGAGAAAGGAGGAGGGATGGTTTTTTATGAATGGCTCTCTATTGTGAGTGTTCTTTCGCCCACCACACCGGGGAAAGAGCACGCGGAATGAAGGGGCTCGAGTCATCTCAAGTCAGTAGCCAATCGCTTAGCCTTTCGCTTCCCAGACCTGGTTGAGATCACACGAAGATAGAAACGGCTTGGCAAGTATTCTCTATGTTGCGTGTTGCCTCGCCCATCAGACATCCGACAGAGCACGCAGGAGGAATCTTTTCAATCATTTTTTCCTAGTAAGGAGCTAGGAGTAGCATGAGTATCAGTAGGATCTTAGTTTTTCCTAGGAATAAATATCAAAGATTAATTACTCTTAACCTCTCACTCTACATAACCTCTCTCTTCCCAGTCCAATGCGAGATCACTCGGAGTAAGGAGGTGAGTAGTAGTGACCTTGTCACATTGGCTCTCTGCTCTGCTCTTCTCGGATGCTCGCAACGCACCAATTCCTCTTCTTCTCACCGTGTCAAGATAAGAATCGACACGGCGAGAGACTAATTTGTGTGTACGCGAGCTGTCAGGATGGGAGACAAATTAGGGGGGGGGGACAGTGGAGGAGTGATGCACTATGAGAACTTTCCCGAACCAAGAGAAATGCTCAAAATATGGGACAATATCGAAGAAGCGCATCACTCAAGTAAGTTTGTGACACTACCTGTCCGCGTGATCTCTCGCCCTGCCTGATCAGCCCTGAGGAGAGATGCACTATGGGAGCTTTTGAGAACTGAGAAAGTTGCCTTTCTCCAACCTTTCGAAGGTGCATACACTGAACAGAAGCCAAAAATATAAAATAAAGGTATCAGAGCTAGAACCGGGAAAGCGCTCGATCTAACCGATAATAGAGCAGGTAAACAGAGGAAGGCGTTTTGTTAGTATCAGTACTCCTCATTCACCAGAATCCATCGCTTACTGCAGAAAAAGCGAGTCGGGAGAGGTATTTTTATGTACTAAGCGTCAATTCCATGTCTAATTATGATTCACAATTCAGCAGGCAGCGCCAATAATACTCAAAATCGTCAAGATTGTAATCGATGTGTTGTGAGATAAGTAATTCATGTGACAGAATGGTAAAATAGGTGGTCAATGTGCAGAAAAAGTGGATGTTCTATGGGATCTTTCTCGTCCACTGAATAGATCGGATTTGCTGCCACTATCGATATTTCGACAGCGAGAACGTGATTAATAGGGTCAAATTTATCGCAATTCCTACCATGTGATTCCTGAGGTAATAAACATAACACATAAAGAACAAAAAGAGAGATTTAAAAAATGATGTCTTCCTACTCAAATTCTGTAATATTTATTACCATTTAAGTTTCCAATCCTCAAACGAGAGGTTCGCAGAACGACAAACAATTTTCAAGTGTATATTTATCAAAAATTATATGCATTAATGCGATAATTGACGAGAAATGTACAGAAAATCATGCTGGAAATTCGCATTTCGACAAATGCATACTGTAGTCGCATGCTCATTTTTGTTGTTTTTTTGCCTTTTGGAAATCGTGGTGGGACGTGACCTGGTTTTTTTCACCTGTATTTATTATTTTATATCTATCCGATAAATACAGTTTTAATATTAGATTAGAGCGCTTTGAAATGTGATAGGTACGACATCTTAAACAAAACCACTCGAACCAGGACATTTCGCACAATTTTAGTGAGCGCGCGTATCGCTTTGGAGGTTATTTTCTCACGATTAAAAGGTTATTTTCCGAACTTTAGTAGTCAATTATGTATTAAACAAAGCAATATTAATCTAATAATGAGAAGTCCATTCGCATTTGTTTGTTCGAGATGCTTCTAATCCGTTTAAAACTCCTTACTCAAGCTTTCGCGTGTACGTTCCAAATATATTTATTTGGTTCAGTTTATTGTTTTCCGATGCGTTTCTTTGGGAGTGCAATATTTACCAGACCTGTCTCTCTTACTAATAGCCTAGCGTGTTGTTAATTTAGCGTTTTTGAACGGTTTACTTTCGTGCAAATGTTGTTACGCGTCCTTCCTCAGGTCCGAAATATTTTTAAGCCTTGTTTATGTGAACATGCCGCGATTTTTTGGCTGTCTACTTAATTGAAAGTTAAAGCTCAACGTTTACTGCATCTTTATTAGTGTACACAATAAGAGTAGCTTAGTGTAACACGATTTTCAAGGTTGTTCTCCTTTATTTTACGCAACTAGTTGTTCCACGCTAAGTTTGGTATCCCTTTTTCGTTGCTCTGCTCTATATTCTTTGTTTATTTATCATCTATTTTCCAGGAATGAAGCACTCAATCACGTAATTATCGACCGTCGAAGAATGGATCAGAAAGGTGAGACTTTTTTCAACTTTAACATTCGTACGAAACCCGAATTTTGTGTATAATTTTTACAATTCTCTTTTGAGGCGTACGACTTCGACTTGTCTGATATTGATGACTCATTGAACGACGTTGTTCTGAAATCTTTCGACGTCTTTGCTGCCATTCTAAAGGATTCCGACCACAGTGTTAGTTCGAGTTTCACCCAGTATTACTTATCTTTACCTATATATAAAGCGCAATAAGTTCGTGTCTGACCGGGTAGCATAACCGGACGGGAAAAGGTGTAAACCAGGTCGCCACGAGTTATTGCGAAACCTACTCCGCTAAAACGGGAGCACCCACCGAAGGGGGGGGGGAGGGGCGCAACCGAGAGATTAATAATTTAATTGAGACTTCGATTATATTCTGTTCTTGTAGGTCGTTCAAGAAGCGTTGGCTAATTTCAGCTGCTAAAGGCTAATTTGCCTTCGCCGCGAAGAGAATAAGTAAGTGTTATGTTAAATTAAACCAGCTCACGATCTTTATAATTTAATTGAGACTTCGATTATATTCTGTTCTTGTAGGTCGTTCAAGAAGCGTTGGCTAATTTCAGCTGCCAAAGGCTAATTTGCCTTCGCCGCGAAGAGAATAAGTAAGTGTTATGTTAAATTAAACACGGCAAATAGGAGGTAGTGTGGTAAAACCAGCTCACGATCTCGACTACCAGACTATCCGACTTGTGGACACTCGGTTTCGGGTAAACCGTTCCGCGCGTCGCGTGCCGCGCGCTATCGACTTCTGATCCGCTTTAGAGAGCGCGAGCCGTTTTTGCGACTCGAAAATGGGCATAGTAGAAAGTGGCCTCTCTGTGATCGACCTTTTCCTCTAAAGGTCGCGAGCCGGTTTTTGAGCAGTTCCGAAACGGCTTAGCCGTGGGTAAGGTCACTATGCCGGATGAGAACCGTCGGATAAAAACCCATCGGTTGAGAACCAAAACATGGGCCTTTCTGTAGGATTGTCACAAAAGCATTTTTGACACTTTGGCAAACTACTGTGGATATGCTGGAGAAGAGAATAGTTTTTTGGCTCTCATCCGACGGTTCTCTTCCGACCTAGTGCCTGGGAATCAGAGGCACGCGACGCGCGAGACGGGTTATTCGGCCGACCCGTATTCGAGCCTCTGAGCGACTCAAAAGGCTGAGCTGTTGTGCTATTTTTGCTGGTATCTAGGACACTGTGTGTGGGTTACGGTATACTTGCTGAAGTTTATCCACGCCTGTGCGGCCTAGTACGGACTCACTTGCTCCCATGTGGTCATTTACAATATCATGAATAATGTAGATCGGGTTACGGTAGGTGACAAATGAGAGTGGACTTTCTGAGATGATGTTGGACATGTTACCATGGGACGAACCAATATCAACCACCATTACTATTATATTTTGGACCATGAGCCCCTATTAGTGTGGCAAATTGGGGGGGGGGGGGTAACAAAACGTAATCCGACAAAACGTTAACCACTCAGAGCACCCTCGGGAGTCGAGGTAGGAACTTGGAATTTGTTGCACTGTTAACAGTATGTGCCTGTTTAAATGCGATCTTAAGTTTCAACGTATTAGGGGTCATGGAAACCCATATTCCATGACACATGTTGATTTGGAGTGAAACTCAAGATCAGCTGGTAACAGGATCTAAACAGGGTGGTGTAGTGTAGCGCCTACTGGTAACAATGCAACAACTCCCAAGTCCCTACCTAAACTTCCGAGAGAGATGTTATTTGTTAACTTTTTACTTACGCCTACCGTAACCCGATCTACAATATTCATGATACAATATTCATGACTGTAAATGGCCACGCAAGAGAAAACGAGCCCGTACTAGGTCGCACAGGCGTGGATACACTTCAGCAAGTATACCGTAACCCACACACAGTACACACAGTATCCTAGATACCAGCAAAAGTAGCACAACAGCTCAGTCTTTTGAGCCGCTTGGAGGCTCGAATACGGGTCGACTAAGCCTTCTCGCGCGTCGCGTGCCTCGCTTTCCCACGGATAAGCCGTTTCCGAACTGCTCAAAACCGGCTTACGGCATTTAGCGGAAACTGTCGATCACAGAGAGCCAATTTATAATCTGCCCATTTTCGAACCCCACAAACGGGTCGCGCTCTCTAAAACGGGTGAGTCGTTGAGAGAGCGACACAGCGTTCTGACCCGACAGAGAAGGGAGCTGAATCGAACTGCAAACAGGAAACTTGAAATCCCACTGAAGCATAAAATGTAGTGCCGCGAATCTACCTCGCAGAGAAGGAAAGTGACCAGACTGATTTGTGTTGCACGCCTAATATGAGATATTAGGCGCAACTGTGCTCAGGGTGATCAAACTGTTTTATGTTTCAGAGTGTTTTCAAATATCCAAGAGCTTTCAAACAGCCTATTCCCGCATTTTGCAGTCCGGGCTTCGCGGAAAAATTCAAAATCTTGATCCCTTTGTCTACCCTTTTCTGGAAACAACAATGGATGTCAGAACGCTGTGGCGAGAGACGCGCGGGAAGGGTTACCCGAAAGTCGGATAGTCGGAAGATCTACAAGTCGGATAGTCGGATAAGTCGAGATCGTGAGCTGGTTTTACCACACTACCTCCTATATGTCGTTGCGCACTGCCTGAAAAAAGTGTCAGACAGTGCGTATTCGTGAATTGGGTCATGGGAGTCGCCGCTGGCAGGGGCAACTATGGCGACCTGCCTTGTATGTCGTGGATGTCGTATCATTTCTATTCTACATAGATCGTTGCGAAAGAAGTAGTAAACAAAACTACCAAATATACAGTGATCGACCCCTGTCGTTACGTACTACCTGTGAAAATGGCCTGGGGGGTCATGGGTACGCATTGCCTGATCATTGCTGGGCATCTATGAAGGGGATTATTGGTAAACAGAGTATGCATATAACACGGATCTCCTCTAAAAATGTAGCAAAATGAGACCCTTTTGCGACAGAAAAAAAATTTGATCATGGATTTCGGTGAATATGTTGAGACTAGGCAACATGAGGGTGAGGACAACGCCAATCCGCTTCATTTATCGAAATTTGCATGTTTATGGGTAGCAATGATCTACTACTTAAAATGGCTGTATTTCGGCCAATTTTTGACCTACAGCGAGCGATTTTTTTCCGATCGGTGCGTAATGATATTGTCTACAAGCTGGTTAACTTACAATACGATAAAAAGTGTCATCTTCTTACAGTAATCATGAAAAAATACTTTAAATTTTCAGTTTCTCAAAAATTTTCTAATGAAAGGTTTTTTTTTTATCAAAATACATTTCGGTGTGTATCTCCTCTTCTAATTATGCAAATCAGCAAAGTAAGACCAGAATTCGAAAGCTAACGACAAGCTCTACAAGTATGACTCAGTGGTCCGAGACTCAAAAGTGGACCGTTTTTGAGTTATGATGTATCACAGAAAAGTATCAACGCGTGATCACTGCACTCAACGATTCTCTCACTGAATGACCATCGATTCGAATTCACTAAATAACTCAAAAACGGTCCACTTTTGAGGCTCGGACCACTTAGTCATACTTGTAGAGCTTGTCGTTAGCTTTCGAATTCTGGTCTTACTTTGCTGATTTGCATGATTAGAAGGGGAGATACACACCGAAATGTATTTTAATAAAAAAGTTCGCGTTCTCCCTACTGAAGAAGCACGATCGAAGACAGATGAAATATATGGATACCTCAAATCGAGTATGGCGAATCCGAATCTGAAATAAAAATCGTATTGTCAAGAGAAAATTTTTGAGAAACTGAAAATTTAAAGTGTTTTTTCATGATTACTGTAAGAAGATGACACTTTTTATCGTATTGTAAGTTAACCAGCTTGTAGACAATTTCATTACGCACCGATCGGAAAAAAATTCGCTCGCTGTAGGTCAAAAACTGACCGAAATACAGCCATTTTAAGCAGTAGGTCATTGCTACCCGTAAACATGCAAATTTCGATAAATGAAGCGGATTGGCGTTGTCCTCAACCTCATGTTGCCTAGTCTCAACATATTCACCGAAATCCACGATCAAATTTTTTTTCTGTCGCATTCCTTGCGTTCCTGCAATCTTACAGGAGATCTGTGATAAGGCCACACTATAAATATTGCGTAGTGGCTCAATCGCTGTTGTATAATGCGGAATGCTAGTTTTGCAGGGATAATTCAATTCGATCTCTGATGTTTGAACTCCTCAAATGTATCCACATCACAATAGTCCATTTGGCAGAACATGGAGAATCACCATCGAATTCCCTTTCGATTATCACAGAATCGAGGAAAAGGGTATGTTTCCCTCTTTCACTCTGCACTAAAAATACATATTTCGTCGAAAATAGACGTCTAGAATATCATATTTTTACATGTTTTTGTGGGGGAGGGAATGACATTTCCGACAAATGCACACTACTCGCTTGTGAGAAGGACTAGCAATTTGGAAGATGTTTCATTGTTGCCAGTATGCACTCCCCTACTTTTCCATATATAATTGTGTTACCCGGTGATCTTGAGTTTCACTCCTTACCAACGACCGTCGTTTGCGGAAATGCCGTCGCCCGTTTTTGTGTTCACTTGTGTTTTCATTTGCAGGCAATTGCGTTCAAGTACCAATCAGATGATCCGCTTGTCTCGCATTTTCTGAGTGTGCTCAAAGTGATGTCACTTATTCTCAAATCGGCTCAGTACAGTGTGAGTGAGATTTCGGGGGAACGACATTTCCGCAACTGAGCACTTCTCGCTTGGCAGAATGGCTAG
Organism: Pristionchus mayeri; assembly: GCA_036245805.1. Taxonomy (NCBI): domain Eukaryota; kingdom Metazoa; phylum Nematoda; class Chromadorea; order Rhabditida; family Neodiplogasteridae; genus Pristionchus; species Pristionchus mayeri. The sequence goes on from BTRK01000003.1 coordinate 35,170,084, forward strand.
GAACTTGTGAGTTGTTTCATTTTAGCTAGTATGTGCTCACCTAAATTTGCATATATAAATCTTGTCACCAGGCGAACTTGAGTTTCACTCCCCATCTATGACCAGGAGTTATGATCTAAAACTGAAAAAAATGGATGTTGTTTCATTGTTTGATAAACAAATCCTACAGCATCCAATAAATACTGCAGTACCCGAGTAACTACCGTAACCCAGTTCCATGGGTCAGATTCTGTTCATTGCGTCAACCATTTTTCTACAAATCCAAATTCGGCAATATAATTAACTTAAAATATCCTACCGTATATATGATTACTGTAGACTCATTTTGTGATAGATTAGGGATTAGAAAAAATTTTTACCCAAGGAACTGGGTTACGGTAGTTACTCGGGTACTGTATTATTTATTGGGTGAAGTAGATTGTTTATCGAACCATGACCTAACATCTATTTTTCAGTTCTGGACGATGACCAAGGACCATGGTCATAAGTGGGACATGAAACTCAAGTTCGCCTGCTAACTAGATTTATATATGCAAATGTATGGGAGCACATACTGGTTACAAAAAAACAACTCCCAAGTTCCTAGTCATTCTGCAAAGCGAGAGGTGCTCAGTTGCGGAAATGTCGTCCCCCCGGGAAATCATTTATTTGTTTGGGCTCTTGTGCTGATGCTCAGATCACCGCTATTTCTACCTGCATTTTTAGTGTTTCATTGATCGTTGACTAGCATATTTTTAAAAATGACTTTTCTCACAATGAGCGTTTCAATGTGCTCTATTTCCCTATCCCAATCTAATCCACTCTATCCCAATCTCCTATGAGATCTGAGCTTCAGCACAAGAGCCATTTTTTGAAGTATCTGAAAAGGGTCTTTCAGAAGATAAAGGGAGCTCTCGAAACCGTTGACAGCGAACTTTCCAACCGTCGCAGATTCGAAAACTCCAAGTTAGTTTTTTTTCGAAGATGTTTGCCTGATATAAAGACACAATTCTTTAGGCTCCATCCATATCTAATAACATTACATTAATTCTGAAATTTCTCATTTTCAGTGAGCTCTCCATCCGATATTTGATGTTTGGAATAGTCGAGTGTGTTCATTTGACCCTCCTCCACTTGACGAAGAAGAGAAATCAGACAAATTCGATGGAATTTAAAGACGCGGAAAGGTGAATTATTCGAATATATAATTTCTCTAACTATTGTGAGAGTAAAATGTTTATCGGCATTATGTCATGATAAACTGGGGGGGGGGGGGGCGACAAAACAAACAAATCATATCACCCTCTGAAATCGACATTAGTGTTTGGGAGTTGTTGCATTGTTACTAGTATACTATGCCACCCTGTTTAGATCCTCTTTCCAGTCGATCTTGAGGTTCAACGTATAGGGGGTCATGGAACCTCATACACCATGACCCCCTATACGATGATTTGGAGTTAAAACGCTGTCTCGGTAAGAACGGAGGGGTAGGTGGCACATAGCTTCAAAATCATCTCAGGAAGTTCAAACTTTCGGGTGAGAGTGCCTATGGATGGCATACACTTCGGCCAAAAAAATAGACCCAAAAGTTGATCTTTGAACTTTCAGATCGAATTTTTTTATCGCGAACTTAGGCCCATGTGTTATATACCGTTCGATAGAGCATAAAAAGTTATGCCGGAATCCAGGTTTTCGTTATCGTATAGCATCGGGTATTCATGAAATCGATAATTATGTAAAATTTTCGAGTTTTTCGTACTTTCAGAAAAATATTTCGTCAAGTTCCAGTTGCGGCTACCCCGTAGAAACTCGATTTATGGTGTTAAATTTGCTGCTAAATCCGAAAAAAAATAGCAGAATGTGATCCGAGGTGCCGGACACTTGCTATGCATGAAAAACTAGCACGCAATTGTCGACGCTGGTTCGATTCCGCTTGGCGGCATTAACTTTTGCGAACTTTTTTCTCGCTTAGGTGTGCTTGTTTTCAACATTTATGAACTTTGGATGCTATTCCGTGTCATTTTGAAATGTTTCCGTTAGTTGTCAAGCAGAAATTTGCTTTATCTGCTATAATATATCAATGTTTGAACGTTAAGCTCAATAGTCAAAAAAACGAATTCCAGAAGATTTGATTCGTCTACAGTATATTCGCCTTAGTGTACGTCGATGTGCTGGAGGCATCCATGTCTCCGATAGTGACACGAGCAAAGATAGCACCAATATGGAACGTTTCCCGGCCAAAATTGCCCCGGCGCTTCGCGCCGGGTCTAATTTCATATGTTTGATCTCTAGATATCCTGTTCACAGGTTCCCGCATCCTCTTCTCAGCCTCCTCAGCCGGGACTTTCGTACCCGTAGTGATTCTCTCATCGAAGCATTTCTCGACATACAAATTACAAATTTACAAATTTACAAATTTACTTACAAATCGCACTACAAATTTAGAATTCTCGGGATGACTATGAGACTTTGAAAACATTCGCGTTGCGAAATTATGAACTAGAGATGCTGCTGAGCAGAGATTACTCTACAAGAGTGCACCATCAGTAAGATCAGATTAGTTGTTTTTTCTTTGCAAAACTCTTATCCAGGTCCTTCAGTATCACAGGATATCTAGAGATCAAACATATGAAATTCCATATTGGTGCTATCTTTGCTCGTGTCACTATCGGAGACATGGATGCCTCCAGCACATCGACGTACACTAAGGCGAAGAAACTGTAGACGAATCAAATCTTCTGGAATTAGTTTTTTACTAATGAGATTGATCGTTTCATCCACTTCTTGCACAAATTCATCCTTCCTCTCTTTAAACATTGATATATTATAGCAGAGAATTTCTGCTTGACAACTAACGGAAACATTTCAAAATGACACGGAATGGTATCCAAAGTTCATAAATGTTGAATACAAGCACACCTAAGCGAGAAAAAAATGGCAAAAGTTCATGCCGCCAAGCGGAATCGAACCCGCGTCGGCAATTGCCTGCTAGTTTTTCACGCATAGCAAGTGTCCGGCACCTCGGATCACATTCTGCTATTTTTTTTCGGATTTAGCAGCAAATTTAACACCATAAATCGAGTTTCTGAGGGGTAGCAGCAACTGGAACTTGACGAAATATTTTTCTGAAAGTACGAAAAACTCGAAAATTTTACATAATTATCGATTTCATGAATACCCGATGGTCTACGATAACGAAAACCTGGATTCCGGCATAACTTTTTATGCTCTATCGAACGGTATATAACACATGGGCCTAAGTTCACGATGAAAAATTTCGATCTGAAAGTTCAAAGATCAACTTTTGGGTCTAATTTTTTGGCTGAAGTGTATCCCACCCATAGGCACTCTCACCCCAAAGTTTGAACTTCCTGAGATGATTTTGAAGCTATGTGCCACTTCCCCTCCGAAATCTGACGTTCTTAGGGAGACAGCGTTTTAAACAGATCTCATGGAAAATCTAAACATGGTGGTATAGTATAGCGCATACTAGTGACAATGCAACAACTCCCACGCCCGACGGAGCTGTGACTTGCTAATATTTTGTCACCCCCACCCCGATAAACTTCCTCACGTATATTAATTTTTGCGGAACGGGAAAATATTTTTTGTTATGAATATTTTCTCGTTTAGTTTTGGAATATTATTGTGCCTTAGTTTGTAATAACATCACTTGCTGTTTTTTTTATTTTTTAACTAAATTTTATAGCAAATGTGAAATGTGTTTACGTACGCATTATTTCTGTTTAAGGTTACCCAACATCCTTGATATTATTTGAATTTGCGCGCGTGTCTGATCATGCCTGCTCCCTCGTTTTTGCATAATCTCTCACATATTTTGCCGTGATCAGGCACGCGCGGAAACTCGAATAATTTCACGGGCTTTGGGTAAACTTAAAAAAAAAGGTTTCTTCAAGGTTTCAACTACCACTCTTCCGTCCAATTTTGCACTGCAAGTGGGGTCAGCTGAAGGCCCTCGAGATACTCCACCTGAAAATAATAAGGTGAACTGCTTGATTACCATTTTACTTATGAACATCACTTCAGCATTATAATGTGATAATCATTAGTGATGAGAGTGAAGATGAAGAAAAAGAATCAGATTCTGACATGGTTTGTTATTCTGAGATATTTGCGATAATTTATGTATTTTATTAATCGTATATCTACAAATTACAACTTTGGACTTGTTTTTTTTCCGTTTCCTGTATCAATACATAGCTTGCCCATGAATTTCATGCATGAAGTATTCATCTCTTTTCTCAGATTCCTAGCTCCACTCTTCAGTTTCCTTCGACACTGACTGAAGATTAGTTCAACGGATCTCACTCAAAGTCTTCACTTCTTCACTCGAAGTCTGGCATTGAAGAAGTAAGAGCGTTTGATTGAACCGAAGTGTATATCACATTTTGGCACTAGTTTTGCCTTAGAGGATAACTCCGCCCACTCCACTCTGCGTCTCTGACACTGTCTCTCCCTTCCCTCTGACGCTCTCGTCTGTAAACAACTACTCCCACGCCCTAGTAAACAACTTGTTTGCATGGCGAGCGCATAGGCTTTACAGTACACATCTATACACCCTTCCCTATAACGGCAACTCGCGAAGCGGAGAGTCCTGTAAGCAGAGATAGGGTCTCCCCGCGAAGGAGGGATACCAGATCGTTGGTTACCGCAAAGGCTAAAAGCCGGCCATATGTACAGAAAGCTTCGTAGAACTAGACCGGCGAGAGAGTACACAATTGGAGAGAGTGCGAGAGAGTGCAAGTAGGCGGGGCGAGCGGCCTGCTCCCTCGCCGCACTCTGCCCCTGCGCGTCTAGAGAGCACCGCATTTGTGGTCGACCGTGGATGTTGACTCCGTCCCTTCCATGAGGATGGGGTGGTTCTTCCCCCTCCCAGGGTAGAGACTCAGGGCGTCGGAGTGCGAGAAATGGGGTTGCTCCCTAAAGTAAACATGTACCCTTTCATAAGGATTACAAAAAAATACTATTAAAATTCTATTCAGGAAGTCGTGATTATAGTGGACGAATTCGATCAAATGTCTACTGTGAGTCATCAATTCGAACCCATTTAAGCCTTATATCACGCCTATAACGAAAGAATCGAACTAGAATCGACATTCTTGGGAATGAAGGGAAATTCGTCAAATGAGTTCTATCCGGTTTTGGGCATTCTGGGGCATGCCTAACACTCCCTCAAAGTCTCATTGTGCGTACTTAATTTTGGAGCTCCTTACACCGGGTCGGATGTTGGATGCTTCCTGTTCGAGCGCTGTTTTCTCTGTTCTCGTGAAAGATAGACGAAAATTTCACTCGGAGTGACCTCCCCTCATTTTTCGAGCTCTATCGATCTATGTCTTTCATTACTGCATAAAGAAATATCGTAACGTCTGTCTGTCTGTCTGTCCGTCCGTCCGTCCGTCTGTCTGTCACGCTTTTTCTTCAAATCGCTCTAATTCGGCTCTAAATCATCCTATGTGCATGGGACCTTGACCATATGAACTCCCTTGACGAGCGCTTTCAAAATTTGATCTTTGATCTTTGTAGTTTGATCTTTGATCTTTTTCTTCAAATCGCTATAACTTGACTCAAAATAATCCTAGACCGCTAAGACCTTGACCGTTGGCATCCCCACGATGAGCACTTTTATAATTTGGAACTTGATCTTTGATCTTCGATCTTTTTCTTTAAATCGCTCTAACTCGGCTCAAAATTATCCTACAACGCTACGACCTTGATTTTTAGCATCTTCACGACGAGCACTTTCAGCACACCACACACGATGGTGCATTTTACCAAATGCACGCTGTGCACCATCCACTACATCATGCTAACCTGCTCTCACCCCCGCAGCGTAAGCATTGTGAAAGGCTCGTGAGGCCGAGGGTGATTCGAAAAAGTTGTGATGGGGCGAAGTCCCATCCCAACTTTTTCGAATTGCCCGAGGCCTCACGAGAATTTTACAACGTTTTAAGCAGGCTCTCACCAGTCGCGTCCAATTGCTATCCTTAAAACACAACCCCGCGAACCACGTAGCGACCGAAGGTCGCTAGTTTTTTTCTAAATGTCAATTTGAGCCATGCTGCATTGTAGGTCAATTTTCTAAAAAGTGTAGGCAAACGCGCTGCTATAATTTTCACAGCTCATTCAGTACGCACAGAGCTATTGAATGAGTGGTCTACGCCCAAAATACATGAAGGTCTGTATGAGTTAGGTCGCATTAACTTCTACGGATCATTTTAAATTATTTTGCAACAGGAATTTTTGCATTAGAATACTCATTCTCGACTGCGCGCGCCGATTGGAGCGGTGTGGGATGGAATGATATGAAAATTTCTGTTGAAAAATAATTTCAAATGATCCGTAGAAGTTAATGCGACCTAACTCATACAGACCTTCATGTATTTTGGGCGTAGACCACTCATTCGATTGCTCTGGGCGTACTGTATATGCTGTGAAAATTATAGCAGCGCGTTTACCAACACTTTTTAGAAAATTGGCCTACAATGCAGCATGGCTAAAATTTAGATTTAGACAAAATGAAAGACATAGATCGATAGAGCTCGAAAAATGAGCGGGGGTGAGAAAACAGCGCTCGTATAGGAAGCAGCCGACATCCGACCCGGTGTAAGGAGCTCCAAAATGAAGTGCGCACAATGAGACTTTGGGGGGGGGGGGGGGTTTTAGGCATGCCCCAGAATGTCCAAAACCGGATAGAGCGCATTTGACTAATTTCCCTTCATTCCCAAGAATGTCGATTCTAGCTCGATTCTCTCGTAAGAGGCGTGATATCCAATTTTTTACAAAATATTCTCGCATAGGTTCCCACTTTCACCACTCCGTCAAATTCGAAACCGAAATTGGAGCCAGCCCAAGTGTCAGAAGATATTATCAATCATGACAACGAGGTGAATTGTTTTACAAAGTGTAATTTTTAGCATCATTTAAGATTTCTGGCGAAGGTTTCACTGAAGATGAGGTCAAGGATGAGGAACTAGTGGATTCTGGCTTGGTCTGTCATCCTACGATTTGTGTTTTGCGTTTTTACATTTGGTTGCTTCCATCCCCTTATATTGCAGATGGAAATAAAAGATGAGCCAATCAACTTTTCTCTATCCTCTCTTGGTGCAAATAAGGTTAGTCCAATTCGGTCAAAACATCAATTTCTATTCCGTGTTTTGTAATTAAATTTATGTAAGAAGGATCCGAAAGAAGAACAACTCGAGCCAGAAGAAACTCTGAATAACGATGCCGTTAGTTTTTCCATTGCTTATAATTTCGCGAAATGGTCCCGAATAGATTGCTCCTTTACAGGCCACAAATCCTTCTTCCAATCCTCCAATGACAAGAGAGGAACTCCTAAAATATGCATATTGTGATATTGATTTCAAGGAAGAAGCGTATAGGGACGAAGAGATGGTTAGTTTCACGTTATTGGTTATGTATTAAACACTATCTGTTTTTCCTATTCGAAATATCGAACTCTGAAATGTTGATACGACAGTGGTCTTTGAAATTTTCGGTGGATGAGAATGGCGAGCCAATCGATAACTTCGCTCCTCATGCCAGCGAGAATTCGGTAATTAAGATGATTTATTAAAACGCGTTCTCTGTAAAAGCGGGACAGTGTATTCCGGGAGGTGGCACAATGCTTCAAAATGGTCATATCGAGCTACAATTTTATCTGGATAATGCCTATGGGTAGGGATCACTTCCACATAAATTTCAGGTCGCTAGCTCGACTTTTTGACCTACCAATCTCGAAAAATAAAACTTATTATACTGCCTCACGTTATACATCATTCGAAAGAGCATTGAAAGTTATGCCTAAATCTCACTTTTCATCAAGTTTAATGCAAATGCACTTGAGTTACAGCCCGAAACGTAACAAAAAGTACCATTTTTGAAGGTTTCCGATTTTTCCGACTACAAAGATTCAATTTGTACCCAGTGAGTTTGTGCTCATTGGATTCGCCATGCATTTCTGCATTTTTTAAAAATTTTTAATTTAAGTATATCGGTCCTCATAGTTGTCGTTTTCCATGATTTATGTCGCCCATTTGCCCACGCGGGTTCGAATCCGCTCCGATGCATGACCTTTTGCCAACAATTCTCCGACCCAATATTGCTTCAAATTGGTTTTTGGCAAAATTATATCATAATATAGCCAAGCCTAATACACTTTCCTCGTTAATGATGGTTATCAAACACAGTATATCACGCGTCTTCTGAGAGAATGCATGAAAACGGACCCCTCGCGGAACCAGGAGCCCCAACTTTCAGCAGTATCCTCGAGATAATTATGCCAAAGTATATTGGGGACAAGAAAACTTTTGACGTTGGCCTTTTATACAGAACCGGCTTTTAGGCATTTTCCGGTTTCGGGTCCGGCTTTGGCATATTTCAGCTCCCAGATGAGCTACAAGGATGGCTCAACATGTGCGGACAATTATTTCCAACAACTTTTATGTTAACGAGGAAATCCTACGTCTTCATCTTCATATAGAAAATTTGAAAAAATGTGAATCCAAGACCGGAAAATAATTCCTACCGGCTTTGGAACCCCACCTTTCTCCTACTTTTCGTTGCAGATTTGAATTCATCGATATCGAGTTAGTCCAGAAAGATTAAAGTCTGATCCCGGTAGGGGTCCCTTAAGCGTTTATGGGCGCCAATATTGCTAAAATGTCAAAATAAACCGATTTTTCCGTTTTTCAAGGTTGTATCGGGGTGTCCAGAAAGTTTTCGGAATTTTCTTTGGAGGAACGTATACTCCACAGTTACGATTGTCCATTCCAAATGCCAATGCTATTTCATGGAGTAACCATTGCCCTATCTCACATACCAAGGAATTTCCATCAGCTGTTATCCCCTGTTTTTAACAAACTTTTATGTAATGGATACTGTAGTCACCCAAAATCACGTTTTCGTCTATATTTATTTTATTGTGAAAGGCTTCTTCTTAAAGAAATCATCCTAGTTTCTTCTCAGTTTTATAATACATGAATTACTAAATATATATATATAAAATTTGGAAGGAATCTGTCAACTGCTCTATCTGCAACAATAAAATATTTCAAAAATTCAGAATCATAATTTCCACATTTTCCATGAAATTTCATGTTCAAACAAATAATTGATATTATATTTCCTTCCAAGCTCGCCAAATCTTATATGTACATCGTAACATGGAGTACTACAAAATATCTCCAATTATCGCATATTCAAAATAGGGTTCGAATTGATCGCACAAAGAAAGAATCTCTGCTTTTGTTTTTAAGTATGATCAGTAATGAGTACTAGCGATCAATAACTACAAATGAATGCCACAAGTGAAGCCCACTAAAAGAATTGTGGGATCTTGTACTTTAAAATTAGTAAGTTAGAGGTATCAAACCCATTCGTTCCTGTTCAGCAAAAATATTATAGACGAAAACGTGATGTTGGGTGACTCCAGTATCCATTACATAAACGTTTGTTAAAAACAGGGGAAAACAGCTGATGAAAATTCATGGTATGTGTGATTGGGCAATGGTTGCTCAATTCAATAGTGTTTTCATTTGTGATGGACAATCGTTAATGTGGAGGATACGTTCCTCCGAAAAAAAATTCCGAAAACTTTCTGGACACTCCAATATATAAGTCGACTTTCAGCTTCAGCCTTACAATAATTCGCTTAGAATAGTTTGAAACCATCATTTGTTTATTCACAATTAATTTGGAGGGCATCTGAGAAAAATATTTTTTATCCATTTTTGAAATGCCTGGTGAGTTTTTTGGTAAAAATAAAATTTTCTCAGATGCCCTCCAAATTACTTGTGAATGGAAAAATGATGGTTTCAAACTATTCTAAGCGAGTTATTGTAAGGCTGAAGCTGAAAGTCGACTTATATACAACCTTGAAAAACGAAAAAAATCGGTTTATTTTGACATTTTAGCAATATTGGCTCCCATAAACGCTTAAGGGACCCCTACCGGGACCAGACTTTAATTTTTCTGGACTAAGTCGATATCGGTGAATTCAAATATGCAACGAAAAGTGGGAGAACGGTGGGGCTCCAAAGCCGGTAGGAATTATTTTCCGGTCTTGGATTCACATTTTTTCAAATTTTCTATATGAAGATGAAGACGTAGGATTTCCTCGTTAACATAAAAGTTGTTGGAAATAATTGTCCGCACATGTTGAGCCATCCTTGTAGCTCATCTGGGAGCTGAAATATGCCAAAGCCGGACCCGAAACCGGAAAATGCCTAAAAGCCGGTTCTGTAAAAAACGGCCAACGTCAAAAGTTTTCTTGTCCCCATAATACTTTGGCATACATATCTCGAGGACACTGCTGAAAGTTGGGGCTCCTGGTTCCGCATGGTCATGCAATCTCTCAGAAGACGCGTGATATCACGCGTGTCGTCTAAGAATCCAATAAACGAGATCACAACCGAAAAATCGAAAATGAGCAAAATACATTTTTTGGTAGTCCATGGGGTCCCCCACAACATAGCGTCGAGCTTTTTTGCATATCATTAATTTCTGACCTTATTTAGGGCTTTAAAGTTTGCGTGGCCCTAAAAATTCGAACTTTGGAGGCATACAGCTCTTTTCAAATTCAATTTGAGAAATGACCCTATACCATTGACTTGTCAGTATTTTAATTTGCATATTTATAGAACGATTAAAATTAATCATTTTCGCCACAAATCGAAGCCAGAAAAATTTTTAAGCTCAAAAGATAGATCTCACGAAGACGAATCGAATGATATGCCTAAAGTATGGTCTAATGATGTGCGTTCTCGAGATACCACATCAGAAGCATTTCACGGCCTTTCATTACGATTTGCTGATCAAATTCATGTATGTTTCAGAAACATTTTGAAGTTCAATCAATTTCATTAATGTTCAAAGGCCAAAATGGGATATGTTTCAGTCTAAATGAGAGGGAGAAAGTGATAGAGGGCGAGAAATGATAGGGAGAACAAGGGATTCCGTCTCAAAATGAGAGACCGGGAAATGCTTATGATGTCGTATCTCGAGAACGCACAACATCAGACCATACATTAGGTATATCATTCGATTCGTCTTTGCGAGATCTATCTATTGAGCTTAAAAAATTCTCTGGCTTCGATTTGTGGTGAAAATGATTAATTTTAATCGTTCTATAAATATGCATATTAAAATATTGACAAGCAAATGGTATAGGGTCACTCTTATTGATGCTGGGAACAAATCGTTCTATTCAGTTTGTCATCAAATTGAATTTGAAAAGAGCTGTGCGCCTCCAAAGTTCGCATTTTTTGGGCCACGCAAACTTTAACGACCTAAATAAGGTCAGAAATAATAGTTTTGCAAAAAAGCTCGAAGCTATCTTGTGGGGGACCCTATTAGATGTATAAAATGTATAAAAAAATATGATCAGTATAAAATGTATAAAAACATAGTGATCAAAAGTTGTGATCAAGACCTCCCGATTTTATTCGATTCTTACGCGACACGCGTGATATACACAAATCAGAGGTGATTTACAAAAAAAAAACTCAAACTGCTTTAATCGGGTACCCATTATCAGCATTGTTGCTTCGAGGAATAAGGAACTTGTGTTATAAGTTGTGGCGCCGTAAAATACGAACAACCTAAAAGCCGGCTCTCGAAATATAAAAAGTTTGACAAGACGTAACTAGCGACCTTCGGTCGCTACGTGGTTCGCGGGGTTGTGTGATAAGGATACATATTGAACGCTACTATTGAGAGCCTGCTTAAAACGTTGCAAAAGGCTCGTGAGGCCTCGGGCAATTCGAAAAAGTTGGGATGGGGCTTCGCACCATGCCAACTTTTTCGAATCACCCTCGGCCTCACGAGCCTTTCACAACGCTTACGCTGCGGGGAGTGAGAGCAGGTTGGGATGGTGTGGTGGGTGGTTATTTGGTAAAATGCACTATGTTATGTGGTGTACTGAAAGTGCTCGACGTGGGAATACCAACGGTCAAGGTCCGACGTCACACGGACGTGTTTGAGCAAAGCTAGAGCGATTTGAAGAAAATGATCAAAGATCAAAGATCAAGTTTAAAATTTTGGAAGTGCTCATCGTGGGGATGCCAACGGTCAAGGTCGTAGCGCTGTAGGATGATTTTGAGCCGAGTTAGAGCGATTTGAAGAAAGAGATCAAAGATCAAGTGTCAAATTTTGAAAGTGTTCATCGCGGGGATGCCAATGGTCAAGGTCCGAAGTCGCACGGATACGTTTGAACCGAGTTAGAGCCATTTGAAGGAAAAGATCAAACTACAAACTACAAAGATCAAAGATCAAATTTTGAAAGTACTCGTGAAGGGTTTTTATATGGTCAAGGTCTTAGGCACATAGGATGAGTTTGAGGCGAATTAGAGCGATTCGAAGAAAAAACGTGACAGACAGACGGACAGACGGACAGACAGACAGACAGACAGACAGACGTTACGATATTTCTTTATACAGTAATACAGTAATTCCTTTCATTTTTGAGATAGAGAGTCGTTCAAAAAACAGAAAAACACATATCTAAGAGCTAAACAACTTTTATATTCAAAGCAACATGATTTGAAGAAAACGAAATATAGATAATGCTGAAAATGCGATATTTGATCACTTTTGTTCGCAGTTTTTGGGGTGTCTCCGAAAAAAATATATCATGGGTCGATGAGATTTCTATGAATTCGTAATCTATGTACTTTTCTACCCCTGGGTATTGTGTTGCCACAAAGAAAAGTAATTGACAACACATATGTTTATGCGTCAAACTATACGTTTCCATAATAAAACGCAAAAATAATCTCGTCCAACATGAATGCAGGTACCGTTTCCAGCCTCCAATGACCTTCAAAGTGTGAACGGGAGTCATTCTAGGGCATTAAGAGAAATGAGCGTTCTAACTTAATTCCGAAGTATTCTAATTGATCGGCTAAGTGAGAGGTGATTGAGCAACCGGTGCAGCAACTCGAAGAGGAATGGTCGTATGAACTATTCTGGTTAGGGGGGGCCTTAGTTGAGTCTAGGGAAGCTCAAAACCATCGAAAACCGGATATCCAAAAATGCCCCCCATTCCCAAGATCAGATCGATTTTCTCGTGAGGGGCGTGATATTTCGAGAGCCGGCTTTTAGGTTGTTCGTATTTTACGGCTCCACAACTTATAACACAAGTGCCTTATTCCTCGAGGCAACAATGCTGATAATGGGTACCCGATTAAAGAGTTTTTTTTGTAAATCACCTCTGATTTGTATATATACTGTGTTTGATAACTATCATTAACGAGGAAAGTGTATTAGGCTTGGCTATATTCGGATATAATCTTGCCAAAAACCAATTTGAAGCAATATTGGGTCGAAGAATTGTTGGCTAAAGGTCATGAATCGGAGCGGATTCGAACCCGCGTGGGCAAATGGGCGACATAAATCATGGAAAACGACAACTATGAGGACCGATATACTTAAATTTAAAAATTTTAAAAAATGCAGAAATGCATGGCGAATCCAATGAGCACAAACTCAATGGGTACAAATTGAATCTTTGTAGTCGGAAAAATCGGAAACCTTCAAAAATGGTACTTTTTGTTACGTTTCGGGCTGTAACTCAAGTGCATTTGCATTAAACTTGATGAAAAGTGAGATTTAGGCATAACTTTCAATGCTCTTTCGAATGATGTATAACGTGAGGCAGTATAATAAGTTTTATTTTTCGAGATTGGTAGGTCAAAAAGTTGAGCTAGCGACCTGAAATGTGGAAGTGATCCCTACCCATAGGCATTACCCAGTTAAAATTGTAGCTCGATTGAACCATTTTGAAGGATTGTGCCACCCTCATCCCCTTCTTACAGAGAACGCGTTTTAAATATAAATATTCGTGCTCTTAAGGGAAACGAGAAGACTGTGGGAGGTGCGATATCGCGTAATGATGAGGTGATCACTTTATTCTAAATTGCTGTATTTACAGGAAAAAATCATATTATTCGCTGGTATTTTTATTCATTGCAATTTTATGTTTAGAATTCCGACGGAGTGGACATGCCAGTCTTGGATAGAGAAATGCCGACCAACGAAATGGTATAATTTATATATTTCGAAATATTTTCTGTTTCTTTGCACTTGTTAAATCTGAAATAATATTAGATCTCCATAACATAATCCATAACATAGCTTACCAGAGAATTCATTAGATTTTCAAAACGATTAAAAATAAATAAGTCGATTCTTCAGGAGAACGGGATGACATTTGAAGATCACGCATCTTTTACTATCGTAAGCGTTTTCTGCATTGTGTTTCAATCCGCATATGATATTCTGGGATTTATATGCCTTCAATCCCTTTTTTTAACCTGCCCAATGCATATTAGTGAGCATGGAAGTGTTCCTGAAGGGTTGAAGTTTCATTAGATTTAGAAAGATTTCCAAAGATCTGACCATTTCAGAGAGAATCGGAAAAGAAGGCAAAGCGAGTGGCGAAGAAAAGCGGTAGGGAGATGAAATGTCCCGAATGCGAAGTCAGTTTTTTTTAACAATATTTTGTAACTATGAAATATCTTGTTCTATTAGATAAATTTTAAAAATAGTAGTTCCCTTCAGTAATTCTCTATTTTTTTGGATTTTTGCATTATAGTACCGCACACATTCCGCTAACGGCCTCATACAACATCTGAGATCCAAGCACGATACAACTCCCGCTCAGGTGAATTGAAGTTGTCACGATTTCGACACTTGCTAGGGGTCTTCCTCCCAATCATCTTTGTACATCGTTCCCTTCTATGTGTGACGTGTTTTTCGAGGATATATTTAGAAACGAGCGGGTAGAGAAAGGAGGGGAGAGAGGGAAGTTTCAGAATTTTTTATTGCGTAAGTTTGGAAAACAATATGATCCTTATCGTGATTTTTTAAAATACATAAACAAAACTTGGAAATTACTACTTATTTGTCCACACCGTCCTCCCTACAGAATATCTTCTTGGAAGTCCTCCCTACAGAATATCTTCGTGGATATCTTCTTCGTTGTGACTGCGGATACGAATCGCACTCGCACATCCACAGTTATCAGGTGATAATTTGATTTCGGAAGCAGGCTCCGGTTTCAAAATGATAAACCATATCGGAATGATGGTAAAAAATAGAGAAATACTTTAAATTACTGAGTTGTTATTCTGATTTAATGTTTACAGTGCGAAATCTCGAATTATATCAGGTGATCATTTGATTTCTGAACATACGTGGACGGAGATCGCTAATGAGTTCCAAAATTTGGCAATGTTCCGACTAATTCAGCCTCAAAACCGGCAGGGTTATCAGAAAGCGGTGCCTTAAATTTTTAAGAAGTGTGACACTATCCGAAAATCGGGAGGCTCTCGCCGATAGCAGCAATGGTGCCCACGTTTGTTTCTGAAGCAGGCTGCGGTACCAAAATGATAAACCATTTCGGAATGATGGTAAAAGTAGAGTTATTCTTGTTTAATGTTTACAGTGCGAAGTCTCGAACTACACAGTGATTTATGATGAGGAGAAAATGATTCGAACATTGACTGATGATATCGTTGCTAACGTCGTTCGAGGACTGACTGGCAAGGTTGAATAAACTAAAATTTACTTTTTTAGATTACGATTTAGCGACTTTTCAAAATTAGGCAGTCGCTAAATACTTTGTGCGTATATTTTGACCATAATTTCAAGAAATAGTTTCGGTTATTAGGAAACAAACTAAAATATTTACCTCACAGGATCAAGCGGCAGATAGGGATATAAAGAGAAGAAGATCGCGAAAAAGCTTCGCATCTACTAAATGCAACGAGTCTACTAAGGATTCGGATAGAGAAGTCGGACCATCTTTGAAGAAACGCAAATCGGAATCAGTGGAGGGTAACAAAGTACGTCGGTATATCCCTTTCAAAAGTGCGAAATTTTTTTAATTTTTAGAGGAGAAGCTCATCAACTAAAGGATCATCTCAATCTGAATCTGTGAAGAGAGGACAGAATAACAATCAGAAGAATGAGCTCGAGTGCCCTGAGTGCGAAGTGAGTTCATCTTTCGTTGAAGCTACCCAACACCCTTGAAATTATTTACTTTTTCGCGCGTGCCTGATCACGCCCGCTCTCTTGTTTTGTATACACTCTAACCCCTTTTGCTTTGATCACTCAGTCGCGGAAATTCAAATAATTTCAAGGGTATTTGGTAACTTCAATTGCTTGTAATTTTCTAATTGTGATCTCATCAAAGTAATTGTTAAATGCTGAAAGGATAGAAAAAAAGAATCGGTATGTTGCAGTTCCGCTCTCTAACTGTGGGCGCGTGGATAATGCATCTCAAACTCAAGCACAATACCACTCCTCTTCTGGTGAGATGCCTTTGATGTATTACTGTGAGAATAGAATGCGTAGCAACGTGGTGTACATGGTAAACTTCTTAAAGTGCTACAATATTCGCGGAAAGGGAAAATATTTGGCCGTGAATATTTTCCCGTTCCGCGAATATTGTAGTACTTTAAGAAGTTTATCATGTACACCACGTTGCTACGCATTCTATTCTCACAATAGCGTTGTTTTTCTCGCCGCTCGCGACCGTGCTCCGTCCGGAAGGGTATAATTGTTTGTTCTTATCCGGAATTTCTCATCCTAACTAGTACCTTCTCAACTATCGAATGATCCGACTATCAAATCTATCGAATGTCGAACTATTAAACTATCGAATGATCCGTTCAAACGCGAACCGCTTAAGGGCGAGGACGTATGAGAGGAAAGGGAGCTTTCCTAAAAGCATACCAAGACTCGCCCCTTGGCCCCACGTCTGTAGAGGCGCGAACAAGTATCTTAAGCAGCTGAAATCCAAGCCTGAGTAGTGTAAGCAGATCCATGCAGCCTACACCTAAGCAATTTAAGCCAGACCTTAAGTAGCCTTATAATAAGAAAGGGGGTGAAGGGTGCGCGGCTTGGTACGCCTCTGTGAAAGTGCCGGGGAAAGATTTTGCACAATCGCTCACGAACGCAGCGCGGTCAAAAATGAATTTTGGGCGAGCTCTCGCTGTTAACGCTCGAGAGAAAAATACTAATGGGTATGTATTATGGAGGCTGGATGTCTCCTTCGATGTGAATGTGGACATGAAACATACTCGAATAATCACGTTTACCAGGTTAATGATAACTTTACTCAACGTATATCTATCATTTCGTGATACAATCACTATTATTTTAGTGTTCAACAATTAGAATTTTGCCAGAAAGTAGTATGTACCTAATAGAGTTCGAGAAATGACACCACGGTCTCTTCATTCTACACACTCTCTCGCCGTTCAACCGGTCGAGAGAGTGTGGAAAATGAAGAGACGGAGACCCGAATTACGAACTATATTACCTAATAATTTGATTAATAATAAAAATGATTAATAATAACCACTGATTAATAATTAATTTGCAATGCAACATCGCAAATTTCTCAGTGATTCGAGATAGGGTGAGTATTCGTTTGGAGTTTACCTAACAATTAGACAACGGGGAATTCAAAAAAAAGTCTATTGTTTGTTGAAAAAGTTCTAGAAGGCGTTGCTTTCACTTAGGCTTCCCCCATAATTAGCATTCATAACGATAAAATTTAAATTTCTCGACTGAAATATGAACCTTAGATACTTTGCGATAGCTTCACATTTAGAAGCTCACTGTAAATTTGATTATTTCAGTCAAAATCGGGAAAGAAGGCAAATCTTGTGTCGAAGAAAAGTGATAGGGAGATGGAGTGTCCCGAATGCGAAGTCAGTTTCTGCAGAACTATATCAAAACTTGGAAATATCAAGCATTTTAAGTAATATTTATTTGATAAAAAGATTTTCTTTTAATTTTTGCATTTATAAACTTTAGATTTACATTATAGTACCGCACACATTCTGCTAATGAATGGGCATGCCATTTGAATGCCAAACATGGTACTACTGCCGCTCAGGTTAATTCTCTCAATATTTCTATGCATTATCAGTTTGCTGACACTATAATTGTATTATGTACCATCATTTATTCACACTAAAATATAGGTTGACAACTCCTCTAGTGGAAACAAGAACTAAAATTTTCAAAAGCACACGAAATTTCACGTGTAAACAATTTTCACAAGACGTTCAAAAAATCCGGTTGAACTTACCTGTTGGCACACTTTCCTCAAAAGACGTTCAAAAAAGCGGTTTTGTTATGCTAGTTTTAAATTAGAGGGCTTGATGACGGGAATTTAAAATGAAGATTCATTGTACCTTGTAAGTTCATCTCTTCAAGTTCCTTCTTCTTTCTGTTCTCTCTCTATCAACACCAGATTTGAAATTCCAGGGAGCTACGAGGGAAATGTCGATTGCTGCCTACGGTGGAGATGGCTACGTGTGTGATAATTGCGAGGTGAGGATGAAGAAGTAAATGGGAAATAGGACCGATGAAACCGCAAAAAGCCATTAAACAGTCCTCGAATTGCGAATTCAGGCGAGGGTGCGGTGTAGCGGGCTCGATACCTTGTCTCGCATAGCCAACTCTAATGAGTATAGTAATGAAGTGCGTTTTTGGTTCTCGGAGAGGGTTTTAGCGTGCATCTGGCTAGGGTTCGCTATGCGATGGACATATGCAATTTTAAAAGTAGTGTTGTCAAATCGGCATGGATTTTGATCATTTTTGCTCTCTCTCGCTGATTTTACAGAGCGAGAGAGTATGGAAAGCAGTCGCCGACTTGCAAGCATTAGTTGCAATCCCAGAGGAGGCGAGATCCCGGAGTAGTAACGTTGCTACCTATTGAATGACCACCGATACTTATGGTCTCTTCCATACATTTTCGGTAACCTCGTGTAACTCCCGTTCATAAATGACCAAATAAGTAGTGATTCTATATCGGCGCACGATGGCGCATCTTTTGAGCCTCCTCCAAGACCGGCTGGCATGAAATATGTTAAATTTGGACCCTCGGAGTCCGAGGACATGAAGATGTGTTGTCTCTTCATTCCAGACAATCTCTCGCCAGTGGAGTTCGTAATTCGCGTCACCGCCTCTTCCTTTTCCACACTCTCTCGACCGGTCGAGCGATGAGAGATTGTTTGAAATGAAGAGACGGTGAGCCGAATTACGAACTCTTCTCGCCAGTCTATCTAATACAGAGTATGTTCGTAGAAGATATCGTTGTCCAATTAGCAATATTTAGACATGGCTGGCACCTTCGTGTGGAGGGAGATATAATTGCAAGACCTGCCCCGACTACGATCTGTGCAGCTCATGCTACTCGAAGGTCAGTCGGTTACTATCCCAGAAGGGTTGACTATTCGGTATTCTTTGCGCTGCCACGATCGCCTCTCTTTTCCATATTGCGATTCGGAGTAATGAAGGGGATTGCAGCATCGCAAGGAACAATTAATTTCCAACCCAATTTCCAATTCATTGTCCTATCTGCAAGCGTGCCTTTTGGCATCAAAGAAAATCAAAGATTAAAATGAAAGAAGTATGTTAATGTATATGTTCAGGGATTGCACACTGAGAAGCATACCTTCGACTTCGTCGATCAACATCTCTCATAATTACATTGTTGTCTCTCTTCTTTCCCTTGTTTCTGACTCATTTCTGTAGTTCGAGTATCAGACCTTAATTGTTATCTCAACGCAATTTCGTAGATATTACGTATAAAATTATATTCTTGGAACATTGCACAATATGTTTTCCAGAATCTGGTTTCTATCCGGATGAGATATTTATACAAATATATTTCGAAACATGTGGAATGCATACCTATTGTTGTCTCTTTATTACCCAATGATGTTCCATATCATAAGTTTTCACATTTTCCAGGGATGGCACTCTCAAAAACGTCGTTATCGACCGTCGAAGAATGGAATCGAAAGGTATAACTTCTTTTAAATTCTATAAGTTGTATGATTGGCGATTTTCAATGTAATACCAAAAAATGAATCTCTTTTCAGGCCTTCGATTTCTCAGACAACGATGATTCGTTGAATGATGTTTTTCTGAATCTATTCGACGTTCTTTCTGCCATTCTAAAGGACTCCGGCCCAAGTGTTAGTTCGAGCTTACTGTGAGAACAGTACGCGTAGCAAATGGTGGTGTGCGAGATTAACTTAAATTAATTTATAAATAAACGCGGTATGATTTGTCAACGTTTTGTAGTATATAAGTCGTTCCATGTGCATTTCAAAATTGATTGTAGTAAATCTCGTACACCACTCATCTTCCTGTTCTCACAGTAACTCAATATGATTTAAAAGTAGAAAAGCAACAATATTCTGCTGTCGCAGGTTATTCAACGAGAATTGGCCTCTCTCGACAGCAAACGATCGATCTCTCTTCGTCTCGATGAGAATAAGTATGATCTCGGTTTTTTGGTGATGATATTTATGATTGCTCTTTTTTTACAGAGATGATTCGATCTCTTCGATCTCTGATGTATGATCTCATCGATTGCATCCGTATTACAATTCTCCATTTGACGGAACATGGAGAATCTGCTGAGATTTCTCTTGAAATTATCAAAGAATTGAGGAAAAAGGTGTGGCATTAATTTTAGAATATTATTATTTCAAGTTTTTGTACTTTCATTTAGTTCATTTTGCAGGTTTTTGCATCCAAGGCTCAATCAGATGATTCACTTATCTCCCAGTTTCTGAATTTACTCAACGTGATGTCACTCATTCTCAAATCGGCTCAGCACAATGTAAGTTTTTCATAAATTTTGTTGTTAATTGCATTTACTACGGGGACTTTCAGAAGATTCAAGGAGCTCTCGAAACTGTTGAAAGCGAACTTTCAATCTGTCGCAGATTCGAACACTCTAAGTGAGTAAATTTAGTGCTTGTTTGATATAAGATCGCAATTCTTTTGCGCCCATCTCTTTATTATATGTAAATCTGAAATTCTTCCTTTCCAGTGATCTGACAATTCGATATCTGATGTTCGGAGTCATTGAGTGTGTTCATTTGACTCTTCTCCACTTGACTGAAAAGAGAACCGTCAAATTCCAAGGAATCAGCAAAAGAGGTAAATTATTAGAATTCTATTAACTAAATTACTTTTTATTTATATTTTCGATCTAATTCTCATTCTTAGGTGACCGAAATGAGCACTGAGACAACGACTCCTACGAAATTGTTGAAGCAGTCTGATGAGGTAACGAATTAAATTGAGTTATCTATTCTATTTCATATTTGACAATGGACAAATTTGGATCTTTCGATCAGTTGCTATTTTGCCCATTGAGCATGTCACTTATGTGATCATTGAATCATATCAACAGAATAGTTAGATGTAATTGTTATCTAGTGTGTATCTTCAGTTCGAATCGATATTAAGCATCATAGCTGTCCAAGGAACCGTTCGGGGGGGGGGGGGTGCCTTCCCGAGAAGGCACCCCCCATACCATGTAGTGAAAATCGATAGTAGGTCATGGGGAGGTCAAGACTAAGTACCGTAGCCAATCGATAGTACAGTACCAGCAGATACCGTATATCACTACCGTAACCCGCTAGTATAGTGAACTAATTTTATTTTCAAAAAATAAAGTACCGTACCCAATCGACTCTACAGTACCCCCTGATACCGTATATCGATACCGTAACCCTCGATTATCGCGAACTGACTTTATTTTTAAAAAGTCCTGAAACCGTGTTCAATCGATTCTACAGTACCCAAGTTACTACCGTAACCCAGTTCCTTGGGTCAAACATTTTTCTAAAAATTTTATAAATTTTTCTAAAAATCCTAAACCTGACGCAAAATTATTCAACAATAATTAGAGAAACGGTATGATACTTTAAAATATTTGTTTGCTCAATTTTGGATTTTTAGAAAAATGTTTGACCCAAGGAACTGGATCTGACCCAAGGAACTGGGTTACGGTAGTTACTTGGGTACTGTAGAATCGATTGAATACGGTTTCGGGATTTTTTAAAAATAAAGTCAGTTCACTATACTAGAGGTTTACGGTAGTGATATACGGTATCTGCTGGTACTGTACTATCGATTGGCTACGGTGCTTAGTCTTGACCTCCCCATGACCTACTATCGATTTTCACTACATGGTATGGGGGGTGCCTTCCCCCCCCCCCCCCCCCCCCCCCCCGAACGGTTCCTGGACAGCTACAGTCGCGCCGGAAAGTCACCGTACACTTTTTGACTTTGTTGTATATTTTTGCCCAGGAAATGCATCACTCTCGCACCTCGCACTCAGGTATGATGTACCAAATCCATCGGAGATTATGATCACGGTATTATTGTATGACGTCATCGCATAGTTATTGTGTAGTGATGACGCAATCAATCTGCACTTTTTCAAAACGGCATTATTCTTACATAGATTTTTTCCTGTTCGCCGTACTTTCTATGATTGGAGATATGACCGAGGCATACCCAGAATAAATTTTTGAAAGTGCTGCTCGGTCGCACATTTGCTGCAGCGAAGCTGCAAAAAAAGGATCTGAAATTCGGAACTCGGCTTCTAAAGTAGCTAGAGACGCGTTCAAAGCATCAAAATGATTGCCATCATGAGTACACATGATCCTGAGAATATCATTACGATATCTCATAATTTGCCCTCAGGGCATGAAAAAATCACTTTTTTGCATGACCATTTTTTGGATATCCATAACTTTACGGAAAAGTTTAATAAATATCTCATTTTTATCTGGTAATGTTCAAAATGTATTGAAGAACTGAATTCCAACTTTTTAGAGCGTTTGGATATCTTTCCTGCCCGCGGCGTGCGTTTTTCGGAGGTATACTAGTGTCGGAAAACACCCTGTTTACGTACTCTCGCCGTCTGCACTCTCTCGCCCATAGGGGTAAACAAGGTGCTTTCCGACCCTAGTATACCTCCGAAAAACGCACGCCGCGGGCAGGAAAGATAATCAATAGCTCTAAAAAGTTGGAATTCAGTTCTTCAACATATTTCGAACATTACCAGATAACAATCAGATTTTTACTAAACTTTTCCGTAAAGGTATGGATGTCCAAAAAATGGCCATGCAAAAAGTGATTTTTTCATGCCCTGAGGAGATATTATTAGATATCGTAATGATATTATCAGGATCATGTGTACTCATGATGGCGATCATTTTGATGCTTTGAACGGGTCTCTAGCTACTCTAGAAGCCGAGTTCCGAATTTCAGATCCTGTTTTTGCAGCTTCGCTGCAGCAAATGTGCGATCGAGCAGCACCTTCAAAAATTTATTCTGTGTAGGCCTCGGTCATATCTCCAATCATAGAAAGTATGGTGAACAGGAAAAATTCTATGTAAGAATAATGCTGTTTTGAAAAAGTGCTGATTGATTGCGTCATCACTACGCAATAACTATGCGATGACGTCATACCATAATACCATGATCATAATCTCCGATGGATTTGGTACATCATACCTGAGTGCCAGAATGATGCATATACTGGGCAAAAAGATGCAACAAATTCAAAAAGTGTACGGTGACTTTCCGGCGCGACTGTATGTGAAGCATTATACCCGTGCTCTTAAACATTTATTTTAAAATGCCCTTTCATAATCATCACTTCAGATTTCTGGTGAAATTTTCATGGGAGACAAGATCAATGATGAAGAACCGTTGATTTGTGATTTGGTACGTTATCCTTTCAACAGTGCCTTATTATATTTTCCATTTGGTTGTTTGTATTTCCTTATCATTCAGATGGGCCTAAAAGATGATACAAATGACGTCCATCCATCCCTGCTTGATGACAATAAGGTAGTGGATGAGATCGATAAAATGTCTACTGTAAGTCATCAGTTCAAATCTATCCGTAAGACTTATCTCTTTTTATATTTACATGTTCTAGATTGCCACTTTCACTGTTCCTTGCGAAAATAACATGAGAGATGAGGTCAAGATTGAACCCGAGGGTAATGTATTGGTATGTTTTCCCTCGATTTCTGTCTTGTTTTCATTTGTTTCCCTTTTTAGTTTGGTGCAATGCCTTTTTAATCTCAGATGGAGTCAAAAGATAAGCCAATCGAAACGCCCCAATCTACTCTTCGTAAGAATCCGGTTAGTCGAAATCGGTATCGGAATCTAGAGAATATCATATTATCGATGCTCTACACTTCAGATGGAACCAAAAGAAAAGCAAATCGAAGTACAAGATAAACTGAATAACGACAAGGTTGGTCTTTCTTCTGTTTTACTTGTATGGCTATAGAAAATTATCATATTTTTCAAATCGTCCAAATATTCTTACCGAAATATGTCTCGAATGATGTGGGAAACTTGTCTCATGTGAATTATATACTTAATTCCATACTTATTGATTTTAAATATTCCTACTGTCAAGGGAAATATGCAGTCTATTGGAGATAAATACAATGTGATAACACAGATCTCCTGTAATTGCAGGAACCCATGCGACAAGTAAAAATTACTGACCTCCGATTTTGTTGAGACAAGTCGGACTAGGCATTGTGACGGCGGGGAGAAAGTATTTCCATTCAGTTTTGCGAAATTTGCATGTTGGACAGAGTTATGACCTACATCTTTGGAAGGTCGTATCTCAGTCATGTTTTGACCTACAGAAACCGGATTTTTTTCCAATCGGTGCGCAATGACCTAATCTACCACACTCTGTTCTTACAATACAGGAATGATGCCGTCTTCTACGAGAAATAATCGAAAAATCGTTTTTTCATGCATATTATGCAAATTATCTCGTTCGTTACCCACCTACAATACGATTTTTATCTTTGATTCTGATTCTCCATGGTCGAATTGAGGTACATACAGTCGCGCCGGAAAGTCACCGTACACTTTTTGAATTTGTTGTATATTTTTGCCCAGGAAATGCATCATTCTGGCACTCAGGTATGATGTACCAAATCCATCGGAGATTATGATCATGGTATTATGTTATGACGTCATCGCATAGTTATTGCGTAGTGATGACGCAATCAATCTCCACTTTTTCAAAACGGCATTATTCTTACATATATTTTTTCCTGTTCGCCGTACTTTCTATGATTGGAGATATGACCGAGGCATACCCAGAATAAATTTTTGAAGGTGCTGCTCGGTCGCACCTTTGCTGCAGCGAAGCTGCAAAAACACGATCTGAAATTCGGAACTCGGCCTCTAGAGTAGCTAGAGACCCGTTCAACGCATCAAAATGATCGCCATCAGGAGTACACATGATCCTGATAATATGAATACGATATCTCAAAATTTTCCCTCAGGGCATGAAAAAAACACTTTTTTGCATGACCATTTTTTGGACATCCATAACTTTACGGAAAAGTTTAGTAAAAATCTGATTTTTATCTGGTATTGTTCAAAATGTATTGAAGAACTGAGTTCCAACTTTTTAGAGCGTTTGGATAGCGTTCCGGCCCGCGGTGTGCGTTTTTCGGAGGTATACTAGGGTCGGAAAACACCCTGTTTACGCACTCTCGTCGTCTGCACTCTCTCGCCCATAGGGGTAAACAAGGTGTTTCCCGACCCTAGTATACCTCCTAAAAACGCACACCGCGGGTCGGAAAGATATCCAATCGCTCTAAAAAGTTGGGATTCGGTTCTTCAACACATTTTGAACATTACCAGATAAAAATCAGATTTTTACTAAACTTTTCCGTAAAGTTATAGATGTCCAAAAAATGGTCATGCAAAAAAGTGATTTTTTCATGCCCTGAGGGCAAATTTTGAGATATCGTATTCATATTATCAGGATCATGTGTACTCATGATGGCGATCATTTTGATGCTTTGAACGGGTCTCTAGCTACTCTAGAAGCCGAGTTCCGAATTTCAGATCGTGTTTTTGCAGCTTCGATGCAGCAAATGTGCGACCGAGCAGCACCTTCAAAAATTTATTCTGGGTAGGCCTCGGTCATATCTCCAATCATAGAAAGTATGGTGAACAGGAAAAATTCTATGTAAGAATAATGCCGTTTTGAAAAAGTGCTGATTGATTGCGTCATCACTACGCAATAACTATGCGATGACGTCATACCATAATACCATGATCATAATCTCCGATGGATTTGGTACATCATACCTGAGTGCCAGAATGATGCATTTCCTGGGCAAAAAGATACAACAAATTCAAAAAGTGTACGGTGACTTTCCGGCGCGACTGTATGTACCTCAATTCGACCATGGAGAATCAGAATCAAAGATAAAAATCGTATTGTAGGTGGGTAACGAACGAGATAATTTGCATAATATGCATGGAAAAACGATTTTTAGATTATTTCTCGTGGAAGATGGCATCATTACTGTATTGTAAGGATAGAGTGTGGTAGATTAGGTCATTGCGCACCGATTGGAAAAAAATCCGATTTCTGTAGGTCAAAACATGACTGAGATACGGCCTTCCAAAGATGTAGGTCATAACTCTGTCCAACATGCAAATTTCGCAAAACTGAATGGAAATACTTTCTCTCCGCCGTCACAATGCCTAGTCCGACTTGTCTCAACAAAATCAGACAAACTTTTTTCAAATTGTCACAAAAGGGTCCCGTTTTCCTACGTTTTTACAGGAGATCCGTGATAAGTTGCTTCTTCTGGTTCATGAGGGGGCACTCTCTTCCTCTTTCCATTTCCCAAACTTTCTCGACCGGTCGACCGGTGAGAGAGTTCGGGAAATGAAGAGAGTGGCCCCTCAGCTTTTTGCGACCAGAAAGGGTCCATAAATTTCTGATAGTAATTTTACATTTTCTTATTAAATCGTAGAAAAAAATAATAGTGAATTTCATGTTCAGAATTCCGACGGAGTTGACGTTTTTGCCAATGATGGAGGGATGATGAATGATGACATGGTATTTATTTTTTTGCATGTGCATCAATTTTTTTCGAATGCGAATAAAAATGGATTGTAGCGAACGTTCCAAAGCCACCCGATATCTTAACATAACGCGATCAACTCCTTTAAGGACTATTCCGATACTGCACAAGTAGAGAAGGGAAGAAGAACGGCCATTGATTTAGAAGATTACATGGATGGTTCTATGGATTCGATGGATGAGGAATTCAGACAATCAGTGAAGAAATCGACATCAGATGCTGCTGAGGACAGAAATAAGGCGGGATTTTCCTTCACTATAAATTGTATTTTAAAAAAGTAAAATATTCCATTTTGGCATATAACAGAAGTTCTTCCCATTTCCTAACATCGTTCTTTGAATACTGCCTCATTCACAGAGCAATAATGATTTACTCTTTTAAATTCAAATTTTTTCCTAGTATGAAATCCATCTACTGCTCCTTTCAGATCAAATCAGCGAAGAACGCAAATAACGTTGCGAAGAAAAGTGACAGGGAGATCTATTGTCCTGAGTGCGAAGTAAGATTTCCTAGTGAAAATGAAAGATCAGAGCATGGATTGAAGATTCATAATTTGTTTACTTAGCCATACAATTCTGATTTTTTACATATAACACTGCACAAACCTTCATAAAAATTACTGAGAATATCGTTCTGTTAATGCAAAATATCAGGCTGTAACATAAGTTTTGTCGCGTCCAATCTCTTATGCATTCTAACCTCAGAAATTCTTCGAATTAGTTTAATCTCAATTTCGTTATTAATCATCAGTGAGGGCCTTCGTACCCTTTCTTACGCTCTTTACTTCAGTCCTGTCAAGGCAGTTGAGGAGGCACATTAGTCAAACAAAGTTGTACTGAGATCAGGATTATAAATCATTTTCACGCATCAGCTCTTCTTGAAAAGGAGAAATTATGCCGATTTAGTGTGATTTGCGTAAAGTACTACATATGGGCATAATTTTGAACCACTCACGGATAATGACAAACGAAAATCGTTCTCGAAATGTAGACGAATTTGTATAATGTGGATGGTTGGTGACGGTCGCGAAAACTTTCGCAAGCCGAATTTTCTTCTCAATAGATATCCAGATCCAAATAGTGGTGGAATATAGTTCACCCAAAGTGGTCAGTATACAGACAAAGTTTAGGGTAGATTGGGTTCTGTTGAGATAAGTGGCTCCATTCAGAACGATGGTATGTAAATGAAACTACTGACATTGACACTTTGTTCATATTCCTACCTCACACACATGTTCAATATTTGATTTATTGTGTCCATCCGAACCATCAACCCTTCCCTTACCATTATCTACTTGGGATAATTTTGGAAATAAATAGCTTTTGAATGACAATCTTTAATTCGAAACACCTAAACTTGCATTTTTTGGTAAAATTGTGCGCGAATTGAATTAATGAAAATTCAAATTTCCAACAAGTAGAGTGTTATTTCTCTCACATGTTTAATGATAAATTAGAGCTCCATGAGTGGTAATTGGAACGCACTTATGTTAGTCACTGTTGTTGTAATTCTGGATTCAGAAGAGTTGGTCAAGTTGGCTACGAATCAGCGGCTAACCTTACACTCCGTGAAGTATATCTTTGGTTCCGTTCAACCTAGCACCATATCTGGCATATATTTTGAAAGAGAATTGACGGGGCAAATCACCATGCAGTAGAAGTTTGGTTCATTACTCATCTCTGCGAATTACCACCCGATCAAACGAATTAATAAAATCTGCATCAAATTTAAATCATTTCATATTATTATTTTTCGCATAGCCAGCGTGGGCAGTTCAGCTCTACCCTATGGTTTGAATGTGCATGTACACCCCAAACATATACTAGGAGGTCAGGCATTGGGAATGTTTGAGAAGTTTCCCTCATGGAAATATTGTGAACCTCCGAAATGCGACAAAACTTATGTTACAACCTAATATAACAATACCGCTTAATAAAATATTTCAGTTCGGTACCCATTGCTGCTCTACGTGGATCGCACATCTCAGACTCAAACACTCTACCAGTTCCAAAATTGTGAGAATATTTCTTGTCTGATTACAATTTGAGCACGATTTCTTTGTGAAAGGCATATTTTTATAATATTTTTATCACAGGTATTCTGACAGATTGCATGAATCGTAGACCCCTGTTTGACAAACTGTTCAAAGTGCTTTCACTACAACCAAAATTTGGTGGTAGATATACCCAAGGCCCAGTAACTTTCAGTACAAGTTGTAGGGCCGTATTTTGAAAACCACCTAAAAACCGGCTCTTGAAATTTCAAAAATTCATAACTTCCTTCAACGTTGAGTAAACGAGTAGTTCAAAAAAGCAAAATGATTGTCTTCTCAAGACCAACAACTTTCCTTTTCGAAGAAATTCATTTGGAAAGGAGAAAAGTGAGAAAATACAGAAAATTCATTTTTTGGGAATTAAAAACGACTGGCTTGGAAAAAAATGCTCCAATAGTAAATGAGATTTCCACAGATTTGAAATCTACGTGCATTTTTACATCATAAAATATGTTTGTCATAGACTTTATCGCGTTTCATTTTGTGCTAGATCGCCTCAAATGAAGAAAATGCGTGTTTTGCGTCGATCCTTGCATGTATAATTCAATTTCTTGATGTCAAATCACGTTGATATGGCAACCTTTTCTACTTTCTCGAAGTTTTGAACAACACGGATCAAAATTGGGCTGATGAAACCGCGATTCAACGAGTTTTAAAAAAATCGACTTGGTAAGTGAAAAAAAATCGATTTTTTCAAACCTCTTAAATTTTACGTATTACTCATCTAATGTCAAAATTTATTATCAGATTACATATTTAAAGTGTTATGGCGGCCATTTTCGATCGTTCCTGAGTGAAATGTGCACTCGGTTCAAAATGTGATCGATTTTTTTTATATCGATTAAACGTGTAAGCCACTTTGTTTTTACACTTCAAAATACTTTAAATATGTAATATGATGATAAATTTTGACATTAGATGAGTAATACGTAAAATTTAAGAGGTTAGAAAAAATCGATTTTTTTCACCTACCAAAATTCGATTTTTTCAAAACTCGTTGAATCTCGGTTTCATCAGCCCAATTTTGATCCTTGTTGTTCAAAACTTCGAGAAAGTAGAAAAGGTTGCCATGGTGATAAGACATTTCGCACAAACGAAGTCGAATATTGCTTGTTCGAACTAGGACGTTTCGAACAATTCTTTTGGAATAATCAACTTGGAACAATCCATTTCGAACTACTACGTTTCGCACAATTTTTGTGAGCGCGCACACCAATTTAGAGGTGTTTTTCTCATGATTATAATGATTGTTTCTGTAATAAGTTTATTAATTATGTAATAAACAAAGCTGAATAATCTAGTGATGATAAAAACAATCGCAAAAAATTAAATTTGAAGAGAAATTGTGCGAAACGTCCTAGTTCGAAATGCACTTGTTCGAGCTGGAATAATATCAAGCGAATTGTGCGAAACGTCCCAGTTCGAAAGATTTTGTTCGAAGCGTCGTTATTCGACTTCGTTTGTTCGAAATGTCTTACCACCGGTTGCCATGGCAACGTGATATGACATCAAGAAATTGAATTATACATGCAAGGATCGACGCAAAACACACATTTTCTTCATTTGAGGGGATCTAGCACAAAATGAAACGCGATAAAGTCTATGACAAATATATTCTATGATGTAAAAATGCACGTAGATTTCAAATTTGTGGAAATCTCATTTACTATTGGAGCATTTTTTTCCAAGCCAGTCGTTTTTAATTCTGAATTTTCTGTATTTTCTCACTTTTCTCCTACCCGAATTAATTTTTACAAACATTAACTTTGTTGGCCTTGAGAAGTTGGTCATTTTGCTTTTTAGAGCGACTCGTTTACTCAACGTTGAAGGAAGTTATGAATTTTTGAAATTTTGAAATTTCAAGAGCCGGTTTTTAGGTGGTTTTCAAAATACGGCCCTACAACTTGTACTGAAAGTTACTGGGCCTTGGGTATATCTACCATCAAATTTTGGTTGAAGTGGAAGCACTTTGAACAGTTTGTCAAACGGCACCTGTGATCTCTCAGAAGACATCTGTTATGTAATGTAATAATATATTATATATGTAATGTAATAATATAATAATATATTGTATATGCGAACTTTCTGCAGGCTGGCTATCTCCTTCGTTGCGATTGCAGACATGAATCTTACGCACATAGCCACAGTTACCAGGTACTGTGAAATTTTTTATTGATTTTTTAAAAATTTTGGGTATCAAAATGCCGTACAAGTTGAAAGTTTTTGGACAAATTTAAGCTACATTATCTTATCGACCTTCCCGGATTAGTAGTGTGGGGGGCGGGGGGGGGGGGGGGGGGTTGAAACTCCTCAGCCACGTCTGCTCATGTTTCCTACAAAATAAGATGAATGATCACTATTGGAAGGCTATAAAATAGTTCGTGTATCGGGGTGGTGTTTAAAGTCCATTTTCAGTGCGATATCAATAATATCACTGTGGTTCAATAAAAAGACGAAGTTGTTCGAAGATTAATTGATTGCATGGTTGATAATGTAGCTGGAGTTTCGAATGATGAAAAGGTTAGATGGTAAAATTTGAATTCTAAATATGCAAATGGTTGTGTTCCTTCATCATTTTTGTATGAAATTTGGAAAAATAATTTTTATGTGTTTTTCTAATCTTTCAGGAAGAGAAGTTAACTTACTTTTAGTGTGCTGTTTCAAATCTTGCTGAGAATCGCGAGATGAAAAAAAACAAGAAGGTCGAAAAATTTGTTTAGTAAAATCTATGCAATTAAGTATATTTAATAGTATTTTTCAAAATAGTTCTTATTTCAAAATACTTCTTCTTAGGCCCAATTCTTCTCTGTTGCATCTTGATTTGAATTTTCTACATTATTTGCATCACTTCATAAATTTCTCCGTATTTTTTTTAGCAAAATTCTTCAATGGAGGATTCGAATGAAGGCGAAGAACCATCTTCGAAGAAATGCAAGTCGGAATCAGTGGAGACGAAAGACAAGGTAAGAAATGTATTCATAAAACCTCGTTTGACATGTTCCGACTACTCTGGTAAAGGCAATTTATTATCACTCTGGTCAGGTTGTTCAAAAGAGAAGATCATCTATCGATCGATCGTCTAAATCGAAATCTGTGAAGAAGGAACATGATAGCAAACAGAAAAATGATCTGCACTGCCCGATGTGCAATGTAAGTTTTCTTTATTAGTCTATTTTTCACAATATTGTAAAGTTCAAAGTCCCGATTCGTTTTTTCCCAACCAAGAATGTACTATTCCAATCATATCTAGATCTTTTCGAATGAGAAATTATATGTTAAGTACCGCTCGAAATCTGTTGCTGGATGGGAAATACATCTCAGACGCAAGCACTCTACCACTCCCACTCTGGTGAGATGTATTTGGAGTGTTAGAAGAATACTGTAGGTTAGATCGTCCTCGAACGAGAACGAGTGAAATCCTTCTACAGTGCTTTCACAGCACATTCGTACGCTAAAAAATATGTTAAAATTTTGGGTTTTTGGCGCACAGCCAGTGTGTGCTCATCGGACTGTGATTGAGATTAATCCAATTACTATCATATTGGTAAATATTGTTCGAATTTCTAGTCGCAGCCTCTTAATTTTTCTCATGCACCACCACTCGGTCGAGCAATTGCGAAGTTTCGTGACGAATACCCAACTATTGGTCAGAACAAGTCTTGTCAAGTTTGCAAGCGCCCTCCTAATTGCCTCCTAAGTTTCCCTCCTCATTTCGTGTGCTCTTTCATCGGTCAGACAGAGCGAGAGGGCGTGCGAAACGGGGAACGGGGAAATTTTCCAGAAGCCTACCAATCCCCGCCATCTTGACCACACCCTTTTGGGAGCATGGTGGAGTACCTAGCCTGAAGCAACCGAGATCCGAGCCTAATCAGTCTAAGCAAAACTCTAAGCAATCTTATCCTTAGCTTTAGCAGTTTAATTCAGATTCTAAGCAACTTTATATTGAGAAGGGGCACAGAGGGCGGGGCTTGCTGCGCTTCTAGGAAAGTGCCAGAAACGGGAAGAGCAAGTGCCGATTTGGAATCACTATTTGGAACCTGGTTTTCTACAGGCTGGCTGCCTCCTTCGTTGCGAATGCGGACACGAAACTCATTCGTCCCGTCACAGTATTGAGGTAAAAATTCGTTATTAAATTGTGATTTACAAGGATAAAATGTGTATTTTTTCTCATATTTCCAGTGCGACATTTCCAATATTACTGTGATCCGCAATGAAGATGAGCCGATTAGAAGATTGACTGATCAGCATGTGGTCAGTGTAATACGTTTGCCTTGCGAATTTCAAATTGCAATTATACACGGCACTATACCGGAAGGTTATCATCCTACCTGGTGCCTAACAAGTTTAGCTAACATTCATTGCTATGAATGCTTAAATTCCCCATAAAACTTAACAGTGAATTTTTCAAGAGGCTTCCGACAACTAATACTCAGTGTGTCATTTCGCAGTGCGAGGTAAGCCAGCCCACATGTTTAGAAATATACTATTATACTAATCATGCTAGTCTAATCTAGACTTAAACCTAATCATGATAGCTTTCTACTATTGTCACTATTGTTACTATTATCATTCTGATGTTATCATTGCTATTATTACCATCACTAGTGTCATTTATTTAGAAATATCCCAAGACACCTCTCGGTTATTTAACTCATCTCTCTAGAGATCACAAGACTACACTGCACGAGGTTGTTCACGGAAACTAAAGTTTGACCGGCATATTCCATTTCAGAAAGGTCTTTTCTTTAAGT
Organism: Pristionchus mayeri; assembly: GCA_036245805.1. NCBI lineage: Eukaryota > Metazoa > Nematoda > Chromadorea > Rhabditida > Neodiplogasteridae > Pristionchus > Pristionchus mayeri. The sequence continues at coordinate 35,203,656 of BTRK01000003.1, forward strand.
GCGTGCATGGCTGTATAATCAAGACCCACATTGATATTATGAATCACGAGAAAAAGGTTATTTTGTCAGATATTTTTATCAGAATTTAATCATTGCCATGTACTCATTGCCATAAAAATTGCCATAAAAATTTACAAATGAGACTGGTCGGACTGCAACACTGTTCACTATTATTCATTATATTCTTTAAAACTGTGGGGATAATTGTTCGATGGTATGCTTTGTCCTAGTTTATATATTTTTTCAAATAGTTTACATGGCTTGAATAAAGGATTTTTTTCAGTGCGATGGGCGCAATTACACCCTGCACCGCATGGACGAGAATGGAGTGCACGAGAGAGTACTGTAGGACCAGTGTTGCTCAAGGATAAAATTATCGATCCATTATAATTGTTTCACCTTTTTGTTGTCACTGAGAAGATTTTGAGTGGCTAAGCATTGTTGAAGAATACACTCATCTCTATTATTTCTTCGAAATCATTTTATGGTTTTGTTGTCCCTACCTTTTAATACCTTGAAATATTTTGCGTACCTTGTTGTACCTTCGAAATTGTTTCCGGATCACTGTATAAAGTTGCACTTTTTGCTTAGAAAAGTTGCTTAGAATTCTTTCTTAATACTGGTCTCATACCAGAAAAAAATACCTTTCATGTTATTAATTGGTATTGTCAAAATTATGTTGCTTAATATATTTTAAGAACTAGTTGCCCAATTTTGTCACTTTTTCCAGGGATGTCTAAATCAAGCACGTCGTTATCGACCGTCGAAGAATGGAATCGAAAGGTTTTACTTTATTTATTTTTTTGTGTTTAAATATTAATTTCAAAAATGAAATTCTTTCCAGGCCTTCGATTTCTCAGATACTGAAGACTCGTTGAACAATGTTTTTCTAAATTTATTTGATGTGCTTTCTGCTATCCTCAAGAATTCCAACCCTAGAGTTAGTTCCAGTTTCACCGAATGTAATTTTACGGTAAAAATGCGACTATATTCGGTTCTTGTAGGCCGTTCAACATGCTCTGGAATCTCTCAAAAGCGAACGATCGATTTGTCTTCGTCACGATGAGATTAAGTAAGCCGTCGAGTGAAATATCATGTTTACGCTGGCTTAATAGTTACCAATGGAAAAGCTGTCGAACACAGAAATTCGCTCAGCTCTAGCTGTTATTGATTGCTCATTTTTGCAGAGATGATCCAATTCGATCTCTGATGTATGATCTCATCGATTGCATCCGTATTACAATTCTCCATTTGACGGAACATGGAGAATCTGCAGAGATTTCTCTCGAAATGGTCAAAGAATTGAGGAAAAAGGTGTCGTTTCCTCTATCTTAAGAGTACACAAAATCTGTTATTCTTAAGATTAGAATCATACCTGAGCCAGATAGTTAACTGGCGGCCATGGAAAATCAAAGTATGAAAATCAAAGTAAAATCCATATACGGTATCTGGAGTTACTGTACTATCGATTGATTATGGTACTTAGTCTTGACCTACCATGACCTACTATCGATTTTCACCATGACCCCCTATACGTTGATTTTCCATGGCCACCAGAGAACGACAAATCAACGGGTAGCCGCCGCTCTACGAACGACAAATGAACGGGTGGCCGCCCAATTAGAGCTTTTCTTATAGCTTAGGTGTGCTCTCTAGAAAAACCAGGTTTAACTGGCATGTAACTAGTTAGAATCGAGCTCAGCTGTGATTAGAATATGATTTTTTTTCAAGTTTTTGTAAACTTGGTTCACTAAACTTGGTTTTTGTTACTTTGGTTCATTTTGCAGGTTTTTGCATCCAAGGCTCAATCAGATGACTCACTTATCTCTCAGTTTCTGAATTTACTCAACGTGATGTCACTCATTCTCAAATCGGCACAGCCCAATGTAAGGATTATACTTATTTTGCTATTGTTTAATTTAATTTACTATGGGATCTTTCAGAAGATTCAAGGAGCTCTCGAAACTGTTGCAAGCGAACTTTCAATCTCTCGCAGATTCGAACACTCTAAGTGAGTAAATTTAGTGCTTGTTTGATATAAAATTGCAATTCTTTTGCGCCCATTTCATTGTTAGATGTAAATCTGAAATGCTTCCTTTCCAGTGATCTGACAATTCGATATCTGATGTTCGGAGTCATTGAGTGTGTTCATTTGACTCTTCTCCACTTGACTGAAAAGAGAACTGAGTCAAATTCCAAGGAATCAGCAAAAGAGGTAAATTATTCGAATTCTATTAAACAAATTATTTTTTATTTATATTTTCGATCTAATTCTCATTCTTAGGAGAGCGAAATGAGCACTGAGACAACGACTCCTACGGAATTGTCGAAGCAGTCTGATGAGGTAACGAATTGAATTTAGTTATTTATTCTATTTCATATTTGACAATGGACAAATTTGGATCTTTCGATCAGTTCCTATTTTGCCCATTGAGCATGTTCTTCAGTGTGAGTCTTCAGTTCGAATCGATATTAAGCATTATACTCATGTTCTTAAACATTTATTTTAAAATTCCTTTTTATAATCATCACTTCAGATTTCTGGTGAAATTTTCATGGGAGACAAGATCAATGATGAAGAACCGTTGATTTGTGAATTGGTACGTTATCCTTTCATTAGTGCCTTATTGTATTTTCCATTTGGTTGTTTGTATTTCCTTATCATTCAGATGGGCCTAAAAGATTATACAAATGACGTCCATCCATCCCTGCTTGATGACAATAAGGCTGTGGATGAGATCGATAAAATGTCTACTGTAAGTCATCAGTTCAAATCTATCCGTAAGACTTATCTCTTTTTATATTTACATGTTCTAGATTGCCACTTTCACTGTTCCTTGCGAAAATAACATGAGAGATGAGGTCAAGATTGAGCCCGAGGATAATACATTGGTAAGTTTTCCCTCGATTTATGTCTTATTTTCTTTTGTTTCCCTTTTTAGTTTGGTGCAATGCCTTTTTATCTCAGATGGAGTCAAAAGATAAGCCAATCGAAATGCCCCAATCTACTCTTCGTAAGAATCCGGTTAGTCGAAATCGGAATCGGAGTCTAGAGAATATCATAGAGTCTAGAGAAAGTCTAGAGAAGTCTAGAGAATATTATCGATGAGTCTAGAGAATATTATCGATGCTCTACACTTCAGATGGAACCAAAAGAAAAGCAAATCGAAGTAAATGATAAAGTGAAACGGCAAGGTTGGTCTTTCTTCTGTTTTACTTGTATGGCTATAGAAAATTATCATATTATTCTAATCTTCCAAAGATTTTTACCGTACTATGTCTCGAACATAGTTGCCCACGCCGCCGGCGACCCCCATGACCCCCTATTCATTAGTGCGCGCTGCCCGACACATTTTTTGACAGGCAGCGCGCATAGACGTATAGGGGGTCATGGTACAAAATAGTGGTAAGGGTTGATGTTCGATCGACCTTAGGTACCATGACCAACAGCATCTACAGTAACTCCATTGTCATTTGTCGGCTACCGTAACCCGATCTACAGTAATCCAGATGCTGTAAGTACATCACATGGTAGCAAACAAGCCGGTACTCGGCCGCACAGGCATGGATGACCTTCGGCATGAATACCATAATCCACCTACAGTAACCTGGATACCGTAATCTTGACTCACTATCATGAACTGACTTTTTTCTAAAATTGGTGCAAAAAATCGGTTCTGTATTGTTGCAAGTGCAACTCTTCGGGCAATACTTATTTTTATTTTTTTAATAAATATATCATAGCCGAGTGGTTAACGCACTAGTCTTGACAACCGAAGGTTGCGGGTTCGACTCCGGTCGGCGGCAAACACCTTTGCCAAGCTTTGGGAAGTTTGTAAAAGTGAAGTAGGATTACCGTATCCTTGCTACAGTATCCAGGTTCGGTGGGTCAACATTAGTGCTCTGGGTCAGATGGATAACTTGATAAAAGTATAGTATATTTATAATGTGACCCACCGAACCGGGATACTGTAGCAATGTTACTGTAATCCTACTTCACTTTTTCACACTCCCCAAAACTTGGCAAAGGTGTTTGCCGCCGATCAGAGTCGAACCCGCAACCTTCGGTTGTCAAGTCTAGTGCTTTAACCACTCGGCTATATGCGGCCGAGTACCTGCTTGTTTGCAAACATGCGGTGTGCTTACATTATCCAGGATACTGTAGATCGGGTTACGGTAGCCGACAAATAACAATGAAGTTACTGTAGATGATGTTGGGCATATTACCTAAGGTCCATCGAACATCAACCCCTACCACTATTTTGGACCATGACCCCCTATACGTCTATGCGCGCTGCCTGATAAAATGCCATGAGTTCATGGGTGCGCGCTGCCTGACAAGCCGCCGAGAGAGTTCGGGAAATGAAGAGAGTGGCCCCTCAGCTTTTTGCGACCAGAAAGGGTCCACAAATTTCTGTCAATTTAAAATTTTCTTATTAAATTGTAGAAATAAATAATATGAATTTCATGTTCAGAATTCCGATATTTCTGCCAATGATGGAGGGATGCTGAATGATGACATGGTATTTATTTTTTTGCATGTGCATCAATTTTTTTCGAATGCGAATAAAAGTGGATTGTAGCGAACCTTCCGAAGACACCCGATATCTTAACAGAACGCGATCAACGCCTTTAAGGTCTATTCCGATATTGCACAAGTAGAGAAGGGAAGAAGAACGGCCATTGATTTAGAAGATTACTTGAATGATTCTATGGATTCGGTGGATGAGGAATTCAGATCATCAGTGAAGAAATCGACATCAGATGCTGCTGAGGACAGAAATAAGGCGCGATTTACCTTCACTATAAATTGTATTTAAAAGAAGTAAAATATTCCATTTTGGCATTAATATTATTTTTTTCTAAATTCTATAACAGAAATTCTTCCCATTTCCTAACATCGTTCTTTGAATACTGATTTCCTAGTGAAAATGAAAGATCTGAGCATGGATTGAAGATTCATAATTTGCTTACTTAGCCATACAATAATAATTTTTTCATACACTGTACAAATTCTTCTTAAAAAATATCGAGAGAACATCATTATGTTAATTCAAAATATAAAAATACCGCTTAATAAGATATTTCAGTTCGGTACCCATTGCTGCTCTACGTGGATCGCACATCTCAGACTCAAACATTCTTCCTATCCTAGAATTGTGAGAATGTTTATTGTCTAATAGTCACGAAAATTACAATTTGTGTACGATTTCTTTGTGAATGTTCTATTTTTATAATATTTTCATATATTGTAATAATATATTATATATGCGAACTTTCTGCAGGCTGGCTATCTCCTTCGTTGCGATTGCGGACATGAATCTTACGCACATAGCCACAGTTACCAGGTACTTTGAAAAAAATTTCTTGATTTTTTAAAAATGTTGAGTATCAAAATGCCGAACAAGTTGAAAGTTTTTGGACAAAGTTATACGTTTTTTGGACAAAGTTACGTTTTTGGACAAAGTTATCATGTTTATTCATTTTCTTACAAAAATAAGATGAATGAGCACTATTAGAAAATGATACATTAGATCGTGCATGGGGGGGGGTGGTGTTTCACGTCCATTTTCAGTGCGATATCTATAATATCACTGTGGTTCAAGAAGAAGACAAAGTTATTCGAAGATTATTTGATTGCATGGTTGATAATGTGGCTGGAGAATCGAATGACGAAAAGGTTAGATTGTAAAATTGAATTTATATGCAAAATGGCCGTGTACAATAATCACTATTGTATACAATTTGGATAAATATTGCTTTTGGTGATCCGTTTTTCATCTATCTGGAAGAGAGGTTAATAAACTTACTTTAGTGTACTGTCTCGAATCTTGCTGAGAATCGCAAGAAGAGAAGATCAATAAGGTCGAAAAATATGGTTAGTAAAAAATTTAAAATTGAGTATGATAAAATCTTTTTGTTCAGATAGATATTCCTAAATTCCTGAAGAATATACTTTTTTTATTTCAGATTCCTGTGAAGAATGAACTTGCCTGTCCTGAATGTGAAGTAAGTGTTATTTTATAAATTCGTTTTTCTAGTTGTTTTAGGGCGATATTTAGATATACTGTAAGTAATACTAAAATATGAACAACCTTGAATGATTGGCAGTACGTGACTCGAAGCGGTACAACGTGGATGAGCCATCTCCTTCACGCACACTTTACTACAGCTCTTCTGGTAAGATGCAATACGTGCAACGTAGTTCAGTTTAACAATTTAGTTCTCTAATTGGGAAAAAGAGGTTTTTCAGTTTTTTTATGTTTGCAACTTTTGTTGCAAATTGTCACTTGATATTTTAGGGAAATAATACTGGGAAATATCTTTTCCATGATGTCAATGGTTTACATCAGGTGGAATGCTCTCTTCGGTGTGATTGTGGCTACGAAGCTTACTCGCCTACACACGAGGTGACAAGTTAGATTCGCAGAATTGAAGCAAATTATGTGCTTCAAATAAATAATTTTCAGTGCGATATCATGAATTTCACTGTTGTTAGAAAGATGGAGAGAGGTCGAAGACCTGATGAGGCTCATGAGGATGTGGTAAGCCCGAAATGAATAAATGTTTTAATTTTGTGTAAAATAAGGAGGAGAGACAAACTAATATTAGATGATCTCTCCGATGTTCGAGCAGGAAAAATAGAAAAGTAAATAGAGAAAGAACGTTCTAACTTCTAATTATTGAAATTTTATTCACAGGAGTTTTTTGAGGGGGCAGACATGAATGCAAAGAGAAGACAATCGAGAAACACTTTTGTATTCGTCAATTACAATGAGTCGATGGATCAATCGGATGGAGAAGTCGAACCATCTTTGAAGAAATACAAGTGGGAATCAGTGGATAGGGACGGCAAGGTTAATTCACTCTTAGCATATTGCTTTTATCGGTGTAATCGTTAAAATGTATCAATCAATAATGAGTGCTCTTTGCCAGGCTAAAATAGTGCATAAATCTGTTGCGTCTTGATTTGAATTATCGGCATTATTGGCATTGTTGATATGTCTCCGTATTTTTTTAGCACAATGCATCTATGGAGGATTCGAATGAAGGAGGTCAACCATCTTTGAAGAAATGCAAGGCGGAATCATTGGAGAAGCAAGTAAATGTAAGAGCTGTATTCATAAAACCTCGCTTAGCATGCTCTGACTACTCTGGTAAACGCATAACTTATCACTCTGGTCAGGGTACTCAGAAGGGAAGACCGTCTATCAATGGATCATTTAAAGCGGAATCTGCTAAGAAGGCACATGCTGGCAAGCAGAAAAATGTTCTGAAATGCCCGGAGTGTAATGTAAGCTCTTTATTGTCTTTTTTAAATAAGATTTTTCACAATCTTATAAAGTTCAACGTCCCGACCAGGGTTCGAAAGCCTAGGGTGAACTTGGTTCCTTTTTGGGGGTGTACGTTTTGCCAGCCAAATTTAAAGCAAAACGAGCATCCCAGAAGTGAAAATAGTCTTTTACCGTGGGTGTTCGTGCCACGGTATAATATTATTTTCACTTCTGGGGTGTTCGTTTTGCTTTAAATTTGGTTGGCAAAACGTACACCCCCAAAATGGAACCAAGTTCACCCTAGGCTTTCCCGACTCTTGTCTTTTTCCCAGTTTAGAATCTGCTATTTTAATGCCAATTTTTCGATTTTTTTCACTGAAGATCACTTATTAGCTACCACCGACTCGATATGCCCCTAGCGTCTTGAATGTAGCACATGCATTTTAAATGAAAATTTACATCTGTATTTGTTCAGTACCGCTCGAGATCTGTGATGGGCTGGGAACTACATCTCAGACGCATGCACTCCACCACTCCCACTCTGGTGAGATATTCGTATAGTACAAGAGTACCTCCTTGGGAGACTAATCTGGACAAAAATAACGCAATCCTTGTCTAAAGGTTTTGACAGCAAGTTAACAAGTAATCATTCGAAAAAACGGGACTTCTTTGATTGGTCCACCCATTACTTCCTGACACTATGGAGAAGGCCCTCGACTGACGTAATCGTAACATTGTTACATGGTTAATCCCTAGCTCCCTCCCACTCAAGACAACAATGAAATGTAAACACCGAAAATTAGGCACGCAAAGTCTAGAAATATTGAGGATTTTGAATTGTGGGCCAATTATCCAAAAGTGCCCAATAAACATTCTTTGGAAATTTTGAAAATCGCCGCTTCTTCATTTTTCACTCACTCTCACATCTTTATCGGCTGAGTGATTTCAAAAATAACGGACAGCTATCCGAGACGACCTTCTAACTCTATTTTTTTTCGAAACATGGCTTTATTCAGGCTGGATGTCTTCTCCGTTGTGATTGCGGTAAAGAGTCTCAATCGTCCGGTCACAGTCGCGATGTAAACATTCTTTAAAAAAATATAAAGATGATTGTATATGTTGATTCTATGTTCAGTGCGACATTTCCAATATTACTGTGATTCGCAATGAAGATGAGCCGATTAGAAGAGTGGCAGATCAACCAGTGGTCAGTAGAGTGCAGTAATTATTAATTATTAATTATTATTATTAATTATTTATTGCATTAGTAGAGTGCAGTAAGAACTAACGATTCGATGCATTAGTTTAGGTTAAGATTGAGTTTTCTCGAAAATATTTTTTTGAATATTCACAGGAATTTCCCGAGGAGACAGAGATGAGACCAACGAGAAAATCCTTTGCGTCAGTCACTTATAATGAGTCGATGGATGATTCGGATGAAGAAGTCGAACCATCTTTGAAGAAACCCAAATCGGAATCAGTGCAGACCATAGCCAAGGTTAGTGGTTGCTTCATGATCTTCGGTTTATGTACATGTTCTGTCTACTCCAGTACATGTACTAACCTACAATGATTACTCTTGACAGGGTGCTCTGAAGAGAAGATCATCTAATTCGGAATCTGTGAAGAAGGAACATGATGGAAAGCAGAAAACTGATCTCGAATGCTTGGAGTGTGACGTAAGTTCTTTCTTTGTTAGGTGTTATTTTAGGCACTAGGTCGGATAAGAACTATGACGTCATGCCGCCATTGATATATCAAAGGCGGCATGACGTCATAGTTCTCATACGGTGTAGTGCCGTTATTTTACAATCTTGAAAAGTTCAAGTGTCAATTCTTGTTTTTTTCCCAGCCTACGAATACTATTTCTATTACATCTATAACTTTTCGAGTGAGGATTTATATATTTAGTACCGCTCGAGGTCTGTGACCGGCTGGGAGGGACATCTCAAGCGCCAGCACTCCACCACTCCCGCTCTGGTGAGATGTCTCTGGTTGTATTAAGTAGGCCGCTGTAGGTTGCATCACTCTCTGATGAGAACCATTCAAATCTTTGTACAGTGCTGCACGTTCGCACGCTAAAAACACATTACCTTTAATATTTTGGGTAGTTTCTATTGTTCATAACCCTGTTATCTACAGGCTAGCTGCATCCTTCGATGTGAGTGCGGACACGAAACTCAATCATCCCATCATAGTCGCGAGGTTAAAATTCTTTTTTTAAAAATTATAATTTACAAGGGTAAAATGTGTATTTTTTCTCATATTTTCAGTGCAACATTTCCAATATTACTGTGATTCGCAATGAAGATGAGCCGATTAGAAGAGTGACTGATCAGCCTGTGGTCAGTGTAATACGTTTGCCTTGCGACTTTCCAATTGCGAATATACATAGCACGATGCCAGAATGTTATCATCCTCCCTAATGACACGTTTTGCCTAACACGTTTAGCTACCATTCATTGCTATAAATGCTTCAATTCACCAAAAAAAGTAATTCCGAATTTTCAAGACGCTTCCTACAACGAATACTCAGTTTGTCATTTCGCAGTGCGAGGTAAGCCCCCCCCCCCATTTTTAGAAACATACTATTATATGCTTAACACTTATCATGTTAGTGTTCTACTATTGTTACTATTGCCACTACTATCATTGTGCTGTTATCATTGTTATTATTACCATCACTAGTATCATTTATTTAGAAATATCCCAAGACACCTCTCGGTTATTTAACTCACCTCTCGAGACATCACAAGACTACACTATATGAGGTTGTTCGCGGAAACTAAAGTTTCGCCGACGTATTCTATTTCAGGAAGGTCTTTTCTTTGAGTGCTCGCGTGGTTGTATTATTTCCACTCGCAGTGATATTTCGAATCACGAGAAAACGGTTATTTTGCCAGCTCTTTTTATCCGAATTAAATCATTATAATGTACTCATAAAAATTATGAATGGAACTGGTCGAGCTGCAACGTTCACTAGTATTCATTATTTTCTTTGAAACTGTGTGGATAATGGTTCGATAGGGTATCAAGTATTCTTTGCACTAGCTTTTGGCATTTCATTGCTTATAATATTTTACAACAGGTCTGAATAAAAGATTTTTTTCAGTGCGATGGCCGCAATTACACCCTGCACCGCATGGACGAGAATGGAGTGGAGGAGAGAGTACTGTAGAAGAGAATACTGTAGGACCAGTGTTGCTCAATGATACAATTATCGATCCACTATAATTGTTTCACCTTTTTGTTGCCACTGAGAAGATTTCGAGTGGCTAAGCATTGTTGAAGAATGAGTTCATCTTTATTATTGCTTCGAAATCATTTTATGGTTTTGTTGTCCCTACATTTTCATACCTTGAAGTATTTTGCGTACCTTGTTGTACCTTCGAAGTTGTTTCTGGATCACAGTATAAAGTTGCACTGTTAGGAAATTCGAATTCTTCTTTAATACTGGTCTCACACCAGAAAAAATACCTTTCCTATTATTAATTGGAATTGTCAACATTATGTTGCTACTATATTTTAAGAAGTAGTTGTCCAATTTTGTCAACTTTTTTTCCAGGGATGAGTAAATCAAGCACGTCGTTATCGACCGTTGAAGAATGGAATCGAAAGGTTTTACTTTATTTTTGTGTTTAAATATTAATTTTAAAATTAATTCAAATGAAAAAAATGAAATTCTTTCCAGGCCTTCGATTTCTCAGATACTGAAGACTCGTTGAACAATGTTTTTCTAAATTTATTTGATGTGCTTTCTGCTATCCTCAAGAATTCTAACCCTAGAGTTAGTTCCAGTTTCACCGAATGTAATTTTACGGTAAAAATGCGACTATATTCGGTTCTTGTAGGCCGTTCAACATGCTCTCGAATCTCTCAAAAGCGAACGATCGATTTGTCTTCGCCACGATGAGATTAAGTAAGCCGTCGAGTGAAATATCATGTTTACGCTGGTTTTATAATAACCATTAAAAACGGTCGACCACTTATTTTTTCTCTGGTATAGCTGTTATTGATTCCTCATTTTTTTGCAGAGATGATTCAATTCGATCTCTGATGTATGATCTCATCGATTGCATCCGTATTACAATTCTCCATTTGACGGATCATGAAGAATCTGCAGCGATTTCAATTGAAATGGTCAAAGAATTGAGGAAAAAGGTGTCCTTTCCTCTGTCCTAAGAGTACACCTATATCTGTTATTATTAAGTTTAGAATATTGTGATTTTTTCAGGTTTTTGTACTTACTTTGGTTCATTTTACAGGTTTTTGCATCCAAGGCTCAATCAGATGACTCACTTATCTCTCAGTTTCTGAATTTACTCAACGTGATGTCACTCATTCTCAAATCGGCACAGCCCAATGTAAGGATTATACTTATTTTGCTATTGTTTAATTTAATTTACTATGGGATCTTTCAGAAGATTCAAGGAGCTCTCGAAACTGTTGCAAGCGAACTTTCAATCTGTCGCAGATTCGAACACTCTAAGTGAGTAAATTTAGTGCTTGTTTGATATAAAATTGCAATTCTTTTGCGCCCATTTCATTGTTAGATGTAAATCTGAAATGCTTCCTTTCCAGTGATCTGACAATTCGATATCTGATGTTCGGAGTCATTGAGTGTGTTCATTTGACTCTTCTCCACTTGACTGAAAAGAGAACTGAGTCAAATTCCAAGGAATCAGCAAAAGAGGTAAATTATTCGAATTCTATTAAACAAATTATTTTTTATTTATATTTTCGATCTAATTCTCATTCAAGGTGACCGAAATGAGCACTGAGACAACGACTCCTACGAAATTGTCGAAGCAGTCTGATGAGGTAACGAATTAAATTGAGTTATGTATTCTATGTTATATTTGACAATCGACAAGTTTGGATCTTTCGATTAGTTTCTATTTTGCCCATTGAGCATGTCACTTATGTGATTATTGAATCATATCAACAGAATAGTTAGTTGTAATTGTTCTCTAGTGTGTCTTCAGTTCGAATCGATATTAAGGATTATACCCGTGTTCTTAATATTTATTTTAAAATGCCCTTTTATAATCATCACTTCAGATTTCTGGTGAAAATTTCATGGGAGACAAGATCAATGATGAAAAACCGTTGATTTGTGAATTGGTACGTTATCCTTTCATTAATGCCTTATTGTATTTTCCATTTGGTTGTTTGTATTTCATTATCATTCAGATGGGCCTAAAAGATGATACAAATGTCGTCCATCCATCCCTGCTTGATGACAATAAGGTTGTGGATGAGATCGATAAAATGTCTACTGTAAGTCATCAGTTCAAATCTATCCGTAAGACTTATCTCTTTTTATATTTACATGTTCTAGATTGCCACTTTCACTGTTCCTTGCGAAAATAACATGAGAGATGAGGTCAAGATTGAGCCCGAGGATAATACATTGGTAAGTTTTCCCTCGATTTATGTCTTATTTTCTTTTGTTTCCCTTTTATTTTCTTTCAATACCTTTTTATCTCAGATGGAGTCAAAAGATAAACCAATCGAAATGCCCCAATCCACTCTTCGCAAGAATCAGGTTAGTCGAAATCGGAATCGGAATCCAGAGAATATCATATTATCGATACTTCAGATGGAACCAAAAGAAAAGCAAATCGAAGTAAATGATAAACTGAATAACAACAAGGTTGGTCTTTCATCTGTTTTACTTATATGGCTATAGAAAATTATCATGTTTTTTCTAATCGTCCAAAGAATTTACCGAACCATGTCGCGAACGATGTGGGAAACTTGTCTCATGTGAATTATATAATTAATTCCATAGTGATTGATTTTAAATATTCCTACTGCTAAGAGAAATATGCAGTGTATTGGAGTTAATTACAATGTGAATTCATATGGGCCATTTATTGTCGCAAAAAAGCTGAGGGGTCACTCTCTTCATTTCTCGAACTTTCTCGACAGGTCGACCGGTGAGAGAGTTCGGGAAATGAAGAGAGTTACCCCTCAGCTTTTGGCGGCCTAGAAAGGTCCATTAATTTCTGATAGTAATTTAAAATTTTCTTATTAAATCGTAGAAAAAAATAATAGTGAATTTCATGTTCAGAATTCCGACGGAGTTGACGTTTCTGCCAATGATGGAGGGATGCTGAATGATGGCATGGTATTCATTTTTTTGCATTTGCATAAATTTTTTTTCGAATGCGAATAAAAATGGATTGTAGCGAACCTTCCGAAGCCACCCGATATCTTAACATAACGCGATCAACTCATTTAAGGTCTATTCCGATACTGCACAAGTAGAGAAGGGAAGACGAACGGCCATTGATTTAGAAGATTACATGGATGGTTCTATGGATTCGATGGATGAGGAATTCAGACCATCAGTGAAGAAATCGAGATCAGATGCTGCTGGGGAGATCAATAAGGCGGGATTTTTCTTATTTTTTAATTTGTGTTTGTTTGAATATAGTCGCCTTCATATATGCCCATTAGTCTTATTATTAAAGCAGGTGCAGTAATAGTAGTTCACCAGTGGAACTTCAAAAGTACATGTTTGTGTAATGAAATCGATCCACCGAAAACCCGATTTCAGATTAACTTAGCGAAGAAGAAAATTCACGTTTCGAAGAAAAGTGACAGGAAGATGAATTGTCCTGAGTGCGAAGTGAGATTTGATTTTTTTCGAAAGTGAAAGATTCCTTTTTAATTCCCTACAATATTCTCATTTTTTTACTGTACGCAAAGATTGTACAAACCCCTCCTAAAACAACTTAGAATTTCGTCATGTATGTAACAATTATCAATATGCCGCCTAATTAGATATTTCAGTTCGGTACCCACTGCTGTTCCACGTGGATCGCACATCTCAGAGCCAAACACTCTACGTATCCTAAAATTGTGAACATATTTGTCTTATAGCCATTAAATTTACAATTTGGGCAAAATGCATTAAAGAAATGGGCATTTTTGGAACTTTCTGCAGACATTGCGGGAAACTACTATGAGTTTTTTTGGATAAGCTTACTTAATTGATTGCCCGACTATGAGCATTGAACATTAAAGAGGTTTAATTCTATAAATAATATTGGTTATAACACGGATGCTGCAGGCTGGCTATCTCCTTCGTTGCGATTGCGGGCAAGAATCTTATGCTAATAGTCACAGTTACCAGGTACTGCAGAATTTTAACTTTTGTACGAGAATAAAAAGCGAAACAATTTAATCAATTACAGTGGAGGAAAGGTTAAATTGATCCGCGAAAAAAAAATTAAATTGATGTATTATCACAGTAACAATCATCTGAACAAGAATGAATTGATAATGGCTGTTTACGCAATTGTTTCGCACAAACAAATGTAGTCGATATCGCTGGTATCAGTAAGACCTACTCTATCGGGTACAACCCACTCGGTTCTTGCCAATTGAAGGCCGTCTTATCGAGCCACCCTATATGTTTTTGTCAGGGCTTTGAAGCTCATTAGCAATATATGTCCACATTTGATACAAAATGAGAGGTTCGCGCGTTATTAGAATGTTATACATTTGACTTTCTAAAGTTCATTTATTAAGTTTCACAAACATTTTAGTGCGATATCTATAATATCACAGTGGTCCAAGAAGAAGACAACGTTATTCGAAGATTGATTGATTGCATGGTTGATAATGTGGCTGGAGTTTCGAATGATGAAAAGGTTAGATCGTAACATTTGAATTCTAAATATGCAAAATAGTCGTGTTCAGCCATCATTTTTTAAATTTGGACAAATATTTTTTATGTGTTTTTTCACCTATCAGGAAGAGAAGTTAACTTACTTTTAGTGTGCTGTTTCGAATCTTGCTGAGAATCGCGAGATGAAAAGATCGAGAAGGACGAAAAATTTGGTTAGTAAAATATATGCAATTAAATATATTTAATAGACTTTCCAAAATAGTTCTTCTTATTCCCCGCTCTTCTCTTTTGCATCTTGATTTGTGTTATCGACATTATTTGCATTACTTATAAATTTATCCGTATTTTTTTAGCGCTATTCCTCTATGGAGGATTCGAATGAAGGAGAACAACCATCGTTGAAGAAATGCAAGTCGGAATCAGTGGATAAAAAAGACAAGGTAAGAAATTTATTCATAGAACCTCGTTTGACATGTTCTGACTACTCTGGTAAAGGCAATTTCTTATCACTCTGGTCAGGTTATTCAAAAGAGAAGATCATCTATCGATCGATCGTTTAAATCGAAATCTGTGAAGAAGGAACATGATATCAAGCAGAAAAATGATCTGCAATGCCCGGAGTGCAATGTAAGTTATCTTTATTAGCTCTTTTTACACATTATTAGTTCAAAGTCCCAACAATTGTTTTCCTAGCTTATAATATATTATTTCTATATTCTCGAGAGCTTTTCGAATGAGAATTTTTATGTTTAGTACTGCTCGAGATCTGTTGCTGGATGGGAAATGCATCTCAGACGCACGCACTCTACCACTCCCACTCTGGTGAGATGTGTTTGGGTGTTAAGACACTGGCTCAGTAAATATCGAGGAAAGGGCGGACATAGTGTTGAAAATTGTCTCTGATCCCGACCGAATTTTTTTTGTGGATACCCCCAGGCATGATGATAATTGTTTGAGTAGTCGTTTGGCACTGAGTCGTGAAACATATTTTTGGCGGGTTTTTGAATATCGAAAAATGGTATTTTTCAAAATTTCGGAAAAAAATTTCAGGACCAAAGTTGATGTGGATTATCTTGAGGTATACCTAGAGTATGAAAAATGAGTATAGGATTATTCCGTACCTCAATCGCAAATTGACTTTTCAGCAAAAATTGTTTGAAATTTTAATACTACGCTCAAACAAAAAAGTTTCGCTAAAAATGAATTATAGCTTCTTGTAGAGGATGAAATTCCGCACCCAGTAGTAATTTTCGCGTAAAAAGTTAGGAAGCCTAAATTGGGTAAAAGCGGCTTCAAATGGAATCGGAAAATATTTTTCGTTCCAAACCCACTCGTGTTTATACTCAAAATGTTCCCAAGATTGAGCTGATCACTTTTGGTGTTACATACTTTTCACGAAAGTGCTTGTGTCGCTTGATACACGGCGATAAATGCCGATTTTGTGTCAATATTTTCAAAAAAATAGATTTTTTTTCACTACACTCAAATTAAAAAGTTTCGCTAAAAATGAATTATACCATCTTGTAGAGGATGAATTTCCGCATCCAGTAGTAAGTTTCTCGTAAAAAGTTAGGAAGCCTAAATTGGGTAAAATCGGCCTTAAATGAAACCGGCAAATATTTTTCTTTTCAAGCCCACTCGTGTTTATACCCAAATGCCCTAACTTTTTAAGCGAAAATTACTACTGGATGCGAAATTTCTTCCTCTACAAGAAGGTATAATTCATTTTTAGCGAAACTGTTTGATTTGAGTGTAGTGAAAAAAAATCTATTTTTTTGAAAATATTGACACAAAATCGGCATTTATCGCCATGTATCAAGCGACACAAGCACTTTCGTGAAAAGTATGTTACACCAAAAGTGATCAGCTCAATCTGGGGAACATTTTGAGTATAAACTTGAGTGGGTTTGAAACGAAAAATATTTTCCTATTCCATTTTAAGCCGATTTAACCGAATTTAGGCTTCCTAACTTTTTACGCCAAAATTACAACTGGATGCGGAATTTCATCCTCTACAAGAAGGTAAAATTCATTTTTAGCGAAACTTTTGTTTGAGCGTAGTATTAAAATTTCAAACAATTTTTGCTGAAAAGTCAATTTGCGATTGAGGTACGGAATCATCCTATACTCATTTTTCATACTATAGGTATACCGCAAGATAATCCACATCAACTTTGGTCCTGACATTTTTTTCCGAAAATTTGAAAAATACCATTTTTCGATATTCAAAAACCCGCCAAAAATATGTTTCACGACTCAGTGCCAAACGACTACTCAAACAATTATCATCAAGCCTGGGGGTATCCACAAAAAAATTTCGGTCGGGATCAGAGACAATTTTCAACACTAAGTCCGGCCATAACAGGCAGCTCCTCGATTCTTACAGAGCCAGTGTCTTAAGTCGAATAGTGTAGGCTGGATAGCTCTCGGATGAAAAAATACTTCGGTTAAAATTTTTGGTTTTATTGCGCACAACCGGTATGTTCTCATCCGTCGCTGATTGAGATTAACCCAGTTATTTTATATCACAATTTTGTTTATAATGTTTGGTAATTAGGTTTCTGGTAATTATGTAATTATGTTTATCACGCGTTTCACGAGTCAGTGGATGAAAAACTGACCCTCCTGGAACATTTTCAAAAAAGTTGTCTCCGATTTGCTTTATATTATAGTGGTAGAATACCCTAGAGTGAAGATTTCGTAAAATATAAGTCATTGGTACCAGATCCGGCATTTAGGAATTTTTCGGATTTGCACCTGGCTCTGCTGTAAATCAGCTCCCAGATGAGCTAGAAAGATGGCATAGGTCTCAATGCTGCAGAGCGTAGCAGATTTCAACGCAGAATATGAAAGATAAAGTTGGTATGTATGATATAAAAATATGAAAACCGAATTTGAAGATGGTTGTTTTTTGCAATTTTTGATCAAATGGTGAACCTCGTGTTTTCAAGCAAAATCGAAAATTTCATGATGTCATATTTGAGTAATTATCACTCGTGGATATCTTTTCTTTTCTTTTTCAATGTTTTCTGACCTATTCATTCCGATTTCCATTGAAAAAAACCGAAGATTTCGATACTTCACAAAATCACATTTTTCACGAAATTTATCAGATTTCATGATTTTATGAAGTATTGAAATCTTCGTTTTTTTCAATGGAAATCAGAATGAATAGGTCAGAAAACTTTGAAAACGGAAAGAAAAGATATCCACGAGCGATAATTACTCAAATATGACATCATGAAATTTTCGATTTTGCTTGAAAACACGAGGTTCACCATTTGATCAAAAATTGCAAAAAAAACCATCTTCAAATTCGGTTTTCATATTTTTATATCATACATACCAACTTTATCTTTCATATTCTGCGTTGAAAATCTGCTAGGCTCTGCAACATTGTAGGGAAAATAATTTATTTCAGGTGCAAAAAGTAGTTTTTATTTTTTATCATTTTCGGTTCTGGGCCGATCCTCGCGTTGTCAACAGAACAATTTCTCAGCATATTTTTCCGCTCATTATGAGACCTGTGCCACCTTTCTAGCTCATCTGGGAGCTGATTTACAGCAGAGCCAGGTGCAAATCTGGAAAATTCCTAAATGCCGGCTCTGGTACCAATGACTTATATTTTTCGAAATCTTCACTCTAGGGTATTCTACCACTATAATATAAGGCAAATCGGAGACAACTTTTTTGAAAATGTTCCCGCATACCTCCACTAACTCGTGAAACGCATGTTATGTTTCGCCATGAACCACTACACCATCGAAGTGGTGTAGTGGTCCATGGCACGCCTAACCATTCCATTCCTTCCGGGTTCAATTCCCGGCCGTTACTCCGACCGGTGATGCTATGAACTCATAGTTGCCAACGCCACCGCCGCTGCGCAGGGGTGGGCAAAAACCTAATACCCGGGGTTCATTGGTGCGCAGGGGTGCGCAGGAATTGTGCCCATCCCTGCGCACCCATGATCGATGGTAGGTCAAAACTAAGTACCGTAACCAATCGATAGTACAGTGCCACCAGATACCATATATAACTACCGTAACCTGCCGTAACCCCGGATTATCGCGAAATGACTTTCAAAAAAGTCAAGATACCGTAACCAATCGATAACAGTACCCAAGTAACTACTGTAACCCATTTCCTTTGGCCAGATACAGTTCCTTGGGTCAAACATTTTTCTAAAAAATTCAAATATTTTTCTTAAAATCCTAAATCGATCACATAATGATTCTACAGTAATTAGAAAAACGGAATGATAATTTAAAATATTTTTTGATCTATTTTAGATTTTTAGAAAAGTGTTTGACCCAAGGAACTGGGTTACGATAGTTACTTGGGTACTGTATAATCGATTGGGCAGGGTACCAGAACTATTTCAAAATAAAGTTAGTTTGCTATATTCGGGGTTACGGTAGCTGAATACGGTATCTGGAGGTGCTGTACTATCGATTGGTTACGGTACTTAGTCTTGACCTACCATAAACTTTCGATCTATGTTTGACCATGACCCGGGGTTCATGGGTGCGCAGGGGTGGGCATGGCGCCGCCACTGCTGGGCTACTATGTATGAACTCCATTGTTCAAACATTGGTTTTCTTTAGGCGGGCTGCCTCCTTCGTTGTGAATGCGGGCATGAATCCCACTCGTCATATCATGCTATCGAGGTAACAAATCGTTTTGTAATTATGTTTTACAAGGATTTACTTTATATACTTGGCTTCTGCTTTCAGTGTGAAATTTCCAATATTACTGTGGTTCGCAACGAAGATGAGCCGATTAGAAGAGTGGCTGATAATGTGGCAGTTGTAAGTTGATTACCCTTTTGTCTTGCAATTAAACGCTTAGATTTATAATGCCTAAATGCTCTGATTCACCATAAAATTTCTGAATTTCAGAGGACGATAATTCAAAACACTAATTCTCAGTGTATCTATCCTCGGTGCGAGGTCAGCCTCCCCCCACCATCTGTTTAGATATATAATATGCTGAACAGTAATCACGCTGGTTCAGCACCATGCCGGATGAAAACAACTGCAACATGCCACCTTTGATGTATCAAAAGCGGCATAACGCACAAGTTTTCATCCGGCTTAGTGCCTACAAGTACTCGACTAGTATTACTTCTTTTACTGCTATCATCGTGTTGTACTAATATTCTTGCTCTCGCTAATATCGTTTATTTAGAAATATCCCAGGACACCTCTCGGTTATTTAACTCACCTCTCGAGACATCACAAGACTACACTATATGAGGTTGTTCGCGGAAACTAAAGTTTGACCGACATATTCCATTTCAGAAAGGTCTTTTCTTTGAGTGCTCGCGTGGCTGTATAATCGACACTCACATCGATATTTCGAATCACGAGAAAAAGGTTATTTTGTGAGCTCTTTTTATCAGAATTAAATCATTACCATGTACTCTTACAAATTTACAAATAAGACTGTTCGGACAATAATGTTCACTAGAGGTAAAGGTAAAGGTACATCCCGTCTTCGAGACTGGGCTCGCGGGAGAACACTGCTAGGCCAGTGTCAATTTGGGCGGATTCAGTCCGGAGTGCCCACCTTTCGCCAGACATATTTACCTGCGTGATCTAGTCACGACTACCAATTCCCCGTCCCCAATGGGTAGGCGCCTTGGTGGGGCGGAGACGGTGTCACGGCCGGGAATCGAACCCGAGTGGGATGGAAAGGGAGGGCGCGCCATAGACCACTACACCACTTCGTCTCTTCTCTTTTTTAAGAATAGTTTTAAAGGATATTTTAAAGAATATAATGAATAATGTTTACTATTATTCATTATATTCTTTAAAACTGTGGGGATAATTGTTCGATGGTATGCTTTGTCCTAGTTTATATATTTTTTCAAATAGTTTACATGGCTTGAATAAAGGATTTTTTTCAGTGCGATGGGCGCAATTACACCCTGCACCGCATGGACGAGAATGGAGTGGAGGAGGGAGTACTGTAGAACCAGTGTTGCTCAAGGATAAAATTATCGATCCACTATAATTGTTTCATGTTTTTGTTGTTATTGAGAATATTTCGAGGGGCTGAGCATTGTTCAAGTATAAGCTCATCTTTACTATTTCTTTGAAAACATTTTATGGTGTGCAAATTTTGTTGTTCCTACCTTTTCATACCTTGAAGTATTTTGCGTACCTTGTTGTACCCTCGAAGTTGTTTCTGGATCATTGTATAAATTTGCACTGTCAGACAATTATAATTCTTCCTTAATACTGGTCTCATACCAGAAAAAATACCTTTCCTATTATTAATTGGAATTGTCAAAATTACATTGCTTACTAAGAACTAGTTGTCCAATTTTGTCACCTTTTTCCCAGGGATGACTAAATCAACTAAATCAAGCACGTCGTTATCGACCGTCGAAGAATGGAATCGAAAGGTTTTACTTTATTTATTTATTTTTTGTTTTTCTAAAAATAATTTTAAAATTAATTCCAAAAATGAAACTCTTTCCAGGCTTTCGATTTCTCAGATAGGGAAGACTCGTTGAACAATGTTTTTCTAAATTTATTTGATGTGTTTTCTGCTATTCTCAAGAATACCAACCCGAGAGTTAGTTCCAGTTTCATCGAATGTGATTTTACGGTAAAAATGCGACTATATTATGTTCTTGTAGGCCGTTCAACATGCTCTGGAATCTCTCAAAAGCGAACGATCGATTTGTCTTCGTCACGATGAGATTAAGTAAGCCGTCGAGTGAAATATAATGTTTACGCTGACTTAATAGTTACCAATGGAAAAGCGGTCGAACACAGCAATTCGCTCAGCTCTAGCTGTTATTGATTGCTCTTTTTTTGCAGAGATGATTCAATTCGATCTCTGATGTATGATCTCATCGATTGCATCCGTATTACAATTCTCCATTTGACGGATCATGAAGAATCTGCATGCAGCGATTTCAATTGAAATGGTCAAAGAATTGAGGAAAAAGGTGTCCTTTCCTCTGTCCTAAGAGTACACCTATATCTGTTATTATTAAGTTTATTAAGTTTATATTGTGATTTTTTCAAGTTTTGTACTTACTTTGGTTCATTTTACAGGCTTTTGCATCCAAGGCTCAATCAGATGATTCACTGATCTCTCAGTTTCTGAATTTACTCAACGTGATGTCACTCATTCTCAAATCGGCTCAGCCCAATGTAAGGGTTACATTTATTTTGCTATTTTTAATTAAATTTACTATGGAGACTTTCAGAAGATTCTGTTGAAAGCGAACTTTTAATCTGTCGCAGATTTGAACACTCTAAGTGAGTTTCTATTAAAAATTTCATGTCTATTCCGCTACTCCAATTCTAATAATATTAAGAGTAAATATGAAATTTCTCATTTGCAGGGAGCTATCGATGCGATATTTGATGTTCGGAGTCATTGAGTGTGTTCATTTGACACTCGTCCATTTGAGTGGCAGGAAAACTGAATCAAATTCAAAGGAATCTGTACAGGAGCCGGAAAAGGTGAATTATGCGAATTTATAGTAGTTGAAAAAATATTTTATTTATTTTTTGGTTTAATGATATTTTCTAATTTTCAGACTACTGAAAATGTAACTGAGACAATATCTCCTATGGAATCGTCGAAGCAGCTAAATAAGGTAACAGGATCAAAATTGAATTCGATGAGATTTAGTGAACATGATAACATTTTTTACCTTTCCCATCATCACAAATGTTGCTCATGTATTTCTTCTCTCAGATTCCTAACTCCACTGTTCAGCTTTCTTCGACACCAATTGAAGATCCGTTTGTCGCAACACATGCACCGTCTGGAAATGAAGAGGTAAGTACACCAATTTAGTTATTCGATTAACAAATCGACAATTTTGAAACACTTGTCGAAAATTCATCGATACTTTGCACTTCCAGACTGTTCAGGATAACAAGATAGTGGCCGAGATCGACCAAATGTCTACTTTGAGTCATCGTTCAAAACCGAATTATCCCTGTTTTAAACATATCTTCTAGATTCCCACATTCACTATTCCGTCCAATTTCACCGAACCGAAAGTGGAGCCTTCTGAAGTTTCTCAAATTATCCCCTCTGAAGATTTTAAGGTCAATTTTTTTTTTCACCATTATGCCTGTTTAATTCGTCTAGACTTCCGCTGCCGCTATTCCATCAAAATCTACACCGAAAGTGGATCCATCACTGAAAATAACGAGCTGATCTTTTATTTAATTCTGAAGCCTAATCTCTTGTTTTTTCTTGAATATTTACTCTAGGTTGCTATAACTATTCCGTCCAATGTCACACTGAAAGTTGAGCCAGCTGAAGTTTCTGGAAATAACGAGGTGAGCTTCTGTTATATATTTTATTTCCTACATCACAATCTGGAACATTTAATTCCTCGCCACACCACGTCATTTAAAACGCGTTCTCTGTAAGAACGAGACGGGGGCGGCACACAGCTTCAAAATGGTTCATATCGAGATACAATTGTAATTGGGTAATGCCTATGGCTAGGGTACACTTCCACATAAATTTCAGGTCGCTAGCTCCACTTTTTGACCTACCGATCTCGAAAAATTAAAATCATTTTACAGCCACATGTTGTGTACCATTCGAAAGAGCATAAAAAGTTATGCCTAAATCTCTCTTGGCATCAAGTTTAATGCAAATACACATGAGTTACAACCGGAAAAGTCACATTTTTGAAGTGTTTCGATTTTTTTCGCTGCGAAGGTTTCATTTCTATTGGGGTGTCCGGAAAGTTCGTATAATGCTTCGGAAAAAAGTCAGTTCGAGATCAAATGCAGTGATTGCGCAATCTGTTTGTCAACAATGTATTGCATCATTCTGACGTTGAGTAGTGAGAGGATTTAATCAGTCTCCTAGTTGCTACATTGATTCTTGTGATGGACTCCCATCTCTACCTCCGAGCAGTTTTACTTCACTACTACCGTCTTGGCCGATCCGTGAAGGAGGCCCACTCTGCCCTGGCCCAGTCGGAAGGAGCTGACACCCCTCCATACTCTTCTGCTATAAGTGGTTCTCCCGCTTCAAGAAAGGGGAGTTTGGTCTCGATGATCAACCCCGCTCTGGACGCCCTCCCTCCCTCGATCAGCCTCTCGTTCTCCGCACACTGAAGCGCAAGCCCATGGCCAGTGTGCGTGAGTTGAAGAAGGATACTGGTACTCCCAGATCAACGGTGTCCGATATCCTCCATCGATCTGGGAAGAAGCCGAAACTCCCACAAGTGATTCCCCATGACCTCTCCCCCGAACAGCTGAAAAATCGTGTTCAAGTCTGTCGGGAATTACTCCATCGTAGATCCAATCTTCGATGGGTCAATTCCATCATCGCTACAGATGAGAAGTGGATCACGTACGATAACCCTGTGAGGAGACTGCAATGGGTGGATGCAGATGAGAAGCCCACGCCCGTCCCGAAGAAGGAAGAGCACGGAAAGAAGGAACTCCGCTGCTTCTTCTTCTCAGTGCTCGGTCCCATCTACTGGGAGATCCTCGCCCCTGGCACCAGCATCAATGCCGACCTCTTCTCGGAACAACTGCAAGATGTCGCGATCAGAGTCCCTCCCAGACTCCTGAACCAGGGCAAAATTCTTCTTCTGATGGACAATGCTCGCCCACATCGAGCGAAGATGACCCAGAAGAAAATGTACGAGCTGAAGATCGAGAGGATTCCCCATCCACCGTATTCCCCGGATCTCTCCCCATGCGACTACCACTGCTTCCGCTCTCTCTCTCTGACTTCTGCAAAGGAAAGAAGTTCAAGAATCGAGATGAAGTTGTGAGGGCTTTCGTGAACTGGGCGGTCTCGAAGAAACCCGCATTCTGGAAGAGAGGAATCGAGACCCTGCCCAATCGCTGGAGAGAGGTAGTGAGAAAGAAGGGGGCATACATTGGTCACTGAGAATTGTAAAGCATTGAATAAAAAATAAAAACAAAAAATTATACGAACTTTCCGGACACCCCAATACCTTCCAATTTTGAGCGTGCTGGATTCTCCATGCAATTGTGCATTTAAAAAAAAAATTTAATTACAAAATATCGGTCACCGAAGTTGTCGTTTATCGTGGTTTGTGACCTACTTTCACTACGAAGGTTCGAATCCGCTCCGATGCATGACTTTTTGCCAACTTTTTTTCGACCCCATTTCTCTCCCAACATTTATTTTTTGCCAAGTATTCACTATAAATTCCTGGAGGACATCTGCTGCGAGGATAATCAACCCTCTGACGATGATGGACTCTGCCTGCCCGGTAATCACGTGCAGTAAGAGCTTCAAAACAGTGGACGATTAGGAAGCGCATGTTCTTGAGTGAAATCATAGCGTTTCACCCTTGAAAATGACCATGAGGGGCTAGTCACTCCATATGTTCAAGGCTCTACAGGAAGGAATCGTTCGGAGTAGAATGAAGATTCCCGAAGTGATGTCGTTGTTAGGGAGCTGGAATTCTCAGAAGACGACAGCCGAAGGTGGAAAAAAAGATAGGCTCTCAGGAAGAAGAAGTGATCTGCCAGGTACAAGGGGAGTGCAAAAGTGTTCATTTGTCAACTCTTCAACGAGGGGATTAGAACTGTCACGAAAATCTCTCTCGAAGCTGCTGAGATGATTTTCGTGAAGAGAATGTTCTCGGCGAGAAATGCCGATGGAACCAAACGGTTCAGTTTAGATGAAAAAATGAAGCAATCTGGCAAAAAAATGAAGCAAAACGAAGCAATCTGGCGGCTTGACAAATGAACACTTTCGCACTCTCCTTTCGGCTGTCGTCTTCTGAGAATTCCAGCTCCCTAACAACGACATCACTTCGGGAATCTTCATTCTACTCCGAACGATTCCTTCCTGTAGAGCCTTGAACATATGGAGTGACTAGCCCCTCATGGTCATTTTCAAGGGTGAAACGCTATGATTTCACTCAAAAACATGCGCTTCCTAATCGTCCACTGTTTTGAAGCTCTTACTGCACGTGATTACCGGCCAGGCAAAGAGTCCATCATCGTCAGAGGGTTGATTATCCTCGCAGCAGATGTCCTATAGTGAATACTTGGCAAAAAATAAATGTTGGGAGAGAAATGGGGTCGAAAAAAAGTTGGCAAAAAGTCATGCATCGGAGCGGATTCGAACTTTCGTAGTGAAAGTAGGTCACAAAACACGATAAACGACAACTTCGGTGACCGATATTTTGTAATTAAAATTTTTTAAAATGCACAATTGCATGGAGAATCAAGCGCGCTCAAAATTGGAAGGTAGAAATGAAATTTTTGAAGTGAAAAAAAATGAAAACCTTTAAAAATGTGATTTTTCCGGTTGTAACTCAGGTGCATTTGCATGAAACTTGATGAAAAGTTAGATTTAGGCAGAACTTTCGATGCTCTTTCGAATGGTATACAACATGTGGCTGTGAAATGATTTTCATTTTTCGAGATCGGTAGGTCAAAATGTCGAGACTAGCGACCTAAAATTTATGTGAAAGTGTGCCCTACCCATAGGCATTACCCAGTTAAAATTGTAGCTCGATACGACCATTTTGAAGCTTTGTACCGCCCACTGATGCAAACTGGTCCGTTCTTACAGAGAATGCGTTTTAAGTCCAATTTCCAACGTGATTATTATTATTATTAGCATTTTTAATGTTAAATGAGCGTTCACACTAACTTGATTCAAATAGAAATCGAATTAAGATCTCTTCTCCTGTCATTGTTGGAAACAAGAATACGTTGGGAGATATACTCGATGAACATTGGATGATGGCGGAGGATGAGGAATCTCTTGATCTGGTCAGTTTTAATATTAACTTCAAAACTGCCTTGTAGTGAAACTTATGCATAATTTAAGTCTGTTTAAGTCTGCAAAACTGTTATCTTAGCATAATACAATCGATCTCTTAAAGAAATCTTCCAACATTGCACAAGTAGTGAAGAGAAGAAGAACGGGCATTAATTTCGAAAATTCCATGGTTGGTTTTATGGATTCATTGAATGATAAATTCAGACCATCAGCGAAAAAATCGAGATCAGACGAAAAAATCATGGTTGGAATTTAACTTCTTTTGAAACTGCTTTTAAAGAACTTGAAATATTTCATAAATTTATTGACAGTAGACTATTTCTTTTCCTAACATCTTTTGCTTGAATACTTCCAATTCCTTTTCCAATTAATATTATAAAATAATATTTCACCCCTGAACTTGCACAAAAATTGTTCTTATACTATAACTAATTTCAGAACAAATCAGCGAAGAAGAAAAATCACGTTCCGAAGAGTAGGGAGATTAAGTGTCCGGAGTGTGAAGTAAGATCTCGCACGATTTGGAGATTTTTGTAAAAATTTTCCATAGCATTCTCAATTCGATATTATCCGTAAAACACTAAATAGCCCTTTATAAACGCTACTGCGAATATCTACATGTTAATTATCAATATGCCGCTAAATTACAAATATTTCAGCTTGGTTTCCACAGCTGTTCTACGTGGATCTCACATCTCAGAGTCGTACACCTTACCAATCCCAAAATTGTGAGAATATTTCTTGTCAGATACCCATGCAAATTTTCAATTTCTGCAGGACACGAAACTGGACAAAAGTATTGCAACAAAATGATTTGTGCTATAACTTTCCTCTAGAATGAGATATCGATTCGGGGCTTTGAGTGATCGATAGGTGAACATCACTAGAATATAGCTCCCCGGTTGACGTGGATACAGTCAGCTCTGAATACGGTATTCATTCTTCGTATTTGAGATCGGGGAAAATATGTAGGATCCCAAGATTTTCCCATGGTGCCCCACTTCTTGTGGTGGAAGCACAACCACTTGTGCGTACAATCCACAGCTAAAATATTTGGGAATTTCGTTTTCCCGATGCCACAAAATTTAAAAAAAAATGGACATATGTTTGCTCTACGACGAGCTGCAGCTCCCAAATTTTGCATGAGATGCGCATAACAATGCACCAATAATTCCACGAATATTGGGCAGATAGAATGATTGGCTCGAAAGTTCGAAAAAATTGACCAATTTTTCACATGATAGCGGACTTTGCGATGCTTGAAGCAACAATCTGATTTTTAGTTGTCCACTGTAGAAAGCATTTGCGAGTTTTACCACAAGAAAGCATATTTTTTGGAACATTTTTTTACAAATACAATGAAGGAATACCGTTTCTAGAGCTCACTGTACCCACCTCAACAGCGGTGCTATATTCTTGTGATGTTTCCCTATTGATCACTCCAAATGATGAATCGATATCTCATCCTAGAGGAAGTTATGGCAAAAACAATTTTTGGAATACCTTTAGGAATTGCGTTTTTTTAAATATGCGATCTTTCTGCAGGCCGGATATCTCCTTCGTTGTGATTGCGGACATGAATCGTACTCGCATCACCACAACTACAAGGTACTGTGACGATAGATTCAATTCAATTTATTTTGTTTTATTTATCCACCTCGATATAAGACCGCTTCACTTTTCACTACTAAAAAGTCTAAAAACTAAAAAGTCTAAATTGCTACTAAAATGATTTCCTAGTAATTTATGAGCGGGGGAATCAAAAGGAGGAACAAGTTGATCATTTGCTGTGGAAATACAATTTTCGTATCGGTTTAGTGCTTAGTGCTATGAGGGTTTTGAAATTCATTAACAATGTCTGCCCACCTTTGATTGCATTTTATTAGAATTTTATGCACTTTGTAACGTTCATATTTGTTGTTTCACGTCCATTTTCAGTGCGATATCTATAATATAACTATAATTCAAGAAGAAGACAAAGTTATTCGAAGACTGGTTGATTGCCTGGTTGATAGAGTGGCTGGAGATGCGAATGACGAAAAGGTAAGATTGTAAAATTTCAATTTTGAATATGCAAAATGATGGTGTTTAGTCATAACTTTTGTATAAAATTCTGAAAAATATTGTCTTTGTCGATGCCTTTTTTCATCTATCGGGAAGAGAGGTTAATGAACTTTTTTTTAGTGCGCTATCTCGAATCTTGCTGAGAATCGAATGAAGAGAAAATCCAGAAGGTCCGAAAATGTGGTTAGTAAAATTTATACAATGAATGTTTTTTTCATATTAGCTATCTCTGATTTTCTTATTAATATAACATTTTTTTAAATATTTCAGAATTCTGTGAAGAATGAGCTGAAATGTCCGAAGGTCGAACCTCACAATAACTTTGACCCTCCTGATAATGCGAATTCGGTAAGTAATATGTTATCCTTAGTTTTATTTTTTTCAAGAAGAGGCGGGCAACATCACAACTATATTTTTAGAATTCTGAGAAGAATGAACTGAGATATCCTAAAAATGACGATTTGTGAGGTTAAACCTCCTCGAATGTGTTCTTTCAGGCTCTCATATACAAGCCAGCTCGTCTGCTAAATGGTGTGAAGTTGGAACATGAGGAATCTGGTCTTAATCTGATGAGTTATAATTTTAATATTTTCACATCGACGTCTGATGTGTAAACCTAGGAGTCCCCAAATTTATTTTCATTCTGATAGGTTAACCTTTTCTCGATTTTGTAAAGAGGGATTTGTAATAGTTCCAATGGTTGTCTCGCAATGATTGATCTATTTCAGACAGTCTCAGGGAAGAATTCACAGATACTACCAAAGGAAAGCGATAGGAGAGGAAAGAAAGACACGATACATGGCGTGGATAGTATTCCGAAGGTAAGTTATGTCGGGAATTTTTAGGTAATATTTATATTTACATAATCCATTGGAACCCTTGCAGGGCTCTTTCGACACTGCACAAATAGATGAGGGAAGAAGAAATAGCATTAATGATATGGAAAATTTCTCGGATGGTTCTATGGATTCGTTCGATTTGGAATTCGGACCATCAGTCAAGAAATCGAGATCCGAATTCGTTGATGAATCAGATCAGGTTTATATTTTCACGGAAAATTTACATTTTAAATTATATACAAATTTAATTTAAATGTACTATTCAGGAAAGTGAAATGATTAGCGAAGACGATGAATCCCTCTATGGCGAAGTAGTGAGTCATTCATTCTAATTTTAGTACTTTTCCGGCGACAATAAATACTGATAAGTAGTGTTCCTATTCAGATACATGTTTTACTATTCCTAAACGTTTCCATCTTACTTTCCGATAATCTGTATACCACTCTCCTCCATTTTTTACAGATAGGACTATAATCGCACAATCGACTATTTCAGACGGCATCAACGAGAAAAAGAGCTCAGCTTTGGAAGAAAAGTGATGGAGAAATTAAGTGTCCCGAGTGCGAAGTGAGTGTCCCGGGCGGTGGAGGGGGTACTAGGCCGAATATGAAGCAGCAGTAATAAATCTATCTTTCAAACTTTAAATATAATGAAGAATCAGAATATGTTATCACGTGTATCACGAGTCAGTGGATGAAATTTTTTGATGAATTCAATAGGCCCCTCGGGAACATTTCGAAAATTTGTATCACGAATTTGGCCCATACTATGGTAGAATAATACCCTGGAGTGATGATTTCGAACAATATAAGTCATTTGTCCCAGAGCCGGCTTTTAGGAATTTTCCGGTTTTGTACCGTATATCTGCTCCCAGTTGAGCTAGAAAGGTGATATTGGGCTTAAAATGTGTGGAAAATTATTTTGAACAACTTTTATGTTGAGAGCTTTTGTGTGTGATGCCAACTGAAAATGTTATGGTAAAAAGTCCATTTTTTTCAATCAAAAAATAAATTTTTTCGACATCACGCAGGAAACTTGCAGCGGATTTTCTTTGCATATTTCAAAAGAAGAAGTCAACCTGCATTATATAAAAAATTAGCAAAGAAATTCAAGGGTAGATTTGCATTGTAATTTTGGGTCAAAAGTGGAAGTTTGGCAAAATCGCAAAAATCATTGTTTTCAAATTCTTTCAAAACTTATTTATTTCACTTAAAACAATCTTTAAACACCGTAAATATATGCAATTCGAATTTAAAAGTTCATAAAAATTGCCAGGAGTACATTTGGAAAGAATTTGAAAATAATGATTTTAGCGATTTTGGCCCAAAATTACAATGCAAATCTACCCTTGAATTTCTCTGCAAATTTTTTATATAATGTAGGTTAACTTCTTCTTTTGAAATATGCAAAGAAAATCCGCTGCAAGTTTCCTGCGTGATGTCGAAAAAATCATTTTTTGCTTGAAAAAATGGACTTTTTACCATAACATTTTCAATTGGCATCACACACAAAAGCTCTCAACATAAAAGTTGTTCAAAATAATTTTCCAGACATTTTAAGCCCAATACCACCTTTCTAGCTCAACTGGGAGCAGATATACGGTACAAAACCGGAAAATTCCTAAAAGCCGGGTCTGGGACAAATGACCTATATTTTTCGAAATCATCACTCCAGGGTATTACACTACCTTAGTATGGGCCAAATTCGTGATACAAATTTTCAAAATGTTCCCGCACACCTCCACTGACTCGTGATACGTGTGTTATATGGAGGCGACAAAAATCCCAACAAAAGAACTCCGTTTCTACATTTCTAGACTAACTGCAAGTTTAATCAGTGCTATTATGTTAAAAACGTATGCCGAGCTTCAAAATATATATAAGTTTCCCATTTGTAGTTTCGCACTTACACATGTTCCACTTGGATATTTCATCTCAGAGAGAAGCACTCTACCACTCCCAGACAGGTGAACTCATTTTGTTGCACGAATATTGTATATCACGAGTCTTCTGAGAGATTGCATGAATACGGACCCTCTGAGGAACTAGGAGCCGAAAGTTTGAGCAATATTCTCGAGATATTTATCCTAGAGTATATCGGGGACGAAAAAACTTTTGACGTTGGCCGTTTTTTTTGGAAACTTTTAGTAATTTTCCGGTTCTGATTCCGGCCCTGCCATAGATTAGCTCCCAGATGTGCTACGATGCTGGGGTTGGGCTGAAAATGTGCAGAAAATTATTTCCAACAACTGTTATGTTGAAATGCAAGATGAGGGACTTTTCCTTCATGCTCTAAAAATCGAAAATGAGATTCCTAAATCAGAAAAGAAATCATACCGGGTCGGGGACCACCCTGTTTAGAGGATTTTGAACAAGGATTCGTATTCTACGGCATCATCTTAGTCATAGAAAAAATTCACCTAATGTCGGTAGGTGTGGGAAAATACTGTTATGAGGCTAAATTCACCAAAAATAGCCTAATTTTCAGAATTAGTGGAATTTCGAAGCCTGGAAAATCGGGGGGTAAAAGGGGACATATTTAGTCTTTTGCGATATTATATGATCAAGAAATTATATTAGATGACGATTGAGCGCATTCTGAGAGAAAATTTGAAATCATATTTTTCGACATCTTCGGATAAAATATTAGATTTTTCGTCGAAAAATAAAATCTCTTCAATTGGTTTCAGAAGTCCAGAAATGGAAGCAAGAGTAATGATGAAGCATTTGAAGCCCACAATGTTTAGTTTCGATCCCCAAATGATCGATTTTCCAGGCTTCGAAATTCCACTAATTCTGAAAATTAGGCTATTTTTGGTGAATTTAGCCTCATAACAGTATTTTCCCACACCTACCGACATTAGGTGAATTTTTTCTATGACTAAGATGATGCCGTAGAATACGAATCCGTGTTCAAAATCTTCTAAACAGGGGGGTCCCCGACCCGGTATGATTTCTTTTCTGATTTATGAATCACATTTTTGATTTTTAGAGCATTAAGGCAAAGTCCCGCATCTTGCATTTCAACATAAAAGTTGTTGGAAATAATTTTCCGCACATTTCTAGCCCAACCCCAGCATCGTAGCACATCTGGGAGCTAATCTATGGCAGGGCCGGAATCAGAACCGGAAAATGACTAAAAGCCGGTTCCAGAAAAAACGGCCAACGTCAAAAGTTTTCTCGTCCCCGATATACTCTAGCATAAATATCTCGAGAATATTGCTCAAACTTTCGGCTCCTAGTTCCGCGCGGTCCTGCAGTCTCTCAGAAGACGCGTGATATCTTTAAAAAAAATTGGAAATTTTTTTGTTCCTAAAATCGTTTGTCAGCCGCTCCCAAAAAGGTGAACTCGTTTAGTTGCACGAATGCCTTGAATATAATACCTTGATAACTATAAATTTTGAACCGAGGATTCATTTTGTTTTCCTGATAACAACGTTTTGCAGGCCGGATATTTTCTTCGTTGTGACTGTGGACCAAAAAAATTATACTCACATCAACACAACAACAAGGTAAGTTTCGAAGAAAAACTATGCAACAATGATGCTTTAGTTGTTTCACTGTTTATTATTCCTTAATTGGTTATTTTTTTCAGTGCAAAGTCTCGAATTTCACTGTCTTTGAAGAAGATGAGATAGTTTTTCCGAGACTGGTTAATTGCATTATTGATGACATGGTACGCTATCTACTTCTTGTTATTGAAAATACATCCGTTAGTTGTTTTCTCAACTGCTCCCTTCCATTGGTGTGCAGGGGTTGAAGCTGAGACTAAACACCGGTGGGGTAGAGGGTAAATTCCCGGAGAGGGGGTGGCGAACATATATATTTCCCGGCTTCCGGAGATCCAAACCGGTGTGTTCTCTGGTGTGTTTTGGCACTTAAGTAGGAATACTCTCTTCATTCTATAGGATTACATGAAAAATTTCGATCTATCTCTGCCAAATTAGAAACTTTGTCGCTCCTCTGGCATAGTAATATCGTTCTGTGATGAATTATTTCTCTATACCATTCATAGGTGGGCGGGGGTTGAAGCTGGAAATCTAAAACCGGCTTTGTTTCACAGCAGGCTTCGATGGTGCCCACCTATGATACCATTACCACTAGTCCTTATTCGAATCCCAGCCATGAGCGATAATATAAATAAATTAATACAATGGTTCTCACCTTTGCTTTCTACATTCGTAAATGGTGCGATATTGTATATGGTAAGGCCCTTTTTGATATTATTTTTCCGTTATTCTCAAACTCTTTTTCAGTGTGATGTCTCAGAAGTCAATGGGAGTCGTAAGGAGAAAGGAGCCAGAAAGTCTAATGTTGTGGTTAGTTTCAAGCTAATTTAAAATTATTGACAGCTGCTCATGTTTATATTTTGAATCCCTAGCTTGTCCTAGTAGACTGGTATATCTTGTTTCTCATTTTCGATGAGAAAAATGATACTCTTTATAGCACCCATTGAAATTAAAACCGGCCTAAACGGTTTGTTTTGCTGTGGCAAAGCAAACAACTTTGATAGCTATTTTTAGGCTTCTCTGAAGGGAAGGTCATCCAAGAAAGGATCAGCTCAATTTGGATATGTGAAGAAGGAACAACATGACAAGCAGCAAAATGAACTGGAGTGTCCTCAATGCGATGTAAGTTCTAAGCTTATTTGTTCTTCGTTTACACAATTTATTGAAGTTCAAATTCCAATTTCTATTTTGCCCATCCTATAATGCTTGTAACATAACTTACACCACTTCGAGAATTTACTGACTGAAGGTCGTAAGATCCACACCAAAATATTTTCTCGTACATGTGCATTTTTCGTATTTTATAAGCTTTTATTAAGTTCAAGTATAGTTGTCTTAGCCCTGAGGGGATCGAAACGTTCTTGACGTCGACTTTATCAAATATTCTTTATATTCAAAATAATATTAAATTATGTTATGTTAAGTACCGCTCGATATCTGTGATGAACTGGATTCATCATCTCAAGCAAAATCACCTTACCTCTCCAAATCTGGTGAGATATCTCTGAGGCCTATTACGTAGAGTACTGTATGCTGGAACACCGTCTGATGAGAACCAATGCGCTTTGTCCAGGGTTTTCATGAATTCTTCCCATTAGTGTCGGAATCTAATATGAAATTTGTTTGGATCATGGTACTTTATTGATTACGCGACTATAAAAATATTTAAATCATATGCTATAATCTGAATTTTTGCAGGCCGGATATCTTCTTCGTTGTGACTGCGGTCATGAATCCTATTCGGAGTATCACGGTTATGAGGTTAATTTACAAAACAAAAATTGTGATTAAGCATAAAAGTGGATTAAATGCCCCCAATTTTTATCAACATTTTCAGTGCGAGGATTACAACGTTACTGTGATTATCGGACAACCATTGGTCAGTAATGTTTGGCTTTTTCTGCTTTGTAATTGTTTTGTTATTCGATCTGCATCAATGTTTTGGATCCCCTTACTGAAGCAAAATTACACCATATTTTCAGATGACGGAAAAGTGTATCAAGTGTAAGGTGGGCAGTCTTTTAAAAAAATTTCATTTAATTGATTAGACATTCTTTTTATTGTATTTAACTACTATTATTATTGTGATATTGCCGTTAGTATTAAAGTAATTTTGATTGATTACAGATTTATCCGAAGACGCCTCTCGGTTATATCGCGCATCTCAATCTACATCACAAGACTACACTGCAAAAGGTTATTCTCGGAAACTCGAATTTAAGCGGTATATCTCATTACAGAACGGTATTTACGTGAAGTGTGTCTGTGGCCTTAAAATGTTCGAAGGGAAAGATCATTCAAAACACGAGGAGAACGTGTGTTTATTTACTTATTTTTTGTAAGGTCACGATCTGTATCATGTGCTCATGAACTTTATATCTAGATCGGTTTTATTGTAAGCACATTTTACCCTTTTTGAATATATTCTGCATAAATGTTGTGATTTTGGTTGTTTCGGGCTAGAAACTAGTATGGCCTTCCAATAAAGTTCATTCCGAGCTCTTTTTTTCCAGTGCGATGGACGCGGTTACACCCTGCATCGCATCGTTGAAGAATGAGTTGCTGTATAAGAAGTGTTGTTGAAGGCTAATGGGATTTGTTTTTATTGTTGTTCGTTAGAATTGAATTGTTACTTTGTGTTACCTTATTTTGTTGATGTTCGTCACGTTATGATATTCCATAAAATATTGGTCTTGGAAGATTGAAAATCGTTGGTGAGAATCTGGTTTCGTTCCGGATGATTTATCTACATGCAACTATCTTTAAATATTTCTTAAAACGATCTTTAATTCATAGATGGCGTCAGCAGAGACGCCTCTTTCGATTGTTGTTGAATGGATGAACAAGGTTTGTATCCCCGATGATCCCATTTTTCTTCAAACGTTCTTTTAAAAAATGAAATTTAAACAAAACGCAGGGACTGTACCGTAGTAAAATGTACACAGTTTATTTTTTTAAATCTAAAAATTGTTTGAAAATATAATTTCGACATTACATATCAATTTAATGGATCTTATGTCAGGCGTTCGACTTCTCCGATAATGATAATTCATTGAACGATATTTTTCTGAGCTTATTGGATGTGCTTTCTGCCATTCTCAAGGATTCCGGCACTAGTGTTAGATCGAGTTTACTCAATATTTTTAATATTAAAAATGCTTCTATTTTGTATTCTCTTAGGCCATTCAACGAGCATTAGCTTCTCTCGATAGCAAACGATCGATATGTCTTCGTCTCGAGGAGGATAAGTAAGCTCTCACTTACTTTGCTTAAGTTATTCACTATTGCTCATTCTGCAGAGATGATTCAATTCGATCTCTGATGTATGGGCTCCTCGAATGCATACATCTTACAATTCTCTATTTGACGGGACATCGAGAATCTGCAGATATTTCTCTTGAAATAATCAAGGAATGGAGAAAAAAGGTATGCTTCACTCTATCCTAAGAGTAACTATCTGAGTGAGTGAACATATTTGTGAAGAGCCTTGGCAAAGTGAAAGAAATCGAAATCGCCCAAAATTTGCATACATATAGTACTCGACGAAGCCTGCTCACCCACCACTTATTTAGTGTTCTAAATCATTCCCAACGAAGTGCGCCAAACATTAGAGGTGCTACCGTAATCCCACGATTTTTATTATTTCGTCATCGATTGGAACGGCACATATTCTAAAACATCCGACGCTGCCTGCCCATTATACCACGCAAGTTTCATTTCGATCTGATTCAAATCCATCGAGAAAAATCGAAAAGTCGAAAAAAATTTAAAATTTAAATTTTATTTTGTTCAGATGGGTGGGAATGAGCCATTTTTCTTTCAGCGTTGCATAGAGCACCCATGACACATTCTAAAATAAAAAAATATGGAAAAAATAAAAAGGTCGGTTTTTGAGATATTTACGAAAAAAGACTAAATCTTAGAATAAAGCCAGTTTATGATCAGCTCGATAGCCTACCGTAACCCATCCTGGATGCAGTACTCGATAAACCGAATCGATTATTATTACCAGAATTTCGATATTCCTTTGCGCGCGCGGGAGCGCAGGTCTTTAAAAGCTACCGTAATTCCACATTGATTACGGTAGCTTTTAAAGACCTGCGCTCCCGCGCGCGCAAAGGAATATCGAAATTCTGATGATGATAATCGATTACCCCCCATCGAGTACTGCAACTAGGATTGGGTACGGTAGGCTATCGAGCTTATCACAAACTGGCTGTATTCTAAGATTTAGTCTTTTTTCGTCAATATTCGTCAATATTTTTCGACATTTTTATTTATTCCATATGTTTATTTTAGAATGTATCATGGATGCTCTATGCAACGCTGAAATAAAAATGGCTCATTCCCACCCACCTGAATGAACTAAAATTTAAAATTTAAATTTTTTTAGACTTTTCGATTTTTCTCGATGAGTTTGAATCAGATCGAAATGAAACTTGTGTGGTATAATGGGCAGGCAGCGTCGGATGTTTTACTATATGTGCCGTTCTAATCGATGACGAAATAATACAAATCGTGGGATTACGGTAGCACCTCTAATGTTTGGCGCACTTCGTTGGGAACGTTTTAGAACACTAAATAAGTGGTGGTTGAGCAGGCTTCGTGGAGTACTACATGTATGCAAATTTTGGGCAATTTCGATTTTTCGCACTTTGCCAAGCATATGTTCACTGAGCCAAACAGTCTCTCCTAAACATACATACAAATTAGTTTAAACACGCTTGGCACATTGCGAGATTTGTTCAATCCTTTGTATTTGATTCACTTTGCAGGCATTTGAAATCAAGGCTCAATCGGTTGATTCACTTATCTCGCTATTTCTGAACTTACTTAACGCGATGTCTCTCATTCTCAAGTCGGCTCAGCACAATGCAACATTGATTTCATTTATTTATTTTTTTAAATGAATCAATCACGGAAAAAGCATGAATCAATTGTTGTCATCCGACCTATTGCCAAAAATTCACCTGATTATGTTTAGGTGGATTAATTTGAGAGACTTCAGCAAACTTCGCTTTCGGTTTCTATAATAAATAAGTTTTAAACAAGGAGTGATGTCGTCCTTACTTCTTGAATGCTAGACTTTGAATGAGCTACTTCGATTAGATCTTCAGTTGAGGTCAATGGAAGTTGAGCAGCGGAGTTATGGCTCTGAGAGGGAAAATTTTTAAATGTTAAAAAATAAAATGTAATTAATATAAATTCGAAAATTCACCGTTTCCTGCTCATTTGAGTTTGACACAGTTCTCTTTTCAGTCAAGTGGAGAAGGGCCAAATGGACACACTCAATGATTCCGAACATCAAATTTCGGATGGAGAGCTCACTGCAAAAAATCGTTGTAAATCCAATGTTGCTAAAATGATGTGACACTAAAGAACTTTCTTTATGTATAGCGACGATGTATAGCGACGATCCTCGAATTGCGAAAATACAGGATGCTTAGACGTACCTCGCCTAGGATTACTAACACTACTGAACCGTCGTATCGCTTGATTTCATTCACCGTGGTATTTTCCATTTTGCTTTATTTTAGATAGAACCAAAGGAAGAACAAATCGAATCAAAAGAGACACTGAATGCGTTAAAGGAAAAAGATCAAAATGATGAAGAAATGGTCAGTTCCATTTGTTAGTCACGATAATTTGCATTTCCTTTTCGAGATATAAACCTCATAATAATCCATGAATTTCCGATGAACTCGAAAGACATAATCGATAACTGTGATCTTCTTGCACAATAGAAATCAGCAAAAACTACCATGATTAATTTAAAATATATCCACTCTCAGGGAAATGTGAACTCTGAAGGAGATCCGGAATTGCGTAGTAATTTCATTGGCAAGGTGATTAGTTTAAAATGTACGATTTTTTGCTTCCCGCTTGGAATATTTTTATTATTCGCAATGAATGGTATTTTGTTTAGGATTTCCACGGAGTTGACATGAATGTCGATTATGGAGAGATGCTGAGTGGCGAAATGGTATTTTTGTTTTTTCGAATTTCTATTTTACACATATCAGGCATCTTCTCTAATCAAAAAAATCCGGCCCTTTTTCAGGACTCTTCCGATATTTCACAAGAAGAGAAGGGGAGAAGAAATTGCATAAAGGCTGTGAATGATTACATCGATGTTTCAATGGTTTCGATCGATTTTGAATTCTTCAAGAAACTGAGATCAGAGTTCGATGATGAAACAGACCAGGTTTGTTTTTTTACATACTCCAATTTCGTCAATGAATATGTGTGCGCAAATAGACCAGTGCAAATAGACGAAAATTAAAATTTGGCACTACGCTTGGAACATTTCAGACAGAATCAAGAAATAAGGCAAAGCCAACGGGGAAGAAAAGTGATAGGGCGATTGAGTGTCCCGATTGCGATGTAAGTTTTCCTTTTAAAATATTTCAATTTTTGGAAATATCACATCCATATATGAAAATCGCAAAAATGTCCATTTAATTGATTCTGTAATATTCCGATTTTTATAGTTTCGCACTCATTCGGCTGGAAGCTGGGTTAACCATCTCACATACAGACACTCAACAACTCCCGTTCAGGTGAGTCCATCTAGTATAATCTTGTTCGAACTATGGCGGATGAAAACTATTTCATCAGACAGCCTTTGGTATATCAAAGACTGCATGACAAAACAATTCAATTTTCATATGATTTTGTTAGATTTGGAATTTACTAGATTGCTGTCCACCGTCCAGATATCCAATACCTCCTTTTGCAAAAATAGGGGGGAGAAAGAAGGGGTAGGGGGGGAAGACGAATAAGTTCCAAATTTTGTTTCATGTATTTGGGGAGAATAGTTTAATTTATCACGGGTATCGCGAGTCAATGGAGGTGGCCGGGAACAATTTGCAAAAAGTTTACCTAGTTTTCTTCATACTATGATGGGAGAATCTCCTAGAGGAGAGATAGTGAAATTTCTAGGTCGTTGGTCCCAGAGCCGGCATTTAGGAATTTCCCGGTTTTGAACCTGGTTATACTGTATTTTAGCTCAAAAACCAGTTACAAAGGTGGTATTGAGCTCAAAATGCGCGGAAAAATATGACGAACAACTTTCATGCCAAGGACGAAGCCGTAGAGTCTGAAATTAAAAAGTGGTATTCGAAAAACCAATTTTCAGACCGCATAAAAATTAATAGTGATTTGCGGAGGAAACTTTCTCGGGATTTTATT
The DNA here is from genome assembly GCA_036245805.1 of Pristionchus mayeri. NCBI lineage: Eukaryota > Metazoa > Nematoda > Chromadorea > Rhabditida > Neodiplogasteridae > Pristionchus > Pristionchus mayeri. Next base: position 35,243,953 of record BTRK01000003.1, read on the forward strand.
GCACGAAATGGAAGCACATTCTCGGCCATCAATAACAAAAAAATAAAAATTGCATTTTTTAGGGGACTCTTTTTACAATCTCAGTCCAAAGTTCGCATAGTGTGGTCGCATGAGACAAAAACCGCTGAAATTTTAAGAAGTATTATTGGAACTCCATCATTCTGATCGGAAAGGGTCATCTCCAGACCCAATATGTTAAATAAAAGTGGAAAAACAGAGTTGTGACGGATTCGAAAAAATCGATTTTCTCAACCTCGATTTTGGTCAAATTTTAATGCATTAATTTCTGTATTCCCGAATCATGAGCTATCAACTGTATTTCGAATATGGAGTACATAGCGAGTTGGGTAAGATTTGACGAATATGAGGCGCCTACTAATTCGAGCCTCTATTTGCAATCAAATGAATCTGCTATCTCTGGAGGGTCGAATTCAATGTTTATTCTATTGGGTTGTCCCATAATTCGTGTCGTTTTTCTTCCACATTTAATTTCTCGTAAAAAATCAAACGCCTTCATTACATCATGATGTATTTAATAGAAGACTCATGTTACGTAATTTATCGCACACTAATCTCCAGCTTACATTGCCTAATGATGATTCAATAAGTGAAAATATGGAATTTCCAACCTTTTTTTCAAAAATTTATAGTTATTTTACGAGTTACGTTTAAAATCCCTAGCACTAAGGGTGGAAGGGTAATGCATGACACTTCACATTAATGCTTCTAAATCATAGTTTTCTGAAACTATTGCTGAAATATTTCACAATATGTCAACGGAGGGGAGTTTCAAAAGGGTCGATTTCATGATTTTAGTATTTCCAATGCTCCAACTTAGCTTATTTGGCTATGATAATTCAAATACAATTATTTGTAAACGATTCCATACTGTTCCGGAAAGAAAATCCGCTGAATTTTTAAAACCACGTTGAAAATTGTGGGTTTTGTAGTGACCCCGCAAAGCATTTTGGGAGACAGGTATTGTGCCAAATAATCTTATTTGCCCCTAGAGAGTAACTATTCACTGCACACTTATTTTTATCTGTGAATTAGAGTGGATTTTTTTCTCCATTCTCCATTCTCCATTCTCCATTCTCCATTCTCCATTCTCCATTCTAGCGCTCGTGATGGGCGGTCGTCCCTGACCCCGCTCTTTTCCGACCTAGTTTGGGGAATCCTCTCCCGTCAGCTTGGGCAACCCGGAGAGTATCGCCTACTTGGTACACTTCAAGAGGAGGAGCACGGACGGATTCCCATCGTCTCGAGTGATCTACCGTCAAGAAAGCCTCGCTGTCTGCGTTGTGAGTTCCTAACCGGCGCAAGTCAGGTGTTCGGCGGCAGGATGATCTACTTCGATGCTCAACGGAGATCCGTCACGATCGTCCCTACAGTTGACCAGAGAAGCCAAAGAAGATCCCATCCCTTGACCTAACGACGCTCTGAGACCGAAGATCCCCATTCCCTCCACACTGAAGTCACCCTCCTGCAGGACCATTGTGCCTGACGTCAGGATAAATATGAAATATGATTTTCAATTTTAAGATCATCGAAAAATTAGCAAAAATTTCGCAATCGTCTAATTCCCCCTCCACGACAATGTCTTTACTCGCTGATGCACCTAAAAAGTAGAGTGCTGGCTACTGTATCTAATGCATCATACAACAACTCAAATACTTTCCTTGTTCCAGCGAAATATTATTTTAAAAAATGGCGACACGAATTATGGGACAACCCAATACTTCCACGAAGTTTGTGTGCAAATTGACCTTATTTTAACTTCTAAATTCTAGTTAGTAGCTGAGAACTTACAATATGGCAATTTAATAAGCCAATTCCCAATCCTTAAGAAATCGAAAAATTTCATGGATTGATAATTTCGAAATTTTCATACTATTGAATATTATGAATAATCCAGTAAATTCTAGCTTCTCGGATACAAACTAAATTTTTGAAGGACAAATATGATCAATTTTCTCACAAACTTCGTGGAAGTAGAATAAACATTAAATTCGACCCTCCAGAGATAGCAGATTCAGTTGATTGCAAATAGAGGCTCGAATTAGTAGGCGCCTCATATTCGTCAAATCTTACCCAACTCGCTATGTACTCCATATTCGAAATACAGTTGATAGCTCATGATTCGGGAATACAGAAATTAATGCATTAAAATTTGACCAAAATCGAGGTTGAGAAAATCAATTTTTTCGAATCCGTCACAACTGTTTTTCCACTTTTATTTAACATATTGGGTCTGGAAATTACCCTTTCTGATAAGAATGATAGAGTTTCATTAATACTTCTTAAAATTTCATCGGTTTTTGTCTCATGCTACCACACTATGCGCACTTCGGACTGAGATTGTAAAAAAAGTCCCCTAAAAAATGCCATTTTTATTTTTTTTTGTTATTGATGGGCGAAGTTGTGCTTCCATTTCGTGCAATAAAATCCCGAGAAAGTTTCCTCCGCAAATCACTATTAATTTTTATGCGGTCTGAAAATTGGTTTTTCGAAAACCACTTTTTAATTTCAGACTCTACGGCTTCGTCCTTGGCATGAAAGTTGTTCGTAATATTTTCCCGCGCATTTTGAGCTCAATACCACCTTTGTAACTGGTTTTTGAGCTAAAATACAGTATAACCAGGCTCAAAACCGGGAAATTCCTATATGCCGGCTCTGGGACAAACGACCTAAAAATTTCAATATCTCTCCTCTAGGAGATTCTCCCATCACATTATGAAGAAAACTAGGTAAACTTTTTGCAAATTGTTCCCGAGGAGGTCAGTTGTCCTCTACTGACTCGTGATACACGTGTTATGTTTCCGTGGATTCTCTAATCGATAATGACTTCAGGCTGGCTACTCTCTTCGTTGTGATTGTGGACACGTAACTCACTCGTTCGATCATAGTTACAAGGTCACATTTTGATTTTATAAAATACGTAATAGTGGCCATTACTTTCTAATGTGATTTACAATGAGGTGAGCTTGACGTTCATGCCTAAATGGTGGATTAAAATGAATAAATATATATTATTTAATGTTTACAGTGCAAAATCTCGAACTTCACTATGATTCGTGATGATGAGAACGTGAATCGAAGACTATCTTACGATATGGCTACCAAGGTCGCTCAAGGATTTCCATCTGGAAAGGTTGAATACTCTAATATGAAACAGGTAGTGAAAATACTGTTTGTGACTTCTTACCAAATATACACCGTTGCATAAAGCTAGTATTCCGAACGTACAGTTTTTTGAAACATACCTTTATAGGACACCTCCGATATTGCACAAGTTGAGAAGGGGAGAAGAAATAACGCTAAAGTTATGAAAGATTATTTGTATTCTTTGGATTGGGAAATCGAACCATCACTCAAGAACCCGAAATCTGAATTCGTCAATGAAACAGACCAGGTTTGCATTTTCACATGCGCTGAATTGATTTGATTATTTGAAACAATGCTTTAAGATTCATATGCTAAGTATGCGAAAAAATATTCATTTCTATGTTGTTCTCAAACTTTTTAAGTTTTTGATGTATCATTTTTCAATAAATTTTTGGTGTTTCCAAAATAATTTAACTGAGTCAGCGTATTACTTTAAGCCGAAAATATTACATGGAAGCGTAATTTGTTCGATTTGTTTTAAATCTAAGTCTAATCTTTAGGAAAGTTATATGCCTAGCGAAGACGACGAATCTCTCTTTGTCGAAGTAGTCAAGGTATTTATTCTCATTTTTAATACATATCCAATTATAATCCCTCGTATTCTTATTCAAATAAAAAATTTCTGTTCCTACCCCATCCCTTTTAATGACTCCGAAGTAACCTCTCCACTAGCTCCTCTACTATTGTTGAAATTCGAAAAAAAAAGAATTTCTGATTTTCATAGATATGATGTTAATCTGTTAATCTTACTATAAATAATTCCAGAAGAAATCGGCAAGAAAGGGAAGAGAGTTTGCGAAGAAAAGTGCTAGAGAAATGAAGTGTCCCGAGTGCGATGTGAGTTATAACATATACTAATATATATTTATTATTTGTGGCGGGCATTCAAAAAAATGGATAATTGGAAACAGCATAGTGAAAACAGAAAATCGCAATCCGAGCATATGGAAGGACAAATACAGCGCTTTATATATAAGTATAGATATTCGGATTATATATTCGGATATTTGCTCGCCCTCTTGAAAAATTTCTAAAATAGTGGAAAGATTATTTTTTCTTGAAATTATATTTTCCAAAATTTTACATTGCAGTTCCGCACGCACACGTGTTCCACTTGGGCTCTTCATTTCAAAAATCATTCTACCACTCCAATGAAGGTAAACGAAGTTAGATCAGGCCTCTCACGAGAGATTTAGGACAAATCGGCCACATCGTGGTACAATCAGGAATATCGAATTTTAGAATTTGGCATAATTAGGGGTAATTTACGATTCTGAATCCGAATTCGGGGCGAGCGGTGACCCATCTCGACCACCGGCTGCAACAGCATGCTGCAAACTTTTCAGACTCTCACTTTGAGGGTTCCGAAAAGAGGTTCAAAATACTTCGAGCTGAAATTTGGCCTGTAGGCATCAATTATGAACTTCTATGCTTCCTTTGCACAATTTTGTGGTAGGTAAAATCATCACTGCTGGGCAGTTTTTGCTCCATAACTTTTTCAGTTCGAGTCCGCAACAAACCAAACTGTTTTAGAGAATTAAATTATGCATCTACCATATTTTTTCCGAATTTTTAGCCTGTATTAAAGCATGTTTTATAAGCCAAAAACTGTGAAAAATGCGCATTTTGCGCGTGTGCGCACTGCATGCAAAGTAGTAAGTGAATATGTTTCGAATGCGCCCATCGGGGTTTCGACTTCCCGTCGATGCAATATACTTTTGCCAACTTTTTGATTCATTTTGTATCATGTTTGCTTATTTTGAAGTGCTTGTGCGTTATTTTCGGCTCACTAACTCTTCGCTGGACAGGGGTTTCTATACCGGTGAATGAAACAGGGGTTTCTATACCTGAGACCTAGTAATATTCAGTAAAGTTTTAGGAGCCGTGAATTGAAAATTGCCTAAAAGCCGGCTCTCACCATTTTAAAAGTTCGAAAATTCATATCTCCCTTCAAAGTTGAGTAAATGAGTCGCTAAAAAAACTAAAATGATCCACTCGTCGAGTAGAATAACTTTGCTGTTAAAGAGAAATCCAAAGGAAGTTAATGGCGAAAATTCAAAAAGTTTGGATTTTGTGATGAGAAAAATCGAAAAAAATTCAGTTCCTGAAAAAAATATCATTACTACCTAAGAGATTATTTAAGATTCGAATTCTGCGACCTTTTTTTACCCCGGGGAAAATTACTTCCAAAAAAATCGCGATCGTAATATCGCGCTTTTTTCGCCGAGAACATGTCCGATCACGTGTTTTTACTCAAGATCGAAAATTTCACTTTCTAATTTTTGTGTCGAAATCACTCAGAAATATCTTTTCTTTCAATTGTCGATGCTTGTCAACCTTTATATGCCAATTCCCGTCGAAACAACCTGAGATTTCCATATTTTCAAAAATCATGTTTTTCACCAAATTTCTCAAATTTTATGTAGCAAAACATGATTTTTGAGAATATTGAAATCTCCTGTATTTTTGACGGGAATTGGCATATAAAGGTTGGTAAGCATCGACAATTGAAAGAAAAGATATCACGTCTCTCACGAGAGAATCGAGCTGAAACAGGGAATGGAGGGGAAATTGTAAAATGAGTGCTAACCGTATGTAGGTATCCTGAGGGATGTCCGACACTCCCCCCAAAGTCTCATTGTGCAGATGTTATTTTGGACTTCATGACACCGGGTCGGATCTATGCACCTCTCACTTTGAGAGCGGTTATCTCGGTTTCAGTGGCAGATAGACCAAAATTGATCTCAGAGTGACCCCAGCTCATTTTTCGAGCTCTATCGATCTGTTTAGCTCGTTTCTTCTGAATCTAAATTTTAACCACGCTACACTCAAGGGCAATTTTCTTTGAAACGAATGGAAAGGGGCAGCTAAAATTTTAAGAGTGCATGCATCTGAACGAGAGCCGTCGAATGAGGTGCTGGCGCCGAAAATACGAACACTTGGGTGAAACTTTCGCCTTGTAAACTTTCCCGGAACGTTTGAACTTTCTTTTCAACAGTCAATTATCACTTTCACCGCTCTCGTCTGAGCGCGCGACCAAGAATGATCGTTATTCCTTCTAATTGTCTGTTGAAAAGAAAATTCAAACGTTCCGGGAATGTTTACAAGGCGAAAGTTTCACCCAAGTGTTCGTATTTTCGGGGCCAGCACCTCATTCGTTCAGATGCATGCACTCTTAAAATTTTAGCTACCCCTTTCCATTCGTTTTCGAGAAAATTGCCCTTGAATGTAGCGTGGTTAAAATTTGCATTCAGAAGAAATGAGTTAAACAGATCGATAGAGCTCGCTCGAAAAATGAGCCGGGGTCACTCAGAGGTCAAATTTGGTCTATCTGCCACTGTAACCGAGATAACCGCTCGCAAAGTGGGAAGTGACTCGATCCGACCCTGGTGTCATGAAGTCCTAAATGAAATCTACACAATGAGACTTTGGGGGAGTGTCAGACATCCCTCAGGATACCTATATACGGTTAGCACTCATTTTACAATTTCCCCTCCATTCCCAAGAATGGCGATTCTAGCTCGATTCTCTCGTGAGAGGCGTGATATATCTGAGTGATTTCGACACAAAAATTAGAATGTGAAATTTTCAATCTTGAGTAAAAACACGAGATCGGGGACATGCTCTCGGCGAAAAAAAGCTCGATATTACGATCGCGATTTTTCTTTAAGTAATTTTCCCCGGGGTAAAAAAGGTCGTAGAATTCGAATCTTAAACAATCTCTTAGGTAGTAATGATATTTTTTTTCGGGAACTGAATTTTTCTCGATTTTTCTCATCACAAAATCCAAACTTTTTGAATTTTCGCCATTAACCTGTGTTCCTTTCAAATTCTCTTTAACAACAAAGTTATTCTACTCGACGAGTGGATCATTTTAGTGTTTTTAGCGACTCATTTACTCAACTTTGAAGGGAGATATGAATTTTCATACTTTTAAAATGGTGAGAACCGGCTTTTAGGCAATTTTCAATTCACGGCTCCAAAAACTTTACTGAATATTACTCGTCCTCAGGTACATCAACCACCAAACTGGGGTTCCGATTGAAGCAATTTGAACAGTTTGTTAAAGGGGGGTCTCAATTTCATGCAATCTCTCAGAAGACCTGTGTTATGTAAATTCATCTTTAATATGTAAAACTAGAATTTATGGAAGGTGATATTTATTTCTCTTTCATAATGACATTGAGGCATGTTCCTGCAGCATATTGCGTTGTCGTAAACTACCTGATATGTTTACAAAAGCAGCAAAAGTGTTTTAACGCATTTTGGGATCGAACTTGCTAAAAGATTCCAAACCGGCTCTCAAGATAATCCCGTAGCCGACTGCGCTATGAAGACCTTGGATGCCGGATTCGAGATAGGATTGTAGTTTTGTCCCTTCAGTGCGCACATCACGTGTTGCGTTTCCCCCGAAATTTCAAATGCTGATTTCTCAAAAATAATCGATTCGCACCAAAATCGTTTTATTGCCTTTTTACAGTGCGACAAATATCCATGCAAAGCGTCTTAATGCACTTTTGAGGTTTAGACCTAGATGCAGCCGTGATTTCAGTGAAGGAATTCCAATAGGATTATGTGATTTATTTCATCGTGTAGAGAATGAAAAAAATACCCTGGAACCGAATTTTCGTGTTCCTAGCACGCATATCATACGAGAACGACGTGAAAAACAACAAAAATGGTGGTTCGAGCGAGACCCATATCGCACCAAACATGGTCAAAGACGTAACAAGGAGTTGACCATCGTCATCAACATGCAAACTACCATGGGAACCAAGTTTTCGAAAAATCACATTCAGTGTAACGTCTCTAATTTTACGGTGATTCAAGAAGAAGAGAAAGTTATTCGAAGACTGGTTGATTGCATGGTTGATAACGTGCTTGGTGAATCGAATAATGAGGTTAGTGGAAAGTTCTGCATACTTTTATTCAAAATTATTTTCATTAAAGAAAACCACTAAAACACTTAAGATAACTTTATTTAAGCTTATTTATCAGGTTGATGCAAAAGTTTCTTTACAAAATTTCTTTTTGCGTTTTCGGGTTACCTCTTACTTCTATCTTGAACTATGCTCATATGTGTCTTTCTATTTTATTAGAGGGTATGTACTCTTACTATCGCACACTAGTTCATATCTGATCAATCAAGTGTACATACACTATAAGCTGCCAAAATAACAAAATTGAAATTTTCGAGGGATTCTTTGGAGAATCAGTATACTTTTCGCAGTAGTGATAACACAACAATAACACAATCTGTGTAAAGCGTGACGACTAGGCATCTTAGTGTGAGGAGAGCGCCAGATCATTCATGAAATCGCTGGTCCAGAGATGCACAAATTTCGGATTCTCGAGTTCGTGAAACTTGAAGGTTTGGTTTATTCGCGCTCAACATTTCTGATGTTTGACAAAATTGTCTCAAATGGTCTGAAATCAGAAGGACCTCTCACACTGAAGCTATCATAGAAAGATGATGAAGATTTATTGTTCCTCTCAAGAGCTGCATTTCCGAATATACAAATTTCGAATTTTTGATGATGAAAACGAGATATTTCGCATCACAAATTTTATGTGAGGTTCCGAAACTATGATTTCAAGTGACCATATAACGTAACAACCTTTACTGATTAACTTCTCAAAAGAGCGGAAATGGAACTTTATTGGTTTTTGTTTTCAGCTTAATTTTGAAGAGGACCAAAAAAACCGAAAATATGCATATTTTTGGTTATCAATGTTTTTCTACCGAACGACGTTCGATCGATTCGATAGAAACCAATATTGTAGTGGCCTAATACTACCTCAAATAATCCCAGAGTGGTCTTTCACAGAAGTGAACCATTCGCTACAAAAATTTAAAAATGCCTTGTAAAGAAACTTTTGCATCAACCTAATACTTGATATTCGAAAATTTATTTTCAACCGTTGTTGCTGGCTCATCCGAAAGATCGCATTGCATCTGTCATCTAACTCTTTTTAGTGTGATGCCTCAAAACTCACTGGGAGTTGCCAGAAGAAAAGGTACAGAAAGTCGGATGTAGAGGTATGTTTGATTACTAAGATTAATTTGGAATTCTTATGAGCATTTCAACGAGCAAGTCCAGTCCTTTTTTCACTAATCAAGAACATATTATTCAGAATCCTGGGAAGAATGAACTGGATTGCCCCCAGTGTGATGACGTCAGTTTCACGTTTTTAAATATTTTTTTTGTCGTTAACTTGGAATAAATTAGTACACATTTTTATTATAGTATTCCGCTCGAAATGCGAATACGTGGATCAGCCATCTCAGATTCGTACACAACACATATCCTCGTCTGGTAAGAATCAGTCTGTCATACATGTTTGCATTTATAAATATAATTAGAGTTTAAAATACAATAAGATATTATATTAGAATTGCCACACAAATTTTCAAAATTCAGATCGGATGCTCTCTTCTATGTGATTGTGGACACAAAGGTCGTGCTCCCAGGCACAAGGTTAAAAATCTTGGTTCGCTTCAGAAAATAGTACAAATAAAGCTGTGGAACAAATGTATTCATCAATCCATCTCGTCCGCATTGTTGTTCGATCTCTGAAATCCGGTTTTGATAAACTATTTTTACATAATCAATGCCATTTAGCTGCGCCAAATAAATACTTTTCAGTGTGATATCATGAGTTTCACGGTGGTGTATGATGTGAAGAGGGCTGGAATATTGGATGAGGAGAATGAGGATGAAGTAAGTCCATGAACATTTTATACTTCGTTTTATATTTTTGAAAAAATGGTTTCAGTTTGTGTGTTGAGGATAAGATTTACAAAATGGCTTTTCTGTAATTCGGGATCTTCGTATCATTATTTTGTTAGGGATCAGATGTGCCTATGGAGTCTGATTCTGACGAAGATGACGAGGAAGAGAATGAGTCGCACGGTTTGAAGACCAAATGCAACGCGGATCACTGTTACCTGCCCACTCATAAGGATCTCAGCTGGGTGAGAACCATTCACTGATTTCTATGACCGTTCGAAAGTATGTTCACTGCGATCGAAGTATTTCTATTTTTGTTGTTCTGTATATTTACTCGTTCCGCGAGTATGATTGTGCGTTAAGAAGTTTATGATACCACTTTGTTGCGCATTCTTCTCCCGCAGTAATAGAAACTGCATTTGTCCAGGTGCAATGTGACGGGTGCGAGAAATGGTCGCATACGTTCTGTGAATTTGGGAAGAATCAACGATACGAGGAAGATTCATATTTCTGTGGATGCGGACCAGCCCCTTCGAAGATAAAGAAGGAGTGATTGTACTAACTACTACGATCTCAACTCTTTCGAGTTTTTATTTCTGTTGTTTTCATAATGGGATCTGATCATCATTTCGTAATCCCAAATTTGCTCGCCCTGTTATATCTTCGATCGTATTTTAACTGATTATATATATTGAATGCAGTGTATATGCTTGTTTCTCGTTTTTATTCTCCTTCCAATCATTTTTATTCTCGTTACAATCATAGCGACACATCTCATTTAATGTCTCCCTGGAATTTCATCCATTAAACATTTTACCAATAGGTCTGCCTGTACCATTCTCCGTTTTTGATTTTTTTATTGTACGCGTAGTAATTTACATTTTATATATTCCACATGTTCACTCTGCTCCCTCCCCCTTTTTCTTAATTGACAATCTCCCCTCCCTCTAAATGGAAACGCTAAACCGATTTGCTGATCTAGGCTTTTATTTCCAATCCCATCCCTCCACTCAATCATTCTCACATAAACGTGCATTGTGATTGTTAACTAACTGATTGTGAACATTTTTCCTTTGTTGATCTGTAAATTATGTCCTTTTTGTCTCCTCGCTCCTTTGCTTCCTTCGCATGGCATCGTAGCTCACCCCCTATACCACAACCAGTGTATCCCCTTTTTTTCTTTCCATTCACCCTTTCTGTTCAAAAACACAGCGCAACGGTCGCGAATTACAATCACTGGATTATAATTGATCCCAGATTTCCGTCCTTTGGAACTTACTTGTTTAACGATTTCGCCCGTTCTTATGCTATTTGTTGTTGTTCGTTGTAATTTTGTTTTTTTTTGTGATTTCGGTAAGATGCATAACGATAAAGTTTTCTTCTCGTAGGATTGAAAAATATTATGTAATCTGGTCTCTTTCCGGACGAGTTATCTCTGCAAACCATATTCGACTTTGTGTCTATTTATTACGTCCTTTTATTCTATGTGAATTGATAATTCATCTATTTTTCAGGGATGACGCATTCATTTACGTCGTTATCGACCATCGAAGAATGGAATAGAAAGGTATATGTTATTTTTTATTACAAAAAGTTGAAAATCTAACTGTATTATTAAATATCAATTTAAAATTGTCCAGATAATTTCAAAAAAATCTTTTCAGGCGTTCGACTTCTCAGAAAATTACGATTCATTGAATGATGTATTTCTGAACTTATTCGATGTCTTTTCTGCAGTTCTCAAGGATTCAGATGCTAGTGTTAGTTCGAGTTTCACTCAATATTATTTAATCATAAAAATGTGACTAGGCACTGGGTCGGATAATCACCAAAAATTGCATCCTTCTGGAGTAATTTCGCAAAATATTTCTTTATAATGTGAAAAAAAGTGAAAATCTACATCAGGAGCTCTTTTTGGTTATCATCGGACGGTGATTATTCGACATAGTGCCTGATACTTTAAACTGTCCTCGCAGATCGTTCAACGAGCATTAGTTTCTCTCGACAGCAAACGATCGATCTGGTTTCGTCTGGATGAGATCAAGTACGCGCTTGGTCATGTGGCTTATGATTTCTCATTTTTGTAGAGATGATTCAATCCGATCTCTGATGTATGGACTCCTCGAATGCATCCATCTTACAATTCTGTATTTGACGGAACACGGAAAATCACCAGCTATGTCTCTTGAAATTATCAAACAATGGAGGAGAAAGGCACGTTTTCATCATTCCTAAGTGCATCAATATTTGTTTAAAAACAATAACTTTTGTTTAGAATAGAATGATTTTTTTTAAAGTTTTTATATTTACTTTTTTAAAATTTTTCAGGCATTTGCATTCAAGGGAAAATCAGATGACTCCCTTATTTCGCAAGTTCTGAATGTTCTCAACATAATGTCACTCATTCTCAAGTCGGCTCAGCACAATGTAAGTTGAATTTCATTTTTTTAATACTAAGAGTCATTAAAATGCTTTCAGAAGATTCAAGGAGCTCTCGAGATTGTTCAGAGCGAGATTTCTATCTGGCGCACATTCGACAACTCTGAGTCAGTTTTTTGTATTATACATTTCTTGCCTGCCTGATAGATATTCGCAGCTCTTTTGTGCCCTTTTTATTCAAATAAAAATTTTCATATAAATTATATAAAAATATATAATTTATTTCTCATTTGCAGTGAGCTCTCCATTAGATATTTGATGTTCGGAATCATTGAGTGTGTTCATTTGACCCTCCTCCACTTGATTGAAATGAGGAAGAGAAATTCAAGGGAATCAGCACCGGAGCCCGAAGATGTGAAATTTCATCTCTTGTTTTTATTAAACATATATTTTAGATTGTCAATTTCACTACTCCATTCAATAATCGCCCTGGTGATGTCGAGGTGTATTTATTTTTAATTTGCCTTTTTATGATTATCACTTCAGATTTCTGGTGAGGGTTTCATGGGAGATGAGAGCAATGATCTAGAGGCTGCGATTTGTGACTTGGTCTGTTTTCCAGCCTTCAGTGCCTTCCTATATTTATCCAATTTTGTTTCCATTTAATTCCAGATGGAGCTAAAGGAAGAGCCAGTCGACTTTCCTCTATCCACTCTTGGCGACATTAAGGTTAGTCTAAACAGGACAATAGTATTGTAACCAGTGATTGCTCTGACCGTGGTATTTTATCTCAGTGGGAACCAAAAGAAGAGCAGGTCGAATTCGAAGAAACACTGGAAACATTCAAGGAAGAAGAGTACAATTATGAAGAAATGGTCAGTTCCTATTTTTAGTCTCGATAATTATTTGCATTTCCTTTTCGTGCTAATAAGCTCACATGTATACAATTTCAGATGGATCCCAAACACGAACCATTCGATAGCTTTGAACTTCCACCTAATGAAACTACGGTATTGAATCACATAGACCAATTTTTTTGTATTCTGACTCTTCAGGGAAATGTTAAATCTACGGAAAGAGTGGAATTGCGTAATCATATCATTGAAACGGTGATTAGTTTATGTGCATCAATTTGTGCTTATAACTAGGAAAATGTGAATTATTCGTAATTAATGGTAATTTCTTGTTCAGGATTTCGACGGAGCTTACATGTATGACAACGATGGGGAGATGCTGAATGATGAAATGGTACTCATGTTTTCATTTTCATAGATTTTCTATTGTGCTCATATTATTTATCTTCTCTTGTCTTCAAAAATTTGAGCACGCCTATCGACATCCGTGAAAATTGTAAATAGTGTTGCTACAGAAAGTGATATATCTAGACTGTCAAAACGTCCCCGAATGTGCTCTATTTTTATGCAAACGTTCACATTCCGACTAACAGGACTCTTCCGATGCTGCACAACTTGGGAAGAGGAGAAGAAATGGCATCGATGCTATGGAAGATAACATCGATATTTCTATGGTTTCGATCGATTTTGAATTCGGACAATCTGTCAAGAAATCGAGCTCAGATTACGTCGATGAAACAGAAAAGGTTTGTATTTTTACATACCATAATTTCCCCGCTGAAAATAAGTGCGCAAATTGCCCAGCCTCTATTACGGAATTTTGAAAATTACCACTGGCTTCTAAGAAAGAAGCTTACAACTCTTAATTGGACTATTTCAGGGAGAATTAAGAAAGAAGGCAAAGTCAGCGGCAAAGAAAAGTGTTAAGGCGATAGAGTGTCCTTTCTGCGAAGGTAGTTTTGCTTTAAGAGACATTCCACGAGAAAACGTACCTTTTGAGAGGGGTCAACAGATGGCTTTTTTGCAAGTTCCCATACCGAGTGCTGATATTTGGCCTAATATGAACGGTTCTGGTGCACTTTCAGAAAAATGCCAGAACAGGCCCAAAAAAAATCGAAATTTTCAAATTTTTGAAAAGTACGATATTATAGGTTTTTTAGGTTTATTTTTTGATGAGAATAACGAAAAACATATTTTGAATGCGATCAGATGCCGATAAAGAGTCGAAAACGTCGATTTTCGAAGATTTATGCCCGTCCTGAAAATTGTTTCAACCAGTCTACCAAAACTGATTACATGTTCGGATTCCACGTGCAAAATTACGCATAAAACCCGAATTTGGTGAAATTTTATCCATGTGCTCTGAAGTTATGGTGTCCAGAATAAGGCCCACTTGGGGGTAGCTCTTTGAGCAAAACCATCACAATATCTCCAAATCATGCCGAATGGACTCTTTTTTGCACCGAATCTTATTTTTATATCGAATTAAATAATTTGAGGTCATGGTCAGACAATTTGAAGTCTTCATTTTGAAATTTTCATTTTTGGAAATTCCGAATTTATCTCATTTCACAAAGAGGGGTTTTTCCCGCTAAAATCAGGTTTGCAATCATCCGAAATGCCTCATTTTACCATATACTCATTTATCATGCTTATTTACATTGTTGTTATGCATTTCTTCATTCTCCATTCTCTATTTCTCTATTTCTGCATTCTCTATTCTCCATTCTCCATTCTCCATTCTCCATTCTCCATTCTCCATTCTCCATTCTCCATTCTCCATTCTAGCGCTCGTGATGGGCGGTCGTCCCTGACCCCGCTCTTTTCCGACCTAGTTTGGGGAATCCTCTCCCGTCAGCTTGGGCAACCCGGAGAGTATCGCCTACTTGGTACACTTCAAGAGGAGGAGCACGGACGGATTCCCATCGTCTCGAGTGATCTACCGTCAAGAAAACCTCGCTGTCTGCGTTGTGAGTTCCTAACCGGCGCAAGTCAGGTGTTCGGCGGCAGGATGATCTACTTCGATGCTCAACGGAGATCCGTCACGATCGTCCCTACAGTTGACCAGAGAAGCCAAAGAAGATCCCATCCCTTGACCTAACGACGCTCTGAGACCGAAGATCCCCATTCCCTCCACACTGAAGTCACCCTCCTGCAGGACCATTGTGCCTGACGTCAGGATAAATATGATGAATATGATGATGAATATGATATGCATTTCACGCCCAATTACACGCGCTAATGATTTGAAACCCTGTGAAAATTCGATTGGTTTCGAGGTGGATCGAAAAATATTTTTTCGCCAGATTGCTCCCCAACCAACTGGAAATCATTATATAGGTTGAATATAGTAATTCTGAGCGAAATATCATATTGAGGGGGGGGGGGGTTGCAAAAAAGCCATCCGTGAGTTGGTACGTTTTCTCGTGGAATGTCTCTTAAAAATATTTCAAAACTTGGAAAACTTCATAGTTATCAGGAAAAATCGCAAAAAAGGTTCATTGATATGGTTCTACAATATTCGAATTTGAATTATAGTATCGTACTCATACGGCTGGAAGCTGGGTCAACCACCTCTCATACACGCACTCTACAACTCCTCTTCTGGTACGCTCAATTATTACAATTTTGACGGCTGAGACGACAAATGACAAACTTTTTAGCATTAAAAAAGATTAATTTATGCTTACGTATCATGGTATGTCTAACCTGTAATGTCTTCAGACTGGCTACTCTCTTCGTTGTGATTGTGGATACGAATCTCACACGTTTAAGCATAGTTACAAGGTGAAATTAGATTTTATTTATTTCTGGTTTTCAAGGCGGTTAACCTGACACGACTGACAATGTGGTTAGTGATTACAGTATATACTTCCCCCACTCCTGTCAGCTTTCCTTTTATACTTAAATATTTGTCTAGAATTTCTAAATTTTAATATTTATTTAATTAGCCTGGTTGTCGCCCCGCTTTAGGTGGTGGTCTCTGTATTAGCGGAATAGGTTTTGTTTCGCAATCGTTACAGTCGTACAAACGCACACGCACAGCGCTTTATGTATATCAACAGATATTTACAGTGCGAAATCTCGAATTTCACTGTAATTCGTGATGAGGATAATGTGAATCGAAGATTGACTGATGATGTGGCCACAAATGTCATTCGAGGACTTCCGGCTGGCAAGGTTGGATATTCTGATACGAAAAATACTGCTCGTTGACTTCTGGTAAAATGCGCATAAAGTGGCATAAAGGTAGTATTCCGAACGAAAGGTCTTTTCGAACATTTGCTTTCGCTATGCATTTTATTTTTAATAATAGTGCTTTCGAACCCTTACAGGACTCTTCCGATATGGCGCAAGTAGAGAACGGAAGAAGAAGTACGAGTAATGCAATGGAAGATTGCTTGGACACTACTATGGATTCGATCGATTGGGACTTTGAACCATCCAACAAATCGAGATCAGAGTTCGTTGATGAAACAGACCACGTGCGTCTTTTTTCACGTGTGATTATTTTCTCGTGAATAAGTTTTAACATTTTTAAAGATTCAAGCACTTTGATATTCCGCATTTAAACTTTTATATATCTTAAGATATGTCAATGCCTATTCGCTTTTCAAACACGATTTTAACATTTTTAAAATGTTATTTATATATATTTCTACTCTTCAGGAGAATGAATTGACGAGTGAAGACGAAGACTCCGTCTATGGCGGAGTGGTCTGTTTTTATTCTCATTATAATATATATTCAGTGATAGTAAATCCTCGTAGTATTCATATTCAGAATCCTTCTAGTTATCCCCCTCTGCACCATTTTTCTAAACTAGTGCTCCATATGGAAGATACAATTTCTGATTAATTTTAGACATTCTGTCAATCTCACAATCAATAATTTCAGAAAAAATCAGCACGAGTGGGAAGAAAGTTTTCGAAGAAAAGTGATAGAGAAATGAAGTGTCCCGAGTGCGATGTGAGTTGTCATTCATATTTATCAATATCCTGATTGTATATAAATGTGTGCTTGCCCACTTGGAATATTTCTAAAAACAATGCAAGTCTAATTTTTGCTGAGTTTTTCACTGAGTTTTTCAGTCTGAAACTTTGCTATACCAAACAATTAATATTTTTCAAAACTTTCCATTACAGTTCCACACGCATACGTGTTCCACTTTTGTACTTCATTTCAACAAGCATTCTACCACTCCCAAGAAAGTAAGCGTATTTAGATGCACTATTTCCATTTAAATAATGTATATCTATATCTGAATTGATTCAATCATGAAATGAATATACCTGTTATTCCCTCAAATCTTTTACAGGCTGGATATCTGATTCGTTGTGATTGTGGATACGAATCTTACTCGCACTTGCATAGCTACACGGTAAAATTTTTGTATGGGATAATTAAGCGGTAATAGTCCATTCATAGTTAATGATTAGATTATCGTGAAAGTAGTTACATGAGTTCAGTCTCGAAGAGTGGATGTATCATTTACCTTTAATTTAGTTACAAGTGAAAATCATTCACTTTATTTTCGCGATATATATCGCGACTAAATGGTCTCGTATTCAATAGAGGCTTTACAAAAATATGATCTTTCGGTTGTTGTGTCTTCACCTGACTTTTTTACAGTGCGACGTTTCTAATTTCACAGTGGTTCAAGATGAAGAGAAAGTTATTCGAAGACTGCTGGATTCCATGGTTGATAACGTCCTTGAAGGTGAAGAGAAATATGAAGAGGTTAGTGAGACTGTTCAAAACGTAATTATGGTAAGTGGCTTTATTAAATATTGCTGTTGAAAATAAAGCCTTATGTATTTATTGTCAATTGCTTTCTAATAGAGACCGTCTATCGACTATCGATATGACTATTGAAATTGATAGTCGATTCACCCAATCGCCTATCCTTGGTTTGTCGACTGATCTTCTAATTTATCACGTCTTCAGTCTACTATCCATTTTTGTCAATATGGAACTGGAACTGTCGCTCGCACCTAATATCCAATACTCATTTGTTGAAATGACAAGAATGGTCGACTAGTCAGTCTCCTATTTTCGATAATCGAATGATAAAATATTCGACTGTCGGAGAGAGGCGGATGATTCTCATGTCTCGTCAATCGACTTTCAACTAAGTCCGTAGACGGTCTCTTCTTTCTACACATTCGGAAATAATATTACCATATTTATGAAATAGTCCCTTTTGATTACTGCATTATCGATTTAATCTTACTTTTTCAGAGTGATGTCTCTGAACTCACTGAGATTCGCAAGAATAAAAGATGCAGAAAGTCGAATGTTAAGGTTAGCATTATGTATTTTTAAATTTTTAAAAAGTATTTTTAAATTTCTCAGCAATTGAATCCATGTTCAGAATATCGAGAAGAATGAGCTGAGATGCCCTGATTGTGATGTCAGTTTCACTTTAAAAAATTGTTTGGAAAGTTGGCACTTTCCTACTTCCGTACTAGGCTCCGCCCCCCTACGCACCTCTCTCATCATAAGGTTACTTAGGGTCTGGCTTCGCCCACTTATGCACAGGTTTTACTTGCTTAGTGATCGGCTTAGACTGCTTAGTCTTAGGCTTTGTGCTTAAGGCTAGGTAGTCGACAAGTGGGCGTGGGCAGGGGGGGGGGGGGCGGAGCCTAGTACGGAAGCAGGAAAGTCCCGAAAAGTTGGTATATCTAAATCCTCTGTTTATTTCAGTACCGTACTCGAAACGCGTTCACATGGGTTGTCCACCTAAACCATAAACACAACACAAATCCTCGTATGGTGAGAAGCATTCCTTTTTACAACTCTATTTGCATTACTTTTACTATTTTACCTTAAGTAATCTGAAATTCAGAGTGAATGTTCTCTGCGATGTGATTGTGGATATAAAGGTCGCTCTCCAAGTCACAAGGTGAAAAATGCTGATTTGATGTAGAAAAAAAGATTTCAGTGTGATCTCATGAATTTCACGGTTGTGTATGATGTGAGGAAAGCTGGAATACTGGCTGAGGAGAATGAGGATGAAGTAAGTCCTTGAAGGTTCCAGTATGAGAGTTATGGATTATATTTTGTAATGGCTTGTTAAATGTGTAATTTCTTAATGTTCGTGGATAGTTAATTTGGACACTTCTGATAAGTATTAGTCGGTTTTGCTAGGAATCAGAAGAGTGGATGGAGTCTGATTCTGGAGAAGATGAGGAAGACGAAGAGGAAGATGAGGAGCAACGATTCGAAGACCAGATGTGCCGCTGATCATTGCCAACTGCCCAAGCATGAGGACCTCGAATGGGTGAGAACCATCAAAGGATTTACACTGATTTCTGTTAGTCCTTAAAGTATCTTCAATGAAATCACAGTATGGCTTTCTGATTGTGATATATGAAATATGTAGCGCGAGTACAGAATGAGTAGCAAAGTGGTACCTTGATAAACGTCTTAATGTACAATAATATTTGTGGTGCGGGAAAATATGCCGCTGTGTATTTTCCCTTTCCGTGAGTATTGTGCAAGAAGTTTATCCTGATGCCACATTGCTACTCAGCTTTTTTCGCACAGCAATGGACAGTTTATTTTTAGGTGCAATGTGATGGATGCGATAAATGGTCGGATACCTTCTGTGTGTCCGGGAAGAATCTACCGTACGAAGAGGAAGAATTCTTCTGTGGATGTGGACAAACCCCTTCGAAGAAGCAGAAGTCGGAGTGATTGTAGCATCTTCTATGCTACCTCATTCACGCTTCTTTCGGTTCAGAATTGAGTACTGTATTTTTCATAATATAATTTTGTATATTTTCTTTTTTATTGTATCGTAATTGGACTGAATTGATATTGATTGAAGTTCATAAGCATGTACTCTTTTTCACTCCGAATGTAGCTATAGTCACTCCCATTTTTTATTTTTTTTTGCTAATTTCCCCTCCCTATACATGGACACGTTAGAAGAATATGCGGATCTAGGCTATTATTGTATATTCCATCTCTCCAATCAATCATTCTCATCAATAATTGACATAGAGGTTGTGAACGAACGATTGTCAATGATATTAGTTTGTAGCCTCTTCCATTTTTATCGGTGCGAGTGGTGGCGCAGTGGTGTGAGGCGCCGCTCGTCATACAAGGGTCCTGAGTTCGATCCCCCGCCTGGGCAGACCAAGCCCTCTATCCCTCCGGGGTCGGTAAATTGGTAGTGACCTCGGTCGCGAAAGGTAACGTTCCCTAGAAGCACTTTGGACAACAGGGTTACGTAGTCCTAGCAGTAGTCGGCCTCACCGCACTACACCACCTAGCGTAGTCGTTCACGACTGTAAAATCGCTTGACGTGGCTGCACCTTTACCTTTTTTTTCCATTTTTATTGTTGCTAATTTCCCATCAATCTAAGTGGGAACGTGAGAAGGTTCTTCTTATCTAAGTTTTAATCTCTTTTTTTAAAATTGTTGCCCCTCCCTCAATCAATCTGGTCAATATCGGAAATAGTCATTGTAAACGAGCGTATATCGATTCAATGATATTCTCTATTTGCTCTGTAATCAGAAGTTTGTTCCCTCACTCCGTTTTCTTCCCTCGAATTGTAGCTTATTATCTGTACCACAACAAGTGTACCTTTTTTATCATTCATCCTTCTTTGTTTGGTTTTCGTGTTTTCTATGAGAAGAATGACAATAAAGTTTTGTTTTCGTAAGATTGAAAAAATATTATGCCATCTGGTCTCTTTCCGGGTGAATTATTTCTTCTAATTTGCCTCGAAATATGTGTAATAATTTTATCGTTCAGCTATGGCATCCGAGCCTCTGACTACTGTGGAAGAATGGAGGAAGGAAGTCGGGCCTTTAATTTTTCTTGTCGATACATAGTACTTAAAAAGGAAATATAAATCTTAGTTTTGAAAACAACGAAGCGCCTTGGTCGTTCTGGTTGATTTTTTATCTTGCAGAGTTTCGATTTCTCAAGAGAATCGGACGACGTTCTGATTCCCGTCACATCGAGAGCATTCGATGCTCTGTCTCTCATTCTCAAGGGATCCGATCTTCCAGTGAGATACTCCTCTAATTCTTTGGTTTTTGTTTCAACTTATTTTGCATTTTGAAAACATAAAATATGCTTTTTTAGTAATTTATATTTAACCTTTAATGACGTCACATTATAGCGCATTCGAAATGCATTAGCCGCTATGGATTTCGAGCGATCAAATTGTGTTCAAATCGACAATGCTGAGTGAGCTTTTGTATGTTTGAATTTTGAAAAATTCTTTGAAAGATATATTCAGGGATGATTTATTAGGGTGTCCGGAAATTTTTAAGAATAGTTATGTAAAAACTTAGTGCATTATCGATATGTCTGCATTCACAACTCTATTTGTAAACAATGTATTGAGCGATCGATTAATGCTAACTGGTCAGGAATTGCATCAGCATTCTAGTTGCACAATTGAATTTAGTGATGTGTTCAGTCGAAAAAACGGATTTAACTATTCTAGTAAATGCTCTGTCCTACAATAAGTTTTCGAAGGATAATTGTGACCATCTCTGTGGACAACAAGGGGATTATGAACAATAATAATGAATGGAGATTACGATCGCCAAACGCCGATGAGAGTTCTGAGGCAACCCCGAAACAGAAATTCACTCATTTTTGGACAATATCTCTGATTTCTTCGTCATCTCTACAGAGAGATTATGCCAAATACCGCAACGATCAATCTCAATATGTTATCTTCTCAACAGCAAGGGGTGGTCATTGGAGTCCCTCCCGTGCTCGTGAATGAGGGCAAAATACATAGTTTTAGGAAAATGCGCACTATCGAAATAAAATATTTTTCATTAATTTGTCATTGTTCCATAGATATACATGATTTCAACACTTCCAAACATAGTACACTTACTCATGCTTATGTGGAATGTGGATGGAAGTTGAACTCTGTTATCGCATTGACATATACAATTTTCAAAATGAGAATATAAAAGCGACTTTTTGGCATATTGCATCTTCACATGTTAGTAGTGTTGCTCAATCAACATGGCAAAAAATACTTCTCAACTTCCTTCATGCATTACTACTACGAAGCTATACTTATCGCTTCCCATTCGTGAAAAAATTTAACAACAAAAAATTCTTAAAAATTTCCGGACACCCTGATACATCCAATTCTTTTTAATCTGGAATTTTAAATTTCAAGTTGTCTGTTCAGATTAAATATTCAAAATGAACGAATTTAAGGGAGCAATCAGTCCGATCTCTTTTCTTCGGTATAATCCAGTCTCTTCATCTTACTCTGAAGCATCTGAAGAAAGAGACAAGTATATTTTTATTTGCCGTTTTAAAATAATTTTAAATTGTCTCTCCTCACAATCAAGTCATTGTTTCAGTGGGCGACTGTGAGACTGTTCTCTCGACTATCGTGATGTGGACGAAAAAGGTTTGCTCTCCTATTATCACAAGCCTCATTCTTGGAAAGAAAAGCGTGTGCTTATTTTATGTTCTATTTTGGAAGAAAGCTCATGTTTTTAGTATTTATCAATTATTTTACAGAGTAACGATTTTCCGGATAAATTGACCGAACCACTCGTTTCTTTGTTCTCAAGAGCATTCGAGACGATGCTCAGCATTGTTAAGAATATCGAACTTCGCGTGAGTACAGATTATATTTTCACAGAGACTAAATATCAATAAAATGCAATATAAGCAAAAAGTGTCTCCATAATTGCAAAACGTGTAGTAATTCCGTTATATTTACAGTGTTGCGGTTATGCATTTTAGTTCGATATTTCCAGCACATTCTGAGAACATTTGGATCACTCAACTCTGAGATGTTAAACTACTTGGAGTTTGAGAATACTGAGTAAGACATGTTTATTGAATTTTAATGTTGTAATTTGCACAATTTACAATGTAATTGCTGTAGCGAACTTTCGATTCGATCCCTGATGTACGGAGTAATCCAATGTATTCAATTGACTCTGCTCCATTTGGTCGGGAAGAAGAATCAAATGAATTTGTCTGAGGGAATATCTGTCCCTGAGGAAACAACTACTGAAGAGGTGAGCACATACTAAATGGTGATCCTACCATATCACATTTGAATTTCCATAGTATTGCGTAATGAAAAATTGCTGAAACTGTTTCGCTATTTATTTATCTACTATTTATGGTACGCCCCTTTCAGATTCGAAATCCATTTCTACAAAAGAGAAAGTGAGGGATCAAAGAGATGTCGTTTTATTTGCTTAGTTTAAATTATTTCGCGCTCAGATTCCTCCCTCCACTCTACAACTGCCAGCGAAGACTATTGAAGATCAGGCCGACAGGACCCACTCGAGCACTGGTTGCAATGAAGTGATAATATATTTGCATTTATTTTTGCTTGTGTTTTAACTAATGCCAAAGCCGAACATTTTTTTGGGAAATTATTTCAGTTATTAAAACTTGAAAATGACCTCAAACAATATATTGAATAATGTCGCACTCTTCAGGGAAACGATTACTCAATGTATGACATGGATCGAGTTTCAACGGTGAGCATACATCACGAACTACCTCTTATTTTATATTGTTCATAGATCCCGAAATTTGATGCGTCGTTCCATTCGAAAACGAAAGAAGAGCAATTCGAAGGTTCGAAATCGTTTATCGATGATAGTCAGGTAAATATCAGTTGAAATTGGAAAAAAAGATAGTTGAGCATCATTTCAGAATTCTGGTGTAGATTTCAAGGGAGATGAAATCAATGATGAAATGGGGGATTATGACTTGGTCTGTTATCCTATCAATTGTCCCTCATTGTTGTTTTTTTTGTATTGTCTTGTTGTCTCAGATGGAGCCAAAGGACGATCCAACTGGTTTTTCCACACTGGGTGACATTAAGGTTAGTCTACATGGGAGATTGAGCTGTACAGTATCTTATTCGACATGTAATTTATTCCTATGATTATTGGTATTTATTTTTAGATCGAGCCCAAAGAAGAAGAATTCAAAGAAGAGAGTACTCTGGTTAGCACTTCTGTTAGTTGTACATTCTATTCATTAAACATTTTTATTATTTTTTAGTGAAAATATCCTTTCAGAATTTCGATCTGGATTTCGTTAATGATTTTAACGAAGAGCCGATGATGGATGAAAATGTGGTATGGAATTGCCTTTTTATATCGAATTAAACTCACTTGTAATAAATATAATTACTCGAAATCTACATTGGATCTACTTGCAATATATACGATTACTCGCAATTGATTCAAATCAACACGTGATGTCGATTTATGATAGTTTCCGAAATCTTTGACTATTCTCTATTACGGGGAAGTTCAAATTTCAGGATAATGGAATTGGTGGTCTCTATTCAATGGCCGATGATCCTATTGAGAATGAAGGGGGAGAGCAGGAGACTTTCGACGATGTCCTTGATATGCCAAAGGTTATTTAAAAAAAAAAAAATTTCCCTCAAAAATGATCCTCGGCATGTTTTAATTGTAAAATGAATAATTTCAGGACTCATCCAAGACTGTTCAAGTGGGGAAAAGAAGACGGTCTTCGAGAGTTGCCAACCGATCTATCAACTACAATGAGTCTACGAGGGATTCCGAGATGGGAGGAGAACCAACGGTGAAGAGATCGAAGATTGAATCAGTGGAGAGGAAAGAAAACGTAACTTTTCTCTCAAATATTTTATTTAAAATATTTTTGAAGAAGTGCCGTAATGACAACCAGAAGACAGATCTGGATTGTTTCGAGTGCGAAGTTAGTTCTTCATTTTGCAATTTTATATTCACAGGGTCCTAATCTAGAATACATTTTTTTTTATTTTGCGTAGTATTTCCACAGTATGATATCCAATACCCTGATGCTTCCGTAAGTTCTATTTGCATATATATTCAAACGTTGCGATTTTGGAAGAACACTATGTACCGTGCGAACATGGCTATTCTTCTGTGTACTATAAATAATTGTATTGCAGTATCGCTCGAGATCTGTACATGCCTGGGAAATTCATCTGAGAGTCAAGCATTCAACCACTCCCACTCTGGTGAGAAGTCGATTTACAAATGCGAATACCAAAACGCAGCATATTGTTTATTTGTTGATTTTCTGCAGGCCGGATGCATCCTTCGTTGTGATTGTGGGCACGAATCTGTTTCTCGCCTACATAGTAGTAAGGTGAATCTCTCTTTGTTGTGCGTACCGTGATTTATCTTTCGGAAATATATGTATCCCTGTTCCCTATATACACCCTATTCCCTGTTCTGTATCCCTATCTATTATATTCTCAGTGCGAAATATCCAACATTACTGTGATTCGCAATGAGGGTGCACCGATTCGGCGATTGACCGACTTGGCAGTGGTTGGACTTTTTACAATATTCAAGCTGTTTTTCGTACATAGATGTCTCTTTTCTACATAATTATTTTTTTCACATTATTGTTTCAGGCGAACGTTCCTTGTGTTTATTCGCAGTGTGGGGTGAGTAAAGTTTTTGTTTCTAATTTATTTTAGCATTTTTTGTCGTATGAAGCTTCCATAAAATCATTATTTAGACGTATCCCAAGACAGCACGCGGTTATGTGGATCATCTCTCGAAATATCATAAATCGACACTGATGGCGGTTTGTCTCTGAAACAATGATTTTTTAAATATAAATATTTTCGTACTCAGAACGGAATCTACCTCGAGTGTTCGTGTGGCCTAAAAGTTCGCTCCACCAAGGATTATGTTCACGGCAAGGAGGTGTGTTTGATGTTTGGGCGTATATAGGAACTGGCCGTGCATTTAAATTTCTCCTTTTTCATCAGATTTTAAGACTTTTCATTCATTAAAAACGTATGTCGTAACATAAAATTTTTAATAAGTTGATCATATCCCATTAATATTGCAACCGGGGTATTTCCCATTCAAATATTCTAAAATAATGTATTGCCAGTGCGACAGACGCAGCTACACCCTACACCGTATTGATGAGGAGTGATTGCAAAGGACACTACTGTCGGCTATATTAAGTGTCGTTGAATTCTAACAAACCCTAACTCTCCTAATTGCATTGTTGTCTCTCTTGTTTTCTTTGTTTCTGGCCTATTACCGTTGTTGGTGTATCAAACCTTAATCATTGTTGTTAACTCATCGTATTGTTGCTGATAGTAAGGATAAAGTTGTTCTTGGTAAACAGAAAAGATGTTTGCTAGAATCCGGTTTTGTTCCGGATTATTTATCTACATAAGATCAATTTTAAGCGTTATTTAAATCGATATTCGTAGCAATGGCGCCTGCAGAGACGCCTCAGACGACGGTTGACGAATGGATGAGAAAGGTGAGTCCTCAATATCGAGTTCGCGTCTGATTCGTCTGTTCACTTTTTGTTTGCCGAATTAGAGAATCTGCGATATTCGAATTTCGGGTTTCCCTTTGTGTCTCTTATAAGTGATCTAGAAATTTCCAATGAGTTTCACTTGTTTCATTTGTTGCGCATACCATTTTTTAATTTGCTCATTTAAATTTTTTCCTAATGTGATTCTACTATTATTTATTGTAGGCACTCAAATTCGCTAATCTATCTTACGATGTTATCGTTCCCATTACATCGAGAGTATTCGATGTTCTTTCTCTCATTCTCAAGAATTCCGATCTTCCAGTCAGTTCTCATTATGTTACATGCAACGATCACAATAAATTTCAGTACATTCTAAGTGCACTTACATCTGTTAATTTCGAACGGAAGAAACATTTGCGATTCGAGAAAACAGAGTGAATATTACTATCGAATTGTGAGTGCGATATATCAAGAAGTCGTGAATACCGTAGAGGTTGAATGAATCTTTGAATCTATCTTATAGTTAATGTTTTGTGCATATTATCATAGCAAAGGCGTGCCTGATTATAGGAATCTGACCCTCTTCCCACTTATTTTATTATATCAACTGATTTAGTGAAACATCAATTCGCTTTCTGATGTACGGCCTCATCGAATCTCTTCATCTAACTCTGAATCATTTGACTGAAGGGCGAAGTAAGCAAACTTTTACTTGTTTTATTACAAAAATGTAAACCCTTATATGACGGGGGTCGCGTAAGAATCGAGCAAGGTCTGGCACACCGATTTTTCAAAAACTTGTGCAAAGGGGTTCTCGATGGTGCTGATCATCGTGGTCACCTTTATTTTGCACCAACTCGATCGATAGAGCCAGGCTGCATGTAGGCTGCACCTACTTAACTGTCCGTAACTCGGCAACCGTTTGAGGAATTACCTTCTAACTTTTACACAGGCAAAATAAGTTTACCATGGCACCGACAACACTAAATTTGAATATTAAAATTTATGCTAATTATAGGCAAAATCGGTTCTCGAATATAAGGCAAAAACCAACGACGTGAATTGGATGAGAATATGCGCCTTGTTCTGGGGATCATTTTTCGTATGCAGGGTATGGTGTTTGACCTCGTCGTTTTTCTGATACGAATTATTATCTGCCCAATTTATCATCTATTCCCCCTACACTCAGCCCGAGATTGACGAATGAAAATGTGTTTCACTCTCAAATATACTCGCTGATCCAATTTCTGCGATGTGAATGCATATTTTAGAGTGAAACACATTTTCATTCGTCAATCTCGGGCTGAGTGTAGGGGGAATAGACGATAAATTGGGCAGATAATAATTCGTATCAGAAAAACGACGAGGTCAAACACCATACCCTGCATACGAAAAATGCTCCCCAGAACAAGGCGCATATTCTCATCCAATTCTCGTCGTTGGTTTTTGCCTTATATTCGAGAACCGATTTTGCCTATAATTAGCATAAATTTTAATATTCAAATTTATGGTTGTCGGTGTCATGGTAAACTTATTTTGCCTATGTAAAAGTTAGAAGTTAATTCCTCAAACGGTTGCCGAGTTACGGACAGTTAAGTAGGTGCAACCTACATGCAGCCTGGCTCTATCGATCGAGTTGGGGCAAAATGAAGGTGACCAGGATGATCAGCACCATCGAGAACCCCTTTGCACAAGTTTTCGAAAAATCGGTGTGCCAGCTCCTTCAGGTCCTTGTTCGATTCTTACGCGGCCGCCGTCATATGAGCCCGATTGCGTAATCAATCAATCAATCAATATTTATCACGTCATGCGTTAACGCAAGATGAGGAAGGGTCGGTATTCTTCAGCAGTTGCGTTCCACCATCTCGCTCCAATAGTTCTTCTGAGATCATCTCTCCATCGGGGTTTAGGCTGACCCGGTGAGCGCGTCCTGTTGTAAGGTATCCACATAGTAGTCGCTCTGCTCCATTCTTCCATATCCATTCGTCGCAGTTTCAACGCCCAAATTGTCTTCCTTCTCATAGCCTCCTGATTCCAGTCACGGACTCCTGTTGCGTTGCGGATGTTCACGTTCCTCCATCGATCTCGCAAGCTGATTCCGAGCATTTTCCGCTCCATCTTACGCTGAGTCACACTTAGTCGCTCCTTGTCACTTGCTCGTAGGGCCCATAGCTCGCTGCCATAGAGTATCGTAGACATGACACAACTGTTGAAAAGGCGCCGCTTTGTTGTCATCGGTAGAATGCGTGAAGAGAGGAGGTACGAGAGCTTGCTCCATGCGAACCAACCCAGACGAATTCTGTGCTCAAGTTCTGCTGAGTAGTCAAGGGGAAGTGAGATTCTTCCGCCTAGATAGGTGGTGGATTCGGCAAAGTTGAACTTCAGATTGTCGATGACAATGGGTGCTCGGGTGGAGGTGCACGAGGTTAGAAGTACGGTCTTGGATGGATTTACTTCAAGACCCACGCGCGCGCAAGCCTCCATAAGTTTCTTCATCATGTTCTCCAGTTCGGGGCGACTCTTTGCGATTAGAACAATGTCGTCTGCGTACTCTAAGTGACTCAGGTTGCGGCCATCGATCGATATTCCGTTGTTCTCCCAATCGATTTCATTCATAGCGTATCTCAAGACGGCATTGAAGAGACATGGGGAGAGAGTGTCTCCTTGGCGAACTCCTCTCCGCACTTCAACTGGAACCAAATCCTCGTTGACACGGATGAGAGTAGAGGAAGATTCGTAGAGGCGACGCAAGAGATGGATTAGAGTCGGGTGCACTCTAGCGATCCACAGTGCGTGCCAAACAGAGTTCCATTCCACACAGTCAAATGCCTTCCGAAAATCCACGAATCCCAAGTAGAGGTGCATTCCGTATTCGTGCGTGCGTTCTGCGAGTTGTTTGATCGAGTGAAGATTGTTGAGAGTGCAGTGACCTTTCCGGAATCCGGTCTGAGTGTGCGATTCAGCCTCTTCAATTGATGTTTCGATTCGTTTGAGAACAACGCGAGTGATTGTCTTGAGGGATACGTTAAGCAACGAGATTGGTCTGAAGTTTCCGATATCTGTTGGGTCGCCCTTTTTGTGAAGAAGGGACACAACTGCTTCAACCAAATCTCCAGGTACTTGGTCTCCTGCTACGAGGCGATTCAGTAGATCAGCGAAGAATGGGGCAAGGTGCTCTCTTGAGTGGTAAAGCATGTCAGGGAGGATACCATCGGATCCAGGGGAATGCCCGCACTTGAGAAGCGAGAGAGCATGCCTCGTTTCATCTGGAAGGAAGAGTGGCAATGGTTCGGGAGAAGGAGGCACGGCCAAGGGAATGTTCACTGCGCGTTTGTAGAGTTCCCCGTAGTAAACTTGGACGGCAGTCTTAGTCGCATCTTGGGAAAGGGCGCCAGAGACTGGGTCAGGAACGAGAAGTCGTTTACGAGACGAGCGCAGTTTGAGCATCTCTTTGACGATGCTTCTTCCTTTCATTGCAGCTTGTTTTGCCTGGTTCTCTTTCCTTCTCTTGATATCGTCTATGAGGTTGCTTCGGGCTGTTTTGCATGACAAGGAATATTCGACATTGGATTGCAGGGATGATTGAAGTAGATGGCGTTGAGCAAGGAGTTTCCGAGTTGCGGGAGAGATCCAAGGTGGCGATTGCCTCTTTCTCCAACAGTTGGTTGCTGCTGTCTTTGCAAACGCTTGTATCTTGTGGAAGGCGTCTGTGGCTGAGCATGGACGAGCAAGGGGCATTGATGCGAGAAGGTTCGCATTGGCAGTAAAAGCGACTTTATCGAAATCCAGCCGCTCCCTGCATCTTTTATGCCGCACCTTGTTGGGGAGAGAGAGGGTGAGTCGGACGAGACGATGGTCGGAGTCGAATTCGAACTGGCCGACGACTCCACAATTGACAACTCTCGCTGTGATGGGCGATGCTACGAAGTCAATTTGGTTGAATGTGGAGCCGTTAGGGGAACGCCAAGTCCAGATTCTTCCTCGACGTCGCTTGGGGAAGGTGTTTTGGATGCGCAGTTTGTTCCTCACGCAGGTCTCTGCAAAAGAGCGCCCACGTGAGTTCGGGGTCGGAGAGGCAAATTCACCGACAAATCTTTCATTGCCAGGTTCCTTTGCGACTCTACAGTTGAAATCCCCGACCAAAACTGGCATGTATCCTGCCGGAGCGTCGTGCAGCGCGTTCTCGATCTGGTCAAGGAAGTCGTCGTAGACGGCATCATCATAAGCCGATGTTGGGGCGTAAGCATTGACCAGGAAGAGTTTCTGTTGTGGTAGCTGCAGGGTTGCGAGACGATCCGAAAGACCTCGAAACACGGCTCCTTTTGCAAGATGCGGTTGCAGCAGGAAAGCGACACCATGTCTTGCAGTGGCACCCCCTGAGTGATAAACGACGATGCCTGAGGCCGCAAGATTGAAGGAAGCTAAACCCACAATCCTCGCCTCCTGAACAGCTACGATGTCCCACTTGATCTTTGAGAGGGCCAGCTCGATCTCGAGGAGCTTCTCCTTGGGTGCGAGTGTCCGGGCGTTCAGCGTGCCGATGTTGAATGGACGACCCATCGAGGCGGCTTACAACTCCCGCTTGCCAGAGCTGCTGGGAGAGGGAAACTGGCCGAGGGAGAGGGAGACGGGGGGACGGAATGCGCACCACACCGCTCGCGACTAGCGTTGAGGGCCAGGGCCGCGACTAGCGTTGAGGGCCGATTGCGTAAGACTCGAACAAATCTTGGCACACCGATTTTTCGAAAATTTGGGTAAAGGGGTTTTCAAGGGTGCTGATCATCATGGTCAACTTTATTATGCACCATCTCGATCGGTTCAGCCAGGCTGCATGCAGGCTGCATGTACATGTGCTGTAATAACTCAATAACCGACTTATGAATCGACGCCAAACTTTCACAGGAGTAAATATAGACCCATACGAAGTTGAAAAAGTCGAAAAGTCGAATTGATCATCTCATGAAATATCAGAAAATTTAATTCTCAAATATAGGGCCGAAACTAACGATAAGAACGACATAGGGAGAAGCGCCTCGCTCTGGCGATCATTTCTCGTATGCTATATAGGGTATTATAACTAGACATTTTTGTTATACACTGTTTTCTGACGATTTTATCGGTCGTGAACCGCGTCTAATGTTCAGACAGTGTAGAATGAGGATATGTTTCAATCTCATAGACAACTTAATTAAAAAATGAGCAGAACAAAGGAACTTAGTTTCATTCTACACTCACAGAACATTAGGCGCGGTTCACGACTGACAAAATCGTCAGAAAACAGAGCAATACAAAAATATGTCTAGTTATAATACCCTACATAGCATACGAAAAATGATCGCCAGAGCGAGGCGCTTCTCCCCGTGTCGTTCTCAGCGTTAGTTTCGGCCCTGTATTTGAGAACTAAATTTTCTGATATTTCATGAGATGAGAAATTCGACTTTTCGAGTTATTCAGATTGGTATGGATCTATATTTACTCCTGTGAAAGTTTGGCGTCGATTCATAAGTCGGTTATTGAGTTATTACAGCACATGTACATGCAGCCTGCATGTAGCCTGGCTCAACCGATCGAGATGGTGCAACATGAAGTTGACCATGATCAGCACACTTGAAAACCCCTTACCCAAGTTTTCGAAAAATCGGTGTGCCCTGTGGGATATTGTTCGACTCTTAGAGAATCGGGCTCATATTTACTATTTTTGTTTCAGCGGAGGCATATGAGACGGCTCTAGCGACCATCGAGGAATGGAGGAGAAAGGTATGCTAGTGTCATATTTCGGCCTCTGTGTCAGCGTGACTATTCATTATTCATGTTTATCTCCATTTTTTCGTTTATAGAGTTGCGAGATCTCCAATCAGTCTACCGATCCTCTCGTGTCTTTATTCTTAAGAGCATTCGAGGCGATGGTCGTTATTGTCAGGAATGTCGAACATCGCGTGGGTCCAAATAATTGCTTAAATTAATATATTAAGCTGATACTTAGTTTATCTATTCCATTTGCTTTTGAACAAATATATTTCGTTTAAATATATTTCCAGCACATGCTGAGATCGTTGGGATCCCTTAAACTGGAGAGATCACACTGTTTGAAGTTTGAGGGTGCAAGGTAAGATTTTGTACTATTTCGATATAAAAATATTTATTAAGCGAATTTTCAATTCGAACTCTGATGTACGGTGTCATCAAGTGCCTTCATTTGACTCTTCTCCACATAGTTGAGAAGGAAAATCGGCCGAACTCTAATGAATTCAACGTGAAGGTGAGAATTTCATTCATTTATCTCATGCATTGCATTGTTTCAAAAGCATTTTAATCTTCAGAAAAGGTTTCAGCAAATATCCCCCACTTATTTTTAATGTAATTTTTCGAAAGCTTCCGAAATTTATTACCAAAATATTTAATTCATTTCCGATTGAGAAGCAAGCTGAACCTGTCGACTTCTCTCAATCGGTGTTCGATGGAAATGAGGTTTTTCTTAAATCTAAACTCTATTTTTAAAAAAATGTGCCTTCAGAATACGGATGAGGGTGTAACCGGAAGTGAGATCAACGACGAGCATATGATGAATTGCGATATGGTCAGTTATTTGTGTCATTAAAGTGGCTGTCTGTTCGTGTTTTCAAACTTTTTTTCCCGAAGGATCCAAGAGAAGAGCAAATCGATTTTCCTCTGTCGTCATTGGGCGATAGTGAGGTTAGTTCTTACTGTATGTTTTAGGAAATTTTAGGCAGAGCGGATATTTTCAGCAATTATTCCTGAATTTATCGGGGAAAGAGATTAAAGAAGAGGAGTTAAGCGAAGAGCTGGTTTGTTATTTTATCTTCGGTATCTTTTGGAACACATTTCTGGCTTCAGTAGATGATTGCATGCTCTTTACAATCCTTGTTCAGGCTACTACCAATGATTCTGAACTTAAGAAGAGAAAGGAACCGACGTCGAAATTGGCTGCGTATCTGGGATATTCAGATGAGGATGAAGAACCATTGGCGAAGTATCAGAAATCGAAACACGTGGAGGGTCCCAATGTGGTTGGTCCATATCCCTTGATATAACAATTTTTTATCAATTCAGGGATTTTTTTAACGAAACTTTGGGCAATTTTTTTCCGCTTGAATATTGTATGTGGATGTCGACATTAATTCTTGTGTTGGGGCAAATGTCGTGATGGCAAAGTGATATAGAAAGAATGGGAGAAAAAATAGAATCAGCAAGAACACTTCAATTTCAATTAAATGTGTATGGTACACTAGTTTATAGATCAATAATTCCAGAACTTCTATCAATTTAATTATAAAAACTATTCTATTCAGATTCCCACTCGACGAGCCCATAAGAAAAGGATGTCTAGTGAAGATTATGATAAGAATTACATTCCACCTGAGGAAATTTCCATTTCGGAATCAATCAAGAGAGAGAAAATGGTTGCTTTTTTATCTAATCCTAATCGATCCACGTGGTCATACATCAAAATTTGACTTATTTACAATACATATAATTTAAAATCTGTTTTCAGAGTAGAAATGCACCCAAGAATGGGAGGAAACAAACCAAGGCATTCGAGTGTTTTGAATGCGAAGTGAGTTCAAAATATGAATAATTGTCTCCGCATCATATCACTAATTGAACCGTTTTGAATTACTTTAGATGATGGTATGCGCATAATCAAGACTTACTTGAGGCACACAATAATAAATTTATATTTTTTGTATTTTGCAGTTCTGCTCGATGTCTCCGTAACTCTGGATTTCTCATCTAAAAGACGAGCATTTCACCACTCCCGAACTGGTGAGAAACTTTCCTTGCTGAGTTAAACAGTGTTTTGTGGTAAAATTAGAACGGAGATAGGAGTATCTCACGAATATTACTCAATATTTCTATCATTTTTCATTAAAATGTAATGAATTTGATTGCAAAATATACCTTCAGGCTGGCTACATCTTTCATTGTGACTGTGGCCACGAGTCTCTGTCGGATGTACACAATCGCGGGGTAATATTTAATGTTTATTTTTAATAACTAAATTACGTATATCGTATTTGCTGTGTACGAGGCTAGATCTTAAGTCTGACTCGCCGTATATACCGTAGTCGTCGTCAATTACCCGTTACGCACATAATATGATTTCGCAGTGCTGGAAATAGCGTGCTGCTATTTTCCACCCCCTTTCTAGAGACCTGTCGAGTCTCCCCCCTTTGCGGTGGCTGATAGTTAGTCCAGTCGCTCCCCATTAGCCGTATAGGTGACCCATGTAGTCTGGAGAGCTTCTTGCAACCGCTTTCTCCTATTTACTACTCTTTATCTTCCATTTTCAGTGCTACAACAACTCCAGCCTTACTGTGGTTGGGCCGGTTCAGAGAGTGTCCAATGTGGTTATGGTTAGTATGTTTCCAAATATGTATTCGACTTACTTTGCAATGAGAAGGATATTCCATTTGTTAGTGATTGCGAACTTTTTGTGTTACTATTTGGTTTTTCCAGGATACTCCCAAGACTCCTCAGTGGGTTCTCTGTGAGGTGAGGTTTCATAAAGGTAAAGTAGTCATAAAAATATTTACATGCCAGATATATCCCAAGACTTATGCTTATGCAAGCCATCTCAGAGTCCATCATGACTCCACGCTGAATAAGGTGATTTTTTGAGAGTTTTTCTGTATACAATCTGTTCACGATCAGAATGGAATCTACCTGATGTGTGTGTGCGGCCACAGAATTGATGCTGAGAAAGATTGTTACTTGCATGCTAAGAAGGTAAATTGTTATAATCGAGTTGGAATATTATGTTAAAGTATATTTTCTCTTTAAGTTGTCATTTCGGTTTCTTAATAAACGCTTGTTCTTTATTTCAGTGCGACAATCTCGATTTCACTTTGCACAAACTGGATGAGAACTGATTCAATCCTCCCCTTTGAAGTACTCATGGAATTCATTTGATTTAATTCCTTTGTTCATTCATGTATATATTGTTCCTTGTTGCTAAAGAAGATAAAGTTGTGTTCTTGTTGGATGTGCGAAATGTGGTTGAGAGAATCTGGTTTGAGTCCGGATGAAATATTTGAATAGCTCAATTTTAGAAGTTGTGAAATGGATCTTCTATTTAGCTATGGCGTCTCACTCTCATCTGTCGATTGTAGAAGAATGGAGTAAAAAGGTACTTTGAGCTACACTAACGGGAACGTATTGTCCAATATACTGTTAGAGAATATATGATTCATTTGATAAATAAAAATTATATTAGAGTTATAATGATTTCCTTATAATTAAAACATTCATGCTTCAGTCTTACGATTTCTCGGTGAGAGAAAATGATACTCTGAATGGATTATTCATGAAATTATTCGACGTAAACGCTGCCATTCTCAAGAACTCCGAACATCGTGTTAGTTTCAATATTTGTAATATATTTTTAGAGAATAAGATAGTTGCGTATATTCAGATTATTCAACGAGGCTTGGAGAACCTCAACGGCAAGCGCTCCAAGTATCAACGCTTTGAGAACACCAAGTCAGTATTTTAATAATAAACTATATTTTGATTGAATTTTTGTAGAGAGAAATCGATCCGGTCTATGTTCTATGGAATCGTCGAGTCTCTCCATCTCATTATTATCCATCTGTTGGAACAAAGGGAATCATCAGAGATGTCTCTTTCGATTGTGGAACAGTGGAAGAGAAAGGCTAGTTTCGCCAATCTTTTTGTGATACTCTTCAGCGGCCTGCAGTATCCATTCATTTGTATTTAAAGGTTTCAGAACTTTCGTTAATTACAATATTTAAGTTTGTTTCATTTTGTAGACTTTCGACTTCTCGATTCTGTCTAATGACTCACTCGTTTCTCTTTGTCTAAAGGCATTCGATGTGATGTCTCTTATTCTCAAATCTGCTCAGCACAACGTAAGCCATATTCTTTACATTTAAATTAATACATGATTTCAAACGAGGTATACTTGCATCTTTCATATCATGCTATGTATACTTACAGCACATCGAGGTAGCTCTTGATAATCTCAAACACCAATTTTCGATGAATTTCGAGCACACTGAGTGAGTATATAATGTCAGATAATGCCGTTTATTAATGTACGCTAATGTATTAAATAGGTGTTGTATATTATTATTTAATAATGATGTTAGCTCCAGCGTAAAAATAGAACAGGAATTGTTTTTTTCACAGTCAGCTGACTATTCGATATGTGATGTTTGGAGTAATCGAATCTCTTCATTTAACTCTCCTACATTTGATCGAAAACAAGGAGGAGAAATCGTCTACGGAAGAGTCATTGGAACAGCCTATTGAGGTGAATTTATCGATTTGGCTTCCGAAAGCATCATCTCTTTCGTACTGTCGTTGAAATAAGGCAAGTTTAATTTAAACATATTTACATGCCCTCAGATACCCCTCTACTCCTTATTCCGAAACCGATTGATGGTCGATTCGATAGCTCTTCAACTCCTAAATTTGATGATGTAACAATATTTTAATTAATGATTGTTAACAAAATCTTGCGTGATTTTCATGATATTTTAATATTGTATTAGGTTGGTGCAAAAGTTTCTTTTTTCATGCACCAACATTCTGACCTCCCCACGTAGTCGCAATGAGCCAATCAAATAATTGTTTTTGAAGTTGATACGGAGATGGGTACTCATTATAGCGAATACTATATTGGGTTGATTCGATCAATTAGAATAGAGCTTTTTAGTTCGGAAGTAATCGGGCCAGGTCGAGCAATCCGGCCTTTCAATTGCTCTAGGCCCCGAGGGGAATAACACAAAGGCTACATTTAGAACATTATTACAAAGTACTTTGTCAATAGACATAGCCCACCAAATCTGCCCTGAAAAACCTACTAGAAATGCTGGCCCGATTACATAACTGCTGGCTTTGAAAATCATAGATCACAAATTGCTGTGCGCAGTTTCCTTACACATCATCGATGAATGCTCAATATCGATGGGTTGTGAAGTACTTTCCCCTGTAAGTATGCTAACAAAGTTAGGAGATTATATGACTTCCCGTTCAAGAACTTCAGACTTCGAAATAATCATGTTCAGACTCATCCGCTGAAATAAACACTTTTTGGATTCCCCTGCCTCGCACATACGTTCGAATCCGGATTTTTTGTTCTTAGTAGAACAATGAACTCATGCCCAAGTGTTTCCCAATTGGGGAGAATCAGAATCCCATAAGTATTCGATAGCCTGAATTTATCCCAAAATGCTCAAAATAGCCGTTTTCCGATGTTAATTTTCTGAGACTTATGACAGACTTTTTCAGTCACTGAACATGCTTGGCAAAGTGCGAAAAATCGAAATCGCCCTAAATGTGCCCCCATGTAGTACTCGACGAGCATAGCTCGGGTGCCATATCCGGAGTGTTCTAGATCGCTCTCTGCGAAATGGGACACACATTGCGCCAGAAAATTGAAATTTCGAATTTTGTCATTTCGAAACCGATTTGAATCACTGATGTCACAAAAAATCACTAATATTCCATAGATTATATGTGACAACTTCTAGAATGATTGGGCATCAACTCGTGAAGAAACAGCGAAAATAAATTTTTGAAGTCAGATGGGTTGGTAGATACCTTTTTAGATACCATTTCACTTTTATCTAGAGCAGTATGCATGCTATTCACATAAAAAAAATGAAAAGAAATTAAAAATATAGTTTGTGAGAAATCGGCAAAAATGTTTAAAAAGTCAGTTCTCGATCATCCCGAAACTACCGTACTCTAGTGACGAGAGAGTGTGCAGAATGAAGAGACGATTACACGCATAGCAGGTTTGCTGTATGTCTACGGTAGCAGGATTAAGGTATGCCTGTCTAAATTCATTCCAGCCTGTCCGGCCTCTATTGTGCCACTATTGTATTGTCTATTGCGCCTTGATTGACACCATTTGCTGTATCTACAATATCAGTGTTACAGTAGTACGGTATCCGACTACGGTATCCGACTAATGATAGCTGACACGGTCTGGATGGTGTAAATCATGTAACCTTAGGAAGATCCAACAACATCTACCGTAGACATACAGTAATCCTGATATGCGTGTAATCGTCCCTTCATTCTGCACCCTCTCTCGTCACTAGAGTACGGTAGTTTCGGGATGATCGAGAACTGACTTTTTAAACATTTTGGACGATTTCTCACAAACTATATTTTTATATTCTTTTTATTTTGTTATGTGAATAGCATTCATACCGCTCTAGATAAAAGTGAAATAAAAAAGGTATCTACCCACCCATCTGAAATAATTAATTTTTTTCAAAAAAATATTTTCGCTGTTTCTTCATGAGTTGATGCCCAATCATTCTAGAATATGTCACATATAACCTATGGAAAATTAGTGATTTTTTGAGATATCAGTGATTCAAATCGGTTTCGAAATGACAAAATTCGACATTTCAATTTTCTGACACAAGTGTGTCCCATTTCGAGGAGAGTGATCTAGAACACTCCGGATGTGGCATCCGAGCTATGCTAGTCGAGTACTACGTGTGGGCACATTTAGGGCGATTTCGATTTTTCGCACTTTGCCAAGGGTCTTCACAAGTATGTTCACTGACTCAAAAAGTCTCTCTTATCAACTTTTCACTATGATGGTTAGATCCAAATCAAATGTAAGGTAGTAATCTACCGCCATGGCCATAACACTTGGTATTCAGAAAATCATGAGAGTCTAGGCACGCCAACAGAAATTTTAAAAATAAAAATGAAAGAAACTTATGCACCAACCTAATATATTAATATGTATATTGTGGTCAGACTATTTCAGACAATCGATATTGGAGATCACGATTCCTTGGTTGGTAAACTGATCGAAAATGGAGGGAAAAGGGAAGATATAATCGACGATGATAATCTCTCGAACGTTTGCATTATACTGTCATATTTTTTATCGGCCCGGTTCTCTTTAATTTTCGTGCTTTCGCATATCGAACTCCTCTGAGACTAAATACTAGAAAGGGATTCCATTGCAGATTTTGTCCATGGAATTCCTTGAAGATGAAGATAATTTCAGAGAAATGCTGAATGAGATAAATGTCTGCTTGTGTTTGTTTCTGGGACCTAAACAAGGTGTTTTCAAAATTGGTGATTCAGGCCAAAAGAAGTAGAAATCTGGATACAATGAGGGTTGATGTGATCGAGAATGGAAATATGGAGAAGGTAACTGCTGATATTTCAAAGTTTTACACTGTTATATATTTAAACCAGCCGATCGCGTGCGCCACGGCGCGCGCAATCGACAGGCGTGTTCCGGGATTTGTTCTTATCCTCTCTCCTACTCTCCCCCTTTATCTCTCTCTTCCTCTCTTCCTCTCTAACTCTCTCTCAACCCTCTTCCTCTCTCAACCCTCTCCCTCTCTCTCCCTTCTCCCTCTCTCCCTCTATCCTCTCTATCTCTCCTTACATCTCTATCCCTCACTCCTTCTCTCCTACTCTCCCTATTTCTCTCTCTCCCTCTGAATCCTCTCCCTCTCTCCCTCTCCCTCTCACTACTTCTCCCTCTCTTTCTAACTCTATCCTCTCTCCTACTTTCCCTCTTTCTCTTTCTCTTCCTCTCTTCCTCTCTCCCACTCTCTCCCTCAATCTGAATCATATCTTTCCCTGTCAACCCTCTCTCGCTCTCTCTCTCCCTCGCTCTCTCTCCCTCTCTCAATCTCTTCTACTCTCCTTCCCGTTTTCGAATCTTCAACATTCTAGAACCTTTGGAATATTTTCGAACTTTGTGGAACATTCTAGAAGCTTTGGAACATTTCCGAATTTTCCGTACCATTCTAGAAACTTTGGAACATTTTCCAACTTTCTGGAACATTCTAGAAGCTTTGGAACATTTTCCAACTTTCTGGAACATTCTAGAAGATTTTGAACATTTTCCAAGTTTCTGGAACATTCTAGACGTTTCGGAACATTTTCCAAGTTTCTGGAACATTCTAGAAGTTTCGGAACATTTTCGAACTTTCTGGAACATTCTAGAAGCTGTGGAAGATTTTCGAACTTTCTGGAACATTCTAGAAGCTTTGGAACATTTTCGAACTTTCTGGAACATTCTAGAAGATTTTGAACATTTTCCAACTTTCTGGAACATTCTAGACGTTTCGGAACATTTTCCAACTTTCTGGAACATTCTAGAAGCTTTGGAACATTTTCGAACTTTCTGGAACATTAGAGAATCTGTGGCCCATGGCTAATTATCGATTGGTATACTATAGTCGTCCCAATGCTAATTATTGATTAGCATACTGTAATTTAAAGTTCTAAGGTCAAAGTCATAAATCTGACCCACGGAATAATAGGTGACCCATTGTTAATTATCGATTGGTATACTGTAGTCCCTATTTCGCAATCCGGACAGACGGACAGACACAAACAGCACTCTATATATAGGTAATGATATTGACAATCTCTAATTTTTTAAAAATCACAGGGCGTTTCCGTGAGCACAGAAGTGAAAAGAAGATCTCCTAGAAATGTCTCGGACTCTACGAAGCTCAGAAAAGAAGAAGTAAAGGGGAGGGATAACGTAAAGATTTCATTAAAAAACCTGTTTCATTTTTCGTATTCATGACTTATTTCATATAGTTTGATATCAAATAATGTGTTGCAAATTATTCAATCTTCATTCAGGATTCTCCCATGAATGTAGAAATGAAGAAGAGAAGGAAATCGACGAATATCTCATCCAAATTCACGGAGTACCTGGGATATTCCGATGAAGATGAAGAACCACTGATGAAAATTTCGAAATCGGAATCAGCGAAGGGTAACAGCAAGGTAAAATTCACAATGATTTAAGAGACCCGCTCCGTAAGAATAAACCACCCCGCGGACATGTTCCTCTAGGAAAGGGAATCGCTGGCCCTTTCCTATGGTGGAAGGAAAGTGTTGGGCATGCATTATGAAATTTACCACTAATTATGTGTTTGGGCATGGAAAAAATATTAAAACCCGTTCTCTGTAAGAATGCAGGTAAGATGGCACAACTCTGCCAAAATGGTCACCCGGAGCTCATATTTTGGGAACATGACCCCTCGGGCCAAAGAACTTTTCAACCGGAAGCGTGACCCGAAATATCGATTTTTGATCTACCGAAATCGATTTTTCAAATTTCCGATTTCGACGGCAAGCTATAGCGCATTCGAAAGAGCATTAAAAGTTATGTTGGAAACTCAGAAGGAAACCAGAATCGATCAACGTTGACGTCAGATAGAGCCTTGGAACATTTCCGAACTTTCTTTGGAACATTTCCGAACTTTCTGGAACATTCTAGAAGCATTGAAACACTTTCGATTTTTCCGTACCATTCTAGAAACTTTGGAACATTTTCCAATTTTCTGGAACATTCTAGAAGCTTTGGAACATTTTCCAACTTTCTGGAACATTCTAGAAGATTTTGAACATTTTCCAAGTTTCTGGAACATTCTAGAAGTTTCGGAACATTTTCGAACTTTCTTGAACATTCTAGAAGCTGTGGAACATTTTCGAACTTTCTGGAACATTCTAGAAGATTTGGAACATTTTCGAACTTTCTGGAACATTTTAGAAGCTTTGGAACATTTTCCAACTTTCTGGAACATTCTAGACGTTTCGGAACATTTTCGAACTTTCTGGAACATTCTAGAAGCTTTGGAACATTTTCGAACTTTCTGGAACATTAGAGAATCTGTGGCCCATGGCTAATTATCGATTGGCATACTATAGTCGTCCCAATGCTAATTATTGATTAGCATACTGTAATTTAAAGTTCTAAGGTCAAAGTCATAAATCTGACCCACGGAATAATAGGTGACCCATTGTTAATTATCGATTGGTATACTGTAGTCCCTATTTCGCAATCCGGACAGACGGACAGACACAAACAGCACTCTATATATAGGTAATATAGGTACCTTTCCTATGGTGGAAGGAAAGTGTTGGGCATGCATTATGAAATTTACCACTAATTATGTGTTTGGGCATGGAAAAAATATTAAAACCCGTTCTCTGTAAGAATGCAGGTAAGATGGCACAACTCTGCCAAAATGGTCACCCGGAGCTCATATTTTGGGAACATGACCCCTCGGGCCAAAGAACTTTTCAACCGGAAGCGTGACCCGAAATATCGATTTTTGATCTACCGAAATCGA
Source organism: Pristionchus mayeri (assembly GCA_036245805.1). Classification (NCBI taxonomy): domain Eukaryota; kingdom Metazoa; phylum Nematoda; class Chromadorea; order Rhabditida; family Neodiplogasteridae; genus Pristionchus; species Pristionchus mayeri. The sequence goes on from BTRK01000003.1 coordinate 35,286,497, forward strand.
TTTTTCAAATTTCAGATTTCGACGGCAAGCTATAGCGCATTCGAAAGAGCATAAAAAGTTATGTTGGAAACTCAGAAGGAAACCAGAATCGATCAACGTTGACGTCAGATAGAGCCCGAAGAGTGAACTTTTTCATCACTTTTGGTAGGTCATGACATGAATGCACATGAAGCTGTAGTTTGTACATCTCGGATTTTACATATATTGTGTAGTTTTTAATGCTGAATAAAATGCACTCTTTGTCGGAGTGGATTTTCTATAAGGACCGAAAAGCGCGCTCAACGATGACGCTCTTTGAGTCAAATTTTAGGAAACTTTAGATTTCGATATCGTACAATGGCTCATTCGAAAGAGCATGAAAAGTTATTTCAGAATCTTCAAGGAAATCAGAATTCATCAACGTTGACGTCATTTAGACGTGATCATTTGAAATCTTCAGTCGAAACGACGTGAAGTATTTCGACTATATCATTTTCATTTTACATTTTGATGACCTGGGATATCGAAATTCGAATTCTACACATAAAAATACGTCAGAAAATACATTTTGCAAAACATTTCACGATTTCATCTTTTTCGCAAATTTTCATGCCACCTTTTCAACAGAAAAATCGAATTTCAGCATGTCTTCGAAAAGTGAACAATTTATAGATTTTCTGACGTATTTTTATGTGTAGAATTCGAATTTCGACATCCCAGGTCATCAAAATGTAAAATGAAAATGATATAGTTGAAATACTTCACGTCGTTTTGACTGAAGAATTTCAAATGATCACGTCTAAATGACGTCAACGTTGATGGATTCTGATTTCCTTGAAGATTCTGACATAAATTTTCGTGATCTTTCGAATGAGCCATTGCACGATATCGAAATCTAAAGTTTCCTAAAATTTGACTCAAAGAGCGTCATCGTTGAGCGCGATTTTCGGTCCTTATAGCGTAAAAATCCACTGCGAAAAAGAGTGCATTTTATTCAGCATTAAAAACTACACAATATATGTAAAATCCGTGATGTACAAACTACAGCTTCATGTGCATTCATGTCATGATCAACCAAAAGTGATGAAAAGTTCACTCTTAGGGTTCTATCTGACGTCAACGTTGATGGATTCTGGTTTCCTTCTGAGTTTCTAGCATAACTTTTTATGATCTTTCGAATGCGCTATAGCGTGCCATCGAAATTTGAAATTTGAAAAATCGATTTCGGTAGATCAAAAATCGATATTTCGGGTCACGCGTCCGGTTGAAAAGTTCTTTGGCCCGAGGGGTCATGTTCCCAAAGTATGAGCTCCGGGTGACCATTTTGGCAGAGTTGTGCCATCCATACCCCCGTTCACTGCAGTCTCACAGAGAACGGGTTTTAATATAGGGCGAAATGGACAAAAAGTCAAATTTTCTTAAAGATGCGAAATTGGCTCAAAAGTCAAAATGCATTTCACTCATTGTGCCCAGAAGTTGTTAAAAACGTGTTTAGATCAATATGCGATTCACTGTTAATGATACTTTTTATGCTAAAAATTTACTTTTAGGTGCATAACTAGTGAATTTAGGACCGAATCCCTTAGCTTTTTGAATCACAATATTCTCTGAGCTATGTTGCTTCATAATTGCAATGCAGCGAATCTCGACAGAGAGGCCATTTTCTAGAAATAATTTTCGAATGTGTCTATGCCAAACCTGGAAAAATTCATTCCTGCGAATCCATTGCGAACAATGATTAGAACTTATCACTTTCAGCTATTATTTACTTTGATATAATATCTAGCACTAAAACATATCTCAATTTCGCTCGTTTCAAAAATTAACTTTTCACAACTTCGAATCTATCAATATTTAGGTATTATTTTCGCGTTCCACAACGGCCCAATCCTACCAATTCTGTATTCACCTTGTAGAATACCCCGATGTAAATAATACAATCACAAACAGTGACCCAATTGGCATCGCCAAACTTCGCTTTATTTGCTCAAATCAGTGAAAAATCGAAATTTTGCATAATTTCATTTTCCGATTTCACAAAATCTATCACTCCCTTCAGATAGCATTATTTCCTAAATAATACACTATCACGAGGAAAGTTATCTGATAGTGAAATAACAGCTGTTTTGCTTGATTAGAAAAATTGAAAAAAATCACGTTGTTCCTTGTTTACGATGCATTAACTAGCAATCCGCAAGTTCAATCCCTTAGCTGTTGCAATATAGATACAATCTGGGCAACGATATTTCGATATTTCATTGTAGCGAAAATAGATAGCCTGGCCATTTTTGAGAAATCATTGCTGAAAATAGTCCTGCGATGTGATACATAATTGTATGTTTCTTGTGAAAAAAAATCAAACTTTGTAGAATTTGATAACATCATCATGTGTTCTTTTGGTAATTTCTTGATAAACCCGGGGGCCTTCTACGTCACGTGAATATAATTGGTTTGATTGGAATCACGATCCGAAGACCAGATGTGCCGCTGGTTATTGCGCTGATCAGGAATATCGCGTCTGATCTTATGATCAGACGCGATATTCCTTGATGTTCGTGGATAGTTAATTTGGACACTTTTGATAAGTATTAGTCGGTATTGCTAGGGATCAGAAGAGTGGATGGAGTCTGATTCTGGAGAAGATGAGGAAGACGAAGAGAAAGATGAACAGTTTCACGATCCGAAGACCAGATGTGCCGATCATTGTCAATTGCCCAAGCATGAGGACCTGGAATGGGTGAGAACCATTCAGTGACATTTTTCTGTTAGTCTTTTACATTTTTCTGTTAGTCTTTACTATATCTTCAATGCAATCACAGCATGGCTTTCTGATTAGTTGGATGAAAGATGTAGCGTTACTGTTAGAAGTGAATGAGTAAAAGTGGTGCCTTGATAAACGTCTTAGCGTACAATAATATTTGTGGTGCGGGAAAATATGCTGCTGTTTATTTTTCCCGTTCCGCAAGTATTATGCGAGAAGTCTATCATGATATAACTTGGATACTCAGTTTTCTCGTACCGTAAGAGACAGTTTATTTTTAGGTGCAATGTGATGGTTGCGATAAATGGTCGCATACCTTCTGTGTGATCGGTAAGAATCTACCGTACGAAGAGGAAGAATTCTTCTGTGGATGTGGACCAGCCCCTTCGAAGAAGCAGAAGTCGGAGTGATTGTAGTATCGTCTATGCTACCCCACTCACGCTTCTTTCGGTTCAGAATGGAATACTGTATTTTAATAATATAATTTTGTATATTTTTTGTATTATCTATCGTAATTAGACTGAGTTGATATTGGTTGAAGTTTATAAGCATTTGTTCTTTTTCATTCCGAATATAGCTAAAGCCACTTCATTTTCAAAATTCTTGTCAATTTCCCATCAATCTAAATGGGAAAGTTAGAAGGTTCTGCTTATCTGAGTTTCGGATGCCTTTTTTAAATTTTTACCCCGCTCTCCCTCAATTATTCTCATCAATAATAGAAATAGTGATTGTGAACGAGCGTATATCGATTCAATGATATTCTCCTATTTGATCTGTAATCTGTAGTCTGTATCCCCACTCCGTCGTCTCTTATTGCGCCTTACTCCCTATATCACAACAAGTGTATCCTCTAATTTTAGTTATCATTCACCCTTCTCTGTTTAGTTTTCGCGCTCTCGGTAAGAAGAATGACGATAAAGTTTTGTCCTTGTAGGCTGGAAAAATTCTTATCCAATCTGGTCTCTTTCCGGATGAATTATCTCTTCCAGTATTCCTCTAAATATGTGTAATGAATTGCTGTTCAGCTATGGCGTCTGAGCCTCTGACGACTGTGGAAGAATGGAGAAAGAAGGCGATTCCGTCTATTTTTACATCTACTTTGTCAACATATAGTGTCTAAAATGGGAATATAAACCTAATTTTTGAACGACACGAAGCACATTATTTCGAAGGTCTAGTCCTCTTCACTCTTGATTGATATTTTGCAGAGTTTTGAGTTCTCAAGAGAATCGGACGATCTTTTGATTCCCGAGAGCATTCGATGCTCTGTCTCTCATTATCAAGGGATCCGATTTTCCAGTGGGTTATCATCTGATTGTTTGGTTTTTGTTGCAACTTATTTCGCATTTTTTTAAACGTACAATATCTATTTTTAGTAATGCATATTTAGCCTTTAATGCCGTCACATTATAGCGCATTCGAAATGCATTGGCCGCTATGGATTTCGAGAGATCAAATTGTGTTCAAATCGACAATGCAGAGTGAGCTTTAGGATGTTTGAATTTTGAAAAATTCTTTGAATGATATATTCAGGGATGATTTGCATCCAATTCTTTTTAATCTGGAATTTTAAATTTCAAGTTGTCTGTTCAGATTAAATATTCAAAATGAACGAATTTAAGGGAGCAATCAGTCCGATCTCTTTTCTTCGGTATAATTCATTCTCTTCATCTTACTCTGATACATCTGAAGACAAGTAAATTTTTATTTGTCGTTTTTTAAAATTATTTTAAATTATCTCCCTTCAAGTCATTGTTTCAGTGGGCGACTGTGAGACGGTTCTCTCCACTGTCGCGGAGTGGGCGAAAAAGGTTTGCTTTCCTATTATCACAAGCCTCATTCTTGGAAAGAAAAAAACTCATGTTTTTATTATTTATCAATTATTTTACAGAGTAACGATTTTCCGGATAAATTGACCGAACCACTCGTTTCTTTGTTCTCAAGAGCGTTCGAGACGATGCTCAGCATTGTTAAGAATATCGAACTTCGCGTGAGTACAGATTATATTTTCACAGAGACTAAATATCAATAAAGTGCAATATCACGCCTCTCATGAGAGAATCGAGCTGAGCATGGGAATGGTGAAATGAGTTCTAACCGGTTTTGGGTACCCTGAGGCATGTCTGAGTGACCCCCGAAATCTTTTTGTGCATACTTCATTTTGGAGCTCCCTAGGTAGGGTCGGATATCGGCATCACCCACTTTAAGAGCACTTTTCTTGGATACGGCGTAAGATAGAGCAAAATTGACCTCTGAGTGACCCCCACTCATTTTTTGAGCTCTATCGATCTATACCAACCAATTTCCCCAAAATCCATTTTTAAGAGTGCACTGTAGGTGAATTTTCTCAAAAATGTAGGTACAGCAGCTGAAATTTTCACAGTAGATGCAGCTCAGCGAGAGCTTTCCAATAAGTTGCTTGCGAAAAAAATACGATTCGGCTGGTGTGAGTCTCGCCTTTTTAACTTCGCCTGGATCATTTGAACTTTATTTTCAACGGGGATATCGATATGAAATCCATCATTTTCCGCCGGGCGCTCCGAAAAGAGCGGTGTGAAATTAATTCGCCTGTTGAAAATAAAGTTCAAACGATCCGGACGAAGTTAAAAGGGCGAAACTCACACCAGCCGAATCGTATATTTTTCGCAAACCACTCATTTGAAAGCTCTCGCTGAGCTGTATCTACTGTGGAAATTTAAGCATTCATAAATAAAAAAATTCCGCGATTTCTTTCATTGCATCGCAATTTAATAATTTGTAAATATTCCGTAATTAAAACAGAGAAGATTTATTATAATCCAAATATTCTAACAATAGGATTATTTTTTCTCAGTGCGATGGTCGCAGTTACACACTGAACCGTATTGATGAAGAGTGAGTGCGCAGGAGGGTACTGGAGGCTGCAGTATTGTTGAAGTCCAATTTTCTCATCTCTCATAATTGTTTTGTTCTCTCTGTGGTTTTCTTTGTTCTGGATTACTTTAGTTCGTTTATAAACCGTATTCCTTGTTGTTAGCACATCATAATGTCACTGATGGTAACGATAAAGTTATGTTCTTCGTGGGTTCGAAAATATTTTTTTCGTGAATCTGGTTTCTTTCCGGATGATTTACCTCCATAAGACTAGCTTTAAAATTTCTTAAATCGATCTTGGATTCAGTGATGGCTTCTGCTGAGACGCCTCAATCGACTGTTGAAGAATGGATGAGAAAGGTGAGTTCTGATTTTAGAAATTTTTTCTCATGTCTTTTTTCCGAATTAAATTATCACCCGTATCTCTTTGCTAGACGGTTTATATCTTCCCAGAAGATGAAGCATATGAGTAAATAATCAAAATGTCATTATCACTACTTTTGTTTCGTTTACTAGATTTTGTATTTTTTTAGTTGAAGGAGTGTTCACGTGGGTTTTTTTAAATTTTATAAACTTCACAATATATTTTCGGATATTGTTTATTTTAGGCATTCAAATTCGCAAGTCGATCTAAAGATGTTCTCGTTCCCATTACTTCGAGAGTATTCGATTTTCTTTCTCTCATTCTCAAGAATTCCGTCTTCCCGTGAGTTCTCATTCCCATTATTTTACTGGCAACGATCACAATCAATTTCAGCACATTCGAAGTGCACTTACATCTGTCAATTTCGAAAGGAAGAAATATTTGCGATTCGAGAAAACAGAGTGAGTGTTAAGAGAGGAATCGGGAGATACTCGATAACTCACAGGCCTGCCGGGTAGTGTTCTTCGCTCGAGCGTTGCTTGCGAGCGCTCGCCGCTCGAGCGGTCAATTTCGACGAGCGCTCGAGCGCCAATCGCTCGAGCGATTATTTCTGGGACTCGCTCGAGCGAAAGCGGCGCTCGAGCGATGAATTCGAGCGATTTTAATCAATGCAAATTCAAGAAATAATGGCAAAATCACTCGAGCGCTCGCAAAAAATAAATTTCTCGAGCGCCGCTCTCGTTCGAGCGATTTTCTGAAATGATCGCTCGAGCGATCGGCGCTCGAGCGCTCGTCAATAATTAATCGCTCGAGCGACGGGCGCTCGCGAATAACATCACTACTGCCGGGACGTAGGAATTCATGATTTTTAAATTGGCTGCAAAATTAACAAAAAGTACTCCGAAACGAGCTCTTTCAAATGGCGTTGGCCGATTTCCTGAAAAAAAAATTTTTTTTTTCGCCGTGGCATGCTCCGAAAGTGGGCGGAGTCTCGATTTTTTACGGAAAAGATCGACATTTGACTCAATTTTTCGGCATTTTCCGATAAAGATACGTACAAACTGTCAACAGATGAGTGAAAGATGAGTGTACGAGGAACATTTTGCTCTCTTTGTTTGGGTCGAAAACCCAAAAATTGCATCTCGGGTCCAACTAGCGAAAATTTCAAAAAATCTGGAAATACCAAAAAGTTCTGGTTGGCACTATGCGCGATTTATTAGACTTCCTGGGTACTTTCATTTCATATATATTTCGTTGGAATCGGATCATGCGTTGTAATGTTCCACCCGTTTAAGTAAAATCGGTCATGTCAGTCGGGTATATACATCATGTTTACTGTACGCAAAATAGGTTCTGTTCTTTTGCATCGTAATTGTATTAATACATTACAAAAACAGGTTTCCACTTCATTGCCATGTAATTTTCAGGTCCATTTGGTCATAGACTCAATTTGAAGAAATTGCGAACTGCCTTCTGAGAAGGCCCAAATAACCAGGTTTCCGGTGGTAATTGGCGTCATTTCAAAGGGAAATCCTCGTAATGTCATGTGGGAACGATTTTCAGAACATTTGGGAAAGAAAATAATGCTTCAAATGTAACTTGCTCAATTTGATAATCGGAAAATGTCGAAATACGACACGTAATTCAGAAATTATGATATCGTAAACTGATTTATACCATAATATAGAGAATAAAGAGCTGAACATTTTATCTGTTGAAAGTAAGCTTCTATCTTTGTATTTACGCACGCTACATAGGCTAGAAGTTGGCAGAAAACGAAGGCCGAGGCGCGCGGGAGAGCGCTAAATAGAGGGGAGGGAGAGGGGGGTCACACGGCGAGAGCGACAGACGGGTAGGGCGCGCGCTCTCGGGGGATTCTAGCCCAAATCTATCCAACTTCTAGCCTATGTAACGTGCGTAAATGAAAAGATAGAAGCTTACTTTCAAGAGATAAAAAGTTCAGCTCTTCATTCTCTATATTCTGGTATAAATCAGTTTGCGATATCAAAATTTCTGAATTACGTGTCGTATTTCGACATTTTTCGATTATCAAATTGAGCAAGTTACATTTGAAGCATTATTTTCTTTCCCAAATGTTCTGAATATCGTTCCCACATGACATTACGAGGATTTCCCTTTGAAATGACGCCAATTACCACCGGAAACCTGGTTATTTGGGCCTTCTCAGAAGGCAGTTCGCAATTTCTTCAAATTGAGTATATGACCAAATGGACCTGAAAATTACATGGCAATGGAGTGGAAACATGTTTTTGTGATGTATTAATACAATTACGATGCAAAAGAACCTAGGTTGCACACAGTAAACATGATGTCTCTACCCGACTCACATGACCGATTTTACTTAAACGGGTGGAACATTACAACGCATGATCCGATTTCAACGAAATATATATGAAATGAAAGTACCAAGGAAGTCTAATAAATCGCGCATAGTTCCAACCAGAACTTTTTGGTATTTCCAGATTTTTTGAAATCTTCGCTAAAGTTGGCCCGAGATGCAATTTTTGGATTTTCGACCCAACCAAAGAGAGCAAAATGTTCCTCGTACACTCCTCTTTCACACATCTGTTTACATTTTGTACGTATCTTTATCGGAAAATGCCGAAAAATTGAGTCAAATGTCGATCTTTTCCGAAAAAATCGAGACTCCACCCACTTTCGGAGCATGCCGGAGTACCAATTTAAAAATCATGTATTCCTACGTCCCGGCCTATGTGGAGTCTTTCCCGATTCCTCTCTTAAATATTTCGAATTGTTGTTTGATACCCTTAAATTGTAATTATCGAAGAATTCTAGTGCTCAGACTCCATAATACGGTTTTTAGAGCGTAATATTGGAACAAAAAATTCCTGGATATAGGAAGCTGTGTCCCTCCTCCCATTTGCTTTACTATATTGATTCGATTTATTAAGTGAAACATCAATTCGTTTGCTGATGTTTGGCCTCATCGAATCTATTCATCTCACTCTGAACCACTTGACAGAAGGGAGAAGTAAGCAAACTTATATTTGTTTTATTTAAAAAAATGTAAACCCTTATATTTACTATCTTTGTTTCAGCGGAGGCATATGCGACGGCTCTAGCAACTATCGATTATTGGAAGAGAAAGGTATGCTAGTGGCATATGCCGGCCTCTGTGTCAGCATGACTATTCATTATTCATGTTTATCTCCATTTTTTCGTTTATAGAATAGCGAGTTCTCCAATAATTCCACCGATCCTCTCGTTTCATTATTCTCGAGAGCATTCGAGTCGATGGTCGGCATTGTCAGGAATGTCGAGCGCTGCGTAAGTTGATTCGGCCTTTATGATCAACCATAAATATTTTCTTTGCTGTCGCTAAATTAGCCTATTCCACTAGCATTTTAATTTTGATGTTTCAGCACATGTTGAGATCGTTGGGATCACTTGAACTGGAAAGGTCACATTGTTTGCAGTTTGAGGATACGGAGTACGATTAGTTATTTTATGGAATTTTTAACCAAAAGTATTACTTAAGCGAATTTTCAATTCGAACACTGATGTACGGTGTCATCAAATGCCTTCATTTGACTCTTCTGCACATAATTGATAAGGAAAATCGGCCGAACTCTAATGAATTCAATGTGGAGGTGAGAATTTCATTCATTGCGTTACATTGTTTCAAGTGCATTTTCTTTTTCGGAAAATGCAAGTTTCAGAAAAGATTTCTCACTTATTTGTAATCTAACCGTTCGAAAGCTTCTGAAATTCATTAAAATGAACTTACCAAAATATGTTATTCATTTCCGACTGAACAGCAAGATCAACCTGTCGACTTCTCTCAATCGGTGTTCGATGGAAATGAGGTTTTTCTTAAACTCAAACTCTATTTTGAAAACAATGTGCATTCAGAATACGGATGAGGGTTTAATCGGAAGTGAGATCAACGATGAACATATGATGAATTGCGATATGGTCAGTTATTTGTGCAATTAAAGTGGCTGCCTGTTCGTGTTTTCAAACTTTTTTCCGAAGTATCCAAGAGAAGATCAAATCGATTTTCCTCTGTCGTCATTGGGCGATAGTGAGGTTAGTTCTTACTGTATGTTTTAGGAAATTTTAGACAGAGCGGATATTTTCAGCAATTATTCCTGAATTTATCTGGGAAAGAGATTAAAGAAGAGGAGTTGAGCGAAGATCTGGTTTGTTATTTTTTCTTGGTATCTTTTGGAACACATTTCTGGCTCCAGTAGATGATTGCATGCTCTTTACAATCCTTGTTCAGGCTACTACCAATGATTCTGAACTTAAGAAGAGAAAGGAACCGACGTCGAAATTGGCTGCGTATCTGGGATATTCAGATGAGGATGAAGAACCATTGGCGAAGTATCAGAAATCGAAACACGTGGAGGGTTCCAACGTGGTTGGTCCTTATCCCTTGATATAACAATTTGTGTTATCAATTCAGGGATTTTTAACGGAATTTTGGTCAATTTTTCTCCTGTTAAATATAGTGTGTGGATGTCGTCATTAATTCTTGTGTTGGGGCAAATGTCGCGATGACAAAGTGATATAGAAAGAATGGAAGAAAAAATAAAATCAGCAAGAAAACTTAAATTTCAAGTAAATTTATATGGTACACTAGTTTATAGATCAATAATTCCAGAACTTCTATCAATTTAATTATAAAAACTATTCTATTCAGATTCCCACTCGACGAGCCCATAAGAAAAGGATGTCTAGTGAAGATTATGATAAGAATTACATTCCACCTAAGGAAATTTCCGTTTCGGAATCAATCAAGAGAGAGAAAATGGTTTCTTTTTTATCTATTCCTGATCGATCCACGTGGTCATACATCAAAATTTGACTTATTTACAATACATATAATTTAAAATCTGTTTTCAGAGTAGAAGTGCACCCAAGAATGGGAGGAAACAAACCAAGGCATTCGAGTGTTTTGAATGCGAAGTGAGTTCAAAATATGAAGAAAATATATCTCCGCATCATATCACTAATTGAACCGTTTTGAATTACTTGAGATGGGGGTATGCGCATAACCAAAACTTGCTAGTGGCAGAAAATAATAAATATATATATATTTTTTGCAGTTCTGTTCGATTTCTCCGTCACTCTGGATTTCTCATCTAAAAGACGAGCATTTCACCACTCCCGAACTGGTGAGAAACCTTTGCTTGCTGAGTTTAACAGTGTTTTGTGGCAAAATTCGAACAGAGATAGGGGTATCTCACGAATTTTCCTCAATATTTCTATCATTTTTCATTACAATTGTGTGAATTTGATTACAAGAAATACCTTCAGGCTGGCTACATCTTTCGTTGCGACTGTGGTCATGAGTCTCTCTCAGAAATACACAATCGCGGGGTAAGAGTGTTGTATCCTTGTCTCTTGTTGTGTCGTAGTAGACGGGAGAGGACGGAGTAAACACAAGGCGTATCAACAATAAATAAAAAGAGAGAGAGCAGAGCTGGTCACAGCTCATGAGAGAGGAAAAAAGCTAGACTGAATTGAGGGAGCGAGGGAGGAGGGAAGAGGGTGCAAAAGAGCGCAAGCGTGGAGAGAGTTAGAGAAAAAGAGGAATTACAATTGACACGTAAGCCACGGGCTGAAGAAAAGTATTACAGTACTTGGAAATGTCGATGTGAATTATTTGTGTATAGGATTAATTAAATTAGGGAATTTAGCTATTATATTGGTTCCTATACAACAAAGAGCTAATGTATATTTTAATTAATTCAATTACGTATATCGTATTCGCTACATTTGGACACGTAGCCTACAATATTTCGTTTTGATATATTGAATGACATTTCATTTCATCTTTCATATATCTTTCATTTTCAGTGCTACAACAACTCCAGCCTTACTGTGGTTCGCAAGGGAAATGGGCCTGTTCAGAGAATGTCCAATGTGGTTATGGTTAGTATGTTTCTAAATATGTATTTAGCTTACTTTGCGATGAGAAGGATATTCCATTTGTTAGTAATTGCGAACTTATTGAGTGTTAGAAAAAGGGTTTTCAGGATCCTCCCAAGACTCCTCAGTGTGTTCTCTGTGAGGTGAGGTTTAGTTTTTTTACCCGTAAAAATAAGTTGTCATAAAAATATTTACATGTCAGATATATCCCAAGACTTCTTATGCTTATGCAAGCCATCTCAGAGTCCATCATGACTCTACACTGAATAAGGTGATTTTTGAGAGTTTCTCTGTTTACAATCAGTTCACCATCAGAATGGAATCTATCTGATGTGTGTGTGCGGCCGCAGAATTGATGCTGAGAAAGATTGTTACGGGCATTCTAAGAAGGTACATTTAGTTGTAATATTATGTTATAATAATTTTCTCCTTAACTTGGCATTCCGGTTTCTTGCCAAACGTTTCATCTTTATTTCAGTGCGACATTCTCGATTTCTCTTTGCACAAACTGGATGAGAACTGACTCAATCTTCCATTTTGAAGTACTAATGGAATTCATTTACTTAATTTCACTGTTCCTTCATGTATATATTGTTCCTTGTTGTTAAAGAAGATAAAGTTTTGTTCTTGTATGATGTGTGAAATGTGGTTTAGAGAATGTGGTTTGCGTCCAGATGAAATATTTGAATAGCTCAATTTTAGAAGTTGTGAAATGGATCTTCTATTTAGCGATGACGTCTCAGTCTCATCTGTCGATTGTGGAAGAATGGAGTAAAAAGGTACTTTGAACTATCAGGTTGCCAAGAAAGTAATGTTAGATTTTCAAATTTTCGATTATGCGGTACCCCGTGTTTTGTTGCCGCCTGATTATCATATTGTTATATATGATCTTTGAGTGCTTGGATACTCTTTCCATCGCGCATTGGTTCAAGCCTATCCAATATGTATTGAGGTCACGAGATCAAGACAAAGGTCATCAACAAAGAGTTGTACGAATTACGTTTTGGCCCACCAATCCGTCGAGAGTTATGATAGGGCAAATATTATGCCACGGCCGAAAAGTACGACATACGGATACCACAATACAGCATGCGATCCTGCTCCGCTGCGAAAAGCCTGTTAGAAAATGCACCCATTTATGATCTTGACCCTAACTGAACCTCAACGGAAATATTTATCTCCACAGCGTATGCGGCACAATAGATGGATCGAAATCCGAACTTTTGCGCTTAACTGTTAAAGCAACTCTTTATCTATCACTATACGGCTGGGCTAAATCAGGGGCTACCTCCCATTTGGGGAAAAGTATTCATTCACCGAACATCAACAATCGAAATTTTGACAATGTTGCCCCTTAATCAGCAATACTGAAAATCTATTGTTTCTAAAAGCTGAAAAGGCGAGAGTATAAATGTTTCTCGGTAACATGCAGCAGCATAGTGTACCATGGAAGCGCACTCATTTGCATGCCAGTATGAATGTGCCTCGAAGCAGGAAACAATAAAGCTTGAGATGTGATACTTCTGAAAGGTTTGAATTCAATGCTGTTCAAATCGTGCTATATTAAAGCAGTCATGATCCCAGACATTTCATTCAAAAGATAAGTGATTGGACATATCAATGCACCATATGAGAATGAACAGTCATTTGTTCCCACAAAATATGAGAGGCGGAATTTATTTTTACATTTTTTTGTAAATTTCACATTTCTCACAACTTAGATTTCCATGATATCAAAAAAGCATGGCGCGATTCGAACATATGCATATATTGGCCTAGTCAACTCCTAATATATGCTACCGGGCCAGCTTGAGATCTTAAAGGAAAAATATTTTAGGCGGGCTCAAACATCATGGTCCAAATCTAACATTACTTTCTTGACAACCTAATACAATAACGGGAACGTATTGTCCAATATACTGTTAGAGAATATATGATTCATTTGATAAATAAAAATTATATTAGAGTTATAATGATTTCCTTATAATTAAAACATTCATGCTTCAGTCTTACGATTTCTCGGTGAGAGAAAATGATACTCTGAATGGACTATTCATGAAATTATTCGACGTAAACGCTGCCATTCTCAAGAACTCCGAACACCGTGTTAGTTTGTTTTTCGATATTTATAATATATTTTTAGAGAATAATATATTAGGTTGGTGCAAAAGTTTCTGACTATTTTCATGTTTGGGCATTTTTTCCTCCCCCGTTGATTTAATTTTGCCAATCAACTAATGGTTTTTCTCAGTTTATGAGGGTTTGCGAATACTTTTTAAATAACACTATGCCGGGCCAATTCGATCGGTAACGATGACAATATTCACAGTCAAGGTCGTCATTGTCCGTATCTCGCCATAGTTTTTAATTGCTCATAACTCCAAGGAGAAATGTGAGAACGGCAAAAGTGAAGGACTATCAAAGAGCCCAATTCATGTGCATATTTTCACACTCTGTACAAATTCATAAACATGAAATGCTCGCTTAAAATTTGGAGCTAAGTGCCAGAAACTCCTAATTGAAAATTTCCTACTTTGTGTTTGCTAGCACTGTATTCGTATAGACCGCGTAAGACAGCCCAATTTTGGTTGATTATTTTCTACCTACCTGCCTTAGTATACAGGTACATTTGCAATTTAATTCATTCATCAATGAGCGAACGGGACATTTCGAAACCGCGATTCAGCCAATTGGGACGTCGAAATCAGCATTTTCTATTGTGTCTTTCTACTCACTCGCACTGAAGATCGGCTTTTTCACGCTTAACTGAACAAGCAACTCTTGCACTATTACTGACATATTGGGCAAATTCAGGAGGTCACAAATATTCGAAAAGTAGAGCGCACTCAAAAACACTGAAAAACGCCAATTTCCGGCATTTTCTCTTAAAAAATTATTTTCGCCTGCTCAGGAAACACTAGATCCAGTACAATTATTTTACGAAAGTCCACTATTAGTGAGTTCACTAAAACTATAGAGAAATTACAGACAATCGAAATATGCCAGCAGAACTAACGAAAAAATAAATAGTCAGAAACTTTTGCACCAACCTAATAGTTGCGTATGTTCAGATTATTCAACGAGGCTTGGAGAACCTCAACGGCAAGCGCTCCAAGTATCAACGCTTTGAGAACACCAAGTCAGTATTTTAATAATAAACTATATTTTGATTGAATTTTTGTAGAGAGAAATCGATCCGGTCTATGTTTTATGGAATCGTCGAGTCTCTCCATCTCACGATAATCCATTTGTTGGAACAAGGGGAACCTTCAGAGAACTCTCTATCGATTGTGGAACAGTGGAAGAGGAAGGCTAGTTTCGTCAATCTTCTGATATACTGTTCCTCAGTGGCATACAGTACCCGTTCATTTTCATTTCTTTCTTGGAATCAGAACATTCGTTTATTACACTATATAATTGTGTTCAACTTTGTAGACGTTCGAACTCTCGATTCTTTTGAACGACACACTAGTTTCTCTTTGTCTCAAGGCATTCGATGTGATGTCTATTATTCTCAACTCTGCTCAGCACGCCGTAAGCTCGATTTTCTGAACTAATCGCGAATTAATTTATGATTTTGAATGAAATATACCTTTAGAATATCACGGAAGAATTGGACAATCTCAAACATCACCTTTCGAAGAGTTTTGAGCAAACTGAGTAAGTTTATTTTTACTCAAAGCATTAATTTCATTTAACATTTTATATCATTTTGCTTTTAAAAAAAATCATTTTTGCTTCAAACTATTAACACGTGTCTTCTGAGAGATTGCGTGAAATCCAGACACCACCTTTACAAAATGTTCAAAATGCTTTAATCTCAAAGCCACTTTGGTGCTAGATGCCCCTAAGGTCACATAAGGTTTTGTGAAGACAGAATTCTGGAAATCTCAAAACTGCCTAAAATGCGGCTCCGGCCAGTTTGAAAATTGAAAAATTCGTAATTTCTTTAAAAGTTGAGTAAAAAGGTCGCTCAAAAAAGCAAAAGATTTCCGGAATTCTTTGAGATTTCCGGAATTCTGTCTTCCCAAATACTTATGTGACCTTAGGGGCATCTACCACCAAAGTGACATTGAGATTAAAGCATTTTGAAGATTTTGTAAAAGGCCACTTGCGATCTCTCAGAAGACACGTGTTAAATAGAAAATTATTTTGATTTATTTTTCAGTCAGCTTACTATTCGATTTGTGATGTTTGGAGTAATCGAATCTCTTCATTTGACTCTTATCCACTTAATGGACGAGGCGAATGTAACTCATCTTTCCAAGCAACCATCGAAACAGTCAGAGGAGGTGAATTTATTGAATTCGCTGATGAACGGATGTTCCAGAAAAGATAATTTGCTGTATCTTTAGGCATGATGTCATTATTCAAATTCGAAAAATTTGAATGTTTATAAATTTTTGTGCTCTCAGATCAATAAAAACCCTTCTCCACTTCTTCTCCCGAGATCGGTTGAAGATCCATTCGATGTTTCCCACTCGGTTCCTGGCTTTGATGATGTTAGATGATTTATTTATTAACGAGCTAAAAATATGTTTCTTACTTTTTTCTTCATTCAGGATTCTTCGATTAAGGAAGAAGTAAAGAAGAGAAAGAAAACAGCAAAGACCTCATCCAAACCCACGGAGTACATTGAAATTTCCGATGAAGATGATGAACCAATGATGAAGATTTCGAAGTCGGAATCTGTGGAGGATAACGAGGTCCGAGATGCTATCTTTTTTCTTTAAATATGAAATCCTCTTTCAATTATGTCCATTCGATAAATTGTTTTAGAAGAGAAACACAATGACCAAAGGAACATATCAATCTGAATCTTTGAAGAAAGGACCGAATGGCAATCAGAAGAATGAACTGGAGTGCCCTGAGTGCAAAGTGAGTTTGTCTTTCCGCAACGTGTAAAACAATCATCACTAGCTTGTACCCTCTCATTAGACAGTACGTACCGAAGACTACTCAACCTGAACAGTTTCCAATCTTTTAGCTCGAGATTTTCCTTGTGTGTACTATTGCTAAAAGCTGTAAAAATATAATAGATATGTTGTAGTACCGCTCGACAAGTGTGGGCGCGTTGTGCGCGCATCTCAAACTCAAGCACTCTACAACTCCTCGTCTGGTAAGATGCCTTATATTTTGGGGCGAGTGTGGTAATTATCAAAATATTAATTTGTGCACCTATGTTTTATTTAGGCTGGATGTTTCTTTCGATGTGATTGTGGACATGAGTCATTCTCGTATGATCACGCTTATAAGGTGAACAAATCTTTTGCAATAACCCAAACCTATGGATGCTAATACTGTATTCGATCAAAGTCCTTTCACAAGATCTTGTCGGTTTGCATTGAATATTATGCTTATTGCATCACAGGTTATTTTGAGGTATGATAAATGAACAGTTCACGTTTGTTTGCACAATGGGGCCGATTACATTGAAGATGTTAACATTGTATATTTATCAGTGTGAAATCTCCAACTTCACTGTGGTTCGCGAAGGAGGAGGACCGATTCGGAGAGTAACTGGTGTGATGGATTCAAATCATCCAAAATCCCCTCAATTCACTCGTGTGATGGATACAAATCATCCGAACACCCCTCAATGTTTTCTGTGTAAGGTGAGCATTGAGCCATACAAATATCTTCCAAAAAAATTCCACGAGTCATAATTTATTGTTTAAAATTCGAGGACTGTAATTTCAGGCACAACCAAAGACACCCAAAGGATATATGAGACATCTTGATGATCATCATTCTTCTACTCTGCTGAAGGTTAGTGCATACGATAAGAAGCAACGAAATTTATAAACCAAAATTTGAGAGACTGCACCTGGTATGTGACTGCTATTTAATATTTTTATTTTCAGAGTGGAATCTTCTTGAAGTGTTCGTGTGGCCACAGATATGCGTCTATGTGGTCTCACAATAAGCACAACAAGGGGGTATGTGATTCTAGACGTACATCTGTATTTTGAGCCTTTATTAGACAAATTTCGCATAACTTCTTTTGGGTTTTCAGTGCACCGGACGTGATTTCACTCTTCACAAAGTGGACGAAAACTGATTCTCACTGTTGTCTGATCACTATTGTCAGTGGTTACATTTATCGTTTCTTCATATTAGTTTCACGTGTTCTAGTTGCTGGTCTACGATTTTATTCTTCCATCTTGTTTTTAATCTAAGTATAAAGTTACGTTTTGGAACGATATGAGATTTTTTGATCACTGGTCTGAAGCCAGAATAATATTTGTTTATATTGATCGCTGTTCGGGACCTTATTTCCGTCCCGATTTGTTTTAGTTGGTAACACTCAACACCGTTTATTCTAGGAGCGCCCCCTTTTCAATGTTGCAACTTTAATTTCAACAAAAAATCTTGCGCGGTTCTGAAATTAGTTCCCATTTGTAAGCTTCCTTACCGTTAATTTATTCATCGTAAGTAGTACATATTTTATATCAGGTTGTTGCGAAAGTCTTGTCGCGTCATAGCGCTTGGACATTGTAGCGCCCATAGTCCTTACTTCATCTTTGGATATCATATAACTACTTATAATCGATGAGGTAATAGATGGCCTTTCTAGCGCACTTTACCCCACAGCTGATGAATCATTTAGAAAATCACAGTGTTAGACGAAACCCTGAGCAGTAAGGTGGCGTATATGCTCCTTTCTGCGTTCACTACTACTTTGAAAAGAGTGATGCGGCCAAATGAATAACATTTTCATAAACAGCATGAGTCATGCATTACCAGGGCACATTAGTGGATAGCCAGGCACCCATGCCTTTCTTGAAATTTTTAAATATTTCGGAATGGAGCTTGGACAAGAATTTTCGAATACATATTTTATAGTCTCATTTTAGTGCCGATGGATGGAATCAACATTATTCGGAAATACATATATTCTGAATTGATATACTTGAAATTTCAGTTTGGGGTTGGCGGACTATTTCCCCGGTAAAATTGGTACTTCTAAAGAGAGATTCTCAAATTTGAAAGACGAAAACTACCATATTTGGCAAAATTATTGCTCGCAACCGACTTAAATTGTGGACATATTGGGTTTATCTGAACAAGTCCTTCCTATATTATTATTTCACAAGAAATATTTCAGAAGTCGCTAGTTGTTTTAGGGCTATAATAAATTTGGAACATATTTTTTACTCATTTTCATTCAAAATCAAATTCTTGAAATTTTCCGGTTTTCAATATGAGCTTCGTAAGGGGTAACTACATGGCTATGGTGCTCATGTATTCACCTAACATATATTATGAGGTTAGGGAACCTAAATTCCAAAGAAGCGAAATCAGTGTATTGAGGCACGCGACAGGACTTTCGCAACAACCTAATATATTCTTAAAAACTTTATTATCAGGAATTGTCCACTTGATGTCATTCTCGATCGTGGAGGAATGGAAAAGAAAGGTTTTTTAAAAATATTTTTCTAGACTATTTTTTTACAAATACAATTGTTAAAGTATATATTATCAGTTTTACTAGTGCCCATTTAATTCGTGCTTCAGTCATACGATTTCTCGGTGAGAGAAAGTGATACTCTGAATGGATTATTCATGAAATTATTCGACTTGAACTCTGCCATTCTCAAGAACTCCGAACATCCTGTTAGTTTTTTTTCACAATTTAATTAATATATTTTTAGTATATGACAGATGTGATCGGTATATTCAGATTATTCAACGAACTTTGGAAAACCTCAATGGCAAGCGATCCAAATATCAACGCTTTGAGAACATCAAGTTAGTGTTTTAACAATACACTTATTTTGATTTCATTTTTACAGTGAGAAATCGATTCGATCTGTGTTGTATGGAGTCGTCGAGTCTCTACATCTCTCTATTGTCCATTTGTTGGAAGAAGGGGAGCCTTCAGAGAGGTCTTTGTCGATTGTGGAACAATGGAAGAGAAAGGCTAGTTTCTAAATCTTTTTGATACTGTTCATCAGTGTCCTACTATATTTGTTCATATTCTTTTTTAGATCTATTCATTAATTACAATATTTCATTTTGTTCAATTTTATAGACATCCGACTTTTCGTCTCAGTTGAACGATTATCTCGTTCCTATTTGCCTAAAAGCCTTCGATGTGATGTATCTAATTCTTAATTCTGATCTGAAAAAAGTGAGCACGAGTATCTTAATGGTATCCTGTATTATTTTCGACTGATAATTTTGCACCGTCAGTGGAATATTTTCAGAACATCGTTAGAACTCTGAGTGCTCTTAAACGCGAATATTCAACCTGCCTCAGTTTCGAGAATACTGAGTGAGTTAATTCAGGTGATGGTACAAATTGGAATTTGAAAAATGAACAGTCATTTATGAGAGACTTTTTCAGTCAGTGAACATATGCTTGGCATTAGGCCAAAAATCGAATTCCTCCTAAATGTGCCCACACGTAGTACTTGGTGAGTGTAGTACAGCGGTGGCATATTTAGTGATCTAGGTCAAGCGCTGAGAATTGCATCGAACTTTGCGGGGGAAAATTAAGGTATCTAATGTTCCCTCTTTCGCTCTCGCTTGGAACGGCGCATATCTAGAAAGACTCGCCGTACTCTGCTCATTATCTGACCCAAGTTTCATCTCAATTGGATTGAAATCCATCGACGGCAAAAAAATAAATTTTGAATTTTAATTTTAGCTCGTTCAGATGGGTGAGTAGATACGGTATTTATTCCTTTGCTTTGTACTGCTGGCTGATAGCTATCTATTAAAATGTTTCAAGAAAAATGAAAAATACTCTTTTTGAGAAAATGGCAAAAATGTAGAAAAAAGTAAGTTCATGATCATGACACTGGCCTACCGCAACCCAAGCGAACCCGAGGAAAAATGTTCAAGAGGTATCCTACACGCAGTACTCGACGAGGGTAATCTATCACCTCCAGTAAAATTTCGATACATATCTTTGCGCTCCAGCGCGTGAATGATGAATATTATCGAAAAATACGGTAGGTTTTTAGCATCAGCGCTCTCGCGCGCGCGGATGCCTATCGAAATTCCATTGATCCTGCAGGTATACCCACATCGAGTACTGCGTGTAGGATACCTCTTGAACAATTTTCCTCGGGTTCGTTTGGGGTACGGTACGCCAGTTGCACGATCATGAACTGACTTTTTCTAAATTTTTGGCATTTTCTCAAAAAGTGTATTTTTTATTTTTCTTGAAAATTTTTTAATAGATAGCTATCAGCCAGCAGTACAAACCAAAGGAATAAAAAACGTATCTACCCACCCATCTGAACGAGCTAAAATAAAAATTCAAAATTTAATTTTTTGCCGTCGATGGATTTCAATCCAATTGAGATGAAACTTGGGTCAGATAATGAGCAGAGTACGGCGAGTCTTTCTAGATATGCGCCGTTCCAAGCGAGAGCGAAAGAGGGAAAATTGGATACCGTAATTTTCCCCCGCAAAGTTCGATGCACTTCTCAGCGCTTGACCTAGCTCACTAAATATGCCACCACTGCGCTACACTCACCGAGTACTACATGTGGGCACATGTAGGTGGTATTCGATTTTTGGCCTAATACCAAGGGTCTTCACAAATATGTTCACTGAGCCAAAAAGTCTCTCTTATAAATTAATTCTTGTTTCAACAGTTAGTGAAATTCTTAAATCCTATATTTCGTTTTTACGGCATTTTCTACTAAACACGTTTTCAGTGAGCTTACAATTCGATATATCATGTTCGGAATAATCGATTCTCTTCATTTGACTCTTCTTCACATGACGGGAAAAAGATCGGGGACAATTTCGAATGAGTCATCTAAAGGGAAGAATAAGGTGAATTAACAGAAATAAATCTGTATAAAAGCACCTATTGTACTTTTGAATCTTATGTTTGGAATATCAGACATCCAACTCTACTCTTCGACTCCAACCGGGACTTCTTATTCCAAGACCGATTGAAGATCCTTTCGATGCTTCTCAATCGATTATTGGATTTGATGATGTGAGAATATCCTAGATAAAATCACTCAGAAGAGAATATCTTAGACAAAATTACTAAGTTGAAGTAATAATATATTTAACAGATTTCCATTGTTCCAAAACTCGAGCCTAAAGAAGAGCAAGTTTTTCCATTCGAACCTAAAGAAGAGATTGTTGACTATTCATATTTAAATTCCGATTCTGGGTTCAATTCTGAAGATGCGACTAATTACTATGGAGTTAGCGATTTATTATTAATATTTTTCATATCTCAACATATTAGAAGTTATCTTTATTTTTTATATTTTCATTTTGAGCCGAAAGACGAACCAATCGATGATTTTCAACCTCATCCCAATAAGAATACGGTAAGTTTACATGATTGTCGATATTAGATATATTAAATATGTTCGCTCTTTAGGGAAATGAGACGATTGTGGATGGCGAGATATTGGTGATTGGTAACGTGGTCAGTTAATATTAAGGCAACTTTTTATCGATTATCCATCCAGAAATCCATTCGTATAATCTGCTTTCGGAATCGACCACTCCCATCAGAGCTGGGAGAAGAAACTATCAACATGCCCAATCCCACTGCTGGCCTTGAAGAGGCGAATTTATTGAATATATATAATTAATTCAGTGTTTTCTAAGTACAGTAGCGAGCATAATTCTATCACATTGGTGTTTTTCGAACATAACTTCCCTCAACCTTATTCGATCCTCACAATTTTTCGGATGCACTATTTTTTTATGATTACCAGTCGAACCATCTATCCGATGGGATAATCAAGGCAGTGCACGGTAGGAAACTGAGAAATCGATATTTCGCTCAAAATATTATTTTTCGGTAAAATGTGTGTTAAAAATCGAAAAATAATTGTATCCAAATATAAATCAGCAGGTTCGAAAGCGCATATTTCGAGCTTTCGAATGCACCTTTTGAATTACTTGAGAATCGATTTTTGAGCTGAGGTAGATCAATTCAAACTATAGTACTTTTTAATACATTTCTGGTTATAGCTTTAATTATAAAGAAGCAATCGAGCTCAAATTTGTAGGACAGCATATGTAGGGTGTACCCATACTCATGTGCAAGTTTGAAGTTGTTTGGCTTCGAAATTTCCGAAATCCTCATTTGCGGTATGCCTTCGGTTGACGAACTGTAAGTCCTGATTAGATTTTTTTCGGCACTCGACAAGTGAGTTGGAGATTCTACAATGAATGCCGAACAGATCTATGAAATTTGGTATCGATTGGTCACATTTACGAATAGATATGATACTTAGAATATTGTAAAATTCGTCAAAAATCGGTCGTTTTGGACGAAAATGAACGAAAATTACCAGTATCATATCTATTCTTAAATGTGACCAATCGATACCAAATTTCATAGATCTGTTCGGCACTCATTGTAGAATCTCCAACTCACTTGTCGAGTGCCGAAAAAAATCTAATCAGGACTTACAGTTCGTCAACCGAAGGCATACCGCAAATGAGGATTTCGGAAATTTCGAAGCCAAACAACTTCAAACTTGCACATGAGTATGGGTACACCCTACATATGCTGACCACCGTGCCCGTATTTATTTGATAAACCACTCATTGCAAAGCTCTCGCCGAGCTGCATTCATTGAAGAAATTTGAGCTGCTTCTGCACCTACATTTTTGAGAAAATTTACATACAACGCACCGTCGTTCCAAATCGGATTCAGAGTATTTGGTTTAAATAGATCGGTATAGCTCAAAAAATGAGCCAGAGTCACTCAGAGGTCCATTTTGCTCAATCTATCACCGTTTCCGAGAAATCGGCCCTGGAAGTAGGTGATGTCGAATTGCGACCCGGTGTAGGAAACTCCAAAATGAAGTCTGCACAATAAGACTTCGGGGGTTACTCAGGCATGCCTCAAGATGACCAAAACCGGTTAGAACCAAATTCACCATTCCCATGCTCAGCTCGATTCTCTCATTCTCTCATGAGAGGCGTGATATACTTCCACTAGCATCATGCAAAGTCCACACAAGTTCTCTGCAGGCCGGATGCCTCCTTCTTTGTGATTGTGGTATCGAATCGTACTCGTATACGCACAGTAAACAGGTATACAGCGCGTAATTATTTTTTGTGAAATTCGAAAAGTTTGTAATTCGGAATGTTTGATGTTACAATTTAGAATGGTAACTGACTTGTTGTAGTGTGAGATTTCAAACTTCACGATCATTCGCAAAGGAGATGGGCCAATTCGGAGATTAACTGACTCAGTGGTTAGTCTATGTATTGTTTATATTGATCATATTTTATCTATTCAGTACTTATCATTCTTGCACATTTCAGGTGACTCCTAAATGCGCCCTATGCGAGGTGAGTTGAAACTATCTCGTTTTTAACGCCTTACTCATTTAAGGCTACTGTGTGAAAATTCGATATTTTGAAATATTTAATTCTGAATTTCAAAAATTTTATCATTTTTTCAGAAGTATCCCAAGACACCCTGTGGATATACTAGGCATCTCTCGAAACATCACAAAACAACTCTGATCGCGGTTTGCCTCGTGTGATGCTTTTTTGAATGAGATACATGAATATTTAGAGTGGACACTACCTTCTCTGTTCTTGTGGATTCAGACATAACAGTCTGGATGGTCTGAAGAAGCATGACAAAAAGGTACTTTTTTCCTTTGCTATTGCCAATGATAATGCAAACATAGTATATTCTGATAATCATGCATGATATCTAGCTACGGATGATCATTAATTCAGTGCACTGGTCACGAGTTCACTCTTCACAAACTGAACGAGGAATGAGCGGTCATTACTCATTTATCGCATCTTTGTAACCAATTTCCTTCACAATTCTGTTATTGTTTTCTTTTGATTGTGTTCTTTTCTTGATTTGTATTAACTATAAAGACATTAAAGTGCTCATGATATTGAGGAAGTGTCATGGAATCTGGTTTTATTCGAGAAAAAATATTTTGATTCGTGAGATTCTGATGAGAATCAACGTTGTACAAAATATATGCAGTTATGTCGGCAAGAACCGAAGGAAGAGCCATTGGACGACTTCCAGTCGTCTCCAGACAATGAGGTTAATTTTATTCTCGAGAGTTGCTAGAAAAGCGTTAGGTGAATTAGCTTATATGCAGATAGAATATTGAATTGCATTTACTTTAGTTAATTGAATTAAGTTCTCAACACTATGCAAATATTTGGAATATTATTTCTAACGAAATGTGCACAATTCAATCTAACACTTATATTTTAATTATTTTGCTATTCTGAACGAGGACATTTAAATAGTTCTTATCAGGACTGGAATATATCTGATCTATTTATTAAGGTACTAAAGAAAGAACCACTTGAGATGGAGCTAAAAGAAGAACCGATCGACGAACCTCTATCGAATGGAAATAAGGTGAGTATTTACTGAAGCTATTATATTTCGAGAATATTCTTTATCCTTTCGCTCTGGATTTAATTGGAGATGAGATAAAGGAGGAAGAGATTATGAATGACGATTTGGTTAGTTTTTCTTGCACAAGTTCGGCTACCTCTGATTATTTTCAACTTATTTCTTATATCAGATGAAACAGAAAGAAGAATTAATCGATCCACCATTCTCGGATATTGATCAGGTCGACTTTATTGATGAATTGAAGGACGAATCGTTTCTGAATGAAGACATGGTTTGTGATTTCGATTTTCATCTCATTTTTTCAAGAAAAACACTATCATATTTTTTTCAGTTTTGGAAATTTATTATACATTTTTTCGATTCTTGAGCCCACTATAAGTGACGAGAAATGAATATTCTTTTCAGAGTAACGATATTGGAAATATAAATTCACTTGCTAATGATATGATCGAGAACGGAGGAGCAAATGAGATCGACGAAATCACCGCTGACATTATGAAGGTTTGTGGATTTCTTTTTCATTCCATTCAGTGGAATTTCCTAGCGGCGTGTGTTTCTTTTCTAGAATCGTGGGACATAAATTTTATACTTTACAATTCATCTACATTTAAATAATATATGCTCATGACTCTTCCGAGACTATAGAAGTAGAGAAGAGAAGAAAATCTGCTAGGAATATCGTCAGATCAGTGAAATACACTGATGCAATGGAGGAATCAGATGGGGAAGATGAACCATCTTCCCCATCTGAAAAAATATAAAGAGATCGGAATCATTGGAGAAGCAAGATAAAGTTGGAATTTGTTCTGTCTTCTCAATGCTTCCCCTTAGAGCTTTGAATATTTGTTATTCAGGCTGTTTATGAGAAGAGAAAACAATCATTAGACGGAGAATCTCGTTCTAAAAGAATGAAGGTATACAAGGAAGAGAAGAGAAATGCAACGGAGAAGAATGAATTGAAGTGCCCCGAGTGCGAAGTAAGTTCCTTTAGATTTCGATTAGTTTAATCACATCAATTTCTACCCTAATACATTACAGTTCCGGTCACGATCTGTGGCTCAGTGGTGGAAACATCTCATAGGCAAGCATTCGACCACTCCTTCTCTGGTGAGCACTCATTAATTAGTTACAAATGCGATAGGCAATGCAAGATTTACAAAGTTTCTCTTCAGGCCGGATGTCTCCTTCGATGCGATTGTGGCTTCGAATCGTACTCGTTCAACCACAGCTATAAGGTGCAAAACGAGTAGCGTCCTATGTTCGAGCAATTCCTATAATATTATAATTTCTCCTTCACAACCTTAGTGCGATGTTTCGAACTTCACCATCATTCGCTAGGGAAACGGGCCAATTATGAGATTGCCTAACTCAGTGGTTGGTTTTGCTGTGTTCATGGTTTGTTCTGTGAGTCCTGGTTATATATGTGCATTTCAGGTGACTCCTAAGTGCATCCTTTGCGAGGTGAGGTTTTAGGTAATGCCGATTAATGCATGTGCATTTTGAATAATCGTTCATTCAGTATCGTATCCTTCTTTGCGTTTATTTTGCCATCTCATTTTTCTTTATTCTTACATCCTTTATTCTTTATCCTTTATTCTTAGCATTCATACTGGGAGTATCGATTTTTTTCAGGTGCATCCCACCACACCACGTGGATATTCTGCTCATCTCAAGATATATGACGAAACCACGCTGATGAATGTTGATATGATTCTGCAATATATGACCAACTTACTTATCACTGGAATGGAATCTACCTTCTGTGTTCGTGCGGGATCAGATTCAACTCTGAACGGGATCAGAGGAAGCACGACAAGAAGGTGCATTATTTTTTTTAAAAATAGTTTAATAGTTGACAGTATATTCTTTGTATATACTTACAAATGAAATCGTAATAAAATTAAGTGCTCCGGGCGCGAGTTTACTCTACACAAACTGGATGAGAAATGAGCGGATACAGTACCCGATCGAGGAATTTGTGGATTTCGCTCTAATTACTGTTCATGTTAATTTTTTTTGTTAGCCTTGTTGTTTCCTTATTTTTATTTCTAAGAATAAAGATGTTAAGATTCTTGAGATATTGAAGCAATGTAATAAAACCTGGTTTTATTCCGGAGCAAGTATTTTAAATTTTATTCTTCCATTGCCTCACCTTGAAAGACTTTAAATAATTTGCTGTTAAAGCGTCCAGTTTACTTCATCAACTGAGTTGCTTACATAGGTTATTCCGATATACACACGAAATATTTTAGATATGTCGTCCGTTGCCCCTGTTTCTACACCGAAAGAGCCGAAAGAAGAGCCACTGGACGATTTCGCATCGATGCACCCCGATAATGAGGTAAGTGATTTTTCAATCTCGAGCGATCCTAGAACACGTATATCATTTTGATTTAGTGCTATCAACATCGACAATTTTTATTGGAACTTTACAATTAGAGCTAACGTTATCTTGGAATATATAGTTGTCGAAGTAACAGTAATAGTAAATCTATTTCAGCTTAACGGAACTATGAAAGAGGAAAAAATGTCCGAACATGAAGAGGTCAGAATATCGATCATATTTTATAAGTTCTGATTGTTTGCTCTTTCAGATTTCCGATGAGGGATTCATAAAAACTGAGGTCAAGGATGAAGAACAATGGAATTTAGACGTGGTCTAAATATTTATTTTAAAGCAACTTTTCATTTTCGACTTGCCTGATTAACGGATTACTTAGTTCAAATCAAATTTCCTCTGATCAAAGAACAAGAATCTGCTCATTAGACCGATAATCTTCGATTCTTTGTGAGGTTGAAACGTTATTTTCTTTTAGATGGGGCCGAGGGAAGAGCCAATCGATGAACCTCTTTCGGATGGTGATCAGGTAAATATTCACTTGGAATTTTAATTAGGCAATAATCGTTGAGCCATTTGGAATGGACTTCATTGATGACATCAAGGAGGAGGAGATTATGAATGAAAATTTGGTTAGTTCTTCTTATCCAAATTCGGTCTGATTATTCTCACCTGTTCTCTCATTTCAGATGGAACCGAAAGAAGAAATAATCCATGCACCATTATCGGTTGTTGATCATTTGGAAATTGTTGATGAATTTAAGGACGAGCCGATTCTAGAGGAAGATATGGTTTGTTATTGAGATGTATGTCTAGTTTTTTTCTTTCAACTCAAAATCCTGTTTGCACGATTCAATTTAATTTTTTTGTTTTGCAAATTGATGATATAATTTTTCTCGATCTTCAACCATCAAGTAATAAAAAGTGGATTTCATTTTCAGAGTAACGATTATGGAGATATGAATTCAATTTCTAATGACGAGAATGTTGAAGAAAATGAGAAAGTCGATAAAACTTCTGATAATACGAAGGTTCGTGGACTTTGTTTTCTATTCAGTGACATTCCCTAGCAGTATTTCATTTCTTTCTAATTCCGTGGGCGTTATATTTTCTGCACTACGATCAATCTATATTTATAAAAATTCATTTTCTCAGAACTCTATCAAGAATATTTTAGAGATTATCCAAATGGAGATGTACTGACTTCGCACTCGTGACACTCCAATTCGCTAAGTTGCTTTAAAATAAATATTTAGACCACGTCTAAATTCCATTGTTCTTCATCCTTGACCTCAGTTTTTATGAATCCCTCATCGGAAATCTGAAAGAGCAAACAATCAGAACTTATAAAATATGATCGATATTCTGACCTCTTCATGTTCGGACATTTTTTCCTCTTTCATAGTTCCGTTAAGCTGAAATAGATTTACTATTACTGTTACTTCGACAACTATATATTCCAAGATAACGTTAGCTCTAATTGTAAAGTTCCAATAAAAATTGTCGATGTTGATAGCACTAAATCAAAATGATATACGTGTTCTAGGATCGCTCGAAATTGAAAAATCACTTACCTCATTATCGGGGTGCATCGATGCGAAATCGTCCAGTGGCTCTTCTTTCGGCTCTTTCGGTGTAGAAACAGGGGCAACGGACGACATATCTAAAATATTTCGTGTGTATATCGGAATAACCTATGTAAGCAACTCAGTTGATGAAGTAAACTGGACGCTTTAACAGCAAATTATTTAAAGTCTTTCAAGGTGAGGCAATGGAAGAATAAAATTTAAAATACTTGCTCCGGAATAAAACCAGGTTTTATTACATTGCTTCAATATCTCAAGAATCTTAACATCTTTATTCTTAGAAATAAAAATAAGGAAACAACAAGGCTAACAAAAAAAATTAACATGAACAGTAATTAGAGCGAAATCCACAAATTCCTCGATCGGGTACTGTATCCGCTCATTTCTCATCCAGTTTGTGTAGAGTAAACTCGCGCCCGGAGCACTTAATTTTATTACGATTTCATTTGTAAGTATATACAAAGAATATACTGTCAACTATTAAACTATTTTTAAAAAAAATAATGCACCTTCTTGTCGTGCTTCCTCTGATCCCGTTCAGAGTTGAATCTGATCCCGCACGAACACAGAAGGTAGATTCCATTCCAGTGATAAGTAAGTTGGTCATATATTGCAGAATCATATCAACATTCATCAGCGTGGTTTCGTCATATATCTTGAGATGAGCAGAATATCCACGTGGTGTGGTGGGATGCACCTGAAAAAAATCGATACTCCCAGTATGAATGCTAAGAATAAAGGATAAAGAATAAAGGATGTAAGAATAAAGAAAAATGAGATGGCAAAATAAACGCAAAGAAGGATACGATACTGAATGAACGATTATTCAAAATGCACATGCATTAATCGGCATTACCTAAAACCTCACCTCGCAAAGGATGCACTTAGGAGTCACCTGAAATGCACATATATAACCAGGACTCACAGAACAAACCATGAACACAGCAAAACCAACCACTGAGTTAGGCAATCTCATAATTGGCCCGTTTCCCTAGCGAATGATGGTGAAGTTCGAAACATCGCACTAAGGTTGTGAAGGAGAAATTATAATATTATAGGAATTGCTCGAACATAGGACGCTACTCGTTTTGCACCTTATAGCTGTGGTTGAACGAGTACGATTCGAAGCCACAATCGCATCGAAGGAGACATCCGGCCTGAAGAGAAACTTTGTAAATCTTGCATTGCCTATCGCATTTGTAACTAATTAATGAGTGCTCACCAGAGAAGGAGTGGTCGAATGCTTGCCTATGAGATGTTTCCACCACTGAGCCACAGATCGTGACCGGAACTGTAATGTATTAGGGTAGAAATTGATGTGATTAAACTAATCGAAATCTAAAGGAACTTACTTCGCACTCGGGGCACTTCAATTCATTCTTCTCCGTTGCATTTCTCTTCTCTTCCTTGTATACCTTCATTCTTTTAGAACGAGATTCTCCGTCTAATGATTGTTTTCTCTTCTCATAAACAGCCTGAATAACAAATATTCAAAGCTCTAAGGGGAAGCATTGAGAAGACAGAACAAATTCCAACTTTATCTTGCTTCTCCAATGATTCCGATCTCTTTATATTTTTTCAGATGGGGAAGATGGTTCATCTTCCCCATCTGATTCCTCCATTGCATCAGTGTATTTCACTGATCTGACGATATTCCTAGCAGATTTTCTTCTCTTCTCTACTTCTATAGTCTCGGAAGAGTCATGAGCATATATTATTTAAATGTAGATGAATTGTAAAGTATAAAATTTATGTCCCACGATTCTAGAAAAGAAACACACGCCGCTAGGAAATTCCACTGAATGGAATGAAAAAGAAATCCACAAACCTTCATAATGTCAGCGGTGATTTCGTCGATCTCATTTGCTCCTCCGTTCTCGATCATATCATTAGCAAGTGAATTTATATTTCCAATATCGTTACTCTGAAAAGAATATTCATTTCTCGTCACTTATAGTTGGCTCAAGAATCGAAAAAATGTATAATAAATTTCCAAAACTGAAAAAAATATGATAGGTTTTTCTTGAAAAAATGAGATGAAAATCGAAATCACAAACCATGTCTTCATTCAGAAACGATTCGTCCTTCAATTCATCAATAAAGTCGACCTGATCAATATCCGAGAATGGTGGATCGATTAATTCTTCTTTCTGTTTCATCTGATATAAGAAATAAGTTGAAAATAATCAGAGGTAGCCGAACTTGTGCAAGAAAAACTAACCAAATCGTCATTCATAATCTCTTCCTCCTTTATCTCATCTCCAATTAAATCCAGAGCGAAAGGATAAAGAATATTCTCGAAATATAATAGCTTCAGTAAATACTCACCTTATTTCCATTCGATAGAGGTTCGTCGATCGGTTCTTCTTTTAGCTCCATCTCAAGTGGTTCTTTCTTTAGTACCTTAATAAATAGATCAGATATATTCCAGTCCTGATAAGAACTATTTAAATGTCCTCGTTCAGAATAGCAAAATAATTAAAATATAAGTGTTAGATTGAATTGTGCACATTTCGTTAGAAATAATATTCCAAATATTTGCATAGTGTTGAGAACTTAATTCAATTAACTAAAGTAAATGCAATTCAATATTCTATCTGCATATAAGCTAATTCACCTAACGCTTTTCTAGCAACTCTCGAGAATAAAATTAACCTCATTGTCTGGAGACGACTGGAAGTCGTCCAATGGCTCTTCCTTCGGTTCTTGCCGACATAACTGCATATATTTTGTACAACGTTGATTCTCATCAGAATCTCACGAATCAAAATATTTTTTCTCGAATAAAACCAGATTCCATGACACTTCCTCAATATCATGAGCACTTTAATGTCTTTATAGTTAATACAAATCAAGAAAAGAACACAATCAAAAGAAAACAATAACAGAATTGTGAAGGAAATTGGTTACAAAGATGCGATAAATGAGTAATGACCGCTCATTCCTCGTTCAGTTTGTGAAGAGTGAACTCGTGACCAGTGCACTGAATTAATGATCATCCGTAGCTAGATATCATGCATGATTATCAGAATATACTATGTTTGCATTATAATTGGCAATAGCAAAGGAAAAAAGTACCTTTTTGTCATGCTTCTTCAGACCATCCAGACTGTTATGTCTGAATCCACAAGAACAGAGAAGGTAGTGTCCACTCTAAATATTCATGTATCTCATTCAAAAAAGCATCACACGAGGCAAACCGCGATCAGAGTTGTTTTGTGATGTTTCGAGAGATGCCTAGTATATCCACAGGGTGTCTTGGGATACTTCTGAAAAAATGATAAAATTTTTGAAATTCAGAATTAAATATTTCAAAATATCGAATTTTCACACAGTAGCCTTAAATGAGTAAGGCGTTAAAAACGAGATAGTTTCAACTCACCTCGCATAGGGCGCATTTAGGAGTCACCTGAAATGTGCAAGAATGATAAGTACTGAATAGATAAAATATGATCAATATAAACAATACATAGACTAACCACTGAGTCAGTTAATCTCCGAATTGGCCCATCTCCTTTGCGAATGATCGTGAAGTTTGAAATCTCACACTACAACAAGTCAGTTACCATTCTAAATTGTAACATCAAACATTCCGAATTACAAACTTTTCGAATTTCACAAAAAATAATTACGCGCTGTATACCTGTTTACTGTGCGTATACGAGTACGATTCGATACCACAATCACAAAGAAGGAGGCATCCGGCCTGCAGAGAACTTGTGTGGACTTTGCATGATGCTAGTGGAAGTATATCACGCCTCTCATGAGAGAATGAGAGAATCGAGCTGAGCATGGGAATGGTGAATTTGGTTCTAACCGGTTTTGGTCATCTTGAGGCATGCCTGAGTAACCCCCGAAGTCTTATTGTGCAGACTTCATTTTGGAGTTTCCTACACCGGGTCGCAATTCGACATCACCTACTTCCAGGGCCGATTTCTCGGAAACGGTGATAGATTGAGCAAAATGGACCTCTGAGTGACTCTGGCTCATTTTTTGAGCTATACCGATCTATTTAAACCAAATACTCTGAATCCGATTTGGAACGACGGTGCGTTGTATGTAAATTTTCTCAAAAATGTAGGTGCAGAAGCAGCTCAAATTTCTTCAATGAATGCAGCTCGGCGAGAGCTTTGCAATGAGTGGTTTATCAAATAAATACGGGCACGGTGGTCAGCATATGTAGGGTGTACCCATACTCATGTGCAAGTTTGAAGTTGTTTGGCTTCGAAATTTCCGAAATCCTCATTTGCGGTATGCCTTCGGTTGACGAACTGTAAGTCCTGATTAGATTTTTTTCGGCACTCGACAAGTGAGTTGGAGATTCTACAATGAGTGCCGAACAGATCTATGAAATTTGGTATCGATTGGTCACATTTAAGAATAGATATGATACTGGTAATTTTCGTTCATTTTCGTCCAAAACGACCGATTTTTGACGAATTTTACAATATTCTAAGTATCATATCTATTCGTAAATGTGACCAATCGATACCAAATTTCATAGATCTGTTCGGCATTCATTGTAGAATCTCCAACTCACTTGTCGAGTGCCGAAAAAAATCTAATCAGGACTTACAGTTCGTCAACCGAAGGCATACCGCAAATGAGGATTTCGGAAATTTCGAAGCCAAACAACTTCAAACTTGCACATGAGTATGGGTACACCCTACATATGCTGTCCTACAAATTTGAGCTCGATTGCTTCTTTATAATTAAAGCTATAACCAGAAATGTATTAAAAAGTACTATAGTTTGAATTGATCTACCTCAGCTCAAAAATCGATTCTCAAGTAATTCAAAAGGTGCATTCGAAAGCTCGAAATATGCGCTTTCGAACCTGCTGATTTATATTTGGATACAATTATTTTTCGATTTTTAACACACATTTTACCGAAAAATAATATTTTGAGCGAAATATCGATTTCTCAGTTTCCTACCGTGCACTGCCTTGATTATCCCATCGGATAGATGGTTCGACTGGTAATCATAAAAAAATAGTGCATCCGAAAAATTGTGAGGATCGAATAAGGTTGAGGGAAGTTATGTTCGAAAAACACCAATGTGATAGAATTATGCTCGCTACTGTACTTAGAAAACACTTTGAATTAATTATATATATTCAATAAATTCGCCTCTTCAAGGCCAGCAGTGGGATTGGGCATGTTGATAGTTTCTTCTCCCAGCTCTGATGGGAGTGGTCGATTCCGAAAGCAGATTATACGAATGGATTTCTGGATGGATAATCGATAAAAAGTTGCCTTAATATTAACTGACCACGTTACCAATCACCAATATCTCGCCATCCACAATCGTCTCATTTCCTTAAAGAGCGAACATATTTAATATATCTAATATCGACAATCATGTAAACTTACCGTATTCTTATTGGGATGAGGTTGAAAATCATCGATTGGTTCGTCTTTCGGCTCAAAATGAAAATATATAGGTCAAATAGGTTTCGCCCGACCATTTTTGTCGACATGCTAATTACCGTTTGCCGACGTGCTTTTTGGCGTATGTTCGTGAAAAAATTCGCTCGCTCCGCTCGCGGATTAACTCATAAATATTTGCCGACCTAGTTTTCCAACTTTTGCCGAAGTATTTGACCTATGGTTTTTAGAATGGGAATTTACTTGTTGTAGTGTGAGATTTATGTACTTCGAGTGATCAGCACAAGCATGACAATAACGTAAATTATTGCATCCAGTTTTATTACAACCGATATTATTCGTCATTATTTGTGTCAAGAGTATAATGCTCTTGTAGTCAGTAGTTCAAAGATCATTCTCTCTGGCTCGCTATTCCCGTCCCCTTATCTCAGATATCATCTCTCTACCCCCGCTCTCCCTTTCCCTCACCGTCTGTTCTCTCCGTTCTTCCCGCTGTTCTACTGGCGCAATGCGCCGAGCCGTGGGTATAACAACCCCGGCGATTTCTCATTCATCGCACTGATTGCCCTGTCCTCTTTCTGATAAAGTCAATTGACGTTGACTTTGACTTTGTCGAGAGAGTCTGACAGTACACCGACTGACTGAGCGGGATACTCAGTTCAATTTGTAATTATTTTACTCCAAGTGCCGTCCAATTTTCAGTGTGATTACCACAACTTCTCTCTCCACAGACTGGACGAGGAATGAGTCAAGATTCGACGCATTGACCATTATTAATTTGAGTGATATCCTTCATCCCATTTATTCAGTGTTATTTTTGTTGCTGTCTTTCCAGTTATTCTACCAATAAAATGTTGAAGTTCTTGAAATATTTATGAAGTGCAGAGTAATCTGGTTAACTTCCGGATGAATTATTTTGTATTTGTATACTTTTTTGGTATCATGTATTATTCAAATTGATAGTTGTAGTTATGTCGACCGGAGGATCGATTTATCAAAAGGAGGAACCGAAAGAAGAGCCACTGGACGATTACCCTTCGATGCCCCATAATCAGGTTTCTTCGTTTTATTCACGACAGACGATAGAAAAAGATAGAAAATTCGATACGTAATCTTTACAGGACTCGAGTAAATCTTCTCTACTTCTGAAGGAGCCCAAGGACGAACAATTTGAGATGGAGCTGAAAGATGAACCGATCGACTTTCCTCTATTGGATGGAAATCAAGTGAGTATCTAGTAAAAGCTATATTTCGAGAAGATCCTTTCAGCCATATGGTATTGACTTCATCGGAGATGAGATAAAGGAAGAGGAGATTCTGAAAGATGAATTGGTTAGTTCTTCAAATAAATTCTTTGAAAACTTTTTTCACCTCTTGTCACATGTTCTCCGTAACGAAGTGTTTAAAAAGTTTAAAAGAAAGACGTTATGCCTTCTCAAAATAAATTCAAAAATGTGAAAGCATGACTTTTCATGGTTCAGACTCCCTAAGATATCTCGTATTTCAGATGGGCCATACTGATGAACCTACCGCCCATCACTACTCTTCCGAGATTATTGGAGTGGAGAAAATAAGAAGATCGTCAAGGAATGTATCCAGACCTGTGAAATACACAGAGTCTTCGGAGGAATCGGATGAGGAAGTGAAGAAATCCGCGAAGAAGCCGAAATTAGAAGCTATTAAGTGGAATTATCAGGTACTGTGATTGCTCAAAGCACAGTTAGTGTGGTGCATGTGTGTTTTCCTCCACGCTCACACCGCACTAATTGCTACGCTTTCTCTTTTTATATTACATGTTTGTCTTCTTGTAACAATAATAGCCATTAAGTGTTGCTTAGAATAAATTCCATAATACAATCGTTCAATTTAGATCAGTAAGTACGTTGTTTCTCTGAAGGGAAGACCGTCCTACAGAGGTCCCTATAAATCTAAGGAAAGAGAATCAGATAAGAATGAACTTGAGTGCCCAGAGTGCGAAGTGAGTTGGGCAAGATTTCATTAAAGCTACCCAACAAGGACGAATTTGACCCCTATTTTTTCGTCCATCGAATATCCGATGGCTGAATTACAAGAGAAAGAATATACAAAAATGCAAAAATCAAAAAATAGCCCAATGGGAAAGCCGGAAATGATCAGGTTGAATTTGCCTGATCCCTCACTTTTGCTTACTTTCTCATACATGCGACACGCGCGCCATGCTTCACGTCTTGGGATCAGGATTTCGTCCTTGTTCGGTAACTTTAAATAAATCATTAGAAAGTTCCCTCATATTCATGAACATATTTCAGTATCGCTCAAGATCTGTGAGTGCATGGCAGCAACATCTCAAGAATAAGCACTCAACTTCTCCCGTTCTCGTTAGATCGCTTTCTATTTTTTGTGTTTCCTATAACCCAGTTTATAAATTGTCAATGTGTCAGGCTGGATGTCTCCTTCGTTGCGAGTGTGGAAA
Organism: Pristionchus mayeri; assembly: GCA_036245805.1. NCBI lineage: Eukaryota > Metazoa > Nematoda > Chromadorea > Rhabditida > Neodiplogasteridae > Pristionchus > Pristionchus mayeri. The sequence goes on from BTRK01000003.1 coordinate 35,323,494, forward strand.
AGAATCCTATTCGCATATGCACAGTCTCGAAGTACAATTTGCTTTTGATATTCTGTGAAGTTCGAATGGAATATTTGTGATATCTTTCGGAATTTCAACTGATATATTTTCAGTGCGAAATTTCTAAGTTTACAATCATTCGCTTTGGAGATGGATCGATTCGAAGATTTACTGATCCACTGGTTAGTTCTGTTGTTTCAATGATGATATTTTTAATTGCTTCTCAATTCCAAGGAAATTACATTTAGTAAATAGCCGTATATTTCAGATGACTCCGAAGTGTGTATTGTGCGAGGTGAGTTAATAATTAGATGGAATTTTTAAAATATCTCGATAGAGGCATGAGGTCGATAGCTAAAATATGAAGGTGAAAGTGTGAGTAAATCACTCTTTAAAATTATAAATCCAATGGGTGTCCCAACATGCAATACATTTCGTTAAATACTTTTTAACTCAGCTTGAGTTATATCGGAGTATGTACGAAGTATGATAGCCATGTATCAAGAGGCGCTGATTAGTATCTCAAGGTTTTATTTGCGAAAGAACTTTTGGGGCATTTAGTTATCGTACATTTTGCTATATTTCTCATTTTAATTAGAACAAAACGTATTTGTGTATCAGAAGTATCCTAAGACGGCATGTGGATATTGTTCGCACCTCAGCTATCACCACAAAACCACACTGAAGGAGGTAGGTCTTAGATTTGATATAATAGAGTAATTAACATTATGAGAATGGAATTTACTTAACGTGCGCGTGCGGACTCAATTACATCACTGCTGAAGATTATACTAAGCACGATGCCAAGGTAATTTCAAATTTTATTATTATTCTGGGTCTGGGAATTTTTTTGTCCATTCCTATATGATAAGTATTTTTTCTTAGTGCATTGGACGCGATTACACTCTCCACAAAATAGACGAGGATTGAACTGAAGAGCTGATGCTAATTCGCATTTGGATTCGGTTTTCTTCAATGCTATTGATTGTTCATTTCTTTTTATGGAATCTTGATATTTTCTTGTTTCGGTTTTTCTATGAATAAAGATGTTAAACCCTTTGTAAGATCGATGAATGTAATAGAGTCTGGTTTCAGTCCAGATAAATATTTTTGAGTTGACGACTGATTAGTGCTATTCTCATCATCCACTTAGTCGTGTAGATTACAGAATTCTGATGTTCAAAAAAAGACTATTGCAGAATTCTGATGTTCAAAAAGGCTTAATTATGTCAGCCGGTGATCCGTATCCTCTACCGGAAGTCAAAGATGAGCCGTTGGACGATTTACAATCTATGCATCCTGATAATTAGGTTTCTTCTTGTTCATTCTCGAAAGGCTTAAGAAAAGATCTGCAAATACCTTTTATTTGTATTTAGCGAGGTTAACATAATTAATTTGTACTTTTATTTTGAAATTGGATGTTACTTTAGCTCTGACTTTAGCTCAGCGAATAAACAATGATAGCAAATTTATTTCAGCTTAACGGTACTATAAAAGAGGAGGAAATGTCGGATCATGTGGAGGTCAGAATATCCATATTTTTTCTAAGTTCTGATTGTTTGCTCATTCAGTTTTCTGATGTTGGATTCATCAAAGCTGAGGTCAAGGACGAGGAACAATGGAATTTCGATGTTGTTCGTGTATTTTTCAGAATTAAAATTGTTACGATCATAATCTTGTAATTCATCTATACTAACATGAATTTATCTTCACAGGATTCATCTGAGAATTCTGAAGCCAAGAAACGAAGAAGATCGTCTAGAATCGTTCTCAGGAAAGTAAAGCATTCCGGGTCTGGAGAGGAATCAGATGAGGATATGGGGCCAATTGTAAAGAAAGGAAGATCGAAATCAGTGGAGAAGAAGGGCAAGGTTAGCTTTTATTCTCTCGTGTATTTAACCAATTGTTCTTTGAAATTATGCGTTGATCTTTTTGCTTTCGATTTATTCTCAGTAATAGACCTGTTCAGGATGTTACTCAGAAGAGAAACAAATCCTCCAAAGGAACAATTCGATCGAAAACAATGAAGAATGACAACGAAAATAAGGACAGTGCAGTGGAGAAGAAAGAGCTGAAGTGCCCTGAGTGCGAAGTCAGTGATTACAATTTTTCATAAATTGTATATTCCCAATTTGTGTCTATCGTTGAATTTCAGTACAGCTCTGGATCGGCGATTTCGTGGTGTAGACATCTCAAAGAGAAGCACTCTATCACACCTACGTTGGTGAGCTTTCTGAATTTTACAATTCCAAATATCACAGGAAACATTTTCAGCGTTTATTTATAGGCTGGATATCTTCTTCGATGCGATTGTGGCCATGAATCCTACTCGTATTACCACAGTCGAGAGTATACTTTCTGTTATTTTGTTATATTCACCTGGTTTATGCTGGTAGTTTTCCGAAAGGAATATGGTTAATTTTTAGTGCAAAATTTCTAACTTCTCGGTGATTGGCGAAGAAGACAGAATGATTCGGACCCCTCAGTGCATCCTGTGCGAGGTGAGCTTCTGGTTAGGTTGATTGAACCAAATAAATTTTTAATTGTACTCTGGCAATGGTTCTTTCTATCAAACATCTTCATTTTCACGTTCATTTGATCTATTTTTCCGTTACATTGTTGAATACCTTTTTTATTTGTCTTGTATCAGATTCATCCCAAGACTGTCTTTGGATTCGTTTATCATCTCAAGGATTATCACAAAACGACGCTGAATGCGGTTCGTATGAGGAGTTAATTATAAGTAATCTTTTACAAGCAGAATGGAATCTACCTTACTTGTTCGTGCTGTGTGAGATACCACTCGGTTCATGGTCAGAAGAAGCACGACACGAAGGTACTTTCCCTCCTCTGAATATCACCTGGTATATCGTTCAGTGCTCTGGGCGTAACTACACCCTGCACAGACAAGATGAGGAGTGATAGTTGACCATCGCTGTTGTGGATTTGAGGAGTTGACCATCGCTGTTGTGGATTTGATTAATTGTTTATTATTCAACTCCAATTCTCTTTTGTTGATTATGTTCTTGTCTTGATTTGTGTTAACTAAATAAATTATCGTTCATATGGGATTGAAGACGCAATTAGTACGGTTTAATTCCGGTTCAAATATTTTGAATTTGTTTTGATTGAACACTTACGTTATTGGCACGAAATATTACAGAGCGATGTCGGCAGACGATTCGATTTCTTTACAGAAAGAAGAACCATTGGACGAGTTCCCTTCGACACCACTTTTCGATGAGGTTCCTTTTTTTTTCTTTTAAGATATGTCAGCAAATCTTATTTTATCTCTGTGAATGGGACACGTAATATTTACAGGACTTGAATCAATCAACTCTATTCCTGGAGGAGCCTAAGGAAGAACCACTTAAGATGGAGCAAAAAGATGAACCGCTTGACGTCTCTCGGATGTGAATCAAGTGGGTATTAACTTCAAATTACATATCGAGCAATTTTTTTGGGTTAAATGCGCTGGACTTCATTATAGATGAGATTAAGGAGGAAGTTGTTCTGAATGATAAATTGGTTAGCTCTTCTAACAATTTTATAAAAAAAGTCCGCCCTAACTCTGGTTATTTTTCATTCTTTAATCTTGTGTTTTTGATGTAACTAAAAGAAGAACCTTTGGATGCACTTTTGCAATTAATTATGCATATTTCTGATCAATTTTACAAGTTCTTCTTCAGAAGAGAAAATCGTCACCCAAAGGAGAACCGCCATCTAAAAAAGTGAAGATTGACAACGAAACTGAGAAGAGGGAATTGGAGTGTCCTGAGTGCGAAGTTTGTTTGTTTCTCCATATTTTCTTCGCGTTAGTCATTGCCAATAAATCTGTTGAAGTTTCGTTCTCGACGTGTGAGTAGTTGGATTGGTCATCTCGGACTTAAGCACTCTACTACTCCCACCCTGGTGAGGTCTTTGAATACTAGGCTTCCTGGTTCTACTTTTGTTATATTTTTCAAAGAGATTTTCTATAGGCCGGATGTATCCTTCGTTGTGATTGTGGCAACGAATCATATTCTAAATATCACAGTTCCGAGGTAAATAATTCATTAGTACGTGAGAATCTCCTGAATAGGAACTGGCATATTTTCAGTGCGGTGTTTCAAACTTCTCTGTCATTCACCAGAAAAAGGTGAGAATTAATCATTCAACGCTTGCATTTACTGAAGGTAGTAATAAGGTAGTTACTAATTGACCCCATTGTCCACCCCTCACTGTAACTGTCATTACTTGCCTATTCTATTTCAATTTGTTAACGTTATTTCGAACGAAATAGCATAAATATATAATTGAGCGTAGCTGGGAATCAGAAATTTAAGAGTTTATCATCAAATTCGAATTATTTAAAACGCTGTCTCCCTAAGATCGGAGCATAGGGTGGCACAATGCTTTAAACTTATCTCTAGGAGTTCAAACTTTGGTGGTAGAGTCCTTATGGTCAAAGAAAACTTTTCCAGAAATTTTGACCTACCATTTGCATATTTTTCAAAAACTGCCATTTTTGATATTGACCTATTGTGTTATATACCATTCGAAAGAGCATCAACGGTTATGTCAGAATCCAAATTTGCGAAGAAATTGATCAACATTTGTTCCTTAAACATGCTATTGTCTGAGGAAAAACAGCATGTTGAAATTTCGAAAGTTCAGGAGAACATGTTCCAATCATTTCTTATTTCTGAAAATAATAATCCAAATATAAAATGATATAAGGAATTCAGAAAAAATATGCCGAGGACGAGCGAGGTGCCACGACTTGAGTTTATCTCAAAAAACCGATAGGGTACTCAAACGCAGGTTCGATTCCCCCCGAATGCATACATTTTTGCAAGCATCTTCCGCAGAATTTTCAACTTCTAATGTGCTTTCAATTCGATATTATGCAATTTTAAGCAGATTCTGTACCAAAATGTGTTCAATGAGCGCCTGCAAAAACGTATGCATTCGGGAGGAATCGAACCTGCGTTTTAGTACCCTATCGGTTTTTTGAGAAAAACTCAATTTGTGGCACCTCGCTCGTCCTCGGCATATTTTTTTCTGAATTCCTTATATCATTTTACATCTGGAGGATTGTTTTCAGAAATAAGAAATGATTGGAACATGTTCTCCTGAACTTTCGAAATTTCAACATGCTGTTTTTTCTCACATAATAGCATGTTTCACGAACAAATGTTGATCAATTTCTTCGCAAATTTGGATTCTTACATAACTTTTGATGCTCTTTCGAATGGTATATAACACAATAGGTCAATATCAAAAATGGCAGTTTTTAAAAAATATGCAAATGGTAGGTCAAAATTTCTGGAAAAGTTTTCTTTGACCATAAGGACTCTACCACCAAAGTTTGAACTCCTAGCGATAAGTTTAAAGCATTGTGCCACTTTTCCTCCAGGATCTGACGTTCTAACGGAGACAGCGTTTTAATACAATGACATTACAGATTGTGACTCAGCAGTGTGTTCTTTGCCAGGTCAGCTTCTAAGGAGATCGTTTAGATTTTCTATATGCCGAAAGAAATTTAGAAGAAATTATTTTATTTCGCTCCATCCAAGAGAATACTATCAGATCCATCCCAAGACGCCGGTTGGTTATACTCTGCATCTCAAGATGTATCATACAACGACGCTGTTGATGGTTTGTCAGATATGTAAATTATGAGATATCTAAATTAATTCCTTGTTAGAATCGAATCTACCTGAAGTGTGCCTGTGGCACCAGATACGATTGCGAGAATGATTACATGATGCACGATAGTAAGGTATTTTTCTTTGAATTTACATAATTTTTTTCTAATATGCTTAACTAGATTTGTATGGTTACTATGATTCAGTGCTCTGGAATTGAATACACTCTTCAAAAACTGAACGAGGATTGACGTGATTTTCATTCATTCAAAACACTCATGGAAACGAATTAATCAATGTTTATTCATGATTTCAAATTGTTTTCTTTTGATTATATCATTTTCTTTATTTGCGTTTACTATAAAGACATTGAAGTTCCTGTGCGATTGGAAAAGTGTTTTGGAATCTGGTTTTATTCCGGAATAATTATTTTGTTTTTTAGTTATCGATCGGTGCCAGTTCCAGCAATGTTTCAGCTATGTCGATCGATCGCTCGATTCACCTTTTGAATGAACCGAAGGAAGAGCCACTGGACGAATTCCCACATATATCACCAGAGGTTGCTTACTTTAAATTGATAGAAACTCCAGCAAGAACACTTAAGTACGTATAATATTGATTTCTTACGAACTCGAATCCTTTCAACGAAGTTTAGGCGAATGCATTTCTTCGGAAATGTAGTATATTAGTTCACTTTCCCACAAGTGAGGATGACTTTGGTTTTCGTTGATGAAATTCTTGAAAAAGTTATGCATAGTGATTATGGTAATACACCAATTTAGGGTTGTTTTCTGGTAGTAATAATAATTTATTAATTTCAGGCCAACAAAATTGTTTGCAAAGAGGAAGAAATATCTGAACATGGAGAGGTCAGTATACTTATTTATTTAAAAAAAAAAAAACAATGCTCCAGATTCCTGTCGACCTCATGAAAACTGAGATTAAGGATGAAGATCTATGGAATTCCGATGTGGTTTGTTTAAACAAATACAATATTTTTCATAGTTATATATAGTTTACGGAGAGTCATTGTCTCTAAATAATTTGATGATATGGGTTATAATAGTGCCTCCAAATAAAGATCCAGAATCTGATTAGGAGGCCGGAAGTCTGCAATTCTTTATAACTGTTACATTTTCACGTTATTTTAGATTGAACCGAAAGAAGAATCAATCGATGAACCCCTTGGTGATCAGGTGAGAAATATTTGCTAAGATTTTTATTCGAAAATTTCCTTTCAGCCATTTGATCTTGACTTCAGTGGAGATGATATTAAGGATGAAGAGGTTCTGAATGATGACTTGGTTAGTTCTTCTCATAAATTCAATAAACGAAAGTCCGGATACCCCTGGTTCTTTTCACTCTCTAATAGTGGTGCTAATGCATATCAGATCGAACCAAAAGAAGAACCTATCGATGCATCTTTGTGGAACGTTGATCAGGTAAATTTTATTCGAAATGCTAATTTTGACAGAGATATTCAGTAATTCAGATTTCAGATATGTTATTCATGAGTTTACATTTTTTACACAAAACAGTTACTACGTAACGATCATTTACAAATTTTCACATATGATATCCTCTCAGGGCTCGCCCGTAATTTCTGAAGTAGAGAAGAGAAAACGACCATCGAGAAATGCGCCAAGACCTGCGAAATTCGCCGATTATATGGAGGAATCAGATGATGATGTGGAACTAAACGTGAAGAAAGAAAAACATCAATCAGCAGAGAAGAGAGACAAGGTTGGCATTATCTTCACTTAGACACCATTCTTTGTTTCCTGAACTGATTACTTCCTTTTCAATTTATTTTCAAGGTTTATTTTCAGGCTGTTCCTCTAAAAGTAAAATCACCTCCCAAAGGAAAGTCTCATTCAAAATCTGTAATGAAAGACAACGAACATTCGACAAAAAATGATACGAAGAAAAATGAGATGAAATGTCCCGAATGCGAAGTCAGTTTATCAACATTCGATCATCTCTAAGATATCTTCAATTCGTTGTAGTATCAATCAAGGTCAGCGAAAGCATGGGAGTCACACCTCAGAAACAAACACTCTACTACTTCCTCGATGGTGAGGATTTCTTTGATCATGTTTACCAGTATGATACCGTCTCACAAGCAGCTTAGATATTTTTCTCTTTTTTTCTACAGGCAGGGTGTCTCCTTCGCTGTGAATGTGGCCATGAATCCTACTCGAGGGTGCACAGTACAAAGTTAAGAATTACACTGAGAATTAGATTTTGTGACCACTTCATGGCCTACATTTTCTTTTATTCTCCGACATTTCATATTGTGTTTAGTGTGATATAGCCAATTTGACTGTTATCTTCAAAGGAGAACCAATTCGGAGATTCAGTGACAGAGCGGTTAGTTTTAAACATGATAACTTAATTTATAATCAGTAGAGTCTGAGCTCATGAAATTCATTTATCTTCATTTAATATTGTTATATTAATATAATTACAACAAATGCGTTTAATAAAGACTGATTTTTTTCAGGTGTGTTCTATGCGACGTGAGTTTTTTTAGTATTGTCGCTTATTTAATGGATATTCGTATTGAATACACATTTCTGCAATTTTTTAACAGCCATCTTCCTTTGCATGCTTTTCTTTTTCCATTTTTTGCGTTCGAAGAGAAATATTTTATAATATTAGGTTGGCAGAAAAGTCTTTGTCACTTTTTCAAAAATTTATTTCTTTGAAGAAACAGTAGCACGATGTCAATCGTACTCACCATCATTATTGAAAATATGTGCCCCATGTTCATTCAATTTGTGGATCCCCTCCCTGTTGTACCCGGCTGGGCGCGATGCAAAGAATTGCTTGAGTTCAACCTCGAGACTTCCACAGGAATTGAAGGGCCTACCTCGAACGGCGTGGGCCATGTCTGCGAAAAGCCATTAATGATTTTCAACGATTTTCGGATTTTCATGCCCTCAGGGAGTAGCTCCGAGAAGATCACGCCATCCACTCCGCACAACATTGAACGCTTATTTTTCTTTGGGTTCAGGTCATGTTTGGGAACATCATGTGGAGTCCCTCCTTCTCCAACCCGCTGGGCTTTCATGTGGTTGTTGTGTAATGAATAGGAGAATCACCTCGCCCAAGTGCACTCCAATGTGGACTGGGAACCCAGGGCCAGAGGCTCCGTATCTTTAACAAATTCTCAATTGCCGAAAAATAATTCGCGAGCGCGCGGAACCCACGCAATTATAGTTCACAATTCTCGGATCTAGGTCACGCACACATCATGTGACCACACCGGTAGGAAAGTACGAAGCACGGCACACAGCGGGTGCTCCGACGGACAGATCACACAGCAGTCCGATTTTAGCCACACAAGGAAACGAAAAAGAAAGAGAAAATAAAGCAAAGCACCAAACTCTGTTATAAACTCAAACCCACTTGATCTGTGAAACGATGATGAAAGAATGTCCTTTATTGAGAGAGAAGTCCAGCATAAAGAATTCTTCGTGATACCCGTGGCGGCCAAACGGCCAACAACGAGTAAACAACTATCCAACCGCAACTCAGCACCGACGAGCAACAACAACTGATTTGAACATTACTGATGGGAAGGGAATTGGAAGTTATTTACCATAAAGGCACTTCACTGCTTGTTATTCACTAGGCACGCGGAAACGTCAAAGTCCATCTGCGACGAGCAATGGAAAAACAAAATCAGTGACAAAGACTTTCCTGCCAACCTAATATATGAAAAATATTGATATATTTAATCTTATTACAGTAGCATCCTAAGACCCCTCGTGGATATATTGTGCATCTCGCTAGAGTTCACAAATCTACCCTCATAGAGGTTGGACAGATATACGATTTATTTGAAAAACGAGTTTTCTCTTCAGAATGGAGTCCATCTTCTGTGTTCATGTGGCATCAAATATACATGTGATTGTACCAAGATGCACAATCCGAAGGTATTTAAGAGAGGCTATCATCTTAGAACTGGTCATTATAGAACTCTTTGTTTATGAGGTAAATAAAAATGTTGGAACACTTTATTTTTCACCCTCTAAAGAGTTCTAAAATGTCCAGTTCTAAAATGATGCACTCGGGGTATCCAACTATATTCTCTCTTATGATGCGATTGTGGATACGAATCGCATTCGAAATATCATACAGGGTGCGCCGTAATTACCCGGACTGATATTTTCATATGCTTCCCAGCTTTGGAATTTGAATTAAGCAATCTGGTTCAATTCGAAGTTTACCAACAATATGGGCAATAGTAACATGCTAGCTAATTTTGATGGGACCTCCTTTCGCTCTCACACAGGCCTTGAGTTGCTTTTCATATCCAACTGTCAATTCCCGCACGAAATTTTCATCGATCACGTCTAATGCTGTGAAAACGGGCAGTCTTGAGGGAGTGTCGAGTTCAGGGTAGAGGGCATCTTGGCCTACAACACCCCAAACACTGCAGTCGTGGGGTTGAGATCGGGGGAGTTCGGGGGCCGAACAGCCAGAGTGATTAATCTGGTGCATGGATGTCCAGCCACTACTTTTTCTTGTGAATTATAGCAGAATCTTGCTGAAAGGTGTAGTGGCCAAGATCGAAATGGGAATGGGCCCAGGGTGGAAGCGTGTCTCCAAGGGCGAAGAGTAAACTGGGGCATGAGAAGACCACGAACGGATGTGTTCGAGCTATTGAAATTCTTATCTACATGAATGTGGTTTCGAAGAATCCCTCTTTCGGATGCGCTCATGGTTCCTGATGGTGGAAACTGAGACAGATTTCCCACACCCCGGACGATCCTATCATGCTTTTGGTATATAATAATAGTATCGGAAGCATCCGACTTGTGATAGCCGAATCGATGAGCGATGTTAAATTGTCATAGTACAGGTAGGGAATGCGATCGTGAAGAGACTAAATATCGCCATTACTAGAACGCTTGACTAACTGACATGAAACCTTGAATAGCGATAGAGCAATGGTCACTAAGTTGTGTAATTTTTAGTGCAAAATCTCGAACTTCACGATCATTCACAATGAGAATGGACCAATGACCTATCCACAGGTCAGCGTACAATTTAATTTGTAAATTTTCGAGCTGTTGAATTTGATTCTGCCACAGTAACTTTTCTTTCTTGTAAGGAAGTATTTTTTAAATGAATTTTCATATTTAAGGTGGTGGCTCCTCAGTGTGTGCTTTGCGATGTGAGCTGAATTTAACTTTGTGTGTATCCATTAAAAATGTAATATGTTTAATTTCAGAAGCATCCCAAGTCTCTTTGTGCATATACAGCGCACCTCAACGTGTATCACAAAACGACGTTGAAGGCGGTTAGTTGGATGAAAACATTATGATGAAATAATTCATGGTCAGAACGGAATCTACTTGATGTGCGCTTGTGGGGCCAGATATAATTCTCATTATGATTATACAAAGCACGATAAGAAGGTTGTTTCGTAAAGTTTTCGAATTTGAAATCGTCCAGTTATGACAAATTGATTCAGTGCCCTGGACGCGATTTCACTCTTCACAAACTGGACGAGGATTAAGTTGGCGCTTGATTCATTGCTCCTGTGGAATCACTTCCACTCAATTCTAATTATCGTTCATCTCCAATATTTCGTTGTTGTTTCCCATCTCAATCTTGTTGTTTTTCTAATCGTTTTTTTTTCAAAACTATCGAATTATAAAGAAGTTGGTTCATGTGAGCTTGAGGAAGTGTCGTGGAACCTGGTTTTATTCCAGATGAATATATTTAGAATCACATGTTTGCGATCGGCGAGATGTTTATGTCAGAACAACAATTTTGCTTTAAAAAATGCACTCAGAGTTTTGCGAGCATTCAATCGTTAAAATTAAATATATAATAAACCCAACCGCAAGAATTATTTAAATCATTAGAAACATTAAAATCACTCTAGTCTCTTCCCTCATCCTGAGAGGTGACCCTGTCTCCCTCTCCCTCGCTCTGGAACCAGCTCGCGCAGCGTACCGACTGTGCCCCCTTCTGAATCGGTACCAGCAACGGTGAGATGAGATGAACATTCTGAAAGTCTTTTCTCGTCCTGCCTCTCCATCCACATCAGGAACGACCATCGACAACACGCAACCACCTCGACCAAAGCGACACGCAATGGAAGGAGACCGGGAAACTGGCCCTGTCTACGTGGACACCTCCCTCGAGCAACTCCTCAACTTCTACATCCGCCTCCACAACACGGTCGAGGAGGAGAAGAAGTACTCACGCAGGCTCGAGGAGCGGATACGTGAGTTGGAGACGCGCCCCTCCCCTCCCTCCCTCCCTCACGAACCCGAAGTAGTCAATGACGATTCCCCCATGAATGATAGTATCCATACTGCCGTACCCGTGACTACCGCAACCTAGACAGATGCCACTCCCTCTCCTTCCCCCGAGACACCTTCTGACCTCGAGAGGAGTGTGGTTATTGCCCGCCTCCCTGTTGATTCATCCCTCAGCCACGAGAAGCAAGTATTGAGGGACTTCAATCAAGTGGTGACACTCACTGCACTGGCCGGAATTCCCTGTCTTCCAGTCTCAGTGTACAGGATGCCACCCGCAGATATTGAGTCGCCTCACTGTCGACTGACGAAGGTCGTACTTCCAACTCGTAAGCATGCTGCTCTCTTCGTGAAGCATGCCAATCGAGTCTCCCATGATGCGTTCTTCAAGGATGTTTACATCCGCCCCTCCTTCGCCGACAAGGACGATGCTCGCCGCAAGATTCCTGGTCGAGGCTGCGGGAGAAACGGTCCTGAACCCACCACCTCGATCCGTCCTACCGTACCCCACAGCCAGATCCGTCCTCCCCAGACCAACGTCGCCCCTCCTCGGAACAGGGCAAGGAGCAGACGCGATTCAGTCTTTTCCTCCACTACGAATCACAATCCTGCCCACCCGAATCGTCCTCACCCCCACCCTCGTCAGAATCGACCCAGCCAGGCACAATATCGGAACCACCCCCCTGTCTTCCCCCAGTACAACTCGAACGGATATGGAGCCCCTCCCCGCCCCCTTCTCAATAATCCCATTCACATCAATCCCTTCCCCTACCAGTACTCGCACCCCTTCATCTCTCACGTTTCCCACTTTGGTGCTCCTCCCAATCTCGGCACTCAGGGAAACTGGTATTGATTCGCCGGCCAAAACATCACTCAGACAGAAACTCACTTACATTCTCCGCAGTTCTAGCCAATTGCCGCTCTGTCCAAAACAAACTACACTATCTTTCGCAAACCCTTTCTAAAAAGTATACTATGATTTGCCTCACTGAGACTTGACTCTCTCCAACATTCCCTACCTCGCTTCTCCTAGGTGACCATGATCAGTACTACAATGTGTTCAGAAGAGATAGAAACTCTAGAGGCGGTGGGGTAGCGATCATGCTACATTCTTCCATAAGTGCAGCACAGATTGCTGATGAAACCGTACCTGAATTCCACGAATTATTAGCAGTCGATGTTGATATAAATGGTGACCTAATTAGGATTATCTGCGCCTACCGTAATCCCAAAGCAAGTACGATACAAACTGCCTCTCTTGCCAAGTCAATTCTTGACCTTTGCTCATGCCCCCAACCAACAATAGTTACTGGCGACTTTAATCTACCCGATATCAACTGGTCAATCTTCCCCACTCCCCAGCCAAAAGCAGTTACCCCTCCATCCCAATCATTCATTGACCTCTGTAACTCAGCAAAACTTGCCCAATTTGTCAAAGAACCTACCAGAAAGGAAAACATCCTTGATTTAGTATTATGTAACCATCCCAGCCTCATCACCCAAACTGAAGTATGCCCCCCTTTCGAAATGTCTGACCATTCGACGGTCGAATTCAAGTTTGCAATGAGTCATTCGGCACCCGCTTTTACTCTTAGGCGGGACTACAGAAATGCTGATTATGATCTCATTAACTCTCAGTTAGCAAACATTGATTGGACAAGCGCCTTTTCAAAAATAGCAAATATCGATCTTATGTACGACCTCTTGATAAGTGTCATTCAGAAATCAATAGATACTCATGTTCCTTGGACCAAAGTGAGCCTTTCTCATGGTAAACTCCCTCCCCATATTGAGCGAGTTTTAGGAAAGCGCTTCCATGCCTGGCAGAAATCGATAAATAGTAAAGACGCAAGAGATGAAAGGGAATTCGAGTCTCTCAACAAAAAGTTTCGCAAAGAGCTGCAGCGTTATCACAAAACCATTGAGAAAAAAGTGATTGAAAGCGACGATAAGAACAAGTTTTTCCGTTTTATGAAACGCTGTGCCAATAAATCCAAGGGAGTCGAAGGCTTAAAGAGAGCTGATGGCACTCCGGTTATGGATGACTTAGGCATAGCTAACTTACTAGCTGAGACTTTTGTAAGCGTATTCACCATCGATAACGGAAAATTGCCAAATACCGGTGCCTTCCCTCATATAGGTACTTACGAAGAACCCAATTTCTAAGACACGAAATTTGCTCCCTTATCGAAAAATGGAAACGTTCCTCCTGTAAAACCCCCGAGAACATTGACCTCACCTTCATAAAACGAATTGCCGTACCCATTTCCGAAGCCCTTGAAATCATTTTTAGGAACTCCTACCAATCTGGTACGGTCCCCTCCCATTGGAGGCATTCCATAGTAACTCCTGTTAAGAAATCGCCCCCTTTTCCCAATCCCCTAAACTACAGGCCCATCTCTATTACATCTTTCTTTTGCCGAGTTTTCGAGCGCATTTTGTGCAAATCTATTATCAACCATTGCGAACAATTAAACATTTTCCCAGATGAGCAATACGGATTCCGCAAGAAACGATCGCGTGAGCTCCAAATGCTCGAAGTCCTCGAACACTGGACATCCTCGATTAGTGATGGGAAACCTGTTGACGTTATCTACTTTGATTTTGCAAAAGCTTTTGATAGAGTATCCCATCCCAAGCTAAAACTCAAGCTTAGCAATATAGGTCTCTCCGAAAATACAATCAAGTGGATAGCAGGATACCTCACAGATGGATCATTCCAAGTGAGAGTAAAAGATGCGCTTTCTACCTCAATGCCTGTAACTAGCGGCGTCCCACAGGGCTCAGTCCTAGGCCCCTTGCTCTTCCTTATTTACACCTCAGAAATCCCTACTCTGGTACAAAATCATGGCGTCGTTGCTGGATCTGAGAAAGAAGATTCGATTGAGGACAATCGCTTTGGAGGTACGGGGGCATGTAGAGGAAATGCCCCAATGATGTCATTTCCCCTATGAATTTATGTTATTTAATTCCCTGCAATAATTAATTAATTAAATAATCAATAGAATATCGTAATTTAAATATTCAAATAATTAATATGACACATCGTAATATTTAAACGCCCACCTTTCGTGTATTGCTTGACGTATTTGTTGTGTTGGGTTGACGCACTTTTTGAATCCCAGTCCCGCCGCTGGTTGTTTGGAGTTCTTTCTTTTCCCTCTCCCTGTTGGAGTTGGGTTGCCAGTTCTCTCTGGTTCCCTCGTCTTGCTAGGTCGTTTTGCTTTATTGTTTTGTTGATTGATTTGAGTAGTAAATAATATTAATTAATTCCCTTTGTCTCACTTGAGTTTATTAGTGGGAGTTGGGCCTTTTGTGGAGGATCACTCTCCACTTATCGTCGTCGGCAGTCTTCTTGTTTTCCTTTCGCTTCTCTTCCATTCTTGAGTCTATCTTTTCCTTTCCCTGTTTCTTTACTTGTTCTGTCTCGGACGCATCCTGACGGAGAACGTTCGTAGAGGAATCCTGAAGGGGAACCTTGTTGAGTGGAGATTCTTTAAGGAGAGCTCCTTGTGGGACATCCTGAAGGGGAATCTCTAAAGTTTACCTCGCTTGTTGCGGGCAGCATTTCATTGGGTCGGCGGAAGCTTATGCCCGATTGGGAATTGCTGTTCGTAACTTGTGAAGTTTACAAGTTCTGCTGGTGATCGGACTTCTTAGTTTCTCGAGTTTGCGAACTCTGGGGAGATTCGAGGAAGTGCTTATCATTGCAATCTATCTTCAGTGCTCGTGCGGCTTCAAGATCACCAATGATTGCATTCACGATCACCGTTCCAAGGTATGCAGCAGGGGTGGCAAAAAGGACTCTGCAAATCGGCCTGGATGAGCCTCAAAGGTGATTTTGAATTGCAGTGTTGACGTCGGCTTGAAAGGCCATTTTGTCATCACTAGTATGAACTCCTTCAAACCCAGATTCCTCCAGTTGTGCATTCCGCGAAATATCTGGTATGGACTTGATTCTGTAAGCATTTTTCCACAGTTTTAAGTCATGTACAAGAACAAAAATGAATGTCGCGCCCTTTCCTGAGTTCAAAAAGCTGCGAATTTGCTCTTGCACGGAATTTTAGCTTACTGTGATGACTTCTAATGTGAAGCAATTTTGAAAAATTTCACAATTGGGCTCTAAAAAAGTTTGCGCATCATAATGTGTCTGAAAAACAAATGATCCTGATCTGTTTCGGTGCGAGATAGTGGGCGATTTATTTGTGCTTCGTAGAAAATTTAGCAGTTGATGTGATTTTCGGTTTTGTTTATGCAATGCGTTGTGCTTAACTCTGTTCAGTCACCTCACTCCAGATATATTTGATTCGATTTTGACTTTTTGTCTTGCCAAATCTCTTTTTTTTCAGTGCGAAGGGCGCGAGTTCTCAATCCGCAGAGTGGGTGAGGAGTAACTGAGGGGAGATCCACACGAAGCACTTGAGTAATATACTGTATTCGCTACTATTTATCGATTTGATTGTCAGATTTGGTTGCTTGTTTCCTTTTTGTTGTTTTCGTACTTCTTTTTATGCCAGTATAAAGATTAAATTATTGTATTATCGATGAACGTGGTGGTTTCTGGTTTCAATCCGGATTAACTATTCTTAACGAATTAAACTTAAGCGTGGGTTTTGTCATAGATCAATACAAATATTTGATCATGGTTGAATACAATTCGATTTAGTGATGGCGTCCGCAGAAACGCCCCTTTCTGTTGTGGCAGGGTGGACGAGAAAGGCATGACTACGGATCTTCGGGGGGGAAACCTTGGGGCTTAATGTTGCCATATACTTGGCAACAACCTCTTTCAACTGAATGCTTGGGACTTCTCCGAAGAGTCGACTGATTCTCTTGTAACGGTGTTCTCAAGAACATTCGAGGCGATATCGATCACTCTCAAGAATCCCAAACTATGCGTTAGTTTTTTTTTTCATATTAACTTGGCGTTATAAAAACATGATTTAATTTATTGAACATTACAGCACATTCAACGTGCTCTTGCGTCCATGGAACTTGAGCTGTCAAACTGCTTGCGATTTGAGGAATCAGAGTGAGCATTTGCGTTATAAAAACATCAAAGGTTTGTTCATATTTTACAGTGCATTTGATAAATTATTTTCCCTTTTTTCAATAAGCGACAATGTCCTAATAAAATTTCCCAGAGCACTGGTACATCCTCACTTTTCATCAGGAAACTATCAATCCGGTCGCTGATGTTCGGCCTAATCGAGTCACTCCATCTCACTCTGACTTACTTGATAGATGAGAAAAGTCTGTTATCATGTCTTATTAACAAACTTCATTCGGCACCCGCTTTTACTCTCAGGCGGGACTACAGAAATGCTGATTATGATCTCATTAACTCTCAGTTAGCAAACATTGATTGGACAAGCACCTTTTCAAAAATAGCAAATATCGATCTTATGTACGACCTCTTGATAAGTGTCATTCAGAAATCAATAGATACTCATGTTCCTTGGACCAAAGTGAGCCTTTCTCATGGTAAACTCCCTCCCCATATTGAGCGAGTTTTAGGAAAGCGCTTCCATGCCTGGCAGAAATCGATAAATAGTAAAGACGCAAGAGATGAAAGGGAATTCGAGTCTCTCAACAAAAAGTTTCGCAAAGAGCTGCAGCGTTATCACAAAACCATTGAGAAAAAAGTGATTGAAAGCGACGATAAGAACAAGTTTTTCCGTTTTATGAAACGCTGTGCCAATAAATCCAAGGGAGTCGAAGGCTTAAAGAGAGCTGATGGCACTCCGGTTATGGATGACTTAGGCATAGCTAACTTACTAGCTGAGACTTTTGTAAGCGTATTCACCATCGATAACGGAAAATTGCCAAATACCGGTGCCTTCCCTCATATAGGTACTTACGAAGAACCCAATTTCTAAGACACGAAATTTGCTCCCTTATCGAAAAATGGAAACGTTCCTCCTGTAAAACCCCCGAGAACATTGACCTCACCTTCATAAAACGAATTGCCGTACCCATTTCCGAAGCCCTTGAAATCATTTTTAGGAACTCCTACCAATCTGGTACGGTCCCCTCCCATTGGAGGCATTCCATAGTAACTCCTGTTAAGAAATCGCCCCCTTTTCCCAATCCCCTAAACTACAGGCCCATCTCTATTACATCTTTCTTTTGCCGAGTTTTCGAGCGCATTTTGTGCAAATCTATTATCAACCATTGCGAACAATTAAACATTTTCCCAGATGAGCAATACGGATTCCGCAAGAAACGATCGCGTGAGCTCCAAATGCTCGAAGTCCTCGAACACTGGACATCCTCGATTAGTGATGGGAAACCTGTTGACGTTATCTACTTTGATTTTGCAAAAGCTTTTGATAGAGTATCCCATCCCAAGCTAAAACTCAAGCTTAGCAATATAGGTCTCTCCGAAAATACAATCAAGTGGATAGCAGGATACCTCACAGATAGATCATTCTAAGTGAGATTAAAAGATGCGCTTTCTACCTCAATGCCTGTAACTAGCGGCGTCCCACAGGGCTCAGTCCTAGGCCCCTTGCTCTTCCTTATTTACACCTCAGAAATCCCTACTCTAGTACAAAATCATGGCGTCGTTGCAAGAATGTATGCCGATGACATAAAAATATATCGGTCCTTTAGGAAGGGGAATTCACCCGCCCCTCTACAAGCTGCAATTGACACTATCGTAAACTGGTCTGAAGAGTGGCAACTCCCTCTTGCTGCGCATAAGTGTAACTCATTGCACCTAGGCAGAGCAAATACAAAGCGAACATATACTATAGGAACCACAACTCTGGAACAAAAAGAAAAAGTGAAAGACCTCGGTTTTGTTATCCAGAAAAACCTCTCATTTTCCGATCATTGCACTTCCGTATCCATGAAAGCCAAAACTACTAGTCACACTATCCTCAGAGCCTTACGAACCAAAAATATAGAAGTACTCGTCAAAACGTACTCAATGTACATTAGACCAATTTTAGAAAGCGCTTCACCCGTTTTCAACCCTTACAAAAACAAGGATAAAAAGGAACTCGAAAAGGTACAAAACTATTTCACACGACGGTTATTTATGCGCTGTTTTAATCATACTTGGGAAAACATGCCCACTGCTCTCGATCGTAACAAGAGACTAGGCATTGAGTCCCTAGAGAAGCGTAGAATAGCGATTGATAAGAGAGTAGCCACAAATCTCATCCGAGGCAAATATAGTATTTCCAACCGAAAACCACATTATTTCAAAATTTACTACACCCGAAACGGAATGAACTTCAATAATCCTGGATCGAACCACAACTACAGACACAATAGTTTCTTTCCAAGAGCGGCAAGGCTTTTAGTAAATTCCGAGAATCAAACCAGTTTCCCTGAGTAGATCCCCATACCCCATTGTACCATTATTCACTCGTCATTTTAACCGTCATTAATTTCCTATTATATTTAAATTTTGTAACGTTATTTCGACTGAAATAGCATAAATATATATATATATATATAAAATCAGTCATCGATGACACCAACCCATTCGTTAATTACGGTATCTTTGTACACCCGCGCAAGTTTCCTTCGCTCTCTTGCTTTTAACGCGCTTTATTAATCGTTCTCATGGTTCCTTTTACTTTCTTATTTATAGTTTTAATTCTTTTATTTGATTGTGTGGCTGATATAGCATTGTTCTTGGCGGATATCTGCGCCCACAATCAATTTTGATGTGCATATGAATCACTTTTACGTGTTCCGTTTGTTATTTTTCCTACATTTTTATAGATATGGCCGCTGAAAGATCCGGGGATCAGAATATCTCCTGCTCGCGAGCACTCGAAGCTGCGATTTACGAATCAGTCGATGTTAGCGGTGAAAGCGGAGTTCTACTTCGCCGGTAAATTATACCTACCCTGTGTTTTGTCTCGTTTTCAAGCCATCATATTTATTAAAATAGCAAATTGCGAGTCGTGGACAAGTAGAAGAGCTATTGTTTACTCTGTTAAAAAAGTTTGACTTTTGTGTTTGGCCATTCTCCCGTACAAATGTTGTCTTACAAGTTCAACTTGTTATGTTCATTGACGTACATTGAAGTGTGTAGATGACTGGACGACGTTACGGCTTAGTTAATCTTCTTTTCAGTATGCTGAATGATTGCGGAGCGTTCGTAACTCGATTTGAAAAGGAGGCAGAGGATTCGACGAACGAAAAGCTGAATAAAACACTCGTCAGTCAACATTTTGTTTATTTTTTTGGTATTACATTCCGCATCCTGCTTTTGTATCCGAACAGATAGGAAACGCCGTGATTAAACTATGAAGAGACTCCTACAATGTAACTTTTGGAGCTAACTGCCTTTTGACCTTTAGCTGAAAATGCATAGTTTATCTTAACTTGCTGATATGTTACTTTCATGTGATTACCCACCTCGAAACATGACTAGTGTGCATGTCTATATAATATATTATATACTGAAAAATATCGATATTTGCAGAAATCGATGAGCAATTTCCGCATGGCACTCGACGAGACGATTAATTCGATTGAGAAACGTGTCCAGTGGCATTCTATCGCAGGAGAATCCGACAAAATTGTGAGTTAACCATCATGAAATAGATTTTTACACCGATGTGCCAATTTCTTATTTTAAAACACAGTTTTTCATATGAAATTTTCAGAAATCTTATGTGGGATTAATTGTTGATGATATCAAGGAAGAAGAAATGCTGGTCTTCGACCTGGTTAGTTGTTTGCCCTTAATGATTTGTTGAAGATGCTATCAAACTATTATCTCAGATCGAGCCGAAAGATGAGCCGATTGATGACCCTCTATCGAATCCCGACAATCAGGTAAATCTTACTAGGAGGCGCACTAATACTCTCTCTTCAGCCATTCGATCTGGATGCCATTGGAGATGAGATTAAGATCATCGTCAGTTCTTTTACTGAATTAGATACTATACTTTGTAATAACTAAACCACCGTTGGACTTAAAATTGCACTGACTAAAAAAATTACACTTCTCCGCAATTGATTGTAAACTGTAAAATTCCGAAAATTTATGTTTGCGCACTGTTCATATAGTGTTTCAGATCGATCCCAAAAATGAGCTAATCGAAGAAGAACCAAACGATGATCAGGTGAATATTCATTCAAATATTATTCGAGTATTATACGTGTCTTTTCCAGAATTTCGATATGGATTCAATGGGAGACGAAATGGCCTATAAGGATGAACCGTTACAGAAGGAAGAGGTTTGTTACCTATCTTTTGCAGAATAAAATATTTTGTTTCCGAACTTTAGTTGTTATTAAATATACTTTTAGATCAACGATATTGGAGATTATGATTCAATGACTGAGCAGCTGATCTGGAATGGAGAGGAGGAAGAGACAGTTGATAATGGTGCGAGTATTCGTAAGGTTAGTGCCTATTATTCCTTTAAGTCATCTAGCCATGTTAGCATTTTCATAGGACTCTTCCGAGATTGCAGTAGTGAAGAAAAGGAGAAGACCATCCAGGAACGTATCCGGAGATATGAAAAACACTGAGTCTGCGGAGGAATCAGAGGAGGAAATGGGGCCACATGTGAAGAAAAGAAAGGCTGATTCAGTGGAGAGGAGTGGTAAGGTTGGTATTTATACTCTCTAGTAGTCGTTCTATATTTTTATTTATGCGCTGTTTTAATCATACTTGGGAAAACATGCCCACTGCTCTCGATCGTAACAAGAGACTAGGCATTGAGTCCCTAGAGAAGCGTAGAATAGCGATTGATAAGAGAGTAGCCACAAATCTCATCCGAGGCAAATATAGTATTTCCAACCGAAAACCACATTATTTCAAAATTTACTACACCCGAAACGGAATGAACTTCAATAATCCTGGATCGAACCACAACTACAGACACAATAGTTTCTTTCCAAGAGCGGCAAGGCTTTTAGTAAATTCCGAGAATCAAACCAGTTCCCCTGAGTAGATCCCCATACCCCATTGTACCATTATCCACTCGTCATTTTAACCGTCATTAATTGCCTATTCTATTTAAATATATATATATATATATAACTTTGCTTGAATGTTCATGATACATCATAAAAATATGTCATTCAGAACACAACGAGAAGACTATTTCGATTATCGAAGATTGGAAAAAAGAAGGTATGTTTTGAAAATTCATCCTATATTTAGGGACCGCAGAGCTCCGTCCTTTCTGCCGTCCACCATTTTTTGCATTCGGAAAACTCACACACCACCTTTTTATTTATTTATTTTCTCAGGTTTAATTTATTTTAATTAATTACTTTTTTCGTACAATCGATAGAGCATCATCTGAAGATACGCAATCTTAACTGAATTAATTAATTTAGTGGTTATAAAGCATAAATCAATGCATTGGAAGAAAATTACGCTTCGCATTTTTCTAATGATTTGTATTTTTCTCTTTTAATCGGAGTGCACTATTTTAGTTCTCTATTCAGATGATTGCGCTAACCATCCCTGCACTCTGTAGAGGTACTGGTGATGCTTGGGGTTCGTTCGCAAGCATGATATATGACTCTTTCTGAGAGACAGTCGTCATTTTTCTCGGTTAATCTTGATTTTCTCCATTTTTCTGAGTGCACTATTTGAATTGAACGTTTAATCACATGCAGCCACCTCCCCTCTGCCCTAAACAGGTGCTAAAAATTACGGTCCGTCGTTCGCTGACTTGTTTATAGCACTCGAAGATCAACATGAGCAAACGTTCGATTCTAGGGCTGTACAGCAGTAGAGTACGATTAGTTGGTCTTGAGCACACCGTTCATATAGGTTATCAAAATAAACAGTAAAAAATAAAAATTTAATAATCATAGAATGCATTAATTTATTTTTGAAAATATCCTTGCATCAGAAGTAACACATTCGCCCCAATCTGACCAAAAAAATACGGTCGATCTCTGGTAACATGTGTATTTTTAAAGGCATATTTATTAGTGCTATTATTTTTTTCAATGACTATTATTGTTCATAATCGATTCCGCAACCTCGATTTCATAAGATAAGAATCGCGGAATTGATTCAAAATGTATTTGTTAACACCCCTCCGCGGTCCCTACCTATATTTTAGAAATATTTTTAAAGTTTGCCTATTTTTAGAGTTATGTTCTTTAGTTTCTATTTTTTTCTATTCCGCCAATTTCCCTTTTTAGAGTTGTGAATTCTCAAATAAAGCGACCGATGTTCTTGTTTCCGTAATCTATAAAGGATTCGACTCGATGCTAAGCATTGTCAAGAATATTGACATTTGCGTGAGTCTTTAACTGATTCATTTTGTACATAATTCAAATATTTCAATTTCAACTTCAATTTCAATTTATTTATCCGCCAGGAGCAAGAGCCGAGTAGTTGGGAGAAATCTTCGTTAGAGTTTGGCAGATGTCCGACGTGTTGAAGAGTCGGTGTTGGGGTTGGGGCTTCGGGGGCAGCAACAGGTTGGTGGGTAAAATTATAGACGTAGAAGAGAATCGGAAGTGAAAGAGACAGGAAGAGAGACAAGGTAGGATCGGAAGCGATTTGGCAAGCTTAACACAGATTCAGCAGAAAGCGCATTCCATCTTTCAATAACCCTATTCACGAAATTGCGTGAGACTTGGAAGGGACGAAATGCGTAGCGAATGGGCTTTCCGAAGACTACGCATTAGGGGTGATAGCTCATATAAATTAGAGTGTGCAGACTTATGGAGAAAAGAATATCAGTCATAATTCTTCTGTTTTCCAAAGATTGAAGAGTTAATTGAGAAATTCTATCTGGATACAATGAATAGGGAATATGGCAACGGGCAAAAAGGCGGCGCGTAAAATTATGCTGTACATTTTCAATGCTGTTAGCAAGGGTTACAGTATTATTAATATTAAATATATTATTAAGTATTATTAATATTATTAAAAATATTAGTATTATTAAATATATTATTAATGCAGCACATTCGGGGAGAATTGAAGGTACTCGAGTTCGAAACATCGGAGAGTTTCCGTTATGAGAATACAGAGTGAGATTTTGATCGATTGTTGCGTGATTCGTATTTTTTTTACGATTTTAACACATTTATCTAGAGGTCATTAGATTCTCGGGAGATCAGGCGAGAGCTCTGATGTGCATGGTGTTCCAGTTAGAGCTTCGTGCTTGATTGAGAAAATTTGGGCCTGTTGCTTTGCGGAAAGAGTCGCTCCATCTCGTGATTGGGCGGCCGCGGCTCCTCTTTCTCCGCGGAATCCATTCGATCACAGATCGGCTCCACTTCCGGCAATCATCATTCGCGATCTTATGCAACCAAAACCATTTCCTTTTCTGAGCAGTGCGAACGAAGTCCTGAACTCTAGTTGAATCTCGCAACCTCTCATTAGAGACATGATCGAGCACAGTACAGCCAACCATCCAACGTTCCATTTTTCTTTGAGCCACCGATAATCGATTCATTTGTGCTTTGGTCAGCGCCCAACATTCACAACCGTAAACCACAGCGGGAAGTATGCAGCCGTTGAAAAGCCGACGTTTATGTGCCATTGGAATACCCTTGTTGATAAGAAAAGTGCGGTGTTTGTGGAAAGCACCAAAACCAGCTTGAATGCGTCGGGTGATTTCACAGTCATCATTTCCGCTGACTGCGATTGCGCTTCCCAAGTAGACCACCTTATCTTGCAATTTTACTACTTTTCCTCCTATTCTTACATCCCTTGGATCAGGCTTGGAACTCATTCCGACAGTTTTATCGCCATTGAGACCCAATCCCACTGTAGCAAGTACACGCTCTAATTCCCTTCCCATCGTCTGAATCTGTCGTTCATCGTGAGAAATGAGAACGGCATCATCAGCAAAAAGAATATGGGACAGAAACCGACCATTGATACTTACTCCCTTATTTGCCCAATTTAGCCGACGGAGTGCCATATCTAGAACCGCAGTGAATAGCCTAGGTGACAAACAATCACCTTGTCGCACACCCCTTCCCACCTTTATGTTGACCTCCTTGCCATTAACCACCACCACATTTCTACTTTCCTGGGAAAGGCTTGCGAGGAAAGAAACGACTTCCGAGGGAATCCCTTCTAACTCTATCGCCTTGAACACCGCTTCCGTGTTTACACTGTCAAAGGCCTTCGAAATGTCTACAAAAAGCAGATAGATCGGTAGCCTATAGTCGACACAGTGAGCAATGACAGACTTTAGAGTGTGGATAGCGTCAACTGTGGAATGACCACGTCTGAATCCCATTTGTTCCCAGCTTCTATTTCCATCCAGTACCGATCCATACCTCTTGTTGAGCAACCCAGTTAGCGCTTTCTGCAAAACAGTAAGCAGACTAATAGGTCTGTAGTTTTTTGTAAGAGTTGGATCCCCAGATTTTGGTAGAAGAATTGTGCGAGAATCCCCAAATCCCAGAGGAATAGAACCCAAAATGATGTTGTTAAAGAGATTGGTGAGAGTGGGAACTAACTGATCTACCCCCACTCGGAGCATTTCACCTGTGATACCATCCCTTCCCGGAGCTTTGCCTGATTTGAAATACCGAAGTATTTGAACGACTTCGGCTTCTACGATGGGAACGAAAGGATCCCTTGCTATCTCCTCGCGGTATCCAACCCCTCCATCCCCACTATAGAGAGCATTGTAGAAAGATTTGAATGCCTCCTCTATGCCCGTTTGAGTGAAGACTAAGTTCCCATTACCGTCCCTAATGCGTGAAATTCTATCCCTCCCAATTGCTAAATTTCTAGTTGCCCTTTTGTAACTTTTCCCAAGCGCAATGGCCTCGTCTACGTAGGAAAGGAGGGATTTATCCCGGTCGTTTTTAAACGACTCCCTAAGCGCCCTGTTGATAAGTAACCATTCCACTCGAGGAACCCCCACCGCGTCCATTTTTAGTTCCCTCCTACGAATCAACAAATCCCTGGTCTTTTGGGATAACCTACTGCCCGGCGGTCTGAACGATGTTGAAATTCTCCCCGCTTCTTGCACTGCCGAGACCACGTTACCGTAATCCAAGCTCGCACCTCTGCGCTTCAATTCTATGCCTAAGCTGAATTTAAATAAATCGTTGTTGAGGTGCGAGTCCCCCTTTCATAAGATATTCGTATATCTTATGAAATTGGATTATCTATAAGTTCTTGTTGCAGAGAACTTTCAATCCGTACGTTGATGTTTGGCCTGATCGAATCGATTCATCTCTCTCTTCTGCACTTGGCTGGGAAGGGTAATCAGGCGAAAACTTCTGAGGAAGCACCATCTGAGCAGGTGAAATACTCATTCGATAGCATTCTAAATACATATTTTGCCGAAAAAATGTAGAACATCTTATGTTCCAGAATCATCTTCCCACTTCTATCGCTTTGATGGATAATTCTGGCATGGACTCCACTAACTCTTCTGATCAGCTCTCTACGGTATGAGAAAACCATTATCAGAGCAATAGTTTAAATAAATGTAAACTATACATCCCGACTTTCACAACGAATTTATAGTCGAGGATGCAAGATGAACCGGTCGCATCTTCCCCATCAATTCCTGAAGAGGATAAGGTTAAATAGTCTCTTCCATGTAACTCATCGAGAATTTACAGAAATCTGCAATGGTAATATTCCGAAAAGTGATGAAGGATGAATCAGTGGAAAACTTTGGCATGGTGAAATATATTAAATTGATATTTCATTAAACTAACGATGATTCTATCAATATCACAATATTCGTTTAGCCATTCGGTTCGGATTTCATTGGAGATGTGATCAAAGAGGAGGATATTATGAATGACGAGGCCAGTTCTTCTAAATTTTAATGTTATATTTTATTCACTATAACTGAAACAGTAATGCAATACTTATGAGAGACTTTTTGTCTCAGTGAACATATGCTTGGCATTAGGGAATGTGCACACATGTAGTACTCAGTGAGTATAGCTCAGGCGTGGCTTCTTTAGTGTTCTAGCTCAATCGAAGGGAAATGAGAAGTACTACAGACGAAAAAATTCAATTTTCGAATTTTGCTATTTCGCAACCGATCCGAATGAGTGATATATCAAAAAATGTATAATATTCGTGTGATTGTGCCTACTAATATTGCAATAGTTGAGACAAAATTGTTCGTGAAAAATGAAAATTTCGATTTATTTATTTTTTAGCATTTTCAGGAATATGGAAATGAATAGTTTTGATTTGCTCAGTTTGTAGCGCTTATTGAAGGCTATTCACATAAAAAGTTTGAGCGATAAAAATTGGGACGTGTTTTGAGAAATTTCCGAAAAACCGAAAAAAAGTCAGTTCATGATAACGCCGAAGACCTACCGTAACCCAAACGAACATGAGAACGAAAGTTCTGGAGTTATCCTGCATGTTGTACTCGATGAGGCAAATCCATCAGCTTCAGTAGAATTTCGATTAGTATCCGCGCCCGCCAGTGTGATGATGTTGAAAAACTACCGTAATCCCTCGATATTTTTACCTGAAGCGCGCTTGCGCGCGCGGATGTATCGAAATTCTACTGATGCAGATGGATTTGCCTCATCGAGTACAACATGCAGGATAACTCCAGAACTTTCGTTCTCATGTTCGTTTGGGTTACGGTAGGTCTTCGGCGTTATCATGAACTGACTTTTTTCGGTTTTTCGGAAATTTCTCAAAACATGACAAAATTTTTTTCGCTCAAAATTTTTCTGTGAATAGCCTTCAATAAGCGCTACAAACTGAGCAAATCGAAACTATTCATTTCCATATTCCTGAAAATGCTAAAAAATAAATAAATCGAAATTTTCATTTTTCACGAACCTTAACTAACTATTGCAATAAACCTTAACCTTAACTAACTATTGTCTTAACTATTGCAATATTAGTAGGCACAATCACACGAATATTATACATTTTTTGATATATCACTCATTCGGATCGGTTGCGAAATGGCAAAATTCGAAAATTGAATTTTTTCGTCTGAAGTACTTCTCATTTCCCTTCGATTGAGCTAGAACACTAAAGAAGCCACGCCTGAGCTCACTGAGTACTACATGTGTGCACATTTTGGAGGAATTCCATTTTTCGCTAATGCCAAGGGTCTTCACAAATATGTTCACTGAGTCAAAAAGTCTCTCTTATAAGAATAAATTGCATTGAACATAACAGATGGCTCTGTGTTTCGATTTAGTTAGTTTTCAATGATGAATTACATACAAACCTTTTACAAATTGAGATTTTGTTTCTGTAACCTGCCAAACTTTTTTCCGTTTTCAATACTCTTGCATTGCAGAAGGAACCCAAGGACGAGCCAATTGATCCTACTCTACTAGACGATGATCAGGTTAATATTGGCGTTGCATACTATTTCGAAAACCCCAATTTAGAAGTTCGACCTTAACTACAATGGAGATGAATTCGAGTCTAAGGAACCGATGCTGAATCACGATATGGTTTGTCGTTTTAAAATATCATAAATAATACATTTATGTTAGATTTTTCTGTTTTCAAGTGAAATTAATATATTTAAGGGTAATAATATAAGCGATCAGGATTTCATGGCTGATGATGTGATAGATAATGGAGAAGAGAAAGAGGAATCAGTTGATTCAACTGCTAAACCTCCTGCGGTTGGTGGTACTTTTACTGTCTTTTTTACGATTAACCAATTAAATTTAATAATAATTTCTTATATATCATCCATGCACATTTTCGTAGGACTCTTTCGATATCGAAGGTTTTGGTGGAGATCAAATGGAGTTTATGAACGAACCAATGCTGAATGGGGATCTGGTTTGTCAATGTTTGGGCAATTTATGTGTAAATGTTCTTTCAGGGCAATGAGATTGGTTGTCAGGATTCAATTTCTGGTGATCAAATCGAGAGTGATGGAGGGGATAAAGAGGCAGTCGGTAACAAGGATAACATTCCGAAGGTTTGTCCTTACAAAATAGTCGTTACAATGTTTTTACTCATTTTTCAATCATCCTTTCAGGACTCATCCAAGACTGTAGAAGTTGAGAAGAGAAGAAGATCTGCGAGGAATATCTCTAAATCGGTGAACTATGCTGACTCATTGGAGGAATCAGATAATGAAGACCAACCAACCCTGAAGAAAGTAAAATCTGAATCAACTGAGGTGAGAGACAAGGTTTCAATTGTTTCTATGGATTTAATATTTCAGAATTTTATAAAAAATCTCTATTATATTAAAATAGTGCTGCTACAAATTCAGATTGTTCATAAGAACATGCGATCATCCTCCAAAAGAGATTTTCAATCGAAAACAATGAGAATGTC
Organism: Pristionchus mayeri; assembly: GCA_036245805.1. NCBI lineage: Eukaryota > Metazoa > Nematoda > Chromadorea > Rhabditida > Neodiplogasteridae > Pristionchus > Pristionchus mayeri. Next base: position 35,352,635 of record BTRK01000003.1, read on the forward strand.
CTCCAAAGATTCAGAAGTTACCAACTCTTATAAGAATGAATTGAAATGCCCCGAGTGCGAAGTTAGTCTTCAATTTTTATTTATTTAATAATTGAAAGTTCTGCATATACTATTTATTTTGAGTACCGCGCTAGAACTGTGACTGCGTGGCAGTTTCATCTGAGGCATAATCACTCGACAAATCCCTATCTTGTAAGGTTTTCCTGAGAATTTCCCTACTATTATATATTTTCCGATAATTTTTATGTATATTTTAACTACAGTCCGGATGCCTCCTTCGCGGCGATTGTGGACACGAATCCTACTCGCATTATCACAGTTTCGAGGTATATTTCGTAATATTCTGTGAAATTCTCATGGTTTTTGTTGCTAGTTTTTGGAAAGGAAACTTACTTTCAGTGCGAAATTTCTAACTTCACCATCATTCGCATTGGAAACGGGCCAATTCGGAGACTTACTGATATGCCGGTTAGTTTTAATTTATGTCTTTTTTTACTATTTTTTGTCTATTTGCTTTATCATGTGATCAATTAATTTATATATTTCAGGTGACTCCTCAGTGTGTGCTATGCAAGGTGAGCTTTTCAGCATGGCTGGACATATTTTATATGATATTTTATCTCATTGATCTTGAGTTATGAAGGCAATGTTGTGCGTATAGGTACATCCGAAAACTGCCTATGGATATGCTCAACATCTCAAAAAACATCACAAAACAACTCTGTTGGCGGTTTGGTCTATCACGATATTTATGACAAACTCATTCTTCTACAGAATGGAATCAACCTTCTCTGTTCATGTGGAATGAGGTACATTTCTATAAATGGTCATAAGAAGCATGACAAGAAGGTACTTTTGCTATTACATTTTGCAACGTTGATAGTATATTACAGTGCAATGGCCGCGAATACACTCTTCACAGACTTGATGAGGATGATCGATCTCTATATTCATCCTTTGAATCAATTGAGGAATTGGGACTCTGCTTATTGTTAACTTCTTATTTCTATTTGTTTTCTTCTTATTGTTTTCTGTTGATCATCTTCTCTTTTAGTTTTGTTGTGGCGAGATTTGCTTAAAACAATGTAGTGCTTCTAATAATGGAAGGTTTTTTCTACTCAATTTCATGGAAGGTTCAACTTTGGACTCAATTTCAAAATACTGATAGCTCATCTCTCATTGTTTTTTGTTGAACATGATATTATCTATTTTTGTTAATAATAAAGAAATTTGAATTTCTGTGACTTTGGAGAAGTGTCAGATATTCTGGTTAAATTCCGGATGAATTATCTTGAATTGTTAGTAAATCGCTTCGTGCTTATTCCCATTCTCTTAGCACTCTTGCAGTTATGTCGACTGGAGGATCGACTTATCTAAAGGAGGAACCGAAAGAAGAGCCGCTGGATGATTACCCATCGATGCCCCCTCTAAATCAGGTTACTGTTTTTGAACGGTTATGGAAAACATGACGATTAAAACAATGAGGTGTACTTTGTTCCGTTTACTATGATGTTAATATCAATATGCACGTCGTTTGATTATTTATTTCGAACCATATTTGAATAGTTCAAACGAACACTTCTTCTTCTATTCTAGCTATTCTGAGCGATAGAAATAGAAATGCACTGTACACAGTGAGTTCGACAAAAACCAAAATCGAAATATCTTCCTCCAGAGAGATGATACAACATCGTGGTTGGTATCAACTGATTACTAGCGCACTATATGCCCATCATTGTCACCACTGTTATGAGTTTTCATGTATTCGGAAGGATTAATGCAAATTTTGAAGCGATCACCACAAAAAATCATAAACGTGAATTAACTGCTATGCATTCAGGGCAGATAGTACTCACCACTAGTAATCAGAGTATACCAACGAGGAAGTTCTTTCATCTTTCTTGATTGAGCCATTTCGATTATCACTTATGTCGTACCCCCCCCCCCTTACAGGATTCGAATCAATCTTCTCTACTTCTGAGGGAGCCCAAGGAAGAACCACTTGATGTGGAGCTAAAAGATGAACCGATTGACGCCCCTCAATCAGATTCAAATAAGGTGAGTATTTACAGCAATTAATATTTCAATAAGTATACTTTAGCCATTCGGTCAGGATTTCATTGGAGATAAGGTTAAGGAGGAGGAAGTTCTGAATTATGACATGGTGAGCTTTTTAAAAAAATGCCGTGAGAGTCCTGTCAGCTCTGATTCTTTTTCACTCATAAATCTATTGCATTTCAGATGGAAACAAAAGAAGAACTAATGGATGCACCTTCCTCGGATGGTGATCAAGTATATATTTGTTATCCAAAAATGAATGCTACATATATTTTCAGCAACTTGGCCTGGAATTTATTGATGACATTAAGATCGAGCCGATTCTGAATCATGAAATGGTTAGATTTTTATCGAGGTGATATGTTTGTAATATTTCTATTGTATTGCAAACGCATTTGTCGAGTTATACGGTAATTTTATTTTGGATATGTGTCGAGCATTCCAATATTAAATATGTATAAATTGCTCGAATTGAATTCCATTTCAGAATTACGATATTGGCGAATCGAGAATATCAATGGTTGATTATACGACAGAAAACCAAAGACAGAAAGATAAAGCAGATAATACTGATGATATGTCGATGGTTCGTGGTTTGATAGTATTCACACATTTTGATGATGCATTTTATTTTTTATGAATAATAGATTTGTGACATTAAATTTTCTACGCTTTTCCTTAACAAAAGAAGAATATTCAGAGTTTCAGGTTGTTCCTCAGAAGAGAAAGTTATCGTGCAAAGGATTATCAACTCCGAAATCAATGAAGATCCGCAACGAGGAGTCGATGGGGGATGAAACAAAGAAGAATGTACTGAAGCGCCCGGAGTGTGATGCAAGTTTTTCTAATTTGCTATTGAACTAACCAATAAAATTGTCATTATTTAATAAGGTTTAGTACCACACAAGATCAGCGCATTCATGGTCGAAACATCTCAAAAACGAACATCTAACCACTCCTACTCTGGTGAGCATTCCCATGAAAATAATTTCGAATATGATCAAATGCATGACATACAATGTTCACAATGTTTCTATATAGGCTGGATGTCTCCTTCGATGTGATTGTGGTCATGAATCCTTTTCGTGCAGTCACAGTCAAGTGGTATATGTATACTAATTATCCTATGATGTATCTTATTCTGTGACACTCGTAAAAACGGATAGTTTTCATAAGGTAATTGATTCATTTTTCAGTGTTATATTTCGAACTACACAATCATTCGCAAAGGGGACGGAACGATTCGGAGATTGGCCGATCCAGTGGTTAGTTTTTGTCTGATTTGTTTCTTTCTCTTATAAGTTATAACTGATCATAATTTGTTCTATGTATTTTCCAGACGTCAAATTCGTTCAATTTAAATTATTCAATTTCAGGTAACTCCTCAGTGTATTATGTGTGAGGTGAATTTATAGTTTGAGAGACTAATTTCTATTTTAAATTATGTTCATGGAGGGGACGGAAGGTAGGTTGGAACAGAGCGCTCTGTTAAAAATTCGCGAAGCGCCGACCGCGAACGCGAAAATGAATGTTTAAAATTATTAAAATATAATAATGAGGTTTCTTGAGGGTTGTTAAGCGTGCTTGATTTTGCGAATCTATTGTTTTGAAAATAAATAAACAACGGTTTGCTGGACAAGCGGTTGATTCGAAAAGTAACCTAATGGAGCGGAATTTGTAGTCTTTACATCATTTTCCCTTTGAGAATCACTGAAGGACAATCAAAGCTAGCCATCAGGATGACTACAATCAAATATTGGGGTGTTCCAAAAGTTCGTGGATTTTTTTCTGATTTTATTTTCTCGCGAAATATAAAACAAGAAAAATAATCATCATTTATTTCTATTATAGTTCGACCTTAAATATTTTTTACGAAGGATATTTCTTGAAAGGATCACCAAGTGATGACAAAATTATCAGAAATGTGCGTTTTTTGGGCCCTTGTTTAAAAAAAATTACATTTTCCTTTAAGTTTCAAAACTCTGGTTTATTGCCAATTAGAGGCAGCAGTCAAACTTTCAGGGGGATAAAACATTTCGGGTAAAAAAACAAAATCAGAAATTACCACTTCAGGAATGATTTTTAAGAAAAAGACGTTTCAGAAATTTCATTTCGGAAATGACCGTTTCAGAAATGCCAATTCAGAAAAGGACGTTTCAGAAATTTTAATTATTCGGTGTCATAATATTTAGCTTATTTCATTTTTTTAAATATTTTCGAATTTCTCAGCATCATCTGAAGCCTATTTGATAAATAGAAATTAAATAATAATCATTAATTCATGTGAAAATGGAAGACGTGTGCGCGCTCACGCAACGCGGCGCGTAACGGCCAAAAAATTCAGAAATGTATATTTCTGAAACGTCCGTTTCTGAAGTGGTAATTTCTCAAATGAAATTTCTCGGTTTGGTTTTTCTGAACTGGTGATTTCTGATTTTGTTTCTCCGAAATGTCTTATCCCGACGAACATTTTAAAAACACGTTGAAAATTCCGAGTCTCATAATAAAGATGTGATACGGCGCGATTTGGAAGGCCAAGATAGTGTCCAATAAGATAGTTGGCAACTACAAGGTGACTAGGCTTAATTATTCTGTGTATTCATAGGATGTAATTTCACGTTTGGAAATTTTCCAGACACAACTTCGGAATCGAATTATTCTTGTATTCTTTGAAATTATGTAGCACGGAAATTGAAGAGCACTGATTACCCTACTCAATGGAATGCATTATTAGTCAGTATGTTTCATCCCTTCAAAGAACACAATTTTCAAAAAAATCACGAAATTTTGGAACACCCCAATATATATTAGGTTGTAACATAAGTTTTGTCGCATTTCGTTGGTTCACAAAATTTCCATGAAGGATATTTCCCAAACATTATCAATGCCTGACCTCCTAGCATATGTTTCTGGTGTACATGCACATTCAATAGGGTAGAGCTGAACCGCAGACGCTGGATATGTCAAAAATATTAATATGAACGGATTTAAATTTGGTGCAGATTTAATTGATTCGTTTGATCGGGTGCTAGTTCGCAGAGATGAATAATGAACCAAACTGCTACAGCATGGTTATATGCCCCGTCAATGCTCTTTCAAAATATATATCAGATATGGTGCTATGTTGAGCGGAACAAAAGATATACTTCACTGAATGTAAGGTTAGCCGCTGATTCGTAGCCAACTTGACCAACTCTTCCGAATCCGAAATTACAACAACAGTGACTAACATAAGCGCGTTCCAATTACCACTCATGGAGGTCTAATTTATCATTGAACATTCGAGAGAAAGAACACTCTACTTGTGGGAAATTTGAATTTTCATTAATTCAATTCGCGCACAATTTTACCAAAAAAATCCAAGTTTAGGTGTTTCGAATTAAAGATTGTCATTCAAAAGCTATTTATTTCCAAAATTATCCCAAGTAGATAATGGTAAAGGAAGGGTTGATGGTTCGAATGGACACAATAAATCAGATATTGAACATGTGTGTGAGGTAGGAATGTGAACGAAGTGCCAATTTCAGTAGTTTCATATACATGCCATCGTTCCGAATGGAGCCACTTATCTCAACAGAACCCAGTCTACCCCAAGCTTTGTCTGTATATTGACCACTTTGGGTGAACTATATTCCACCACTATTTGGATCTCGATATATATTGAGAAGAAAATTCGGCTTGCGAAAGTTTTCGCGACCGTCACCTACCATCCACATTATACAAACTCGTCTACATTTATAGAACGATTTCCGTTCGTCATTATCCGTGAGTGGTTCAAAATTATGCCCTTATTTGGTACTTTACGCAAATCACACTAAATCGGCATAATTTCTCCTTTTCAAGAAGAGCTGATGCGTGAAAATGATTTGTAATCCTGATCTCAGTTCAACTTTGTTTGATTAATGTGTCTCCTCAACTGCCTTGACAGGGCTGAAGTAAAGTGCGTAAGAAAGGGTACGAAGCCCCTCACTGATAATTAATATCGAAATTGAGATTAAATTAATTCAAAGAATTTCTGAGGTTAGAATGCATAAGAGATTGGTCGCGACAAAACTTATGTTACAACCTGATATAATTCATAAAAATCGTCAAATTGCCGGCAACTTTTCTGAAGATTGATAGTGCATGGTGTGTGAACGCGCATCGCTACGAGCTTTTTGGCTCTGTCCGTCCCATCCGTGTGTTTTACGCGTTATAGAAAGCAGATTATTATGCTTTTTTGTACTTACTCTTATCGTTACATTATTAAATTTGTATCAGATTTACCCCACGACAGCTTGTGGATATATGCTACACCTCCAGCTTCATCACAAAACGACGCTGCTCGCGGTTTGTCTTATGTGATTTATTTTGGGTAAGATCCATTAATATTCAGAGTGGAGTCTACCTTCTCTGTTCCTGTGGATTCAGATATAACACTCATAATGATCAGAAGAATCATGGCAAGAAGGTTTTCGTCGAATTTCAACTTATAACCTTTCCTCTTATTTGTGTTATCTTTTTATAATAATATATTTCAGTGCACTGGACATGAATTCGTTCTTCACAAACTGGACAGGATGACTCCTCAGTGTGTCCTGTGCGAGGTGAGCTGACTAGACACGCGACAACTTTCGCTGATCCTCTGGCTAGAAAGTATGTAAATGCGAGGGATTTTCCTCTTTTTCTGCTCTCTCTCGCCTCTCACTCTTCTCCTGTAGCATGTAATGTATTCATTTTTGTTGTTGTTAATGTCTCCATCTTTTCCAGCCAGAAATGTTTAGTGTTCATCGTTGTAATTATACCCCCCACTGGACACGTTGCGAAAGTTAAATAGTATCTCGTTGCTAATGCCGCTTATTTATCATTGAAGATTGCAGCCCGTGCAGAAATTCAGCGTTGTGAAATTTAATTCTGAATTAGAAAAATCATACTTTGCAGAAGTATCCCAAGACCCCTTCTGGATATATTGCACATCTCTCGTGCAATCACAAAACTACGCTGTTGGCGGTTGGTTTTACACCGGTTCAAGGATAATTTTTTTTATCATCAGAGTGGACACTACCTTCTCTGTTCGTGTGGATGCAGATTTAACTCTCAAAATGATCAGAAGAAGCACGATAAGAAGGTTCTCGTTTTCTTAGCACTTCCAAGCGATGAGGAAACAATGATATGTTCTGGATATGTAACTTAATTCAGTGCTCTGGACGCAAGTTCACCCTTCACAAACTCAATGAGGATTGAGCGGACGTCATTCATTCAGCGCTTCTTTTAACCGATTTACTTCAATATCCTTATTGTTCTTACTTATTTGTTTTCTACTGATTTTGTTCTTTTCTTCACTTGTGTAAACTATAAAGACTTTGAAGTGTTTGTGATATTTAGGAAGTATCATGCAATCTGGTTTTATTCCGGATGATATATTTGATTTGATATTTGAATTGTTAGCCCCGGCGCGAACGGCCGGGGGCAATTTTGGCCGGGGAACGTGAAATTCCCACAGTCGGAAAGGTTCCTGAGAGAGTAGGGTATCGACATACGTTCAAACTCAAATCCAAGTATCCAGCTTTTGGGAATCTTCTGCCGGAACATAAGAGATATTAAATCCAAAATTTCAAGTCTCTCTATCACAACCTGAAGTGCATCAGGCTCACACAATTTTGGTCGGTTTCGTGGCGTCAACTTTTTTTAGTTGGATCCGCAGCAGTCGTAGAGAGCTCATTCGATAGAGCGTATACGGTTGCCCATCTTTCCAGAATTGTGAAATTCCTACTGGAAAGGTGCGAAAATCGTCTTCAAAGTTAGAAATTTTAACCCCTCTGGCGGTTCGGCCATATTTTCGGCTATCCAAGCTCTCATTGGAAAATCGAGGTTCCTACCGACCTACTGTAGACTAAGGTTGGCATGGCGAATCCAATGAGCTTAATTTAGAAAAGATTGGTTTCCATCTGTAGGTGCTGACGCCTTTCAAACATTTTCCCGCGCGAATTTATCCCTCTACCTTCCCCTCCTCTCTCCCTCCCCCGCGCCTCACTCTCAGGTCAGGTCAACGGTTGTAAACACGGTGAGTCGTCTCAAGTTGTCAACACTCTGCCTACTATGAAATACAAAGTTCAAATTAATGTAAAACTTGTACGGTTTTCGAAATCAGCATCTTAAATTACCCATGACTGTATGGTTTGTTGGGTTCGAACGGACACTTTCTGTTTTGTACTATTGTACCCTCTGGGAGAGAAGAGGGCGGAGGAGGGAGTTAAAATCTTCCGTCCTGAGTTACTTTACATTTGCCCTCATTTACAATACATATTCGAGTATAATAATCATACTATTAGGGTGTCCCATAAGTCCGTTTAATTTTCATTCGGAGGACCGTAAAACCGTCGTACTGATTGAGCATCCAAAAGCCCAACACTTGAATAGAGTAACCACTACTCAATAATACAAGCAATGGAATTTGCATCAGCTGCTTTCTCCGGTTTTTGAGAAATGTTTACGTAAGGGATACTACAATAGCCAAATTACGCGTTTTCCTCAATTTTTGTTTATTTATGCACGATTTATTCTTAATGAAATCATCTTAGTTTCATCGCCGTTTTATCGGGCATTGAGTGTATAATTTGTATGCTATATTTGGAACAAATCGTCCTTCTGCTGTATTAGCAACAATAAAAATTCTCAAAATTTCAGAATAATATTTTCCGATATTTTCGATGAAATTTCATGATCAAACACATAATTGATGTTATATTTCCCACCAAGCTAGACAAATGTTCCGAATACCATATGTCGTGTAGTACCACTAATTACCTCCAATTAGCGTATATTCATAATAGCGTTCGATTTGATTGCGCAAACAAAGAATAGATGTTGTTCCGAATGAGTATGATCAGTAATTAATGCTAGCACTCAAAAAAATACAAATCAGTGGCACACGTGAAGCGCACTGAAAGTATTGTGGGTTCATGCATTATCAAATGTGTTATTAGGTTGATGCAAAAGTTTCTTTACAAGGCATTTTAAAATTTTTGTAGCGAATGCTTCACTTCTGTAAAAGGCCACGCCGGGATCATTTGAGGTAGTATTGGGCCACTACAATAATTGGTTTCTATCGAATCGATCGAACGTCGTTCGGTAGAAAAACATTGATAAGTAAAAATGTGCAAAATTTCGGTTTTTTCGGTCCTCAGCAAAATTAAAACCAATAAAGTTCCACTTCCGTTCTTTTGAGAAGTTAATTAGTAAATGTTGTTACGTCATATGGTCAATTGAAATCATAGTTTCGGAACCTCTCGGAAAACTTGTGATTCGAAATATCTCGTTTTCGTCATGAAAAATTCGAAATTTGTATATACGGAAATGCGGCTCTTGAGAGAAACAATGAATCTTTATCATCTTTCTATGATAGCTTCAGTATGAGAGGTACTTCTGATTTCAAACCATTTGAGACCATTTGGTATAACATCAGAAATTTTGGGCGCGAATAAACCAAACCTTCAAGTTTCACGAACTCGAGAATCCGAAATTTGTGCCTCTCTGGACCAGCGATTCCATGAATGACCCCGCGCTCTTCTCACACTAAGATGCCTAGTCGTCATGCTTTACACAAATTGTGTTATTGTTGCGTTATCATCACTGCGAAAAGTATACTGATCCTCCAAAGAATCCCACGGAAATTTCAATTTTGTGATTTTGGTCGCTTATATATATATATATATTTATGCTATTTCGTACGAAATAACGTGAGATAACATTTAAAATAGAACAGGAAAATTCATGATGAAAATCATTCATGAAAATTCTTATCATGTATGTATACTTGATTGATCAAATAAGAACTATTGTGCGATAATGAGAGTACACACCCACTAATTAAATGGACAAACCCATATGAGCATAGTTCAAGAGAGAAGTAAGAGGTAACTCGAAAACGCAAAAAGACAATTTGTAAAGAAACTTTTACATCAACCTGATAGTTAGAATCATAAAATCTTCGCGTGTCCTCGCGGGAAAATGTTTGCGTCGAAAACGTGAAGTTGGGTCACTACAGTATACGCCACTGTATCTTTTCTTGAAATCCGGAGAGAGCAGCTTATACAAATTCCGTTACTCTATTCACTAGTGGTGGCCTTTTGGATGCTCAATCAGCCGAGAATGAAGGGGGGGATATAATTCAATTATCTCGCGAGATTTTAACCACAAGACATAGAAAAGACCCATAGGTTTGCCGATGCTTTCCCATCTCTTCCCTTTCAATGCACTTAGTCGAAAACGCTAATAATGTAATGAAATCATTCGCTCCGCGCCAATAAAAGTCCCGAGATCCACCTTCCGTGGGAAGGTGGCGTATTCTGGCTTTGCAAGCAAAGTCAACAGCTAAGTGAATTTTGGCCAAATTTCAATTCAATAAAAGGAGTGAGATCGTACAATTCACAACAATCAGTTCAATAAAAATCCCGGATCAACAGCCAAAATTCGCGCTCTATCTTTCAGGTGTCTCTGTTGGCAGAATTGCAAAGTACGAATAAATAGAGCGCGAAGGATGTTATATTTCCTTCGCCCTTTTGAACTTTTCCCGCAATTGATCGATAGCTCGCGCGCTTTCTTTTACGTTCTTAAGTATATTATTGCTTATATCCCTCAATGTTGAACCTACTGCAAGTGAGCACTCCTTTTAATATTTTCTCTTGCAGTGTTGTCTCTCGAAACTCGTCTATTTGTCGTGTAGAGTCGCTTTCTGCTTGTTTTGTTTATTGTTTTTATTGTAATTCCATTATAGATATGACGTCTTTCTTATCCGAGGACCAGGAAGTCTCCTGCTTGAAAGTCCTCGCAGCTGCCATTACCGATTCTGTCAAAATTGGAGATACAACGGGAGTTCCTCTTCGCCGGTTAGTTAAACGTAGCACCACTTACTTGATTGCTTAGCTGCATTATAAAATCTTCTTAATTTGGAGATTAAATATGCTCAACTTTAACGATTTTCCAAGACACAACGGTTCACACTTCTTTTTTCGATCTTCCCTCGGCAATATGCGACTGATTACTTTTACAAGATGGCAATGACGCCGTATAATTTTTTAGCTTGTTTTCAGCTCACTGGCCGAATTCGTCACTTTCACCACTCGATTGGAAGATGAGATGGAGGGATCAACTCCGGAGCAGCTGGAACACACGCTCGTGCGCTATATTTTTAACTTTTAAAAAAATTAAACAATATCTTTTGTATTAACGTTTACGATAGTTTTGAGTGTTAATTTATGCATAGAGTTCTCTTGTTGGAAAAAAATCGTTATTGGAAAATGGTCCCTTCCCCTTCATTTTTCAATAACGATCGAAAATGAGGCGGTTGCCTATTGGAAATGACCTCTTATTGGATTTCCAATAGGCTAATGGAATTCCATTAACAGAATGGGTCAATGATTGGTGAAACTCAATTGAATTGATTGATTTGTGTGAAGACCACCACTAGGCTTTGCTAAACGAGAGATTTCTCGCGAAACGGTCTTTCATTCTCGGTCGAGACAACTCTCATTTCGGTCGTCTCGAGCGAGAGCTCATTTGCATCTCTCGGTCGAGAGGCGAGAGTTTTCGCGAGAGCGACTGGCCTCCGAGACAGAACAAAAGTTAATACTGATTTTTGAAACACATTTCAATTCTATCATTGGGATGAGCTAGATATCGACCACCACAAAGAAATTCGACGAGAGGAATGAATTTGCATCTCTCGCGAGAACTCTCGACTGTCGGATAAATTAATTCTGAGAGTAAACCGAGAGTCGAGAGGGAAATTTGTGAAATGATTTTGCAGAGAGAGTCTCACCTCTCGTTTAGCAAAGCCTAACCACCACCTCGAAAATCGTTCGTTCAGAATGATATTGAATAATCAGTTCGCGATCATCCTTATTGGAAATCCAATAAACTATTGGAAAATGAGGTCGAACAAAGGCCGTTATTGGAAAATTGATGAAGAGAGAAACCCCTTTGTTCTCGTTATTGGAATTCCGGAAAATTTTCCAACAAGAGAACTCTATTTATGCATCTTTCACAACAAATCGAATTCATTCTTGCAGAAATCTATCAATAATTTCCATCGTGCTCTCGGCGTGACTCGAGCCTCCCTCGAAAGAATCATTCGTGCGGATGGTGCTGGAAACCATGGGGTGAGATTCTTGTTCAAATATACTATTGTACAATAATTGTATCATTGAGTCTCTTTTTTTCAGAGCAACGATATTGATCGAAGTAAATCAATTCATGGTGATCAGACCGGGAAAGAAAAAGAGGTGGAAAATGTAATTGATAATACTCTGTTGGAGCTGAAAAACGAGCCATTCGACATTTCACTATTTAATAAAGTCGATGAACAGGTTATAATTCAAACGCAATCTAAATCGATTTTATCATTTAAGCCATTCGGTCCGGATTTCACTCGAGATGAGATTAAGGAGGAGATACTCAATGGTGATATGGTCAGCTATACTATGAAACTAAATATATATCTTTATTGTCCTGATTTAGATGGCACCTAAGGAAGAGCCAGTCGATGTGCCTCTATGGGACGGCGATTTCGTAAATATTTAATACTAATTTTATTTTAAAAGACTCTATTGCAGCCATTCAGTCTGGATTTCAATGGAGACGAAATGGCATTCAAGGATGAACCGATGCTGAATGAAGATTTGGTTTGTAACTTTTCACAAGATTTTAAAAGTTATTTTCTTACTATTTTCTATTTTTTAAATCTTAAATCGTCAAGATTATCGAGTTTGCAGTTCGGGACTCAATGAATGATTATATGACAGAGTATGGAATCGATAATACCACTTATGAGGTTAGTATTTTACGTACTGTAATTTACCGCATTAAACGAGTTTAGTCATTCACTTCGTAATTCATTTTTAATTTATAATTCACAGGATCTTCTAAGAATGTAGAAGGGAGGAAAAGAAGGTCATCTAGAATTGTTTCCCCAAATGTCAACCACACTGAGACTGGGGAAGAATCGGATGAAGAAGTGGGACCAACCGTGAAGAAAGAAAGATCTGAATCAGTGGAGATGAGACATAATGTAGGTCTTTATCCTCCCTTCACCTCGATTTTGATTTCGCGAACTTTTCATTTACAATTTCATTCCACAGTCCTTATCAAACTTAAGCTTCAGGACGTTCCTCAGAAGATATCATACAAAAGAAAAAACAATCGAAATCTATGTTCGAGAACAACGAAAAGTCGACGGAAATTCAAAAAAGGAATCAACTGGAGTGTCCCGAATGTGATGCCAGTTTATCTCAATATGCATTAAATTAATCGCTTTTATCTCTTTTGAAAGATATTACAAATTCATTGTAGTATCGATCAAGATCAGCGAATGCATGGGAGATTCATCTAAGAGTCACACACTCTACTACTCCCACAATGGTGACTTTTTTAAATGTTTTTTTTTTAATTTTCTTTTCTCTAGGCTGGATGTCTCCTTCGTTGCGATTGTGGACACGAATCCTATTCGAATCAGCACTGTAGAAAGGTAAGAATTGCACTGTGAACTATCAGGCTGGCAAGAAAGTTCTGTCGCATTTTGGAAATTTAAACAAATTAGTAAAAATCCATTTTGGCAATCATTGAATCTTAGTTGTTACCAGCATTATATAGCTTGTACTCAGGCTATAATTAGGCAGAGTAGGGACAGCATCACTACCAGTTGGACAGGAGCAATGGTTTAACAAAGTCATAAAAATCCATGGCGACATCATCAGAAAATTCTATCACAATTCTGCTGAAGAAGCATGTATAGCCGAACACGAGTGTTAGTTGGATAGTACAAAGATGTGGGAACTCTATGAGTATAATAGAGGAAAAACTCAACTACTGGCTAAACCAAACGATGTTCCGATTCTCCCATAGCGGTTTACTGAATCCTATGTTATAAAGGAAATATCACCCATTCTTGTCTTTTGAAAGGAAAACAATTCATATCGGGTATTTGGATAGTGTATTCCGGGGCCATAGGTGTCCACGCCGGCGGCGACCCCCATGAACCCCTATTCATGGTTGCGCATACCCTGTGACAGGGTATGCGCAACCATGAACCCCGGGTCATGGTCAAAAATCGATTGAGAGGTCAAGACTAGGTACCGTACCCAATCGATAGTACAGTACCCTCAGATACCGAATATCACTACCGTAACCCACGAATATCGCAAACTAACTTTATTTTTAAAAAGTCCTGGTACCGTGTCCAATCGATTATACAGTACCCAAGCAACTACCGTAACCCAGTTCCTTGGGTCAGATCCAGTTCCGTGGGACAAATATTTTTCTAAAAATTTTAAGCATTTTTCTAAAAATCCCAAATCAATCGCAAAATGATTCTACAATAATTGGAGATACGTAAGTATAAAATTTAAAATAATTGTTTGCTCGATTTTGGATTTTTAGAAAAATGTTTGACCCAAGGAACTGGATCTGACCCAAGGAACTGGGTTACGGTAGTTACTTGGGTACTGTATAATCGATTGGACGCGGTACCAGGACTTTTAAAAATAAAGTTAGTTTGCGATATTCGTGGGTTACGGTAGTGATATACGGTATCTTGGGGTACTGTACTATCGATTGGGTACGGTACCTAGTCTTGACCTACCATTAACCTACCAATCGATTTTTTGTCCATGACCCGGGGTTCATGGTTGCGCATACCCTGTCAAAAACACCATGACCGAAAAACACCATGCGCAACCATGAACCCAGGATCATGGAAATTTCAGAAAAAAATATGTCAGTTCACGATAGCCAGTTATGGTACTGTACTTGGGTTACTATAACTAGGCTACGGTAAGACGGCCGAGCTTTCCTGATCCGTCTTAGGTACGTTTTACCACACCGTGGTGTGCCCACAGCACTCATATTACGGTAGTGCGGGTTACGGTAGCCGACAAATACCAGTTGTGTCGATGTACATGACGACGGTTATAGCACCTTAGGTCTATCTTCCATGGCTGAGGTTTCCCCACCACCTGCCAAGAACCATGACCCGGGGTTCATGCTTGCGGGGTCGCCGCCACTGCTGGACAGCTATGTCCGGGGCCCTATTAACCGTATTTTGGAGAGATGTTCGGAGCAATTAAGCACAGGAAAACTAAGCGTAAGTGAGACCTACAATTTTAATCACCGAAATCGTGTTTGGAGATTCCTAACTGCTTATAATCCGCACCAACTGGCTGCAAATTGTTCTCAAAATTCTATGCAGGCCCTCATACACCCACTTCTATAATTTCACTATTCCCTGATTCGAAAGAGTTTTAACAATTGAAAAATTCTTAGAGACACATATTTTCACAGCGAGCAAAAATTCGTAAAATCAAAGCTTTTGAAATTTCTTCGTTTTTGTGCCCACGGGATTGAGTGAATCCCCCTATTTATATTGGGGTGAATGCTCCTAATGGTGTTTAAAAAATCCCGCATAGAGAGATTGAGGGCAGCTTCTGTTTTGCAACGAAGGCGAATTTGGATTGGGTAGGTATTTTCATGTGTCCTACCAATTTCAATCACATAACACAAACAAATACCGATATCGTTGAGCAAATTTCGTACATCGAGAGAGAGCAGGAATGACCCAGATGCATGTCCACTAGGCTGTGTTTGGAATCGGATCCAGTTGGACCAGAGAGGAGAATGAACACATTTGAGTATCGAATGTGTTCCCAACAGGGCGCAGAGTAATGCATCTTTCTCGATTGAACGAGCGAATAGGATAATGCCAAACATATGTTAATAATATATGAACATGTATCTATATTGCACAAAAATCATTAACAAGGAAGCAAACACGAGGGATCTGATCTTGTCGAGAAAAATGCAACAAAACTTTCTTGCCAACCTAATACATTGTGTGACTTCTTTTTGTCTTTTATTTGTGTTATGTAAAGGCCCTTGCCTTGTCCTCCTTAGTCAATTACCACAAGTTGTTACTCCCTCTCCCCTCTCTCTCGAGTGCAGTTGTTGACTCGCTTCCCTTCCCCCCCTATTCACAGGGCGGGTAGATCATTGACCTATCAGCTCTCTCTCCCTCGAGTGTTATTGATTGCCTCTCACCCTCTTCCCTTCTATTCTATTCAGTCTTATAATAATATGAGAGGAATCGCGAGAGAATCGACCATTTGAGGGGGGTATGCGGCGGTAGGGGAAAAGTTTGTTCAATCTGGAAACAAATTTGGTTACAAGTACTTCAAATGATGCTCTTTCGAACTGCGTCGTCAGAATTTTGATATCTGTCGTCATCGTCGAGATTCAGAAGGCCAAATATGGTACTATCACTTTTCGAAAGTCAAATCGGGCTCACATGCATGATCATAAGTCCGTTTAAAATAAAGATAGAAAGTCGTTCTTTGCTTAGAAAGAAAGCTGAGAAAATGCTCTACAACTTTTATTTCGACAAAATCATTCCTGGTGCTCATCCTGGTGCGGCGCGGTCGGGTGAACCAAAAAATCCATAACTTTGGAAATCGGAAATACCTTTTGAGTTATCGTGCTTAAGTTGTAGTACATGTATGTGCTTCACTTCACGCCAAAAATTAGGGAAATCGGAGTATGGAAAAAAGCGGGCTCATTATGGTGAAACGACCCCAAAATGAGTTCCGGACAAGAGTACTTCCGCATCTTCAATTGATCACATCTGGGCTCAAAATCATCCAAAATCATCTAAAACAACATTTAAAGTTGTTTCCCCCATGTTATCACACTTTCAGTGGTCATAAATAGTCATCTGACCGACAATTTCAAAATCGATATCTTGACCTTTTTCAAGTTGCGGGATGGGCTATTTTGCAATAAATTTCTTTCAAATCATGTAAAAACATTCCTTGAAACGGCTCTGCAAAAGCGGGCATCTGGAAATGCAAAATTTCATCAGATGGATCCAAAGAAAGGCGCTAAAGTGTACATCAGGTCAAAATGGAGATAGCGACATGACTCATTGCTAGAAATGTAGAGCACGATAAGCTAAACATTTTATCTGTTGAATATGAGTCTCGATATTTTCATTGAAACGCGCTACAGTGCCCAGAAGTTGTCTAGAAACGAGCTAAAATCCCCGAGAGCGCGCGCTCTGACCGCCTGGCGCTCTCGCCGTCTGACCTCCCTCTCCCTTCCCTCCATTTAGCGCTCTCCCGCGCGCCTCATCCGTCGTTTTCTGCTAACTTCCAGGCTCTGTAGCTTGCTTCAATGAAACGATAGAGACTCACTTTCAACAAATAAAATGTTTAGCTTATCGTGCTCTACATTTCTAGCCATGAGTCATGTCGCTATCTCTATTTTGACCTGATGTACACTTTAGCGCCTTTCCTTGGATCCATCTTATGAAATTTTGCATTTCCAGATGCCCGCTTTTGCAGAGCCGTTTCGAGGAATGTTTTTACATGATTTGAAAGAAATTTAGTGCAAAAGAGCCCATCCCGCAACTTGAAAAAGGTCAAGATATCGGTTTTGAAATTTTCGGTCAGATGACTATTTATGACCACTGAAAGTCTGATAACATGGGGGGAAACAACTTTAAATTTTGTTTTAGATGATTTTGGATGATTTTTAGCCCAGATGTGTTCAATTGAAGATACGGAAGTACTCTTGTCCAGATGTGATCAATTGAAGCTCTACATTTCTAGCCATGAGTCATGTCGCTATCTCTATTTTGACCTGATGTACACTTTAGCGCCTTTCCTTGGATCCATCTTATGAAATTTTGCATTTCCAGATGCCCGCTTTTGCAGAGCCGTTTCGAGGAATGTTTTTACATGATTTGAAAGAAATTTAGTGCAAAAGAGCCCATCCCGCAACTTGAAAAAGGTCAAGATATCGGTTTTGAAATTTTCGGTCAGATGACTATTTATGACCACTGAAAGTCTGATAACATGGGGGGAAACAACTTTAAATTTTGTTTTAGATGATTTTGGATGATTTTTAGCCCAGATGTGATCAATTGAAGATACGGAAGTACTCTTGTCCGGAACTCATTTTGGGGTCGTTTCACCATAATGAGCCCGCTTTTTTTCCATATTCCGATTTCCCTAATTTTTGGCGTGAAGTGAGGCACATAAATGTACTACAACTTAAGCATGATGTACTACAACTTAAGCCTCAAAAGGTATTTCCGATTTCCAAAGTTATGGATTTTTTGGTTCACCCGACCGCGCCGTACCAGGATGAGCACCTAAAGTTATAGAGCAGGTTACCAGCTTTCTTTCTAAGCAAATAAAGACTTTCTATCTTTATTTTAAACGGACTTATGATCATGCATGTAAGCCCGATTTGACTGGCGAAAAGTGATAGTACCATGTTTGGCCTTCTGAACCTCGATGATGACGTCAGATATCAAAATTCTGACGACGCAGTTTGAAAGAGCATCATTTGAAGTACTTGTAACCAAATTTGTTTCCAGATTGAACAAACTTTTCCCCTACCGCCGCGGCGTGGTCGATTCTCTCGCGATTCCTCTCATATATTTATCGCTCGTGGCGGGGATTTAATTAACGAAAACTAGGGATTATACAGGGAAATTAATCATCACAATACGATATTACGATTCCGAATGAACGGCAAAGAAACTATTGAAAAGTTACATCGATATTTTTAATGTAATGGGTGACAATTGGGATATTGGGATTACTAATAATGTAGTCGTCGAGACGATTCCAATGTGATACTATTCTATTAGAGAGGAAATTGGCAAATCTTTGACTAGTGGTGCGAAATGGGCAAATTTTAAGCCGGTGACCTTTAGTGATACCTATTCGGGAGGAGAAATTAAAGAAAGAACGAAATCGATATCATCCGAAAATTATTTTGTAACAAGTGAGTAGATCTATCTTAAAACGACGATCGGAAAGAAGGGGGAGGTGGAATGTCTTCAGTCGTTCTTGGTAGGAAGCAGGAGGTAGATTACACCGGGAGAAGACGAGTTTTGTGAATCGCCTTTGGACTATTTCAATTCGTGCAACAACAGAAACAGTGCAGGGATTCCATAGCTCACTACAGTACTCGAGAAGGGGGCGGACATACGTAGAGAAGAGTTTAGAGTAGATCGTAACGCTCCGTGATTGGAAAGATCGGTGGATGAATGAACAATCTCGTTTCGGAGTTGTTGAGCGGTGCTCTCGTTTTCTCTCTCGCTTAGATAAAGCTTCTCCATTTATGCTCTTGGAGTTGGGACAGGCCAGCTACGCAACAATTTGCTTATATTAGATCTTGAAATATATTTTCAGTGCGAAATCGCCAATTTGACTGTGATTCGCTGCAGAAAGGTGAGGCCTTTATCGGAAAATCACTGATCGCCCAATTGTACAATTTGAATAACTAATTTTAAGTTGTCGTCTTTAAGCTTTTCAAAAATAATATATACGGTTTGAATAGTGTTTTTAATTTTTTTACAAAATTTTAAGAGTTCAAATAAAATATTTTCAGGTGATTCCTCAGTGCACCATGTGTGAGGTGAGCTGCTGGGTTGGGTAGATTAATTTAGAATGGGTGATATTTTATCAAAAATTTTCATGAGATATTGCTGTGGAAATGCTTCCGTTGCTCCTTGGCATGTTTAAAATTAATGTTACTTAGCATATCTTGTATCAGATGCATCCCAAGACTGCTTGTGGATATACATATCATCTCAAGGTACACCATAAAACGACACTCTTGGCGGTTGGTCAGTCATGCGATTATGAATGTGATTTGTGCATCTTCAGAATAGAATCTACCTTGTTTGTTCATGCGGAAAGAAATTCAACTCGGATAATGATCAGAAGAAACACGACAAGAAGGTGACGTTACTGCATTTTTGATTAGCCATTTTACAATTCGTTGTCATAAAAATCGCTTATGCACTGCTAATCTACTGTACACTTATGCTCATATTTTAATCGTATGTTTCAGTGCAATGGCCTCGATTACGCTCTCCACAAACTGGACGAGGATTGAGAAGAATTCATTCAATATAATAATAGAACCGAATTCATTCAGTCTTTATTGCTCTTTGTAATTGTTTCTGTTGATCTTATCCTCTTCTTGAGTTGTATTAATTATAAAGAATTGAAGTTCTTGTGAGATTGAAGAGTTGACATTTAAGCCGGTTTAATTCCGGATCAAATATTTCGGATTTGCTGTAATTGGTTGATCACTTACGTTATTGAAATGGATAGTTGTAGCTATGTCGACCGGTGGTTCGAGATATCTAAAAGAGGAACTGATAGAAGAGCAACTGGATGATTACCTATCGATTCCCGTTGGCACTATTTTATATTATAGAAAGATAATAGA
This sequence comes from Pristionchus mayeri, assembly GCA_036245805.1. Taxonomy (NCBI): domain Eukaryota; kingdom Metazoa; phylum Nematoda; class Chromadorea; order Rhabditida; family Neodiplogasteridae; genus Pristionchus; species Pristionchus mayeri. The sequence continues at coordinate 35,372,969 of BTRK01000003.1, forward strand.
AAAATAGGAACGAGTTTGCAAATAGTGAAAAATGAAATACTTAAAAAAATTATCTAATTCTTGTACCTCTACTGCATATGAGAATTTAAAATTTAATCTTTATAGGACTCGAATGAATCTGCTCAACCTCTGAAAGAGCCCAAGGAAGAACCAGATGGAACTAAAAGATGAACCAATCGACGTCCCTCTAACGGATGGAAATCAAGTGAGTATTTACTGCATGATGCATTACAATGATTTCATTCCAGCCATTCGGTCTGGATTTCATTGAAGATGAGATTAAGAAGGAGGAAATTCTGAATGGCGACTTGGTTGGTTCTTCCAATATTTTCAATAACGAAATTCCGGCCACTTTGTTTTTTTTTATTTTGTTAATCTCTTGTATGTCAGGTGGAACCCAAATAAGAACCTATGGATGCTTTTTTATCTACCGTTCACCAGGTATATTTTTAACTCGAAAATGTAATTCGAAATATGCTTTCAGCAATTTGGCCTGGAATTTATTGACGAATTTAAGGACGAAACTATTTTGAAAGAAGAGATGGTTGGTCATTTTCATTCTATGTAATTTTTTTCATTTTTTTTGCACCAGAAATCAAAGTGAGCAGGCTTTTTTTCGCAAGGGATCAGCGATTCATATTTACGATGGTTTTGCGAGCGCGTTGCGGTTAGGCGTTGCGGCTCACACGGATAGAGAGAGAGGAGCGCGTTTGTGTGCGTTGCGTACCGCGTTCGCGGTTCAGAAGCTAAGTTCCGCGTACCAAATTCATGAGAAAACGCGTTCACGATAGGGGCGCGATTCGCATGAAGCGATTTGCTGAAGAAACGCGAACGGGGAAATGCCACAGCTTGAAATGCCGTGATTTTGTATCTTCTTCAAGTGATCTCTCGCTTCAATATTTGAAAAAAAAAATATATTTTATTCATTTTCACGATATTTATGAGAATGTACTTTTTCAATCTTGTCACAAACAAATATACACTCAGTTACAGAATGTCTAAGCAGCTGGAGAAGGAAATAAACAAGGAAAAACTAGCCAAAGAAAGTTGAGGGGATTAAAAATATGTGTAGACATCTGACGCTCCTTATTTTTAACCTAATTGCATCTTATAATTAATTGAGAATAACATTATTTTATTTTCTATTTATGATAGATATTAATCAACACGTTAGAGACTTCATCTCTATTTGGTTAATAATAGCGGGAAGACTAATTGCAGAAGGAACGAGCTGAAGGAAGATTTGAGAGAGATGATGGAAGAGGTGATGGGCGAGAGAAGAAAAGCCAATAAGAGGTAAGGAATTCGGTTGTGATTCATTCAAAATCTGTCACGTATTTAATTTTCGCGCGAGATTTGAACAGGCTTTTTTAAGACTAATGTTTATTTAATTATTTGGCACTGCCCTACTTCCGTACTAGGCTCCACCCCACACGAGGGTCTGACGTCACCTACTTAGGCTCATACTCAGGTTGCTAAGTTATCAGCTTAGAATGCTTTGGGTTTGGCTCTGACTGTTGAAAGTTTAGCAATGGGCAAGTGATCATGGTCAAGGGGGAGCCTTTTCCGGACTTAAAGGGAAAGTCTCCATTATATTATCTAATTTATCGATCATCATTTTGTATCAATATCGAACTGACCACCAGCACTTCTAGATTTCATTCCTTTCCTGTTATCAGGTTGGTGCAAAAGTTTCGCTTCAAAATCGCGATTGTGGTTTTCGAGCTATATCTTGTTTCGGGTTTGAGCAATCCTTCTGTGGTTTCTTTTATAATATTACTACATGTGTACTCCACAAAGCGCACATTGGACCGCACCACATCAATCAGTTCCACTAATAAAATATCATGCCAAATTCTGAAAATTGCATTTTCTTATGAACTTTTCGATTGATTGCTACTCTTCGTGCAACAATATTTGTGCCTCTTCGAAACGATTTTCGTGAATTATGATGGCTTGCTATTCTACTGTTGCAAGTAATTTGTTTCAGCCTAAAAACAACTTGAAAAAATAGGACCGTTTTCCGGAATTGAGGGTATTGCATCTTGCAGGTTTAGATTATATTCACAGGGAATTTTTGATGCAAGAGCTTTTGGTCTCAAATGAAATATAATCAGAAGTAATTATCATGAGGATGCTACCATAGAAAGTTGATGAAGATTCATCTTTCCTTTTGAGAGATTTCGCAATTATTGTTTTGAAACTCAAATTTCAACGATGAAATCGGCCTTTTTAGCCTCACCAGTTATCCGAGGAAGCCCGAAACTCCCATTTCAAGTATTCAATAGGAGCATCCACCCTTCCTCATTGGAGTCTTAGAAGAGTGGAACTTGCATTGAAGTCATTAAATTTTTAGGATGATTTGTGTCGAAAACCCAAAAACATGGATATTTTGTCATTTTACAGTTATTGTTGTTTTTCTGTGGAATGCAATTGCATCGAGCGGGTGCAAACCTATAATTGTAATGACCTAACAGTGCCTCAAATAATGCCCAAGTGCCATTTGATACATGAGATGCGTTCACAAGAAAATATGCGAAATGTCTTGAGGCGAAACTTTTGCACCAACCTAATAGAACATCCAGATGGTATTCCCAACTCCCTGAAGAAATTCGAACCGCCCCCAACATACGAGTATTGAAGCGCCGATTACAGAACCACCCCCTAATCGCCATACTCTCTCACACTGAATAATTACTGAGAGTCAATTCCCATTTCCTTGCTATTTGATCACTCATGTGCCTTACTGTTTCGTCGCGCCTATTGCGAGGATAAATTATTATAATTATAATTGTTTTACTTGAAAAACTAACGAAATCTATTAAAAGTTTCAAAGTGGGATCCCTACAGATTATCAACTAGGAACTTCCACTGGTATCCCACTGGGACAGTCTGGTCCACTGTGATCCCAGTGGTATATCCCAGTTTGTTCCCTGCAGGGATCGCACTGGGAAACTTTTACCTTAAACGTCATCTCAAATTGCAGAAGTGGCGGCCTGAAGGACGAAGTGGTGAAGGACAACGGAAGAAAAGCCAATAAGAAGTGGGGAATAAGATTCTTGAAGTAGCACATCCGCTCAATTGTCTTCAGCACCGACAAGATCCAGCTCGTCAATTACTAGAGGCTGCTCCCGAATGAGCATCCCATGACTGCAGTGACTGTTGGGAGTGTCAGACCCGATGACCATTTCGAGCGTGAGTGTTATGAATCCTTTTGAGTAAGTTATCATTTCAGCATAGATCAAATCTTATATTTATAAAAAGCGCTCATCGCAGTATCTATTTATACATGACATTATTTATTACCTATTTCAAAATTTACATCATTTTAGATCCGCGCAAGAACTTCCTTATCCTTATCCGCAGCGGCGAAAAAGGTAAGCTGATTGTTGTTGATAAGTATATCATATCTTTATTCGCTTATTTAAATTTTAAAAAATTGAATTTTTATGCTAGGGATGACATTCGATGCCCCTCTCCAGAAAATGCGATCAGCTTTCGCGACCTGCGGAGAGAATGCATTTGAGGAAATGAACAAGAAGATAAATTAATTTCACTTATTTATTTATTAATTACACATAAGGTTACAACCAAAGGCAAATAATATTCACATTCTTATTATATTGAGCAACTGCTATACTATCGTGTGTAGTCGCAGAAATTGTAAACAGGCGTGTGCTAAACGTGAATGCCTTGTATGTCAATTACCAGCTTGTAAGCACGTCATTCAGACGTGTTTATACGTTGGAAGTTCATTTGAGCGTAGGAGGAGGGGGGTACACAAGTTTAGATAAACCTGCTAACATCTTGTGCAACTTTAGCTGAGTTAGTGGGTCATTTTTCTCTACCTCACTAACCTAAAAGTTCAATGCTCCTTTTCAGGCCATGGAACTCAAATGCCGCGCGTGCCACGTTCAGCTTGTCGATGTCGACAATATATCCGGCATCAATCACTTCCTCTCGGATGGACATATCGAGAAGGTTTCTATATATTCTTCTATTCTTGTACCCCATTAACAAGTTAAACAAGTTCATTTTGGGTACCAGTTCCCAGTTGATCCCAGTTTTTTTAAATATGTTAGCTGCGGATACCATAGAAGAAGAAATCTCACCAGGGAATGGCGTATGATTTTTCAGAGTTCCAATTCCTATATCCTGTTGAATACAAATCAGCCTACATCTTTGGTTCTTATTTCCATTCTGTAAATCAATAACTCACTAAAATACTGAAATAATTGCTGCAAATGTAGGTGCGTGCTATCAAGGCTCGCATCCCCGATCTCGCTGTCACCATCATGGTTGGAATGCTGGCAAGGCAGCGAAAAAAGCCGAGAAAGCCAATGAGAGGTAAAGGACAATGCTGACGATCATGAATTGCATGTGCATTTGTTTAATGTTCTTCAGAATCGACGATTCGAAGCTCAAACTCGCCAAGTCAGAGACTCGTAAGCTGAAGAAGCAGACCTCGGCTCCAGTCGTGTGGTGATACCGTACTAATCCATTGTTGCCGTTCCGTTGTTGATCCACTCTTTGCTCTTCCGCTTTATTATATTACCCTTTTTTTGCCAACTTGGTTTATATGCTCGAAGAATATAAATCGGATTCTACACTTGTTTCCTAATGTCTTCTGGAAGTTAAGAATAAAGTTGTTGAGAGTGTGAGTTCAAGGTGATGGAATTAATCAACGTTTGCAACGTGAAGTGTATCTGATTAACTTCAAAAGGCGTGTGTTTCCCCTCAGGGAATATCCATTGATGAGCCCTCTGCAGGTGATATTTGCAGTGTGCCCAAATTCGGTCCGTTGGCAATGGAAGATTCAACTCTCAAGACTCGCCGCCGCAAGATTAGTACTCTTTCAATGCGAAAATGCTAACTTTTGTTCAATGATCTCATGTAGAGTAAACTTTGTGATTCTCTTTGTTTGTTGGAGTTATTTATTGATTATATTTTTATGGACATAAATTATGGACATAGCCTCAGAAATAGCCTGGTTTCGCCTTTTCCCCACTATTAGCGCAGATTTCCACAAAAACATTTAGCAAATTTGAAAACAGCAGAAGTTATTAGAATTTACTCCTCTTTCGAATGCGCTAGGTCTCGTTTTGAAACACCATGGACATTCTGCGACGTCTCGTTGAAAGCAATGAGCATAATTCCTGTCCGGATCATAACCAACAATTGTATCATTTTCAGTGTTTTCACCTAAGACTTTTTCATAGTGAGAGAACAAACCGTGAAAATCATACATTTGAGTACATCTATTGGTTATCATCCGGTTATCATACGAGGTTGATCATACCCAGTGCCGCGAGTGACCTCAACTCTAGCCCTATTTATCTTCCTTTCAGAATGACGTCGTCATCGTCCTCGATGATGATGAGCCTTCCACTCAACCTCCTGCGAAGAATGCGAAGATAGACGATGTTATCAGAGTGATGGAGACAGAGGTTCGGGCACTCTAACGAACTTGAACTGGACCATGGATTTCATGTTGATCATTTCACGAGATATATAAGAGGACATTAAAAAAAGATCCTCCAATCACCACGTTTCCCCTGTAAATTTAACTGGAACATGAACCAACTTTAATTTTTTAACTCTACAAAATTTTAATAAGAGAAGTTTCCAAATAAAAAAATGACTTCAAAAGCAGAGAGTTCTCGAAAGAAAACAAAACCATCTTCACATCACCACTTTTCCAGTCCGTCCAGCCTTCCGAAGTCGTCGAACTACGTCATCAACAGAGAGAGATGAAGAATCACTCACTGGATATTGGCCATGAACTGTCGAATACGAGACAGAAACTGATCAATACACAGATGAAATTGATGACTACGGAACTGGAATTGGAGGACATGCGCAAGGTAATTGGTTCGGAACTTCTTGGGCAATTCACCCACCCCATCGTATTATTTCTCTTTCCTCCGCACTGTCGAGGGCGGTACTAGTTCAAATGAGAAGAACTGCATCATGCCGCTTGATTTATCAAAGTTCTCGCCCGACCTAGCGCCATCCGAGGGCGAAAATCAGGGAACACTACTTAGAAAAAAGTGGGATAGGGTGGGATAGACTCACGAAGGGTGTGTATCATTTTGGGGTGTGTATCACTTTAGAACTGGTCATTATAGAACTTTACAGAGAGTGAACAATAAAGTATTCCAAATGCATCACTTCAAATACAATGAGTTCTAAAATGACCAGTTCTAAAATGATACTCAACCTCCACGAAATACCTCAGCTAGGATATATTTTATAATTATGTATTTTCTGTAGCGCGCGTTTCGTGCTGAGGGAGAGGCGGAGCAGTTGCGTGCGGAAAGATCGGAGAATCTACGCTGTGAGTTGGTTTGGGACACTAGGTCAGATCAACGGGTCAGATAATGGGGCAGATCAAACAATGGCGAGGGCAATCTCACTGCTCTCCTCTGCGAATTCGTTACTCGTGTGTATCGATCATATTGCTCCTATGATCCACTATGTGCTTGGAGATTCCGGTATCGCGAGCACGAATCTGCGTCATTGGCACTAGGTCAAAGGCGGATAGACGGCATAGTTCTCATCCGACCTACTGCTGGGTTTGGAAGTGTGAGGCGATTTAAAGCGCTCGCTAGACCTCCCATGCGATGCCAAAAACCCATGCGATGCCAAAAAAATAGTGATGCCAAATCGGCGCGCGCTCTCCTCTTTTCACACACTCTCTCGCCGGTCAGACAGAGCGAGAGAGTGTGTGAAACGAGGAGAGCGTGCGCCGTTTTGGCATCACTAGTGGACACCATTGCTGATAGCAGACACTCCCGGTTGTCGGATCGTGTTGATCATGTGCCTAAAGCCTTTTCACTGAAAACCTGCCGGTTTTTTGGCTCAACTAGTGGGCGCCTTCCCGCATTTTGAAACTCATCAGCAATACCTGACAACGTATGATCCCATGAATTCGCATTCCGAGGGGTGGCGTAGCGGGTTCACTATCACGCCTCATATTGTCAACCCTAGTGGGTTTTCATTTGTCCTTTCAGGTAAGCGAGACTTTGAGCTGAAGACGAAGCTGCTGGAGAAGAAGTGGTTTAATTAATTACTTTTTAATTAATTTAGCTTTATCAAGGAAATTCATCAAAACCTGTTGTTAATTAAATTTTTTTTTAAATCCATATATGTAGAGTGATCGACCTGACGAACCAGTAGGACGAGGAGAGAAACGTGAGAAGACAAACTGATAAGAGGTGACTTGCGACAGAATGTTCATTCCATCCATTTAATTATTTACATAAAGTATTACAGTATCCTTTGAGTGAGTATAGCGCGTGAATTTCGTTCACACCGAGATGATTTTGCTATGGGTGGCTTGACAACAAATTATTTTCTTTATTGTGTAAGCTCAATCACCGAATTGACTGGTGATAGTGCACGCAATTTAATGAGTGCCATTTATTGCGAATTCAGTTTAAACTTTTGCATCCGACAACAACTTTTATGCAATGACGCGACATGGCTTGATTGACCTCGTATAATCGTCAACAAATGCTTGTATTCTTTTCAGAATCGATAATTTGGATCGCCGTCTCGTCGAGTATGGAAGAAGTGAGCAAGTGGTGGAGGAGGCTGTTGTTGATATTACTACGGTGGAATCCGCGGTGGTGATTCATCTGAGACCCCCGCGTGAGTAGTAATCGAAATTCTGGAAAATATTCAATGATAATTTGTGCATAGTGCTTATTAGGAATGCCTGTTCGTTGCGAGATATCGATTCCACCACGCCTTTCCTTCCTTGAATTGCGAAATCAGACAACGGAAAGGCGTAGCGGAAGCGCTACCTCACATCATTTGATCATCCTTAGTGTACATTAGTTATTCTAATCTTTGCGAATACAAAGCAATTTTACAATATAATATTTATATTGTATCCTAATTTAGTTACTTTCAGAGCCGAACGACAACATCCTTGCCCTCGTCTGTCCTAGCTACGAGAAATGTAAGAGCTTTTGAATGCAGCTGGAAAATACGGCTTTATTTGTAAATCTGAAGAAACGATATAAATTGTTTGGCACTTATCTAGAAGCTTTCCAAGCTCTGTCCATTCCATCCCCTTTCTCATAATAGGTCAGGCTTAGATTGCTCTATGTTGAATGTTGAAATTGTTTCAGCGATCCCGATCGATGAAGCTGCCAAGCAGCTTCGCAAGTCGCTTAAGAAATGCGGTGAGGGGGCACAGAGATGTGCAGAATCGGTAAATTTGTTAATATATTTTTACTATATTTGTTTACCGTCTATCACAGGGTTACGAACAAGCACATAGTGTGCTCAAGGATAGATGTTATGTTTGCTTGTACTAGCAATAGCACGAATATACACAGAAAAACGACGACTATTTGCTCTCTCTCATACGGGGCTATACGGATTCGTATATTAGTGAATATTCGACATCCATCGATATCCTAAATTCTTTATCCTTTCTAGGTCGCCAAGTACGATTGTGAAGTGTGCGGAGTGCTGGTGGGAGATAATCTATCTCTGCTCAACCATTTCCTCTCAAAGGGACACAGCAAGAAGGTACGAAGGGTACTTGCTTCGTTTCGAGCCGAATTGAAGCTGGCTTCAACCCAGTATTTTCGAATTGAAGGATGTTTTTACAATCCATGTCCGTGTCCATTTTGCCATTAATAGTGGGCATTGTTGTAGAAGTTCCGATATCCATCTCTACAGGTGAGAGGGAGTCTTAAAAGGGATTCCAGTCTGACCGGATCTTTCTTTCAGGTGCGTGCTCATGGTGCCGCAGTCTCTCATCCCGCTGTCAAGAACTGGCAGAATACCCTGGACCGCTACGCAGAGAATACTACTAGAGAGGCGATCGATCACCCTCTACAACGAGCAATTCGTGGAAGGGGTTACTGTAGCCAGAGGAGGGCGTACTGTAGTGAGACACTACTAACCCATTGATGTTTTTCTGTTGTTGCTCAGCTCTTTGCTTTTTTTTATTACTAGGTTTATTATTAAGGAGAAAATATAATATCGCTTTATTTTGGCTCCACTTAGTTTTTAGACGAAGACCTCACAATTTTAACGCCGCAACGGATTCGAGTTCACTCTTGGCAAACTGGATGAGAATGGATCAGATGTTGTATTAACCAATTCAATGCAAATATTGAATCGAATTCATTCCGTCTGTATTGTCCCTTTTAATTGTTTTCTGATGATCTTATTCTCTTTTTGATTTCTGTTTACGATAAACAAATCGTATTTCTTGCGTGATCAAATTAGGATCACTTAATCTGGTTTAATTCCGGATCTAATATCTTGAATTCTGAATTATTCATTGAGCGAATTTCATTAAGCATTATCGCAGCTATGTCGACCGATGGCCTTATTTTTGCGCCGAAAAAGCCGAAGGAAGAGCCACTGGGCAACTATCCATTGGAGCAACCTGGCAATGAGGTTCATCAATTTTATTTTCAAAGAAATCAGGTTATTTGAATTTGAAAAAAATAGAACATTTCTTTATAGCAAAAGGTTCATAGGCCAATGCAATTATTCTAATAATGCGGAATTTCTCTCTGCGATATAACTTATTCCTTTCCTATCATTCATATCTGATTTCCTATTAGATCTCGAATGGAACTTCTGCTAGAGCCCAAGGAAGAGCCACTCGTTCTTTTCCGTCCGTATTCATTGGAAAATAAGGTAATTTTTATATTTTAAAGTGGTGTCTACTGGTAGATTACATTTGAAAATTTTCAAATGGTTGGCTTGAAACTTTTATTTAAAAATACTTTCAGGGTGACGATAATGTCATCAAAGAGGAAGCGATGTCTGAGCATGGCGAGGTTCGTCACGTGTATTTCCTGTCAAATTATCGTTCAGTTTTTAGTTTCAGGCCCCATTTGTATTGGATTTGCCTGATTTTGAAATCGACCTTCCCATCTCTCATAATTGTGGTGTTATATATATTTATGCTATTTCGTACGAAATAACGTGAGATAACATTAAAAATAGAACAGGAAAATGAATGACGATGAGAATCACTGGTTAATGACTGGATAAAAGGGTCATGGAGTCAGGAGGACCTATTCAGGGGAACTGGTTTCATTCTCGGTGTTTACTAAAAGCCTTGCCGCTCTTGGAAAGAAGCTATTGTGTCTGTAGTTATGATTCGATCCAGGGTTGTTGAAGTTCATGCCGTTTCGCGTGTAGTAAATTTTGAAATAATGTTGTTTTCGGTTGGATATACTATATTTGCCTCGTATGAGATTTGTGGCTACTCTTACATCAATCGTTATTCTACGCTTCTCTAGGGACTCAATGCCTAGTTTCTTATTGCGGTCGAAAGCGGTAGGCATATTTTCCCAAGTATGATCAAAACAGCGCATAAATAAGCGTCGCGTGAAGTAGTTTTGTACCTTTTCGAGTTCCTTTTTATCCTTGTTTTGGTAAGGGTTGAAGACGGAGGAAGCGCTTTCTAAAATCGGTCTGATGTACATTGAGTACGTTTTGAGAAGTACTTCTATATTTTTGGTTCGTAAAGCTCTTAGGATAGTGTGACAGGTAGTTTTGGCCTTAATGGATATGGCAGTGCAATGATCGGAGAAAGAGAGGTTTTTCTGGATAACAAAACCGAGGTCTTTCACTGTTTGTTTTTGTTCCAGAGTACTGGTTCCTATGGTATATGTTCGCATTGTATTTGCTCTGCCTAGGTGCAATGAGTTACACTTATGCGCAGCAAGAGGGAGTTGCCATTTTTCTGACCAGTGCACGATAGTGTCAATCGCAGCTTGTAATGGGGCAGATGAATTTCCCTTCCTAAAGGACCGATATGTTTTTATATCATCAGCATACATTCTTGCAACTACGCCATGGTTATGCACTAGAGTGGGAATTTCTGAAGTGTAAATAAGGAAAAGTAAGGGACCAATGACTGAGCCCTGTGGGACGCCGCTAGTTACAAGCATTGATGTAGAGAGCACATCTTTTACTCGCACTTGGAATGATCTATCTGTGAGATATCCTGTAATCCATTTGGTTGTATTTTCTGAGAGACCTATTGTGCTAAGCTTGAGTTTTAGCTTGGGGTGGGAGACTTTATCAAAAGCTTTTGCGAAATCAAAGTAGATAACGTCAACTGGTTTCCCATCACTAATCGAGGATGTCCAGTGTTCGAGAACTTCTAGCATTTGGATCTCACGCGACCGTTTCTTGCGGAATCCATATTGCTCATCGGGGAAAATTTCTAATTGCTCGCAATGGGTGATAATGGATTTGCACAAAATTCGCTCAAAGACTCGGCAGAAGAAAGAGGTAATTGAGATGGGTCTGTAATTTAGGGGATTGGAGAAGGGGGGTGATTTCTTAACGGGGGTTACGATGGAATGTCGCCAATGTGAGGGAACGGTCCCAGATTGGTAGGAGTTCCTAAAGATGATTTCGAGGGCTTCGGAAATTGGTACGGCAATTCGTTTTATGAAGGTGAGGTCAATGTTCTCTGGGGTTTTACAGGAGGAGCGTTTCCATTTCTCAATGATGGCGCAGATTTCATGTCTAAGAAATTGGGGTTCTTCGTATGTACCAAGCTGAGGTAGGGCTCCAGTATTGGGCAGTTTTCCGTCATCGACGGTGAATACGCTTACGAAGGTCTCAGCAAGTAAGTTAGCTTTGCCTAAGTCGTCCATGACTAGAATACCATCAGCTCTTTTTAATCCTTCTACTCCCTTGGATTTATTGACACAGCTTTTCATAAAACGGAAGAACTTATTCTTATCGTCGCTTTCGATTATCTTTTTCTCAATGGTTTTGTGATACCGTTGTAACTCTTTACGAAATTTTTTGTTCAGAATCTCGAAATCACGTTCATCGTTAGGGTCGTTGCTATTTATCGATTTATGCCAGGCTTGAAAACGTTTTCCTAATAGTCGCTCAATATGAGGGGGAAGTTTCCCATGAGATAAGCTCACTTTGGTCCAAGAAACATGGGTGTCTATTGATTTTTGAATGACACTAATCAAGAGGTCGTACATGAGATCCACATTTGCTATTTTAGAAAATGCGCTTGTCCAATCGATGTTTGCTAATTGAGAATTAATTAGGTCGTAGTCAGCATTTCTGTAGTCACGCCTAAGAGTGTAAGCAGGCGTCGAATGACTCATTGTGAATTTGATTTCAACTGTTGAATGGTCAGACAATTCGAAAGGGGGACCCACTTCAGTTTGGGAGATGAGACCGGGATGGTTGCATAGTAGTAAATCAAGAATATTTTCTTTTCTGGTGGGTTGTTGGACAAACTGGGCTAGTTTGGCTGAGCTACAGAGGTCAAGGAATGATTGCGAGGAGGGGATAATCGATTTCGGTTGAGTTGCGGGATGTATTGACCAGTCAATATCAGGGAGATTGAAATCGCCCGTGACTATTGTAGGTTGAGGGCAAGAGCAAAGGTCAAGTATTGATTTGGAAAGGGAAGCAGTTTGTCAGTTTGTATCGTACTCGCTTTGGGGCTACGCTAGGCGCATACAATCCTAATTAAGTCGCCGTTTATGTCAACATCTACTGCTAATAGCTCGTGGGAATCAGGTACCGTCTCATCAGCAATCTGTGCTGCACTTATGGACGAGTGTAGAATGATCGCAACACCACCGCCTCTAGAGTTTCTATCTCTTCTGAACACATTGTAGTACTGATCGTGGTCACCTAACAGAAGCGAGTTAAGGAATGATGGAGAGAGCCATGTCTCAGTGAGGCAAATAATAGCATACTTTTTAGAAAGGGTTTGCGGGAGATATTGTAGTTTGTTTTGGATAGAGCGTTGGCTAATATTGCAGAGAAAGAAAGTGAGTGTCTGTCTGAGTGATGTTTAAGCCGGTGAATTAATACCAGTTTCCCTGGGTGCCGAAGTTGGGAGGAATGCCATACTGAGAAATGTGTGAGATGAAGGGATTGGAATATGAATACTGATTGGGGAAGGGATTCAAGGGGATGGGGTTGAAGAGTGGGGGAGGAGGGGCTCCGTATCTATTGCGAGTGTTCTGGGGAAGAAAGGGGGGACTCTGGCGAGGAGGAGGGATTGGATTGGGGTGGTTCTGGAGAGGACGAGTATTCAGGTTGTTTGGACCACGGTTCGTTGCGGATGAGAAGACCGAGTCGCGTCTGCTTCTGGCACGGTTTCTCGAGGGAATTCAGACGGTCTGGGGAAGGGTCTGGCTTCGGGGTACGGTAGGAATGGAAGAAGGGGACGGCTCGGGTCCGTTTCTTCCGCATCCTCGTCCGGGTATCTTCCGGCGAGCGTCGTCCTTGTCAGCATAAGATGGGCGGATGTAGACATCCTTGAAGGACGAGTCGCGAGAGATTCGATTTGCATTCTTGACCAGAAGAGCCGCGTGTTTACGAGTCGGTAGAACGACTTTCGTCAGACGGCAGTGGGGGGAGTTAACGTCTGCAGGGGGCATCCTGTATACGGATACGGGAAGGCAGGGGAAAGCAGCCAGGGCAGTGAGCTCCACTACCTGGTTGTAATCTCTCTGGACCTGCTTCAACGGACTGAGGGAGGAATCCACAGGGAGGCGAGCAATAACTACGCTCCTCTCGAGGTCAGATGAGGTCTCATTTGAGGGTGACGGGATGGAGGAGGGAATGGTAGTGGGGCTGGAGGCGGTATTCGCAACTACGGGAGGGGCAGTGGCAGCAGAAGAGGATGGGGTATCCATTTCATCATCGTCACCACTAGCTACGCTCGAGTGGGGGGGAGGAGGGAAGCGTGTCTCTAACTCACATATCCTCTTCTCGAGACTGTGTGAGTACGACTGCTCCTTGTCGAGCTTGTTCTGGAGGCAGATGCAGAACTGCAGGAGATCCTCGTATGTTCCCGTAACCGTGTACTTGCGCTTCTTCGCGACTGGAGATCCGGTGGGAGACATGGCTGAGAAAGAGTGAGAGCGAGACGGGAACAGTCGGCTGATGATCTCACCGTTGTGGGTACCGAATTTAGGAACTTGCACAGTCGGTACTCTGCGCCAGCGTGATTGGGGAGGAAGGGAAGGGCTTGGGCGAGAGAGTAGGCGAAATCGAGAGAGCGGCAGAGAGAGGTGAGACGCACCTCTCTCGATGAGGGATAGGAAGAGACTGGTGAGGGATAGGAAGAGACTGGATGGATAGGAAGAGACTGGAGGGATAGGAAGAGACTTGTTGCCTCTTTGGTTATCTTTGTTTCTGATTCATTATTTTTGTTCGTTTATAAACCCCTAATTCCTTGTTGTTAACAAGTCATGATGTCGCCGATAGAAAGAATAAAGCTGTTTCTTGGTAGATGAGAAAAGTTGTTTGCGAGAATCTGGTTTAGTTCCGGATGATTTATCTGAGACCAGCTGTGCATTTCTTAAATCGATCTTCGATCCAGTGACGGCGTCTGCAGAAACGCCTCAATCGACTGTTCAAGAATGGATGAGTAAGGTGAGTTCTAAGTTTCGAAATTTTTTGATATGCCTTGTTGTTTGGCGAATTAGAGTATAATGATATTCGAAATTTGAATTTCTTTCTATGTTTATAATATATAATGAATTAAAATGTTGTTTATCTCATGGAGTTTGACGTAGTAATGATAAACATTTGACATGTACACATGTTTTAAATTTGGAGTTGGCGAATCTCGTCATGGGAGGTGACAAAACGTAAACCGACAAATCGGAAACAAATCACAACTATGAGCTCCACTACATTTCCAAATATAAGTCTTGTACCCAGGCGATATTGCGTATCACTCCAAAGCAACGTATGGGACATGGTAGATGGATTTCCATGACCACCTATTCGTTGAAACTCAATATCGCCTGGTAACAAGACTTATGTATATAAATGTAGTGGAGTGTATACTGGTAACAATGCAACAACTCGCAAGTCCCTAGGTCGAAAAGAGGGAGCTGTGTTTTTCCGGTTTTGTCGGTTTTCGTTTTTGCCACCCCCCCCCCCTGTCATGTCCCTTTTTATCTAAAAAAATTTAATTGGACTTGTTTTACTGTATGCCTTCAAATTCGCAAGTCGATCTACCGATGTTCTCGTTCCCATTACATCGAGATTATTCGATGCTCTTTCTCTCATTCTCAAGAGTTCCGATCTTCCAGTGAGTTATCTTTCCTTTTTACTGGCAATGATCAATCAATTTCAGCACATTCGAAGTGCACTTACATCCGTCAATTTCGACCGGAAGAAATATTTGCGATTCGAGAAAACAGAGTGAGCATTAATTATTTCGGATTCTCAGTACGATATCAGGAAGTTTCGCTTATCGTAGAGTTCGAATGCTCAAGAAATTCTCTGGTTATAGGAATCTATACACATCTACCCCGTTATTTTACTATATCGACTGATTTAGTGAACCATCAATTCGTTTGCTGATGCACGGCCTCATCGAATCACTTCATCTCACTCTGAATCATTTGACGGAAGGACGAAGTTAGTACAAACATTTTTTTGTTTCATGAAAATATAAACACTCCCATTTAATGGAATCTTTGTTTCAGCGGAGTCGTATGAGTCGGCTCTGTCGATTATCGAAGAATGGAAGAGAAAGGTTAATGTCACGTTTACCTATGTGACTCCATAACCTTATTCGAGCTCAATTTCATTATCCTTGTTTATAGAGTTGCGAGTTCTCCAATCATTCCACCGATCCTCTCGTTTCTTTGTTCTCAAGAGCATTCGAGTCGATGGTCATCATTGTCAGGAATGTCGAACATCGCGTGGGTCCAAATATTATCTATTACATTAAGTAGTTTAGTTTATCTATACCATTAGCGTTTTAAGTTTAATGTTATAGCACATGCTGAGATCGTTGGGATCCCTTGAACTGGAGAGATCACAGTGTTTGCAGTTTGAGGATACGGAGTACGCTTGTTTAGTTTATATACTTTCTAAATGAAATTATTACTTAAGGGAATTTTCCATTCGATCTCTAATGTATGGTATCATCAAATGCCTTCATTTGACTCTTCTCCACTTGATTGAGAAGGAAAATCAGTCGAATTCAAATGATGAATTATCGAATGAGGCGAGTTTTCGTTTATTTTTTATTTTATTTTAAGATTTTTGAATATTCACGACTCGATTTTGTTTATTTGTACGTATTTCTTCTTAAATCTTACCGTTCGAAATCTTTAAAAATTCAATGAAAGTTGTTTATTCATTTTCGATCGATATGAGGGAAGAGGTTGCCGATTTCTGTCAATCGATGTTCGATGGAAATGAGGTTTCTAATTTTAACTTTACTTGACAATTGTAAATGTCTTTTCAGAACTCGGGTGTGGACATAATTGGAAATGAGATCAATGATGAACATAGAATGAGTTGCGATATGGTCGGTTATTTCTGTCATCGCTGCCTGTTCATGTGCTCAATTGCTCTTTGTCAGATGGAGCCAAGAGAAGAACCAATCGATTTTCCTCTGTCATCATTGGGCGATAGTGAGGCTAGTTCTTACTGTAGGCGATTATGATAATGTGGAATGGATCCATTTAGCAATTCTTCCTGAATTTCTCTGGGAAAGAGATTAAAGAAGAGGAGTTGAGCGAAAATCTGGTTTGTTATTTTACCGTAGGTATCTTTTGGAACGCATGTTCTGGATCCTTGCTCAATCATTGCTCAGGCTACCATCATTAAATCTGAAGTTAAGAAGAGAAAGAAACCGACGTCGAAAGTTGCTGCATATCTGGGATATTCAGATGATGATGAAGAACCATTGGTGAAGTATCAGAAATCGAAATACTCGAAGAGTCCCAACAAGGTTCCTTCTTATCCATTGGTGTCACAATTTTATTGAATAATGCACTATTTTTTTGCGAACGTTTCGAATTGCATAGGTCGATTTTTCTCCTCTCAAATATTGTATGTGAATGCCGTCATTAATTGTAGTGTTATGGCAAATATCTTGATATTGAATTTAAATAGAAAGAATGTCAGCTAGAAAACTTGCTAAAGTACATTGGTATTGTACTCTAGTTCATCGATAATGGTGAGTAATTCCAGAACTTTTACCAATTTAATTATAAAAAAAGACTCTATTCAGATTCCCACTCGACGTGCCCATAAGAAAAGAATGTCAAGTGAAGATTACGATAAGAATTACTATCCTCGTAAGAAAACGCTCATTCCGGAGCCAATGCAGAGAGAGAAAATGGTATTTGTATCTATCCCTGTTCGATCCATGTAGTCATAAATAAAAAAATTGACTTATTTACACGTCATATAAAAATATCTGTTTACAGACGAGAAGTTCATCAAAGAGGATTATCTCAGTTGGTATCTGGGAAGAAGAAACAAACCAAGGCATTCGAGTGTTTCGAATGCGAAGTGAGTTCCCACCCAATATAAAGAATTATCTCCGCATCATTTCACTAATTGAACCGTTTTGAATCTTATTGCTTGAGATGAAGGTATGCGCATAACCAAGACTTGCTAGAGGCACACAATAATTACTTTATTGTTTTTATTTTGCAGTTCTGCTCGATTTCTCCGTCACTCTGGATTTCTCATCTAAAAGACGAGCATTTCACCACTCCCGAACTGGTGAGAAACCTTTCCTTGCTGAGTTTAACAGTGTTTTGTGGCAAAATTAGAACGGAGATAGGAGTATCTCACGAATGTTCCTCGATATTTCTACCATTTTGCATTTCAATTTAATGAATTTGATTGTAAAATACACCTTCAGGCTGGCTACATCTTTCGTTGTGACTGTGGCCACGAGTCTCTGTCGGATGTACACAATCGCGGGGTAATATTTAATGTTTATTTTTAATAACTAAATTACGTATATCGTATTTGCTGTGTACGAGGCTAAATCATAAGTCTGACTCTCCGTGCTTACTTACCGTAGTCGTCGTCTATTACCCGTTACGCACATAATATGATTCCGCCGTGCTCGAAATAGCGTGCTGCTATTTCCCACGCCCTTTCTAGAGACCAGTCGAGTCTCACACACGTACCCTACCATATTTTTGTTGAAAATATTAAATGACATTTCATTTCATCTCTCACTTCTCTTTCATATTCAGTGCTACAACAACTCCAGCCTTACTGTGGTTCGTAAGGGAAATGGGCCGGTTCAGAGAGTGTCCAATGTGGTTATGGTTAGTATGTTTCTGAATATTTATTCGACTTACTTTACGATGAGAAGGATCTTCCATTTGTTAGTGATTGCGAAGTATTTTCGGAGCTTGAAAGTGATAGTAAGGTTTTTTCCAGGATCCTCCCAAGACTCCTCAGTGCGTAAAGTAGTCATAAAATATTTACACGTCAGATATATCCCAAGACTTCTCACGCTTATGCAAGCCATCTCAGAGTCCATCATGACTCTACACTGAATAAGGTGAATTTAAGAGTTTCTCTGTTTACAATCTGTTCACCATCAGAATGGAATCTACCTGATGTGTGTGCGGCCACAGAATTGATGCTGAGAAAGATTGTTACGGTCACGCTAAAAAGGTAAATTGTTATCGTCGAGTTGTATTATTATGTTAAGTATATTTTCTCCTGGAGTTGAACTTCGGTTTCTTACCAAAAGTTTGATGTTTGTTTCAGTGCGACAAATTCGATTTCACTCTGCACAAACTGGATGAGAACTGATTCAATCCTCCATTTTGAAGTATTCATGGAATTCATTTGATTTGATTCCTTTGTTCCTTCGTGTATATATTGTTCTTTGTTGTGAAAGAAGATAAAGTTTTGTTCTTGTTAGATCTGTGAAATGTGGTTGAGAGAATCTGGTTTGAGTCCGGATGACATATTTGAATGGCCAAACTTTAATTTGAAACATCTTCGATTTAGCGATGGCGTCTCACTCGCCTCTGTCGATTGTTGAAGAATGGAGTAAAAAGGTCTGTACATTGAATTACACTAAAAGGAACTTATCGTCCAATCTAATGCCAGTGATAATAATAATTTTTATTAATGAAAATTCAGTCTTACGATTTCTCGGTGAGAGAAAATGATACCCTGAATGGATTATTCATGAAATTATTTGACGTGAACTCTGCCATTCTCAAGAACTCCGAATATCGTGTTAGTTTGTTTTTGAAGTTTTACTTATATGAGGCCGGTTGTGTAAGAATCGGGCAATGTCTAATTGGGTCTGGCACACCAAATTTTCAAAAGATTGAGAAAAGGGGTATTCGAGGGTGCTGATCATCGTGGTCAACTTCATTTTGCACCATCTCGATCGGTTGAGCCAGGCTGCACGTGGGCACTACCTGCTTTTCAAGCCATATCTCGGAAACCGATTATTGAAAATACTTTAAAATTGCACAGTAGGCAGATAATAGTAGTATGAATGAGATGCAAGTTACATTTCAAAATTTTAAATATTATGCAAATGCCATTTTTTCGATCTCGCAGTTGGACATTAAATATGTATAGTACTGGTATGGCTGGCTGGTATGATCGGTATATTCAGATTATTCAGCGAGCCTTGGAAAACCTCGATGGCAAGCGATCCAAGTATCAACGCTTTGAGAACACTAGGTCAGTGTTATTATCGGAAAGTGCATTATTGTTTGTTTGTATTTTGTAGAGAGAAATCGATCCGGTCTGTGTTTTACGGAATTGTCGAGTCTCTCCATCTCACCATTGTCCATTTGTTGGAACAAGGGGAACCTTCAGAGAAGTCTCTATCGATTGTAGATCAGTGGAAGAGAAAGGCTAGTCACTCGTTTTTCTCATATTTTAGTAGTATTGTACCTGACAAATGTAAACTAGTTATAGACTTCCATAGATGTTTAAATGTGAACAATATCTTAGAAAAAATCTTTGTGTTTAATTTTTATCAAAAATATTTAATTTAATTTATTCTTGTAGGCGAATGACTTCTCGATTAATTCAAATGACTCACTCTTTTCAATTTGCCACAAGGCATTCGATGTAATGTCTCTTATTCTGGAATCTGCTCATCATAGCGTAAGTTGAATTGTTCTAAAATCCCTTTTGCTTTGTGAAAGAAATATATTTGCAGCACATTAAACTAGCACTGAATATTCTCAAAAGCGAATACTGTAATTGTCTTCATCTCGAGAATACTACGTGGGACACTTTTAAATTACCGTGAAAACAGAAAGCGTAGTCCGTGATCTGGTGGCGAGATTTAGTACATTTGATTATGAATATACGCTGAACATTTTCTCCTCTGTGTTCCGCGTATATTTAGAATCAAGTATACAAACTCTCGCCACCACACCACAGACTACGATTCATGTTGTAACATTATTTTATAAAAATAGTAGTCTTGCTCAGACTGGGACTAAGGAAATAATGAACAACTTATAGTGAGCTGTCAATCCGACTTGTGATGTTCGGTATCATCGAATCTCTTCATTTGACTCTCGTTCACTTCATGGAAAAGAGAGCTGATCATATGCCTTCGAAGGAACTACCGAAACGTCCAAATGAGGTGAAGCCCCTAAATAGGTTATTTAGCGAAGAGAGTAATACGATTGGTGACTTTTCTAAAATTTTCCCATGGTTCTCTTTAGCATAATTCAAGTTTGATTTCGAATCAATTCTTAACTCTCAGATCAATAACCTCGCCCAACCTCTCCCAGCACAATCCGATGATGACCCGTTCGATGTCTCCCAACGAGTTGGCTTTGATGGTGTTAGAAGCTTTCCGAATTTCCTTATTACTACTAGTAAATACCGTTGAATACTTTTCTGAGTATCATTGAAGAATGTACAGATAATGTAAATTTGTGTTAACGTTCTGCCTTATGTTTTGTCTTTTTTAACATGCCTTGCTAAGGAAACCATTTAATTATTTCTGTATTGTGCAGATCGCCAACTCTACTGCTTTAATTCAAATCGGGCAGATAGAGGAGACTTTCGACAATTTGTATACGATTCCTGATCGAGGATTCATAGAAGATGAGCCGATGAACGACGATACTATTCCTTATTATGAGGCAAGCTATTTATTTTTTCCATTTACAGTTTTAGAAAGTTTTTATAATTAAAACTGTTGTAATTGCTCTCATTTTCGACGGATCAGAGATGGGAATCATTCGAAAATCACCATTCGGATCACAATGAAACTCCGGTAAATTAAAATATTCTGAGTGATATTATATGTGTTGGTTCTTTAGGGAACTGAGACAATGTGGGGAGACGAAGAATGGATTAATGATGACATAGTTAGTTCAGATTTTTTCACATATTAAATCGAAATTAACCATCGAAAGTTGATCAATTATCTATTTGTACTTCCATCTCTATTCTAAGTTGTTTATTAGATTTAAAACTAATAAACACTTCGGCCGTATTCGGCAAAAGTCTCAAGGAATAAGTATCGTAGTGTATTTGAGCTAGAACGATCGTTAATATTTCAGGGTCTCAGAAATGAACAACATCGTGATTCAATGGTTGATCATCTAATTGAGAACGAAGGGTGGAAGAGATTTGATAATGATGATGATCGTTCAAAGGTATGTGACAAGATGGTATTATATATTGATTTTGTAAGTTCACAATCTTGCTTCGCACTAATACACGCTTGATCTTGCCATTTTTACTAGGAGACAACATCATAAAGTAATACTCATTTCAGATTTCGTCCCTGGAATTCCATGAAGATGAGGAGTCTTTTCGAAAAATGTTGAATGAGATAACGGTTAGGTTTATCTATTTTTGAAAAATCGGCGCTTCTGCACAATCCTGGACAACCTAAGCATGTGCTTACCTTTCGTATATATTTCCCGTCGTTAGGACACTCAAATGTCTCTGAAATACATCTAATCTGGTGCAGAATTCGACTAGAGAAGGTGAATGCTAAGTCAAAGTTAGGGTTATTTAGATGTTGTTAAGTGATAATCCGGGATAGCGCAGAAGCGCCAAAAAATCGTGTTTATCTTTTTATATCTTAGATCTCTCTACGAGATCTCTCGTCCCATGAAATAAGATGATCATTATTTAGACCAGAAGATCTGGACAGTCTGTTTCAATCGATGTTGATGTGATTGACAATTGGGAAGAGAAGGAAGAGAAAAGAAAGAAGATGAATCATATGCCAAAAGTTCGTTTTATTTTGTTGCTCTTTTACTCAAGTTATTTCATTTCTCTACATGAAAATTAGATCAGAACAGGGTGGGTCGCAGTATATACCGTATTCAGAGAGGGATAGTATGAAGCAACCATTTACAAACCTCTACAAATTGATAACCATAGAGATGGAAAACATTTTTGTATTGTATAAAAGTCACACATGCATGACACAATTTTTCAATGCCAATGTTCAGAACTCGAATTTTGATTCTCTTGATTCAATGACTGACGATCCTTACGAGAATGAAGAAGGAGGAGAAGAAATTGTCAACAAAAATATAGTCGAATGCCTCGAGTGTGAAGTACGTTGCAAACGCTCGAAATTTTTTATTGAATTATCATTATACTTATGAGCCCGTTTGCGTAAGAGTCGAACAAAGTGCTAAAGGATCTTGCACACCAAATTTTCAAAAGATTGAAAAAAGGGGTATTCGAGGGTGCTGATCATCGCGGTAAATTCATTTTGCTCCATCTCCGGTTATGCCAGGCTGCATTTGGACTTCACCTACATTTCTGATCATAGCTCAGCAACCGATTTATAAAAGTTCATGAACATTTTACAGGTCATAGCTAGTACCATTACGAAGCAGCTGACATCAAAATACCTCATGTTTTTTCATGACAACATTATGAAATAGATGATCTCGAATATAAGGCAGAAGCTAAAACCGAGAACTATATGCTAAGATACGTCTTGTTATTTGGATCACTTTTCGTATGGTATGTAAGGTTTTTTTAACTAGACATATTTTTGTTATGCACTGTTTTCTGACGATTTTGCTAGTCGTGAACCGTGCCTAATGTTCTGTGAGTGTGAAATAAAAAAGAATTCCTTTGTTTTTTTTCGAAAAATTCAATTTTTTTCGAATGTGAGATTGAATCATATCCTCATTCTGCACTTTTGGTGCATTATACGCGGTTCACGACTGACAAAATCATCTGAAAAAAGTGAATAACAAACATATCTCTAGTTATAATACCTTACATACCATACGAAAAGTGATCCCCATAACAAGGCGCATCTTAGCATGTAGTTCTCGGTTTTAGCTTCTGCCTTATATTCGAGATCATCTATTTCATAATGTTGTCATGAAAAAACCTGATGTATTTTGATGTCAGCTGCTTCGTAATGGTACTAGCTATGACTTGTAAAATTTTCATGAACTTTTATAAATCGGTTGCTGAGCTATGACCAGAAATGTAAGTGAAGTCCACATGCAGCCTGGCTTAACCGATGGAGATGGAGCAAAATGAATTCGACCACGATGATCAGCACCCTCGAATACCACTTTTGGGAAATTTTCGAAAATTCCGTGTGTCAAGTTTGTTCGACTCTTACGCGAACGGGCTCTTATACAAGATTTATTATTTTACCCAACAACTACTATATTATTTGAATTAGTGCGCTTGACTAACCTAGGCAAAACCAGTGAGAGAGTATGCAAACACAAGAGGATGGGCGTGATCAGGCACCCCAAGTTACATATTTTCGTTTTGTTTGTTAACTTTTTAAGTAATCACCTGATGCGAATTTTGCATTTCAGTACCGTACTCGATCGATTGGTTCATGGATGAACCATCTCAGATCGGTGCATAACACCACTCCTGCTTTGGTGAGCATTATTCATAAATCCGAGTACTTTCATTCGACATTTCTCAAAGAAGAACACCAATCATATTAAGATATTTTACATTACGTTGTTTCCATGAACAATGCAAGTATATGTTTGTGGCCCAAGCGCTAATTCAATTTTCGATTGCTGTTGAATTAGCCGGCAGTGCATTATCTCTGATGTAATACTATTGTTGCATGGAATTCCAGAGATATGAAGTAGAGCATATATCTTCGAATATGTTTTCGCTTTTACAAATAAATAAATAATTTTTGCCAATTAAGGCGGGATGTCTCCTTCGTTGTGACTGTGGCCACAAATCGTATTCCTCTTGGCACAGTCGCTCGGTAAACTTTTTTCACAGAATAATGCTCAATTATTGGCCGAATTCTCAATATTTTATATTTATATTTAAGTGTTACATCTCGAATTTCACCGTGGTTCGAGAAGGAACTGAACCTATTCGAAGACTGGTTAGTTCAATATTCCTTCATAGATTTTTTTCTAAACAGTATCTTTTCACAGCCTCCCATGCTGTCTAACAAGAAACGTCGATCGACTAATACTTTCATGGTAAGATGACTTGACTGGAGTATTTCATCTTAGAGTTTTATTCTTGATAGCAGGGATGGGTTTGAGAAATTTTATTTTTCTTCTTCAGTCCTTGCTTGCACATCGTACACATAAGCCTTATTTATTTCGAAAAAATCCTTGTTACCAATATTTTAAGATGTCCGGTCCGCCAAAGCAACCAAAGAAAGGACCTCGTGATTATTCTGGAAAGAATGAATTGGAGTGCCCCGAATGCGAAGTAAGCTTTCTTCGGGATGTTTATATTCTCCTTATCTTCTAAATCATATTCAAGTATCGCACTCCATGTGCTGGCAGCTGGATTAACCATCTCAAACTGAAGCACTCTACCACTCCCAAACAGGTGAGTTATGTATGTCAATTCAGAAGATTGATATTGCATTCACAAGTGCTATTTCTTTTGTCAGGCCGGATACTTGCTTCACTGTGATTGTGGAAAAGAATCGGCTGGTCTCGATCATATTTACAAGGTAAATTTTACGATATTATGGAGTAAAGATTTATACATGATAAACATTTATGTGCTATCTCATAAATAAATGTTCACGTGCTCAATTTACATTTTGTGTTCTTCTCATTTTCGATCCTTTTCGGTATATTCATTAGAGCAAAATTGATAGTTGCTTAATATATACCTATTATAGCACTAGTAGTCGGCGCTGCCCGAACCAATTTTCTCAAAATATTTCAACCAAAAGATCGAATAATAAATTGCATATATGCTTCTTAAAATGCATAACTAATTTTACAGGATTGATCGCATGATTTTTTTTAGTGCGACATCTCGAATTTCACTGTTGTTTTCGATGAAGAACAAGTGATTAGAAGATTGGCTGATAATATGATCGATGAAGTGGTTCGAAGAACGGTGAGCAAATTCATCGTAAGATAAAATTCTCGATTTGCAGGATTCCACAAACTTTGGCGAAGTATCGGAACCACCGCGCAGTGTTATCGTGGGACCAGCTAAGTATATTAAAGTGAGTTATTGTGCAATACACCAAAGGGCGTAAAGTTATTTTTTTGTATTTTTGCGTTAGAGGAAATCACGATTCCATAATTCGCAAGAAATGTTTGAGCTATCACCTTGAAGTAAAAAGGACAGTAGCGTAGTTAAATCCACGATTGTTTTCTTTTTTCATAGCCGCCGACGCAAGTTCGGAAGAGACATCGATCGGATGATACTGTAATGGTACGATTCTTGTAATGCTGATTTTTGTGTTCTTATCCAATCCCCAACTCCTTAATGATATTATTATTAGCTTCTTTAAAATTCTAATTTTCGGTGTCAACTCATCGAAAGAATCCAAAGAATTCGGACAATTATTCTGAAAAGAATGAACTGCAGTGCCCCGAGTGTGAAGTGAGTTCTTTTATAATTCTTTTCAATATTTTAATTGATTTTCCAAAATAGAAGTCCTTGTACAATAAAAATATGCGGGATTGGCAATCACTTGTTGAAACGATTATTTGAAGTTTCGCTCTCAATGTGCTTCGTCATGGGTGTATCATCTCAGATTCAAGCACTCTACTACTCCAAAAGCAGTGAGACTTTCTTCTAAAGTCACGATATAATATTTATAATTATTCCCATACTGTCTAACGTGACTGAATAAATATGACAAAGGTACTCGAAACTATATGGATGTCATATCTAGATGACTTAGGAAAAATTGGAACCAATTAATGGCCAGAGCACTTTAGAGGTACTTTAGCTTTTTTTTGCTGTTACCGAGAGCAAACTACGCACATATCTGTAGGGATAACTTGGAATAATTTAATTTATCGCATCTGTAATCTCTTTATTCAGGCCGGATACCTTCTTCGATGCGATTGTGGCCACGAATCGGCTGATTTAAGTCACAGTTATAGGGTGAACAACCTGCCAATTATATTAACATTCATTGTTTTAGTGTAAAAGTTATGATTTATGTTGTGAACGAATATTAAAATCGTGATAATCGCTGAACTGTGATTATTGTGATTAAGCACCTTTAGTTGAAATTAGTTTCTAAATTAGTCATGATGCACTAAATTGGAGATTAATAGAGTAATTTCAGTGCAAAATCTCTAATTTCACTGTGATTCGAAAGGAAGAAAGTGCTAATCGACGATTTGGAGATGAAAAGGTTTGCATTTTTATTACTGCAAAATTCTAATTTAAAATCAATAATCAAATACAGTAGTATCGATTTTAAATTAGAATTTCAACCGCGCACATGCTTATGTATGTGTTTAAACAAAATTACATTTCAGACAACGGAGAAGAATGAATTGGCATGCCCTGAATGTGATGTCAGTGTTATTTTTTCTCGTAGATTTGCTAGGATTTTAAACGCTCTTCCCACCCATGTATTGTCATCCCCCAGCATCCCTGTCTACAAGAAGAGATTGAGAACTCTAGAATTTGATTTTCGGAAATATATTTTCCAATAGTATTCCCTCCTTCCACTACCTTACCACATTCCTTCACTCTCACCCCCTCCCCCACCCCCTTTAGAGATCCCCTGACGCTGGTTCTCGGAGCAGAGTCTACCTGGTCTACCTCGAGTGCCTCCTCCTCGATAAAACTCCCCATCAGATCAGACAAAGACAGATGAGACCAGCCGATTGGATCTTCGCATTTTACGATTGCACCTCCTTCCCCCTCATTCCCCCCTTCCTATCGTATTTCGACCTCAGTGTAAGGAGAGTCAACTCTCTTGTATCATAACACATAAGTAATTATTCGTCTTTCGTTGCGCCGCCGAGCGTAGATAAAATATATAAATATATATATTAAATTAAACAATTTAAAAATATATTTGTTGTAATTCATTACCAATTTTAGTTCCGCACTCGAGTTGCTGGTACATGGGTATCGCATCTTATACACAAGCACGGTGTGTCTCTTAGCCGAGTAAGTCAGATCAATACTTATCATGAGCGGTCGAATTAAACATTTTTCGTTATTTATAGCTTCACATTATTTCAATTTAGGCTGGCTACTTTCTCCGATGTGATTGTGGATACGAAGGCAATAATACTGCACACATTTATAAGGTGAACAGTAAGAATATATTAATCAATTTATTTAATTTACATTTTCGCAAAGCTTTCTTGATATCATTTCCTTCTAAATCGATGCATTGTTTATTTAAGTCCATCGTATAGAGCATCCAGCAGTCCCATTGCATGGTGGTCAGAGGCAACGCGAGCTTGCATCTCTCCCTCTTAAAATATGTTTTACAAATTTCGTAACATTGATTAAATATTTCCAGTGCGATATCTCGAATTTCACTGTGGTTTTCGATGAAGAACAAGTGATTAGAAGAGTGGTTGATAATATGATCGATGAAGTGGTTCGAAGAACGGTGAGCAAATTCATCATAAGATAAAATTCTCGATTTCCAGTATTCCATACACTCCGGCGAAGTAGTGGAACTACCGCACAGAATTATCGAGAAACCAACCAAGTATAAGAAAGTGAGTTATTGTGTACACCAAAGGCCGTGAAGTGATTTATTTGTATATGTACATTAGAAGAATTCCATAATTCGCATTAAATGATTGAATTATGACGTTGAAGTACAGTAGCGTAGCTAAAACCATGATTGTTGTGTTGTTATGCCACAGTTGCGATCTCCCATAGCGAACTCCTTACTGATCCTATTATTAGCTTTTTAATATTCTAATTTTCGGTGTCAACTCAGCAAAAGAATGAACTGAAGTGTACTGAATGTGAAGTGAGTTTTATTATTGTTGTTTTCAGTATTTTAATTGATTTTTAAAAATAAATAAGGGCGTTCGGTGAACACTTGTTGAATCGATTTTTTGAAGTTTCGAACTCAATGTGCTTCGTCATGGGTGCATCACCTCAGATTCGCGCACTCTACTAATCTCAAACAAGTGAGACATTTTATAGTGCTACAAGTTAAACATTATTATTATTATTACGAAGCTAAAGATTAAGGTGAATAAATGACTGTTGAAAATATTTCATAAAAAGAGGTCACAGCTAGATGACATTGGGAAAATAACCGCCAATTACGAGTTATAGGCCGAGTATTCAATATCACGGACTGTGCTTGCTTTTAGTCTG
Source organism: Pristionchus mayeri (assembly GCA_036245805.1). Lineage (NCBI taxonomy): Eukaryota > Metazoa > Nematoda > Chromadorea > Rhabditida > Neodiplogasteridae > Pristionchus > Pristionchus mayeri. Next base: position 35,401,298 of record BTRK01000003.1, read on the forward strand.
CTGTTACTGTGAGAACAGAATGCGTAGTCCGTGTTGTGGTGGGCGAGAGCTATCACATTTTGTTGTTTTACTCTCGGAACATTTTGTCTCCCGCGTTCCGCGAGAAATACAACAAAATGTGATCACTCTCGCACACCATACCACTGACTACCCATTCTGTTCTCACAGTATCGCTAGAGATTAATAAAAATAATTTCATTGGTTACTTCAGCTCGGATATCTCCTTCGATGTGATTGCGGCCATGAATCGGCTGATTTCAGTCACAGTTATAAGGTGAACCATTAGTTGATTTGGAGTAGAGAGGGGATCTGGCTAAGTTTACCTCAATGCTTTATTTAAAAAGTAAGCATAAGTTTGAGTGAAATAAAATAGTCTCCATAAAATTTCACTTCAAATTAAATTTTTTTCTTTCAATTCTGTAGATTCTGGTTAGTCATAAAATTGGAGAGTAACAGAGCAATTTCAGTGTAAAATCTCTAATTTCACTGTGATTCGAAAGGAAGATAGTTCTATTCAAAGATTTGGAGATGAAAAGGTTTGCATTATTATTACTACTTTTTCCCAACTATAGTGTTACCGGTTTTTAATAATCATTTTAAACGCTTACTTGCTTATAATTGATAGAAATTCGGTTTGGTTGATGGATAATTCATTATCAACAGCACGCGTGTAATTGCGGTTTGCACTATCCTTTATCAAATGGAAACGGCTGCGATTCGCTAAAAGAGATAGGGTTTATCCAAAACAATAACTGATAGTTGGGATTATCCATTCGACCGCGCGCGACACGACGCGTCGAAATGGATAATACGAATCCATTTGACAATTCATAATCATGCGTTTGAACAACAATTTCATTTCAGGCAGTCGTGAAGAATGAATTGGCATGCCCTGAATGCGATGTATGTTTTTTTACGTACACTATTTAAACTTTTTTGCATTTCATTATATTTTTTAGTTCCACACGCGAGTTGCTGGCACATGGGCAGGACATCTTATACGAAAGCACAATATGTCTCCCAGTCAGGTAAGTTATTGATGGAAATATTCAAAAAATGGGAAAATACATATTATGAACGTTTGCAAAAAAGATGTTTAGTTATTGCTAGCTTTACATTTTCTAATTCAGGCGGGCTACTATCTTCGATGTGATTGTGGACATGAAGGCTATAATTCTGGACACAGTCAGAAGGTAAACCAGAGGGAATAATTTAATAATTATGTTTAATTTACGTTTTTGCTTTCGTGATAGCCTTTTCGATCGATCCATTGTTGACATAAGTCCATTTTATAGAACATCCGATAGTTACATTGCATGGTGGTCTGAGGCAACACCAGCATGCCAAATATGTTTTACAGAATTAAAATCATTACATTAATATTTGTAGTGTGAAATCTCGAATTTCACTGTTATTTGCGATGAAGAACAAGCGATTAGAAGATTGGTTGATAATATGGTCAACGAAGTGGTTCGAAGAACGGTGAGCATCACCGTTCGAAAGCATGAGTCTAAAACGGAAAACTTGCTTTCTAGGATTCCTCAACCGCTGGCGAAGAGACAGAATACGGAGATATCGCCAAGTACACAGAAACGAAAGTGAGTTATTGTGTCGGATGATCGACTCACCCTTCTCCCCTCCTCATTTTCATGCTGCACTTGCCGAAAAACATGTGGTGTATGATAAATAAAATAAAATAAAAAAAATTATAAAACACGAAAGACCAAGTTCTTTATATATATATATATAGTAGCGGAATTGTGTGATGTCATCTTTTTTATTTGCTCTCACTTTAATTAATCATTGAAGAAACCGCCCAAGAAACCGATGCTCGCCTTTCGCATTTGGTTGAAGAAGAATCGCGCCACGCTGAAAACGAATGACAAGCTGAATGGACTGACTGGCGATGACTATTTGAAGGTGAAATTGAATTTCAACGCTCCTTTCGATATGTGCCTTTTTTAATGTATTATTTTAGATTTATTTTTTATATTATTTGTCAATTTTTCGATATTTATCGAAAATGTTTCAATTTGAAGGCTGTCGCTGTTGAATATGGCACTATGGAGGACAAGAGCACGTGGTTGAAGGCAGCAGCGAAGGATAGGGAGAGATACGAGAGGGAGATGATGGAATTCGATCCTAGTTTCGTCCCCACTCTACCCCCACGAAACTACTCATTGCTGGACCATACTTATTGTAAAGCTGACGTGTAAATCGATCGATATTCTGTTCGTTTTTTTTCTAATATTAACCATAAAAAAGAGACAAGAAGTGAACAAACTTTCGTGTTGTTGTGTGAAGAATGATTAATCGTTATATTCAGAAGTTGTGTCCTCGCCTTTTGATAAATATGTGTTTTGAATCAAATTTCCGGTTTCCATAAGAGCGTGCAGTTGCCTTTATCTGCTGGGATATCTTTTATGTCCAAGAAAATACATTCATATCCTTCTCGTTTTTTTCTTGACTCAGCTCTCAAATGAAAGAAAAATCCAAGGAGAACTGTTACGCAGATCCCACTCTGGGATTCATGGAAGACGAGATCAAGAATGAAAAGAATCACTCTGGGGTGAGCTATTCCCTGATCCCTTGTTTCCGTCCTTGTTAGTCAAATAGGAGTATTTTAAGGATTATCCTCTCCGTCTCATTGAAGATGAGACTAAGAACGAGGGAATGTGGAATGATGATGTGGTATACGATTACTATTTTAAAGAGTATATTTTTACTAACTTTGATCTGATTTTTTACACATTTATCTAAGCTTATACATTTTTTTCTAGACTTATATGTTTAAGTACATGAATATCAATCTGTTCATCGATTGTAACAATATGAAGATATTTTTGTAAGCAACCTGATCCCATATATTTTAATATTTTTTCTCAGATCTCGAATCCCTCTCTTCAACTCCTTTCGAGACCGATTGAAGATCCATTCGATGCTTCCCTCTCGATTCCTGTCTTTCATGAAGTGAAAATTTCTATAAAATTTACAATTACTAAGGATTATTGCATAATTCTGCGTTAATGTTAAAATGTATAGCATTTATTGTATTCTTATTTCTGCAGATCACAAACTCTTCCGTGAAAGCCCAGCAAAGTGGTGAAACACAAAGTTCCTTCCTCCAGAGCCGTGCTGTCAATCGGTTCCCCGATTGAGTGTAGTAAATCCCGGTCTTCCCTTGTGGACAAACTCGCGAGTTTATGGGTTGAGCCGTTCTTTATTACTGTCTAAACGAGGTAAATTAGACATAGATACGCGGAACTAATTACTAGCACGCAAACAAACATAAATACGACAGGAAACTAGGAGAAAATAGAGATAAAATAGAGAGAATCTCTGGAAGTCTACTAGCCATGAGCCGTCTCTCTTCTATGTAGCTCTCCCCATCCTTACTCCTCCTATGTCCATTTCCACGATTACTAGAATCTGCGGGTGCACTCTGGCGCTCGAGCCGTGAAATGCTTTCTCGCTTCTCCTTCGATGCGCTTCCACTTTCACATGATTTCCTCCATTCTTGCAATTCTGCTACTTGGCGCATGATCTCCTTGCTATCGAATTCTTTCCTTGTGCTCTCTTGCTGCTTGGTTCCCTTTACATCACGAGAGTCTCCATTTTCCGACTTCATTCTGTTGAGGGTTTCCTCCCTCTCAGCGAGCCGTGCAGTCAACTCGGAGATCTTCTGGTCCCTCTCAGCGAGCCGTGCTTCCAACTGCAATTTCAGCGTTTCTGCCTCATCCATCTCGCTTTTCCATTCCATCCTTTCAGACGCTACTCTCTTCCTTTCCTCCACTAGCTTCAATAAAAGATCTGGCAGTGACTCCACTCCCTCTCTCTCTTCTACCGTCCTAGTCAATATTCGCATTCCCGAGTTCTGCTTCTCCAACTCCTCATTAGCAGCTTCCAGCCTCTCCATCCTTTGAGCCGGAGTCTCCTCCATCTCCCCCACTTATCGATCCGTTCGAGTCTTCCCCCAAAACGTGTCGAAACGTGTCAACCGCGACGCGCGTACGCAACACGTGGGCAGTCCACAGCCGTCTGTTTTCGACTCAGTTGAGAAAACTAGCAGCACTTTGCCACCTATTTTCCAACTAAATCGCAAACAGCGGTGTGAATCGCAAGTGACAACGAGCCTCTGCCCGATTCAGTCACAAGCGATGCGAATCACAAGTGACAACGAGCCTCTGCCCGATTCAGTCACAAGCTATGCGAATCACAGCGACAACGAGCCTCTGCCCGATTTCAGTCACTGTGAGACAGGAAACGCAACTGCAGGTTTATCGAGCTCTCGCCCAACACCGCCTGAGACACAACGAAAACGGTTGACGAAATAGCAAGAAAAACCATGATTTCTCCCAGTTTCGCTTACTTGTTTCGGTGGCGTCCTCTAGCACTGGCTCTCAGCCCCCATGAAAGCCCAGCAAAGTGGTGAAACACAAAGTTCCTTCCTCCAGAGCCGTGCTGTCAATCGGTTCCCCGATTGAGTGTAGTAAATCCCGGTCTTCCCTTGTGGACAAACTCGCGAGTTTATGGGTTGAGCCGTTCTTTATTACTGTCTAAACGAGGTAAATTAGACATAGATACGCTGAACTAATTACTAGCACGCAAACAAACATAAATACGACAGGAAACTAGGAGAAAATAGAGATAAAATAGAGAGAAATTGTGGGGACGAAAACCTAATAGGCGGAACGATTTATTACTACAAAAATCCTATTGGGACGCTAAACGTAGGGAAAAAGTACAATCGAGAATTGACTTTAATTTACGATAATTTTACAGTTTAATTATGATACGATTAATTATTTCTTCCGTTCATATCTTCCTTCTCTCGTTCATAGGCCGATTCCCTTACATCCGCTGTGCTTTTACTCGAGCCGAAAGAAGAACCTCTGGACTATTCCTATTCTAATCACAATCTTGGGACCGTGGAAGATGAAATCAAGCACGAAGACACAGCGAATCACTATGGGGTGAGTTAGCACAGTTGGAATTATGCCCTTTTATAAATTTTTAATATATATTTTTTTATTTTTCATTGTGGCCAGTTGGTTAGCTTTTTGTTTCTTCAGTAGCAGAGTGCTTGCAGTGTACATGATATTTTAACGTTTTCATAAGTGCTTTCTAACAATCATTGTTTTCATTGTAATCAAGCAATCATTGTTTTCATTGTAATCAAGCATCATTGTAATCAAGCACGAAGACACAGGGAATCGCTATGGGGTTAGTTAGCACAGAATTATGCAATTTTTCAGTGTGGTCAGTTTTTAGTTTTTTTTCGTTTCTGCGGTAGCAGATTGCGTGCAGTATACATGGTATTTTAACGTTTTCATGAGAGCTTTCTAATAATTAGTGTTTTCACCATCTCAGGAATGGAATACGAAAGCACGAGTGGGAAAGAAAAGTGACAGCGAGCTTAATTGCCCCGAGTGCGAAGTCAGTTCTCGTTACATTCCCACAGTGTTTCCTGGCATTATGTGCACAACTCTAGGTTTAGTTCTTCTAGAATTACTTCGCTCTCATGAACTATTTTCCCCTCCCAAAACTATTATTGTAGTTCACTACGCACTCTCCTGGCACATGGGTCACTCACTTTTATAGGAAACACTCCACAACCCCGAAACGGGTGATAACTTTTCCAATTTGTCTTGAAATTTAGATGGTGTGGATATCTTTATTTCGAATATAAATGCGATAGATTTGCAGGCTGGATACTCTCTGAGATGTGACTGCGGCCACGTATCATACACGGCTTTTCATTCAAAACAGGTAAAAAACAGAGCATTGTTATGCACAAAATATTGAAGGAGAAATGGATTTGTACACATTTTATATCACAAAAAATTTAACTAACAATTGAGAAGTTTAAAAAACACGAAAGTTTTATTAGAATTTCTGATACCGGTTTTACGATCAGACAGCTCAATGCTGTATTTACCAAACACCAATTTATTTACTTTTCTGTTAATCTATTTAATTATTTACAGTGTGATATCTCGAATTTCACGGTAATTCATTCCGATGTCGTTCCGAGAATGGCTGATAAGATCTTAAAACCCGCAAAGTACATCAGTACTGTAAGTTAGTTTGCAAAAAAAGTGAAATTGGTGGTGTAATCAGGTCACGCTTATACCGAAGCACCCCCTTTCGAAAATATAATTTATTGGAAATATCGAGTGCTTGTGGACTTTCCTTAGTTTCAAAACCCTTTTGTACAAGCTAAGCTCACTCCTCTTTTATGATATTACTCCATTTCGTCCACCTATATTTAATCGGGCTTCTTGTAAACGAACAAATGTCATTAAGGACCTGCCCAAGAGACCGCTGGCGCCTTATTTCTTCTGGCTGATCGATAATGGACTGACGGATGGCGCTCATGCGAAGTTGGCTCATTCCACGTGGAGGAAAGTGAAGGACAAGAGTAAATGGATCAATGCTGCAGAGGAGGACAAGGAGAGATACAAGAGGGAGAGGGAGGAGTACAAACAACGGTCCTCCCACTGACACCTCACATACTCATTCACTCGTCTTTCGTGAAAGCAGACTGACAAGTCCTATTGAATCGCGATCATTCCTCTCTCATTTTGTTCTTTCTTGATTGTTCGATCAGTGATCTTGACCTTATAACTACCACGAGATTTCATGCCATTAGTAGTTTGTGATTTTTTTTCACTTTTGATAAATCAGTGTTTGTTTGGCCGAGGCGTGAGTTATTCTCATGGAGCGGTTTGAATCTGCTAAGATATCTTTCGTGCTCTAAATGAGTTTGTTTAAGAGACGTTCCACGAGAAATCGTAGCAACCCTCGGATGATTTTTTTGCACCAGCCCTCAATATTTTGCTGGTGTTATTCCCATTCCGAGTTCTGATATTTGGCCCAATATTAACGCCTATGGTGCAGTTTCCGAAAAAATGCCAGACCAGGCCCAGAAAAAATCGAAAATTTCAAATGTAACAAAAGTAGGATATTAAAGGCTTTTCTGGTGCACTTGTTGGTGAAAATAACGAAAAAGATAGTTAGGAGGAGAACCGACAACGATAAAGTGTTCAAAACGTCGATGTTCGAGGTTTTTTGACAACCGTGATAAAAATGTCTCCGCGTATCCCTGAGATTTTACCATTTTCGGATTTCCCGTGCAAAACTACAGAAGTACTCAGTGTATCTGTTTGGATGGGAAAAGTACGTAAATTTAAGTAAGATGGAAAAATGGTTTGGATTATGCCATGGGCAATATATATTTGCATTGTACTCATATTTTACGCATTGCAATCATTCTGATGCTTTTTGATATTTCCACCATCCTACTCTCTTCTTTATTACACCATTTTTCCTGGTTAAGTGTTGGGAAGAACATTGATTTCCTCGATTTTTTGACTTGTATAACTTTTTTGATAATTTTTTTGCTCTCATATCGATAGTACCGCTTATTTTGCACTGCTTTTCTACTGGTTCAACCTGCGCATGATAGACACGCCCTTTCTACAGGTTCGCAAATTTTCATACACTTTCGAAATTTGCAAAATTACGTTTTTCTCCTATAATCGGCGTGTCCCCTAAAATTTGTTTATATATTTGAATAGAGCAACTCTTTCTAGACACTGTGTTAGCATAGGTCATGCCCAATTTTTCTTCGTACGGGTTCTGTGACTGCATTTATAGCGAGAGTTTACACTTTTCACGGGTTTTTTTTCATTTTTATTGAGATTTTCGCGTGTCCCCTCAAATTTGTTTATATATTCGAATAGAGCAACTCTTTCTAGACACTGTATCAGTATACGTCATGTCCAATTTTTCTTCGTACGGGTTCTGCCCATCTATAAAATTCGCTAAAAATTGGACATAGAATGTAGTTTTACACATGGAATCCGAAAATGTAAAAATCTCAGGGATACTCGGATACATTTTTCCCGGTTGTAAAAAAACTCGAAAATCGACGTTTTGGACACTTTATCGATGTCAGTTCTCCTGCAAACTATCTTTTTCGTTATTTTCATAAAAAATACACCAGAAAAAACCTATAATATCCTACTTTTGTGAAATTTGAAATTTTCGATCTTTTGGGCCTGGTCTGGCATTTTTCGGAAACTGCACCAGGCGTTCATATTGGGCCAAATATCAGCACTCGGTATGGGAACTTCACCAGCAAAATATTGAGGGGGGTTGCAAAAAAGTCATCCGTGGGGTTGCTACGATTTATCGTGGAACGTCTCTTAAGAAAGAGTTCAGAACGAGAAATTGTTCGAATCGACAAAAAAGAGGCTTTGTGGTTGGGTTTACATGCGGACAAAGTGAAAGTATCAAAGATTTCAAATATTCCAGAGAGTGATATTTTGACTTGGTTTCGAAATTCATTTCTAAATGTCGCAACTAATTTTTCGTGCGAGTCCTCATGACTAGTAGTATTGAGTCAGTAGTAGTGAGTCAGCTAACAGCATCAGACAAACAACTTGGCCAGTCTAGATTCTTCCATCTAGAGGTAAATACGCATCCTCCCTTAGTGCCGTATCACCAAGGCGCAATTTTTTGCTCTCATTGAGGTTACTGGAGGTCATGAAATAAAATGAGGGCCCCGCTCACTTGCCTGCGCTTTCCACTTGTCTAGGGACATACCTCATTTAATACCACGCAGTTAAAAGCACTTATCATGCATTGAAGACGTCATTGTCATTTCCCTTGGTTATACATCTATCACATGTTTTATGAACCCTCTATTATTTCCTCAGATCAGCCGGTAATTCATGGCTCCTACTGGAGATATTTCCACCACGCCGGAACACGAGTTCATCTGCACTCCTTCGCCCCTCCCTATGCCTCTTCTGGTACGTATGCCTTTTTTAATGGATTGTACTTCGACCTGCAATAAGGTCGGATGAGAACTTTGACGTCATGATGCCTTTTATATATTTGACTTCTCAAGTGCGACGTTACGTCATAGTTCTCATACAACATACTACCTCAATAAGCGTTGTTATCTCAGGTGAAAAACCAGAGTATGAACACCATCGAGGTCACCATCACGGTTCCGTACAACCTCTCGATGGTCTCTCAGAACCCCTTCACTCTCTACCGCCACGACCAGAGGATTTCGTACATCATGTGCATGATCGATTCGGTAGCTTATCAAAATTGTTGATCATATATGCTTATTTATCTTAAACCGCAATTGTGCATCATCAAAATCAGTATGTTTCATACAAGTGGTGAGATACCACCTCGAAAACGTCACGCTAGGTCTTTTTCTCGTGTCCATTTGTTTTCAAAAATTAAGGTTATTTTTAATTCTGAATAGAAATTAAAGAAGGAGTGTCAGCAAAGTTGAACTTTTGACGCTATAATAGCAATGAAATTGCCAACCCCCAAAGATCATAGCGCGAGCGAAGAGGGTAAGAACCATCGTTCCCATATATCAGTGGTAGAGCATCTGCCATGTGATCGGGAGGTTGCGGTTTGATTCTCACCCAAAGTTTTTTTGACAAATCTTCGAGATATTTGAATTCCCACACGTCCCTGCCCTATCAAGGACTATCGGCACCCATGGCACTCTGCCAACTAGTGATAACTCGGTTCAAAATAAAGATATGATTTTGAAATTTTCAGAATCTCTCATGGTTATGATAAGCTAGACCATGGTTATCACAGCGTCAAAAGTTTAACTGTGCTGACACTCATTCTTTAATGAGCAATTCTACTGCCTTCTTGCTGAACTCACTGTGTCTTTGGAGGTCCTCCCTAGTGAGATCGTCATCGAGTGGAAGAACATAGACGGAGACGGAACGATCAGAAGAAAGACCCTCGAAGTCGTCTACATTTAGATATTGTGATGTAATGCATTATCAATGACCTTGGTCGAGCAGACTTAAACAAATTCTATGAAATTTTCCCCATTCTGGTAATTTCTTATCTTTCTTATCGTGTTCATAAACTGAGAAGTGATCACGTTTCATTGTTTGGCGAAGCTTATTTATGGCCAATATTACTTTCCGATGTTTCCGATCTTCGCGTTTTTGATAAAGAAGCGTTTTCATGCAAATTGTCTGATATCATTAAGATCATGCAGTTGCCTTTATCTGATGGAATACCTTTTATATCTAAGAAATTGTATTACTATTTTCCTCGTTTTTGCCGTTGGCTTTCTCAAATGGAGCCGAAAGAAGAATCCACGGGGAACTCTTACGCAGATCCCACTCTGGGATTCATGGAAGATGAGATCAGGAATGAAGAGAATCACTCTGGTGTGAGCTATTTGTTCTTCCCTTGTTTGTCCACGTGGTTTTCAAATATGAGTATTTTGTTAAGAATTATCCTTTCGGACTGATGGAGGGCGAGATTAAGAACGGGGGAATGTGGAATGATCATGTGGTATACTATTTTAATTAGTAAATGTTGTTACTTCATCTCAATTGAAATGATAGTTTCGGAACCTCTCTGAAAACTTGCGATTCGAAATATACCGAAAACTTGCGATTCGAAATATATCAATAATTCGAAATTTGTAGAATGCGAAATACATCTCTTGAGAGGAACGAAGAATCTTCATCATCTTTCTATGGTCGATTTGTTGCTAGAAGTTATTCTAATTCCAGACCGTTTGAGACCATTTAGTTCAACATCAGAAATGCTGAGCGTGAATAAACCGCTCCTTCAAGTTGGACGAACTCGAGAATCCGAAATTCGTTCCTCTTTGGAACCGCGATTTCCTGAATGATCGGGCGCGCTTCTCGCACTAAGATGCCTAGTCATCATGCTTTGCAAAAATTGTGTTATTGTTGCGATATCATTACTGCGAAAAGTATACTGATCCATTAAAGAATCCGACGGAAATTTCAATTTTGTGATTTTGGCAGCTTATCATGTATGTATACTTGATTGATCAGGTATGCACTAGTGTGCGATAATGAGAGTACACATCCACTAATAAAATAGACAAACTCATATGAGTATAGTTCAAGAGCGAAGGAAAAGGTGATGAGAAAACGTAAAAAAGAAAATCTGTAAAGAAACTTTTGCATCAACCTGATAAAAAGGAAGCGATTTTTATGCATGGCTTGGTCTTAAATATGAAGAATTTCCAAATATTTTAAATTTTTTTATCAGATCCCGAATCCCTCTCTTCAACTCCTTCCGGGACCGATTGAAGATCCATTCGATGTCTCCCACTCGATTCCTGGGTTTGATGAAGTGAGAACGTTGTTCAGATTTACATTTATTGAAGGGTATTATATAATTCTGCGTTAGTGGTGAGGGACATACACCAGCGAATAAGCGAAGGGTTGGTAGATTGTTAAAATGTATAGCATTTATTGTATTCTGCAGATCGCAAACTCTTCTGCTGTGCTTTTACTCGAGCCGAAAGAAGAACCTCTGGACTATTCCTATTCTAATCACAATCTTGGGACCGTGGAAGATGAAATCAAGCACGAAGACACAGCGAATCACTATGGGGTGAGTTAGCACAGTTGGAATTATGCCCTTTGATATATTTTTAATATATTTTTTTTATTTTTCATTGTGGCCAGTTGGTTAGCTTTTTTGTTTCTTCAGTAGCAGAGTGCTTGCAGTGTACATGATATTTTAACGTTTTCATAAGTGCTTTCTAACAGTCATTGTTTTCACCATCGCAGGAATGGAATACGAAAGCACGAGTGGGAAAGAAAAGTGACAGCGAGCTTAATTGTCCCGAGTGCGAAGTTAGTTCTCGTAGCAACCCTTTAACATTTCTAGTTATTATTTGCTCAACTCTAGGATTAGTTCTTGAATTACTCTAGAATTACTTCGCTCTCATGAACTATTTTCACTTCCAAAACCTATTATTGTAGTTCACTACGCACTCTCCTGGCACATGGGTCACTCATTTCTATAGGAAACACTCCACAACTCCAAAACGGGTGATACCAACGTTTCCATTAAAAAAATGATGGTGGAATATTTTTATTTTAATTATAAATGTGATTGTTTTCAGGCTGGATACTCTCTGAGATGTGACTGTGGCCATGTAGCGCACACGGCTTTTCACTCATACCAGGTGAAAAGAAGAGCACCGTAAGGCTTCAAATGTTAAGGGATAAATTGACTTATAAATATGCATTTTGGATTTACGAATTTGATATTGTTTCGATTCCCTTTGGGGACAATTTTATTTCCCAAATTATATTTCCTAGTTTTAAGAATTCCTAAAACTGATTTTACTGTGATCATCAGACACTTCTCAACACCGTGAGTTACCACGCACCAATTAATCTAGTGTTCGGTTAATCTATTGACTTATTTGCAGTGTGATATCTCGAATTTCACTGTAATTCATTCCGACGTCGTTCCGAAATTGTCTGATAAGAGCTCCAGGCCCGCAAAGTACAGCAATAATGTAAGCTATTTTGCAAAAAGGTGAAGAGGTTAAAAAGTCAATTCTACAACCATAATGGAAAAAATATCGAGTGCTCGTGGACTTTCCTTAGTTTCAAAACCCTTTTGTACAAGCTAAGCTCACTTCTCTTTTATGATATTACTCTATTTCGTCCACCTATATTTTATCGGGCTCCTTGTAAACGAACAAATATCATTAAGGACCTGCCCAAGAGACCGCTGGCGCCTTATTTCTTCTGGCTGATCGATAATGGACTGACGGATGGCGCTCATGCGAAGTTGGCTCATTCCACGTGGAGGAAAGTGAAGGACAAGAGTAAATGGATCAAGGCTGCAGAGGAGGACAAGGAGAGATACGAGAGGGAGAGGGAGGAGTACAAACAACGGTCCTCCCACTGAGACCTCATTTACTCATTCACTCGTGTTTCAAGTAATGACAATTTCTGTGAAATGTTCACCATTCTGATAATTTCTTATCTTTCTTATCGTATTTGTGAAATGAGAAGTACTCATGTTTCATTGCTAAGAGAAGCTTTTTTATGACCAATATTTCTGTTCGATGTTGGTTTTTCGCGTTCTTGAGAATGAAGTTTTTCGAATCAAATGCATTTTTTTCTTTAAGATCGTGCAGTTGCTTTTATCTGCTGGGATATATTTTATATCTAAGAAACTCGTGTTTCGCGTAAGCAGACTGACAAGTCCTATTGAATCGCGATCATTCCTCTCTCATTTTGTTCTTTCTTGATTGTTCGATCAGTGATCTTGACCTTATAACTACACTTGAGATTTCATGCCATTAGTAGTTTGTGATATTTTTTTTCACTTTTGATAAATCAGTGTTTGTTTGGCGGAGGTGTGAGTTATTCTCATGGAGCGGTTTGAATCTGCTGAGATATCTTTCGTGCTCTAAATGAGTTTTTTTGTAATGTATTTTTTATGCAGATATGACTCCACCAGGGAAGTCGTTAGCATTAATCGAAGAATGGCAGAGAAAGGTTAGTTCGGTTTATTGAAATCCTGTATGAGTGTCTTTCATTATAAGCGAAATATCATATTCATTTTTCAGTGTTTCGACCTATCAGTTGAAGAAAACCATAATCTCAATGATCTATTTCTGAAAGCATTCGATTTGTACTCTGCTGTACTCAAGGGTCCCGAACATCGTGTTATTTTGCCTTTACCATTGTTTCCAATTTTTGAATTATGTACACCGTAAATATGTTATCCTAGGAACCTGCAGAGAAGTATTTGCCAATTGTGGAACAGTGGAAGAGAAAGGCTAGTTACTCGGTTATCTTTATATTAAAGAGGTATTGTATCTGACAAGCAAAAAATATTGATTCGCCCCCCACGGATGTTTATAAGTGTACATTATCCTAAAATATCTGCAAATATTGCATATTCTTGTAGACGAGAGACTTCTAGGATCATTCTACTGATTCACTCATTTCCATTTGTCTCAAGGCATTCGATGTAATGTATCTTATTCTCGAGTCTGCTCATCACAGTGTAAGTTCGATGTTATCAATTGTTATAAAAATAAATTATGTTTAGTGAAAGAAATACATTTTCAGCACGTTAAATTAGCACTGAATATTCTAAAAAGCGAACACTCTAATTGTCTGCAACTCCAGAATAATACGTGGGATATTTTTATAATTATTTTACGATATACAAATTATTCTTGCTCAGATTGGACATATGCCAGTATGGGTAATTCATTATTTTTTAGAGAGCTATCAATGCGGCATGTGATGTACGGTATCGTTGAGTCTCTTCATGTAACTCTGCTCTACTTGATGGAAAAGAGAATTGAAAAAATAGCTCCGAAGGAACTATCGAAACTTCCTTGTGAGGTGAATTGTATTTATCTTACTTAACAATTAGTGTTTTGATACATTCATTAGTGATTACTATTGATATTCGTGATTTTGCTCATTATTAATTTCATGGTGACGTTAAAATAATTATTTAATAATTCCGTTTGCAGATATTAAACAGTTCTGCTTCAATTCAACTCGAACCTAAAGAAGAACCAATAGAAGATTTATTTTCGATTCCCGATAACAGATTCATTGACGATGAGATCAAAAATGAAGATGGTCGTTATGAATATGTCGTTAGCTATTACTATGTTCCACTTTTTTGGGTATGTAAATGCGTATTTTGCAATTTGTGAATCGATCAAATAGTGCATAGTCTCAGACGGTACATGTCGTGAAGGAAAGGCGAGCAGTGAAGAAAAGTGCAAGAGCATTGAAATGTCCCAAGTGCGAAGTATGATATTTTCTGTCGTTTTTGTTGCGAACGTGCTCTGAGAAATAATCCCAATGCAAACATACAATTGTCATTCCAATTTATTTTACTTTCGACGTTAGAAGGATTAAAATTAATTTATTACTTATTTATTTTATATTTCGAATTTCACGCATTTTCTGGCGTATGAAATAGCACAAAATTCGATGAACCAAACACCAACATTCAGAAGCCTCAATAACTATAATTATGACCAAGGAAATCCTACATAATTGCAGTATCGCATACATACACCAAGTGCATGGCTGGCGCATCTTAGGCACTTCCATTCCACTTCTCCCATGCAGGTAACTATTCCGTTTCACCCTTAATTTGTAATTGAATTACTTTGCTTCAATTCAATTCAATTATTTATTCCGTTCATGTGGGAAAATTCAAGATATTATTGAGAAATTGTGTCGAAAAAGGGAGGTCCGTCGAAGTAGTCGAATCGGGTTTGCTTGCAGCAAGGGTATAGAAAACAAATGTCTTTGATTTTTCTGAGATGTTATTTTCCTGCAGGAAGGTTTGCTTCTTCGATGTGAATGTGGAAACGAATCGTATTCGAACAGTCACTCGAACAGTCAAGGTGACCATTACTGTTTTTATAATACCATCACTTTTGCGGGGAGTGGGCGACAGATGAGAGAGCGCAAAGGAAGGGAGCAATCTCTCACGAATTTACATGTTCGCGATTCATTTCGAAGCGAATGTTTTCTGGAAATTTACCATAGAATTCCGTGCAGTTACGTGAATTAATTGCTCAATTTTCATTTTCAGTGCGATTTCTCTGATTATACAGTGATTACTGATGAACATGTGATTGTTCGAAGATTGGTTGATGAATTGGTTTCAAGAGTTGATCGGAGACTAGCTGCTGTGCTAGTATGGTAAGAGTCGCCTATTTTCAGAACGCACATTCGTTGATTACATATTAATATCGGGTTTGCTTGCAAAATGTTAATATTATTTCAGAAGCCGGAGAGAAAAAATCAACTAGACTGCCCTTTGTGCGAGGTACACCTTAATATAATTTTTTAAAAGTTAAACCAAGACTTTAATTCATGATTTTTCATCCAAATGGTATTGCAGTTCCGCACGCGATCTGTATCGTCATGGATGCAACATTTCTCTTACAGACACTCTACCACTCCTCGAAAGGTGCGCATATTTTTGATTCTATTACGTGTTGAAATTCATGTTTACGTAATAAAGTCTGCTTATGAGATTTATCTTAGTTGATGTTAACTAATCGTTCTCCATGTTGGATTTTGTTTGGGATACAACAGTTATTGAAAGGAGAACTGAAGATGAGAGATATTTCGGAGAAAGAGAGAAACCCCCCCTCCATTTACATGCGCGCTCACTCATTTATGGGGTTGATGGAATTATGCCGATACAATGTCGTGTTTAATTCAACTTTCATTCATTCCGTAATGGTTAGAGTGCAAAAATAATATTAGGGTGAAACGGATGTCCTTTGATAGGATCGAATCGGTTGTGGTTGCTTGGTAACAAGGGTAGGGTAGCATTAATTTGAAACCTCTTTGCAGGCTGGATATCTCCTTCGTTGTGAGTGTGGCAACGAGTCGTTCTCGTTCGCACACTTTAACAAGGTAACTACGGGGTGTATCATTTTAGAAGTCTTCAGAGATTGAAAAATTTGGTGTTCCTTGAGTTCAACGAGTTCTAGAATGAACAGTTCTAAAATGATACACTCCCGGTAACGACGTGCGCATAATATGATCGCATATATGACGAATACTAAAAATGTATTTTAACATTTATTTTGCGTATTTTCAGTGTGAAATCGCTAAATTCACTGTGATTCGCAAGGGAGACGAACGCACTCGAGGAATGACTGATGATAAGGTAATTTTATAGATGTTTATACGACACTGAGCTGGAGGACTCGGTTTGCAATTGAGACATAGCACATTTGGTATAATTTATGAGTGATTGGAAAATATAATTCTTAGTAGGGTTGGCTATTCGGAGCAGAATCGCAATTATATCGCAATTCGTCTCCTTCGCATATTGAAAAATTAGACGAGGGGGATCGCAATTCTGCTCCGAATGCAATCTCTAGTGCTTAGGCAAGGTTGTAGTGGGCTTGGCCTGAATAGTCTTTTTACAGAATTCATCCGAGCCACGTGAATCGAAGAAAAGACTCGCTTCCTCTCCTCTGAAGATCATTGATCATGCTAATGAGTCGGCAAAGAATATCAAAACTGAAGAAGAAGAAGAATAGCATGAGTCTATTCGCATTTCTCCCAACCCTAATTGCATTGTAATAATGCCTGTTGAGAAGTGTTCTAATGACAAAATAATAGAAAACTTTGAATATTTGTGAAAACAGTGACCTCATTCCTCTTGCAATTGCATTGTAATTGTAATCTTGTAATTGCATAAAACATGATATTCGACTCGAAGCACATGCTTAGCAAACCAGCGATCTTTGTCTACTTAATGTATTCTCGTATAGATTAAAGACAAAATTTAAATAATGGAGATATATATGAGCCGATTAACAATTGTGAGAGAGAAAGCAATTGAGGTGAAGAAGTGGAATGAAATCTGGATTGCTTCAAAGATACAACACCTAGTTCGATTCTACGTCAACAACCATTTTTGTTGCCCTGGTCGACTGAGCGGCATCTGAATGAAAATATGCACAAAGAGGCAGAACAATGTACCGCTGCTTTCAAGTGATATATTAATGTTTTCTTGAAAAACGAAAAAGGATACATTTTGCACATTTTCATAATTGCAAGAACGAGATAAATCTAAAAGTAGAGAGACAAGGAGAGATAGAGTGCGAACTAAATTTGCAGTGATAACGCTAGAATAGAAGAAAGATTCACATTTGCCACACTAGCAAAATCATGAGATTAAGCATGCACATGGAATCATTATGAGATAATTAGGTCGAGGAGTGACCACACAATTTCCATTAAATATGTCTTTTTCGTTTCCACAAGTAGGTCATTCGAATATACAACCAAATAATAATATGGATTATGAACAGTACGGTTAACTTCTTTATAACCAGGATGAATCTGAATGTGCAAGATGAATGCGTGATAATATCTCCGAGAAGGATTAGGATGGGAAGTGGGATTGCAAATATCGCTGGGTCATTGGATGACTGCTTCCTTAGGTATATCGATAAATGTTAATAGGTGAATATAACAACAACGCATTCACGCAACATCATGAAAACTTCGAAACTGTCAACATTGTTTAATGAGTGATCTTTGATATATCGTCTAATCAACGAGATTCTTCTTGTGCACATTAACCAGAATAGTGGGAAGATCGAAGCGCACGCTGTCCTACAATGAATAATTATGATTGATTGCATCAAGGTTGGTTAGAGAACGTGCATTGCAGTACAAAAGTAGCAGAGAATCTATACATTTTGCACTACTCTACAGTAATATACCATACCTTGCCAACGGCCTTCATATGGTAGGAGCTCATGAGATGAGCGTAGAATCCATCACGGTCGCCCGTGTTGTAATTGCAAAAGATGCAGTACGTCTGCAATTTCAGAAACATTAAATGCGTTTTCAAAGTGTATTTTTCCAATGTTCACCTTATTCCCCAATGAAGTCGCTATTCCCAGTTAATTGTTTAGCTCAATACATCGAGGCTAGATTTAAAGCCATAGTTAAAAACTGTGAATTGAATAAAAAATGGCCGAATACTTTCCGGCGTTACTGTAAATCAAATTTAAATGAGTTCACATCGGGAATTCAAATGCCAATTTAAATCTCGATTCAGCCTGATCAACCAACCTTCGCATTTCCGAGGTGCTTATGCAGTTCAGCCATCGCCTTGAGACCCTCCGAACCCTGCATTGCACACTATATTAGGAACAGTGGTGACAAAAGGTCGCTTCTTACGTACACCATACATTTCAAAATATTATTTTTAAAGGAAGAATTCGGGACTTTCCTAGATCCGCGCCAGGCCCCACCCCCTTGATCCCGCCCCCGAAGGGGCGGGAGGGGGTGGAGCCCGATACCATCCCCCAAAAAGGGATGGAATCTGGCACCCTCCAAAAATTCGCCGAGAGGTTCCCCCCTCGAGCAT
Organism: Pristionchus mayeri; assembly: GCA_036245805.1. Classification (NCBI taxonomy): domain Eukaryota; kingdom Metazoa; phylum Nematoda; class Chromadorea; order Rhabditida; family Neodiplogasteridae; genus Pristionchus; species Pristionchus mayeri. The sequence continues at coordinate 35,420,051 of BTRK01000003.1, forward strand.
GGAAACGCCATGGTTTCATGAGGGGCGGGAGTTAAAACAGCTATGGGGAGGGCGCGCTCTAGTCACGCCGGGTAAGAGAATGCGGGGAGAGGCGAGAGAGAGCGTGGGAAGGGCAAGTGCGAGAGGCGCGGGAGGGAGAGAGAGAGAGGGAAGGGGCCATAGGTGGGCACCATCGAAGCCAGCTGTGAAACACCCCCGGTTTTTGGAAATGTTTTTCACAAAAACGATCATTTACGATCACCCCCTCCCCTTTTGACCCTAAACACCCCCCGTTTGCGACTTCCAGCTTCAACCCCCGCCCACATATGGAAGGGGCAGAGCGAGAGCGCGGTCTAGGGAGAGGCTAGGGGAGGGGCGAGGGGCGCGCGAAAGATAGAGCGGGGGAGGGGAGGGGGAGGAGCCTGGCGCGGAACTAGGCAAGTGCCAAGAATTCATTGTAATTAGAGTTCGATAAAAACGCTCTCTAAGCCGATCTAGTAGTAAGCAAATGAGTATTGATATGAAGAGACGAAGGCCCGTTTAACGAACTACAATTGGAACTCACCTTCGCATTGGCCACAGCAATCTCCGTGGCTCCCTGCATGGTGGAGGAGGAGAGGAGAAGAGGACCGGAACCTCAAATAATGCAAAAACAATATTTATTTACGACTGAGGTTCAACGATACGGACGTGAATAGATTAGTGATTGCAGAATGTGGAAAACATTTAGAAAAACTTTTTCACAAATCAATTTATATGTTTAATCGATGCTCTACTTTGTCCTCTTTTGCAAGCTCATCCATCATTACAGAAGAGTAATTCCTTTCGATTTCTAGATCAATTGCATGGAGTGCTAGACAAAAACATTCGAAAATTGCTCACCATCAGCTTGCTGGTTCATCATGCGAACCGTGTCGGAGAAGATGAGAAGGCAGTATTTCAGGCTCAGATGGTACATCAAATCGGCGTTGGGGCGCAGGCCTCTCACTGGTTCGAAGAAGAAATAGCCGTTACTGAAAAAGAGGTAACCTTTCATTAAAATAGTTATAACATAAACATTTCCTTCTCATCTGTTGTATCAATGCATGTAAGAAGCAAAAATTGTAAAAGAACTCGAGGCATACTGACGTTCTGACTCGTTCCTCCTCGATACGCGTGTCTTCCTTTGCCAATCTACAAATACTTATATTCTTATTACCATTAATTGTGTATTTTCCTACTATTTAACCTAAATGGATCAAAATGGTATTTATGAAGTAAATTTCACCTCGACGGCAGAGTAGTGAAGGAATCGAGAACACCGCGGAAGCGCCCGATGCGCGACTGCTTCACTGCTTTTGACTCCTGAATGATTGATATAAGCCACTCATTGGAACTTTTTGAATCTTAGGAGATATATCAGGTTGTAACATAAGTTTTGTCGCGTCCAATCTCTTATGCATTTTAACCTTAGAAATTCTTCGAATTAATTTAATCTCAATTTCGTTATTCATCATCAGTGAGGGCCTTCGTACTCTTTCTTACGCGCTTTACTTCAGTCCTGTCAAGGCAGTTGAGGAGGCACATTAGTCAGACAAAGTTGTACTGAGATAAGGATTACAAATCATTTTCACGCATCAGCTCTTCTTGAAAAGGATAAATTATGCCGATTTTGTGTGATTTGCGTAAAGTACTACATATGTGCATAATTTTGAACCACTCACGGATAATGACAAACGAAAATCGTTCTAGAAATGTAGACGAGTTTGTATAATGTGGATGGTTGGTGACGGTCGAGAAAACTTTCGCAAGCCGAATTTTCTTCTCAATAGATATCCAGATCCAAATAGTGGTGGAATATAGTTCACCCAAAGTGGTCAGTATGCAGACAAAGTTTGGGGTAGATTGGGTTCTGTTGAGATAAGTGGCTCCATTCAGAACGATGGTATGTAAATTAAACTAATGAAATCGGCACTTTGTTCATATTCCTACCTCGCACACATGTTCAATATCTGATTTGTTGTGTCCATCCTAACCATAAACCCTTCCCTTACTAGTATCTACTTGGGATAAGTTTGGAAATAAATAGCTTTTGAATGACAATCTTTAATTCGAAACACCTAAACTTGCATATTTTGGTAAAATTGTGCGCGAATTGAATTAATAAAAATTCAAATTTCCCACAAGTGGAGTGTTCTTTCTCTCACTTGTTTAATGATAAATTATACCTCCATGAGTGGTAATTGGAACGCACTTATGTTAGTCACTGTTGTTGCAATTCTGGATTCAGAAGAGTTGGTCAAGTTGGCTACGAATCAACGGCTAACCTTACACTCAATGAAGTATATCTTTGATTCCGCTCAACATAGCACCATATCTGGCGTATATTTTGAAAGAGCATTGACGGGGTATATCACCATGCTGTAGAAGTTTGGTTCATTATTCATCTCTGCGAACTAGCACCTGATCAAACGAATTAAAAAAATCTGCACCAAATTTAAATCAGTTCATATTAATATTTTTCGCATAGCCAGCGTGCGCAGTTCAGCTCTACCCTATGGTTTGAATGTGCATGAACACCCCAAACATATACTAGGAGGTCAGGCATTGATAATGTTTGAGAAGTATTCTTCATGGAAATATTGTGAACCTCCGAAATGCGACAAAACTTATGTTACAACCTAATACTTTGAATTTTTTGGCATTCGTTTTTCAGTCTTTTTAAGTGGATTAACGTGAGTTAAACAAAACATGCAGGTCATTCTAGGGCTTGGATAAATCGAAAGGGGACTCAGAGATGCCGAAAAAAAGATGAATCGCTGACCTTAGCACAGTGCTCGCTGCTAGTAAAGTGGACGAGTGCCTGCTTGTAGTTGAAGAGAGCCTCCTGGCAGATCTCACAACAGAAGAACTACAAAGTGATTATGTTTTTTGTTTTTAAAACTTTTTTTGTCGTAAACATAAAGAATCGCTTGAGTGGTATTTCGAAAATCATATTCATACGTTATCTATTGTTTTCGCCATTCAATGTTCGCTAAGCAAGTGGGTAAAGGTATATTTAGGTTTGGTATTTTTTTTTAAATTTGCGAGTTTCATCCAGGGAGCATACTAGATTTTGATAGATCATTCAATATTATATTTTGGATTTTCTTCTGGCATTACACCAGCGTAACCGTCTCACCTCCTTCTCCTTCATCTTCTCCACGAGAATTCGCTCGAAGACTGGATTTCTCGCCTTTTTCTCATCCTTGTTTTCTACTTCATTGAGTGCCGACTCTGAAATGAGGATACACAGGGTAATTAAGAAATCTCAAGATGTATTCAGGGCACATTGCAATATGATTGCTTAATCAATACATGAGCCATAACACTGTCATGTCACTTTGAAAATTGCTTACACTGGGAAAATGGATGCTGATCACGTAAGTGCATACATAAGCAATACTCACTAGGGCTGGCTATTCGATGATGCTTATTGAACTTCCCCCCCCCTCCCTCGGATATATGTAGCTACATCCGAGGAGGGAGGGGAATGCGAAATGACAATTCAATGTTGAATGGCCAACCCAAATACTCACCAATCTCGACGGCTCGATCCTTATCCCAGCTGGCGAAATCTCCCGATGCGTACACTGCGAGTGCATCCAGAACGAAAGTGGCGACTGTGTGGCCGATCTGCAAATAGCAGCATTTAAACCTTCCACAATTTCGAAATCATGATCCAGATTGAGATGCACGATGCCAAATTAATTTTACCGAGTTTTCGGACCATTTCCTTGTTGAAGAAGGTGTAACACGAATAAGAGATGAGAAGGTAATGCATTCTGATGAGCTTGTTAGGTAGATATAATGTTTCCCCTCAACCCGAACCAATCGTGTTTATGGCGCAGTGTAACTCCTACGCGCCAAAGCGGAAGCTACGTGGGTTCGAATCCAGCTAGGTGTTGTTGCTGTTTTTCTCACTCATTTCAAATACGCGCGCTTTCGCCTGCGCTGAGGCCCGATCTTCTCATTAACATATCTCGTGATAGAGTCATCTGTGTCACTTCGGATGAAGTGATTTCTCATCGGATTTCTGTCTTCTACAACAACCACTATTCCACATGTACAATCTTTTTTTCGTGTTAGTCCTTCTTTAAACAATTGTTATTACAATCATTTCTTTACATATTTAATTAGTGAGACATGCTTCCTTCTGACATACCTCCTCATTCGATTGCTTCATTCTTACCACAGCTACTGATTCAGCCGATTCCTGGCCAGCGACCTATAATATTGTATTTTTTGTATATATTATGTTATGAACCATCTTCTAACCTCCAGCTGTCCGTCACTTCCTTCGATGATCTCATCCAAACCGAGAATTGGAGTGAACTTCAGTCGCAAGTCTGCTATCTCCTGAAATAGTATGCACTTATTGAACATGCTTCTTAAATTAATATGTGTATGGCTGACACAAATCAACTCTAATCAATAATCAGAAACTGGTTAAAAATGAGTACTATACAACATTCAGCCCCTCACTGCCGAAATTACCATGCACGATAATTGTGTCTGACGTCATAATAAATTTGTGACATATATCATTCGGAGAACATCATTATAAAGCATTCGGAGAACATCACCTTCTCCATCTTCACCAGTCTGTTCTCTCGCTCCTCTCTCTTCATCTCGAATTCGCTCTTCTCGTCGAAATTGATGAAGGGACAGCCGTTTCCATTGCGAGCACGAAGCATTCCTAGAATTTGTTTAGATATGAGTATCTTTTACCTACCTATTTTGCACTTATCCTAACAATTTCGAAAAACAAATACTAGATTTGGTTAAATGAGTGCGAGATATCGCATCTCTTAGCTTGAAGTTAGGACAGATGAGGTGAGCGCAATAGTAGGTCAGGGATTGCAAGCTCGCTAAGTCTAAATAGGAACTCACCCAGATCGATTCCGCTCTTCTCCGAATTCGACGAAACCTCATTACTTCGAGTGAACTGCAAGGTTTCTCTATGACAGATTTGAAAAGATTCATCTTTTTCACACTTTTTATGGTACTCACTTGGAATACGAATGAGTTCTCGAGCCACTTCTCCCTGAACCACTCCTGCACCTGGCGCTCCGTGAACGGACCTCTGGAAGCGGATTGAAAGTTCCCTTTTCAAGAAATAAAGCTCCTTATTTTCTCCTAAATATCACTCAAAAATGTGCTATTTCACACTTTCCGACAATTGAAATGCATAATGGAGAGTCCTGAATCGAATCATGCAAGAAATATGTTTTTACCGCTTCAAGCAACCATCATTGAAGAGGATGCGATCTTCCATTCTGTAAAAAATGGCCAAGTCACACGAGGAAACACAAATATCAACAATAATTGTAAGGAACCTGAGTGCTCATAAACAACTAAAAAATCGATTAGGAAACCTATGATTGCATCACTTTTAAATTAGAAAGATTATTAAGGTATCGCAGCAGATAAACGCAACTGCATGATCTTAGCTGAAGCGAGAAAGTATATTCAAAACACTTCTTTATCAACAACAGCACAGGAACAACTCAGAAATAAAGATTATCCAACAACACAAAAGTTGGTTCACTTCTTGAATAGGATATGCGTACGATTAATGATGAACAGAATATCGATCGATTTACAGAAAAACTTTGCAGTAAGCCTAATCAGGAGGAGGGATAGGAGAGTGGACAGCTCTCGGAGGAAGAGTGGGGACAACCTTGACAAGAAGTAAGAGGGTGACTTTCGTAGGGAGAGAGGGAACGGATTCTGGAGGGGGAGAGGAGACGACTCTCGGAGGGATAGTGGGGACGAAACTAGGATCGAACTCCATCATCTCCCTCTCGTATCTCTCCCTATCCTTCGCTGCTGCCTTCAACCACTTGCCCTTGTCCTCCATAGTCCCATATTCAACAGCGACAGCCTTCAAATGGAATTTCGATTGGATAAATTTCGAAAAAATATGCCAAATAAAACATTGAAAAGACAGTGCATGAAAAGAAACGTTGAACTTCAAAGCCTACCTTCAAATAATCATCGCCAGTCAGTCCATTCAGCGTCTCATTCATTTTCAGTAAAACACGATTCTTCTTCAACCAAATGCGAAAGGCAAGCATCGGTTTCTTGGGCGGCTTCTTCAATAATTAATTAAAGTGAGAGGAAATAAAAAATGATGATATCATGATTTCCTCAAACGCAAATATGTATTATACATTTTTTTTATCTATGCGAATATCACAAGTGCGCCGGCAAGTACAGAATGTCCATAAAAATAAGGAGGGGAGAAGGATTAGTCGATCATCCGATACAATAACTCACTTTCTTTTCTGTGTACTTGGCGATATCTCCGTATTCTGTCACTTCGCCAGCGTTTGAGGAATACTAGAAATCGAGAGTTTTCCGTATTCGACGTATTTCATGATGCTCACCGTACTTCGAACCACTTCGTTGACCATATTATCAACCAATCTCCGAATCACTTGTTCCTCATCGCAAATCACAGTGAAATTCGAGATTTCACACTACAAATATTAATGTAATGATTTTAATTCTGTAAAACAACACCATACAATGTAACAATCGGATGTTCAATAGAATGGATATATATAAGCCTAAGCGAAAACGTAAATTAAATATATTTATTAGATTATTCCCACTGTTTACCTTCTGATTGTGCCCAGAATTATAGCTTTCATGTCCACAATCACATCGAAGATAGTAGCCAGCCTAAATTAGAGTAATGTTAAGCTAGCAATAACTAAAAATCTTTTGTGCGAACGTTCATACTATGTATTTTCCCACTTTTTGAACTTTTCCTTCAATCACTTGCCTGACTAGGAGACATATTGTGCTTCCGTATAAGATGCCCTGCCCATGTGCTAGCAACTCTAGTGTGGAACTAAAATTTATAATGAAATGCAATTTTTTAAAATAGTGTATTAAAAAACAGACATCACATTCAGGACATGCCAATACATTCTTCATGGCTGCCCGAAATGAAATTGTTGTTCAAACACATGCATAAGCATTCGGGATTGGCAAATGGATTCGGATTATCCATTTTGACGCGTCAGGTCACGCGCGGTCAAATGGATAATCCAAACTATCAGTTATTGCTTTGGATAAACCCTTTTACTTTTACTTTTAGTCACTTTTATCACTTTTAGTGAATCGAAGCAATTTCCATTTGATAAACGATAATGCATACAGTCAAGACGCGCGTGCTTTTTATAATGAATGATCCATCAACCAAACCGAATTTATATCCTTTATAAGCAAGTAAGCGGTTGAAATGCTTATTAAAAACCGGTAACACTATATTTAGGAAAACGTAGTGATAATAAAGCAAACCTTTCCATCTCTAAATCTTTGAGTAGTACTTTCTTCCTTTCGAATCACAGTGAAATTGGAGATTTTACACTGCAATTACTCTGTGAATCTCTAATTTGATGCGTCGTGACTAATCCGAATCTATAGTATTGTAAGAAAAAAAAATTAATTTGAATTTATATTTTACGCAGACTATTTTATTTACCTCAAACTTATGCTTTCTTTTATACATTGAGGTAAACTTAGCCAGATTCCCTCTCTACACAAAATCAACTAATGGTTCACCTTATAACTGTGACTGAAATCGGCCGATTCATGGCCGCAATCACATCGAAGGAGGTATCCGAGCTGAAGTGACCAATGAAATTATTTATATTTTTATATTTATTATTATATTTATATTAATCTCTAGCGAAAACAGCTCGCTAAGAGGAAGCACAGTCCTTGATATTGACTACTCGGCATATAACTCTTAATTGGCGGTTATTTTCCCAATATCATTTACAAGGGAACCGCATAACTGCCCGGAACTCAAACGTATTTTAGTGTATGGTAGTCGAATACTACCCCCGAGGGGAGTCCCTGGAAACTCTAACATGATTGGATAATTGTTTCCTAAGGACCGAAATTTGATCATGAATTTTGAGACCAAATTTGGCACTCTCAGAACCAACAGTAATGTTCCATTCGAAAAGAGTCACTCACGTCTGCTCAGCTGGCTCAGCCGGTTGTGGTCCAGAACTTTTTGCGAATTGTTGGGGGTTCAAGCCCCCAAGCTAGGCACATGTTTTGCTTATTTTTTCCAGCTATCACAGCGTGTGCCATCCCTATGTATCCTCTTGATTCTTATGTTTCCTCTCAAAAGTGTATGTCGGAATAGTGGAAGGAGGCGCGCACTCTCGAATCAGGTCGTGATTGTTGAAGGAAGGCAAAGCATCGAGGATCAGGTGCAGCTTGGGTGTGACGAATCCATCGAAGAGGACATTCTTGAAAAACTGCCTGGTCGACTCCTTGCTCATGATGTGGCTCTTCTCCACTATATGAAGTATTCCACTAGATGAATAGCCAGATGAAGTATTCCGACGCACAATTTTGAGAGGAAACATAAGAATCAAGAGGATGCATGAGGGTGGAACATGCTGTGATAGCTGGAAAAATGAGCAAAACATGTGCCTAGCTTGGGGCCTCGAACCCCCAACAATTCGCAAAAAGTTCTGGACCACAACCGGCTGAGCCAGCTGAGCAGACGGGTGTGACTCTTTTCGAATGGAACATTACTGTTGGTTCTGAGTGTGCTAAATTTGGTCTCAAAATTCATGATCAAATTTCGGTCCTTAGGAAACAATTATCCAATCATGTTAGAGTTTCCAGGGACTCCCCTTGCAGGTAGTATTCGACTACCATACACTAAAATACGTTTGAGTTCCGGGCAGTTATGCGGTTCCCTTGTTAGCTGTGACCTCTGTTTATAAAATATTTGCAACATTCATTTAATCACCGTAATTTAAAGCTTCGTAATGTTATGAACTATGATTATTTTTAGCACTATCAAAATCTCACTTCTTTTGGAGTAGTAGAGTGCGTGAATCTGAGGTGATACACCCATGACGAAGCACATTGAGCGCGAAACTTCAAATAATAGCTTCAACAAGTGATTCCCAATAGGGCATATTGTATATGTGCAATGATTTCTATTTTAGAAAATCAATTAAAATATTGAAAATAATAATAAAAGAGCTCACTTCACACTCAGGGCACTGCAGTTCATTCTTTTCAGAACAATTGCCCGAATTCTTTCGTTGAGTTGACACCGATAAATAGAATATTAAAAAAGCTCATACTAGGATCATTAAGGAGATGGCTATGGGAGATCGCAACTGTGACATAACAACACAAAACTCAACATTCAAATTCAAGAATCTCACCATGGCAGAATAATCCGATCGCCGTTTTTTCTGAACTTGAGCCGGCGACTGTGAAAAAAAATACAAAATTTTCGAAGACAATCGTGGTTTTAGCTACGCTACTGTACTTCAAAGTGATAGCTCAAACATTTAATGCGAATTATGGAATTCTTCTAATACACATATGCAACAAATAAACTTCACGGCCTTTGGTCTATCAACTAATAACTCTCTTTCTTATACTTGGTTGGTTCCTCAATAATTCTGTGCGGTAATTCCGCTACTTCGTCAGAGTTTGAGGAATCCTGGAAATCGAGAATTTTATGATGATTTTGCTTCTTATGATGAATTTGCTTACCGTTCTTCGAACCACTTCATCGATCATATTATCGGTCAATCTTCTAATCACTTGTTCTTCATCGCAAACCACAGTGAAATTCGAGATTTCACACTGCAAATATTTATTCAATGTAGTAAACTTTGTAAAACATATTTTGAGAGGGCTTGCGTTGCCTCTGACCACCGTGCAATGAAACTGCTGTATGCTCTATACAATGGACTTAAATAAACAATGCATCGATTTAGAAGATAAGGATATCAAAAAAGCTTTGCGAAAATATAAATTAAATAAATGTATTAAAATATTCTTATTGTTTACCTTATAACTGTGTGAAGTATTATTGCTTTCGTTCCCACAATCACATCGGAGAAAGTAGCCAGCCTAAATTGAAATAATGTGAACCTAGAAATAACTAAAAATGTTTAAAGCGACTGCTCATAACAGAGGAATTCTGAGAGAATTAAGATATTCCTTGTAGTGTCCGTACAACGAAAAACTAACCCATGCTGCAAAGTTGTCCATAGGGGTACTTTTTCACGTAGATCACGAAAATCGACCTTAGGAAGCGGTATCTCTGACCCCTCATTTCCTGTAGCGCGCCGCAACGGTTTTTGTAAATCGTGAACGGATGCTCCAAAACTCGCACATATATAGTAACTCTGAAAGATCTCGTCGAGATAAGCATTTTTCCTGTTGGAAGTGAAAAGCTAGCTCATCTGCGGAAAAAGTTACAGTCATTTGAATGTTCAAAATTGATGCCCTGAAAAAATAGTGTCCGATAGCAATCCAATTTTCTTTTCATTCGATTCCTCGTGCAATTTTACTCCTGCGCGCAAATTTATAGGAAAATCGAAGGTCTGGTATTCGATGAAATTTTCAAAAGAATATAACGAAGTCGAAATTTTTTGGCCAAAAATTACGATATTTTATTCCTACAAATTTTCTTTCACGTTTTGGTGAGGAGATATGTGCAAATTCGTTTTCTACGGGTGGAAGTACGTCAGAAAAACTTAAACTCAGCTTATTCTGAGATTTTCGATTGTTTGCCTCTAAATCATCGAAAAATCCCTTTTTTTGAGGTCAGAAATCGAATTTTTGGCCAAACAATCCCGACTTCGCTATATTCTTTTGAAAATTAGGCGAATACCAGACCTTCGATTTTCCTATAAATTTGCGCGCAGGAGTAAAATTGCACGAGGAATCGAATGAAAAGAAAATTGGATTGCTATCGGACACTATTTTTTCAGGGCATCAATTTTGAAAATTCAAATGACTGTAACTTTTTCCGCAGGTGCGCTAGCTTTTCACTTCCATCAGGAAAAATGCTTATCTCGACGAGATCTTTCAGAATTACTATATATGTGCGGGGTTTGGATGAGTCGTTCACGATTTACAAAAGCCGACCTCACCGTTGAGGCGCGCTACAGGAAATGAGGGGTCAGAAATACCGCTCCTTAAGGTCGATTTTCGTGATCTACGTGAAAAAGTACCCCTAGGGACAAATTTGCAGCATAGGTTTGTTTTTCGTTGTACGGACGTATCTCGTTTCTCTCACGATTTCCTCTGATAATAAGTATTGAACTGAATTTTTAAATATTTCGTTCAATGACTTACTCGGCCGGGAGACACACCGTGCTTGTGTATAAGATGTGATGACCATGTGCCAGCAACTTGAGTGCGAAACTAAAATTGATAACGAATTACATAAAATATATTTTTAAATTGTTTAATTAAATAAAACTGACATCACATTCAGTGCATGCCAATTCATTCTTCTCTGTTGCCTGAAAGGTAATTTTGTTTAAACACATGCATCAGCATGTGCGCGGTTGAAATTCTTATATAAAACGATACTAATGTATTTGCTTATTGCTTTTAAATTAGAATTTCGCAGTAATAGAAATGCAAACCTTTTCATCTCCAAATCGTCGATCACCACTTTCTTCCTTTCGAATCACAGTGAAATTAGAGATTTTGCACTAAAATTACTCTATTAATCTCCAATTTAATGCATCATGACTGATTTAGAAACTAATTTCAACTAAAGGTGCTTAATCACAACAATCACAGTACAGCGATTTTCACAATTTCAATATTCGATCACAACATAAAGCACAACTTTTACGCTAAAACAATTAATTGTAATATAATTGGCAGGATGTTCACCCTATAACTGTGACTTAAATCGGCCGATTCGTGGCCACAATCACATCGAAGAAGGTATCCGGCCTGAATAATGACATTACCGATGCCATAATTTTAATTATTCCAAGTAATCTCTAGAGATATGCGTGTACTTTGTTTTCGGTAACAGAAAAAAGAAAATCTGAAATATATATCACTCAGCGCTAAAGTGCTCTGTCCATTAATTGGTTGCAATTTTTCCTAAGTCATCTAGATATGGCATCCATATAGTTTCGAGTACCTTTGTAACATTTATTCATTCACGTTAGTATGTATGGGAAAAATTATACATATTATATAGTGAATTTAGAAGGAGGTCTCACTTCTTTTTGAGTAGTAGAGTGCTTGAATCTGAGATGATACACCCATGACGGAGCACATTGAGAGCGAAACTTCAAATAATCGTTTCAACAAGTGATTCCCAATCGCGCAAAATTTTCAAGTGCAAAGACTTCTATTTTGGAAAATCAATGACATCTTGAAAAGAATTATAAAAAACTCACTTCACACTCAGGGCACTTCAGTTCATTCTTTTCAGAACAATTGTCCGAATTCTTTGGATTCTTTCGTTGAGTTGATACCGAAAACTAGAATTTTAAAAGAGCTAATAAATATATCATTAACGAGTTGGGGATGGGATAACAACACAAAAATCAACATTTTAATTCAAGAATCGTACCATAGCAGCATCATCCGATCGACGTCTCTTCTGAACTTGAGACGGCGACTGTAAAAAAGAAAACAATCGTGGCTTTAACTACGCTACTGTACTTCAAGGTTATAACTCAAACATTTATTTGCGAATTATGGAATAATGATTTCTTCCAATGCACATATATAAATAAATCACTTCACGGCCTTTGGTGTACACAATAACTCACTTTCGTATACTTGGTTGGTTCCTCGATAATTCTGTGTTCCGCTACTTCGTAAGAGTTTGAGGAATCCTGGAAATCGAGAACTTTATCTGATGATGATGATTTTTCTTACCGTTCTTCGAACCACTTCGTCGATCATATTATCGGCCAATCTTCGAATCACCTGTTCTTCATCAAAAATCACGGTGAAATTCGAGATATCGCACTGAAAAAATTTCATGCAATCAATCCTGTTAAAGTAGTAATATATTTTAAGAATAATTTTATGTGCATCTGTAATAAATAATTCGCTCATTTGGTTGAAATATTTTGAGCGCCGGCTACTAATGCTATAAAAGTTATATATTAAGCAACTACCAATTTTGCTCTATTGAATAGACCGAAATGGATCGAAAATGTGAAGAACACAAAATGTAAATTGCGCGCGTAAACATTTATATAGCACAGAAATGTTTATACTGTATAAATCTTCCCCAAAATATCGTAAAATTCACCCTGTAGCTGTGATTCGAACAAGTCGATTCGTTGCCACAGTCACAGCGAAGGAAGCATCCGGCCTGACAAAAGGAATAACAAATGTCATAACCATATTAAAGTTACCGGACGAGGACGAAACCCTGATCTGACCCTGATATCGTCGCGTGTACGAGAGAGTATGCAAAAGTGAGAGAACGCGGGATTACGCTGATCATTTCAGGCTTTCTCTTGAGGCTATTATTGATTTTTAGCATTTTTTGTATATTCATTCTCTACTAATTCAGCCATCGGCTATTCGATGGAGGACAAAAAATAGGGGGTCAATTTCGACCTCGTCCGGTCTTATGAATTTTTCGAAAAAAGTTTCACCTCTTTGGGATTGGTCGAGTGCTTGAGTTTGAGATGGCTAATCCATGTGCCAGCACATTGAGAACGAATCTTGAATATGATTTTTTAAAAAAATGAGGAACATTCAAAAATTCGGAAGAACGCATACTTCGCATTCGGGGCATTCCAATTCATTCTTTCCAGAATAGTCACGAGGCCTTTTCTTTGGTTGCTTTGGCGGACCGGACATCTTAAAATATTGGTCAGAAGGATTTTTTTAGAAATCAATAAGGCTCAGGGATACTAGATCGTTGTGCTTACAAACAAGGAGCATTATAGTTTTAAAGAAGAAAAATACAGTTTCCCTAACGCATCCCTGTTATCGAGAACAAAAACTCCAAGATGATGTTATTCCAGCCAATTCATCTTACAATGAAAGTATTAGCCGATCGACGTTTCTTCTTCGATTGCATTAGAGGCTGTGAAAAAAGATAGTATAGTGAATTGTTTTGAAGAACAATTGAACTAACCAGTCTTCGAATCGGTCCATTTCCTTCGCGAATCACTGTGAAATTTGAGATAGGACACTGAAACAAAAATATTTTTAATTGATAAAGATGCTAAGCAAATACCTTTGTGCTGGTCAAAAAAAAGTTCACCTTGTAACTATGCTCATGAGCGCGAGATTCGTGGCCACAATCACAACGGAGGAGGTATCCAGCCTGAAAAAATAACACTAATCAAAACGAAATGTCTATAAACATTTCGATTCAGAGTTTTATGTAAGTTCCATTCAAAAAAAGTATTAATTTATGAGACAAGTACATTAACGAGTGATTCAACAAAAGCACATAATTAAAATAACACTTCTTAAAGTAAAATATGCTTTCCTAAGCATACAACATCATGTGGCATACAGTAGCGCGAGAAAGTTACAGGACAATTTTTGAATTTGTTACTACTTTTTGCCAGGAAAGAAATCTTTCTGACACTAAGGTAAGTGTTCCAAATTAATGAAAAAATCTTACCAAGGTAGGAGTGGTATTATGCACCGATCTGAGGTGGTGCATCCAATTACCAGCAGATGGAGCACAGTACTGAAATTATGATAATTGTATCTTGATTAGGTAATTCTTTGATTTATGTACAAATGGAATTTAATCATTTCCAGTTGGTGCGACATACTTCACACTCCGGGCATTCGAGTTTATTTTTGTCTATAATAGCTTCTTCCTTCTTCTCCTGTTCATTATCGATCACATTAGAATCCATTGAAAAAGATTTTTCCTTTCTTCTGGCCTAAATACAGATATTCTTCATGAGACAGATTATTATTACGAAAATATATTTATGAAATATTTAAATAATTATGATAAAATAGTGCAAACCGTTATCTCATTCATCATGTTCACGAAAGCCTCCTCATCTTCAAGGAATTCCACAGACGAAATCTGCAATAAGAATTATCATACTTCTTTGTCCAGTAATGAAGAAATCAAGGAGTTAAAAGACGAACTCAAGCTTGTAATATTACGAATCAAGATTGAAATCGTTCAAACGCAATATTTTAAAATGTATCGCCACATACCTTAGAAGCATCATCATCACCATCAAAATTCTTCCACCCTCCGTTCTCAAGTAGACCACCATTCATTGAATCACGAGGTGCATTTCTGAGTCTCTAAAATATTAATAATCATTCAAACTTAACTATGCTGAGAGATGTTGCTAGACACTTTTCCGGATCGAAATAATCAACAGAATTTCGATGGTCAATGCTTGTAAAATAATGAACTAACCATGTCATCATTAATCCATTCTTCATCTCCCCACATCGTCTCAGTTCTCTGAAGAACCGGCACATTTATTATCACTCAGAATTTTTAAATATACCTGATTGTCGTTGGGAGTCGAATGGTGATTTTCGAATGATTCCCATCGCTGATCCATCGAAAATAAATGAGAGCAATGATAACAGTTTCAATAAACCTTTTTTTAAAAACAGTAAATCAAAAATAAATTGCTAGCCTCATAATAAGGAATAGTATCCTCGTTCATCGACACATCTTCTATGACTCCTCGATCAGGATTCGAATACAAATTGTTGAAAGGATTCTCTATCTGCCCGATTTGAATTAAAGCAGAAGAGTTTGCGATCTGTAAATTACACGGGTAACTAATTATTCAACATTGGACGACTGGCAATCAAAATTCAAAATATCAAGCAGAAAATGTTTTCACATTTTTAAATATTTTTTTTCTATTCAATAATAGTAAATATGAAATTCTCAGTTTCTCACATTATGAAAACGAACCGAGTGAGAGACATCGAACGGGTCTGCATCGGATTGTGCTAGGAGAGGTTGGGCGAGGTTATTGATCTGAGAGTTAAGAATTGATTTGAAATCAAACTTGAATTTTGTTAAAGAAAACTACGGGAAAACGTTTGGAAAAGTCACCAATCGTAGTACACTCTTTGCTAAATAACCAGTTTATGGTTTCACCTCATTTGCACGTTTCGATAGTTCCTTCGAAGTCATCATTTCAACTCTCTTTTCCATCAAGTGGACAAACGTCAAATGAAGCGATTCGATGATACCGAACATCACAAGTCGGATAGAGAGCTCACTAGAAACGTTTTTCATTACTTCCTTACTCCCAGTCCGGCAAGACAACTTTAAAAATAATCTAAAAGTGTCCCACGAAGTATTCTCGAGATGAAGACAATTAGAGTATTCGCTTTTGAGAATATCCAGTGCTAGCTTGATGTGCTGGAAATATATTTCTTTCAATAAGCAAAATTGCTTTTTAAAGAATTCAAAAGAAATTAAGAGACTCTCCACCAGAGAACGTAACGCCTGATGGGGGTCCACGGATGGCCAAAAATTCGATATTTCCCATACTTTTTTTCTGAAGTGGGGGTCCCGAGTGCTGATCGTCGGCAGCAATGACTAAGGTTTGGGGTCGATTTTGAAAAAGTTTCTGGCACCCCTCACTTTTGGGGTCGAAAAATCGACTTTCTCAAAATCATCTGTAATATAAATTTTCTGGTGTATTTTCACGTGTAGAATCCGAATTTCCATATCCAAACGCGAGAAAATGAGAAATAAACAACTTATCGCCGAAAAACCGAAAATTTCGATCCGAAATGGCACATAAACTGCCATAACTCGATTTCAAAAAATATGAATTTGGGTGATTGACATTTTTGGAATCTACTAGTGGTACTCTACTCTATTTACTCTGTCTCTATTTTTTTATTTATTTACCCTACTCTATTTTTTAGAGAATTTTAAAAATGGGTATATGTCGACTTTTTCGAACCTGAACATGGAGATTTCGTGCAAAATTCTGAGATTTGATCATAGTTGTGCACGATACAATCGGGGGGAGCCCATCCGGATGGGCACCCCCCCCCCCCTCTACGTATAGGCGGTCATGGTCAAAAAATCGATCGTTATGTCAAGACTAAGTACCATAACCAATCGATAGTACAGTACACCCTGATACCGTATATGGATACCGTAACCCGCGAATATCGCAAACTAACTTTATTTTTAAAGAGTCCTGGCACCGTGCCCAATCGATTGTACAGTACCCAGGTTACTACCGTAACCCAGTTCCATGGGTCAGATCCAGATCCTTCGGTCAAACATTTTTCTAAAATTGTCAAACATTTTTCTAAAATTGTCAAACATTTTTCTAAAAATCCTAAGTCGATTATAAAATTATTCTACAGTAACGAGAGATACGGTAGGATAATTACAAATAATTTTCCTATCGATTTTAAAATTTTAGAAAAATGTTTGACCCACGGAACTGGATCTGACCCATGGAACTGGGTTACGGTAGTTACTTGGGTACTGTACAATCGATTGGGCACGGTACCTGGACTTTTTAAAAATAAAGTTAGTTTGCGATATTCACGGGTTACGGTATCCATATACGGTATCTGCGTGTACTGTACTATCGATTGGTTATAGTACTTAGTCTTGACATAACGATCGATTTTTTGACCATGACCCCCTATACGTCGAGGGGGGGGGTGCCCATCCGGATGTCGAGGGGGGGGGGGGTTGCCCATCCCCCCCCCCCCCCCCCCCCCGATATACAATCCCTGCACATCTATGGATTTGATATTTTCAAATTCTTACATACGGTACCTACGTGACCCTAACTACTTGTATACTGTTTATATTGGTTGACTCAACTTCTCCAATCAATTTGAAGGATACTGCCACTTGGGGGACCTCGAAATGTCGAAATGTCGAAATCCGATTTCTTGCTCACAATTTGACGAGAATCGGATTTTATCTCGCTATTATATACACCTCTAATCTATTCCAGTGCAGTGTAACATTACCATTGTAGGTAATTCTTACCACTATAAGCGTTTGCAGTCCAATCAAAGATCTTACGGGTGATTCACTACCTCAAAATGTCACAATTTTTACCAAAATTCTCGCATTTTCGAATTTTTCCCAATTTTATGAAGTTTTCGTGAGTTTTTATTATCGAATTCGGATTCAGCGCTCTGAAATACACTATAAATACTTGTTAAATCGGAATTTTCGGAGAAAATTGTTTTCGACATTTTTCGAAAATCCAGATATTAACTTTTGTTGCAAAATGTCACAAAAGCTGATATTTCTAGTGTATTTTAGCGCGCTGAATCCAAATTCGATAAAAAAAACTCACGAAAACTTCATAGAATTGGGAAAAATTCGAAAATGCAAAAATTGTGATAAAAATTGTGACATTGTGTGGTAGTGAATCACCCGTAAGATCTTTGATTGGACTGCAAACGCTTATAGTGGTAAGAATTACCTACAATGGTAATGTTACACTGCACTGGAATAGATTTGAGGTGGATATAATAGCGAGATAAAATCCGATTCTCGTCAAATTGTGAGCAAGAAATCGGATTTGTAAGAATTTGAAAATATCAAATCTCAGAATTTTGCACGAAATCTCCAAGTTCAGGTTCGAAAAAGTCGACATATACCCATTTTTAAAATTCTCTAAAAGATAGAGTAGGGTAAATAAAAAAAAAATAGAGATAGAGTAAATAGAGTAAATAGAGTAGAGTACCACTAGTAGATTCCAAAAATGTCAATCACCCAAATTCTTATTTTTTTGAAATCGAGTTATGGCAGTTTATGTGCCATTTCGGATCGAAATTTTCGGTTTTTCGGCGATAAGTTGTTTATTTCTCATTTTCTCGCGTTTGGATATGGAAATTCGGATTCTACACGTGAAAATACACCAGAAAATTTATATTACAGATGATTTTGAGAAAGTCGATTTTTCGACCCCAAAAGTGAGGGGTGCCGGAAACTTTTTCAAAATCCACCCCAAACCTTAGTCATTGCTGCCGGCGATCATCACTCGGGACCCCCACTTTTTTGGAAAAAAATTGGGGGAAATATCGAATTTTTGGCCATCCGTGGACTGTTACGTTCTCTCGTGGAGGGTCTCTTAAAGAACTTACGCTATAATGAGCAGACTCGAGAATACGAGACATTACATCGAATGCCTTGAGACAAATTGAAAAGAGCGAGTCATTTGAATGGATCGAGAAGTCATTCGCCTACAAGAAAAAATTAAGTTAAACACAAAGATGTTTTCTAAGATATTGTTCACATTTAAACATCTATGGAAGCCATTAACTATTTTATATTTGTCAGGTACAATTCCATTAAAATATAGGGATGAACGAGAAACTAGCCTTTCTCTTCCATTGTTCGACGATCAATAGAGAAGAGTTTGAAGGTTCCCTTTGTTCCAACAAATGAACAATGGTGACATGGAGAGACTCGACAATTCCATAAAACACAGATCGGATCGATTTCTCTCTGCGAAATGCGAAAAATATATATTTCGCTGTGCATTAATAACACCGACCTTGTGTTCTCAAAGCGTTGATACTTGGATCGCTTGCCATTGAGGTTTTCCAAGGCTCGTTGAATGATCTGAACGAACCGAACACACCAGTACTATAAATATTTGCCCAACTGCGAAAAACAAACTAACACTATAATAATAATAATAATTCTTTATCATGCGACAGTGCAGAGGTATAAAATAGATGTTACAGGGAAAATTAGAATCATGATAATTACGATGTCATATCTAGATGACAAAGGGAGTATAGCCGTCAGTTACAAGCGAGAGTGAATTAGAGATAATGAGAATAATCAATACTATTTATAGCTCTAGCTCTGAGCGAGAACAGTTCACTATTTCTAGAGATTACAATATTATTAGGGATACGGTTCCATAAGGGCACAACTCTATTTGTGAGAAATGTGTGGTAAAAAGCAGATATGGAACGATGTTTACGTAACTGGAAGAGATTGGGGCGCCTAGGTCGAGGGGGGGGGGGGCTAGGAGGAGAAAGGAAGGGCAGCCTATGTCTACATCTTCGTGAATAACTTTATATACGAATACTAAGTCAATAATTGTACGACGATACTCTAAAGGTTCTAAATGGAAATAACGTAGGCGATCAGGATAAGACCTGTTAGGGACGCGACATTTAAGGAGTACAGATTTGGTGTATTTGCGCTGGACACGCTCGATGCTATTAGAAAAATCCCTACTTTGAGGTGACCAAAGTTCAGAACAATATTCGAGGATGGGGCGGACGTATGTGACAAAAAGTCGAGAATAAAGCTGAGGATTTTTGATACGAAGGTGCGCAAGATGTATGAGCAACGAGAACGGGCCTTTGAGATCTTACTAGATATGTGAGCACTAAATTCTAGTTTATTAGAGTATGTAATTCCTAAGTCGGTGAATTGGGATACGGTAGGAAGAGAAATACCATTAAGAGTAAAGATAGAGGGAGGATGTGACCTTCCTATAAGCATTGTCTCGGTCTTAGTGAGGGATACGGTAAGGCCCCAATCAGAGGACCACTTAAAAAGGATATCAAGAGAGGATTGGAGAGAGGCAGGATCAGAGTAAGACCAGAGTTTGGCATCATCGGCATAAAGAATACAGCGAACATTTGGAGGAAGTAGGGAGGGTAGGTCACTAATGTAGAGGGAGAAGAGAAGAGGTCCTAAGACAGAGCCTTGAGGCACGCCTGAGTGGGCAGGGAAAGAGGGGGAGGAAGAGGTATTGACTGATACTGATTGTGATCTACCGAGTAAGAACGAACGAATCCAAGATAAGAGGGATCCACAAATGCCTAGAAGTGAGCATTTGTGGATGAGTAAGTTGATCGGGATAGAGTCAAAGGCACGCGAGAAATCGATAAATGCAACAGAAATGTAGTGACCATCGTTAAGTGCAGAGTGCCATTGAGAGAAAGAGTTAAGAAGTGCAGAGGTGCACGATCTACGTGGGCGGAAACCGTGTTGGTAAGGGGAGATGAGATTGTTCGCGGAAAGGTACTTCCAGAGAGTCTCGCCTACGATTTTCTCCATAACTTTGGAAGAGGAGCAAGTAAGTGAGATGGGTCGGTACGAGGAGGCAGTGTTTTTCGGGCCCTTACGCTTATAGATTGCCTTGACTTTGGCAGTTTTCCAAATGGAAGGAGAAGCGCCATGGAGTAAGAATCTATTGACCAGTATGGAGAGAGGAATGCAAATGTGAGGGGCAGTATGTTTAAGGAAGATGTAAGGGATGTGATCGGGAGAAGTGGATGAGCGGGGTGGGAGACGAGAGAGAAACTTAGCTACGAGGAGAGGGGAAATGTCGACGTAATCAATAGATGTGGGGGAAGAAAGAGTGCAAGAGAGAGGGATAGGAGGGGAGGTGCTATTGTACGAAGCAGTGAAATGACGAGCTAGTCCACATGCTTTTGATGTGTCAGAAACGCAGAGAGAACCGTCGGGAGAGACTAGTGAGGGGATAGTATCGGATTGATCTTTTATTCGCGTATTTGCATAAGAGAAGAAAGCTTTGAGGTTATTCGATTTTGCCAGACGGTTTTCCCTATTCCTAGCGGTGTGCTTAATAGATTGTTTAAGTGAACGGCATGCAGAGAAATAGTCAGTGATGGATCGCCTCATATATGACTTCCTACATTTACGTAATAGGCGAATGGAGCGAGAGGAGAAACGGATACGCTTTCGATTGAATGAGCGAAGTGGTACGAAGTTGTCTATGATAGAGTGAACTATTTCGAGGAAACTAGAGTAGAGAAAATCGGGGTCGGAAGAGGAGGATAGCAGAGAGGTCCAGTCGACAGCGTCAATCTGAGAGCAGACTGCGCTCCAATCGACTCGACTGTAGTCTCTACGGGGTGCGTAGGAATGGGGAGGAAGAGATATGGGAAGAGAGAATCGGACAACAGAGTGATCGAGAGAAGGGAGAGGAGGTTCGACAACACAATCGTCGACGAGATGAATATGAGAAGTAAAAACAAGATCGAGAATATTTAGATTACGAGTAGGCGAGGAGACTATTTGATGGAGAGGAAGAGATCGGGAGAAAGATAGAAGAGCATTGGAATGAGGATTGGTCGAAGAGAGGGAGAGAGAGGGCCAATCAATTTCCTTGCAGTTAAAATCACCTACTAAAATAATGGGGGAGAGATGGGAACAGTTCAGATCATAAATATACTCAAGGCACTCGTTAAAGGACTCAATACAACACGAAGGGCTGCGATAGACACAAATTAGGATCACGGAAATGGATAAAGTGAGGGTGACCTGACATGATACTAGTTGGCAGTAAGCAGAAAAGGATTGGGATGATATCAAGGAGGAGGGGAGCGTACTATCAACAAGAATGGCGACTCCGCCACCTGCGATAGAGGGGTCTCGATCGGCTCTGTACACTATGTATCGGTCAAAGGAAAGCATCGCGTCAGTTAAAGTAAAGGGAGAAGCCCACGTTTCAGTTAGGTTCAGAATGGAAAGGTCTGAAGATAGAGCATACTGTTCTAGAGTGTGGATTTTAGAGAGCACAGAGCGACAATTAATCAACGAGCATTTGATTGAACGGGAGCGACTATCATCGGATGTCTTGAGAATGACAGAGTTTACATCGAATGCTTTCAAAAATAGTCCATTCAGAGTATCGTTTTCCCTCACGGAGAAATCGTAAGACTGAAAAAAACGAGATAAAGGGGAAACAAATAAAATAATCGCAATTTGTACAAAAACTATCAATGAGATTATTTTTCCATTACAAATTTTGATCTGAAAAAAATGATAATGAACACTACAAACCTTTCTCGTCCATTCTTCCACGATCGATAATGGCAACAGGTGGCCCATCCCTCAAAATACAGGTTTAAAAGACAACTCAAATATGAATTAGTATGATAAATAAAGTACCGGTATATAGACTAACGAATGAAAGCTAATTTAAGTGAAGCATAAACATATTTGCTTAGAAAGCAAGCACGAATATTATAAACAAGGAGCTACCAGAATTCTCGGCGCTGAATAATACAACAATAAAAGAATGGGATAACAGTTAAAGTTGCCAAACAAGGACGAAGTCCGTATTTCGAGGTTGTACGCCTTACTTACGCGTAGCGTGTGTGAGTGTGCAAAAGTAAGGGGGGATCAGGAAACGTTAACCTGATCCTTTAATGTCCCAGGCAATTATTCATTTTTCGCATTTTGTATATTCTTTCACAATTTATCCCGGCACCATCTATCTGATGGACAAATAATAATAAAGAGGGGGGTCAATTTCGTCCTCGGCTGGTAAACGCAGAGGTTTATACTTAGAGGTACTTAGAGAGAACGCAGAGGTTTATACTTAGAAAATAGGCGTAGGAAAAGAACTAAAGGAAATAATGAATTAAAAAGCAAGGAGCAAGTGAAGAGAACAACGAGAAAGGCGAGAAAGTACCAGAGAAAGAGAGAAACGCGAGGAGGAATATAAGAATTGCGCGCACGCAACTTCTAAGCATACTTGTTCTAAACTTGTGGGACTATAACCGAGGAAGAGGGGGGCGAGAGAGCGCGCGTGGCGAGAAAGTGTCAGAGAAAGAGAGAAACGCGCGGAGGAATATAAGAATTGGCGCGCACGCAACTTCTAAACATACTAGTTCTAAACTTGTGGGACTATAACCGAGGAAGAGGGGGGCGAGAGAGCGCGCGTGGCGAGAAAGTGTCAGAGAAAGAGAGAAACGCGCGGAGGGATATAAGAATTGGCGCGCACGCAACTTCTAAACATACTTGTTCTAAACTTGTGGGACTATAACCGAGGAAGAGGGGGCGAGAGAGCGCGCGTGGCGAGAAAGTGCCAGAGAAAGAGAGAAACGCGCGGAGGAATATAAGAATTGGCGCGCACGCAACTTCTAAACATACTTGTTCTAAACTTGTGGGACTATAACCGAGGAAGAGGGGGGCGAGAGAGCGCGCGTGGCGAGAAAGTGTCAGAGAAAGAGAGAAACGCGCGGAGGAATATAAGAATTGGCGCGCACGCAACTTCTAAACATACTTGTTCTAAACTTGTGGGACTATAACCGAGGAAGAGGGGGCGAGAGAGCGCGCGTGGCGAGAAAGTTCCAGAGAAAGAAGAAACGCGCGGAGGAATATAAGAATTGGCGCGCACGCAACTTCTAAACATACTTGTTCTAAACTTGTGGGACTATAACCGAGGAAGAGGGGGCGAGAGAACGCGCGTGGCGAGAAAGTGCCAGAGAAAGAGAGAAACGCGCGGAGGAATATAAGAATTGGCGCGCACGCAACTTCTAAACATACTTGTTCTAAACTTGTGGGACTATAACCGAGGAAGAGGGGGCGAGAGAGCGCGCGTGGCGAAAAAGTGCCAGAGAAAGAGAGAAACGCGCTTAGGAATATAAGAATTGGCGCGCACGCAACTTCTAAACATACTTGTTCTAAACTTGTGGGACTATACCCGAGGAAGAGGGGGGCGAGAGAGCGCGCGTGGCGAGAAAGTGTCAGAGAAAGAGAGAAACGCGCTTAGGAATATAAGAATTGGCGCGCACGCAACTTCTAAACATACTTGTTCTAAACTTGTGGGACTATACCCGAGGAAGAGGGGGGCGAGAGAGCGCGCGTGGCGAGAAAGTTCCAGAGAAAGAGAGAAACGCGCTTAGGAATATAAGAATTGGCGCGCACGCAACTTCTAAACATACTTGTTCTAAACTTGTGGGACTATACCCGGGGAAGAGGGGGGGCGAGAGAGCGCGCGTGGCGAGAAAGTGTCAGAGAAAGAGAGAAACGCGCTTAGGAATATAAGAATTGGCGCGCACGCAACTTCTAAACACACTTGTTCTAAACTTGTGGGACTATACCCGAGGAAGAGGGGGGCGAGAGAGCGCGCGTGGCGAGAAAGTTCCAGAGAAAGAAGAAACGCGCGGAGGAATATAAGAATTGGCGCGCACGCAACTTCTAAACATACTTGTGGGACTATACCCGGGGAAGAGGGGGGGCGAGAGAGCGCGCGTGGCGAGAAAGTGTCAGAGAAAGAGAGAAACGCGCTTAGGAATATAAGAATTGGCGCGCACGCAACTTCTAAACATACTTGTGGGACTATACCCGAGGAAGAGGGGGCGAGAGAGCGCGCGTGGCGAGAAAGTTCCAGAGAAAGAAGAAACGCACGGAGGAATATAAGAATTGGCGCGCACGCAACTTCTAAACATACTTGTTCTAAACTTGTGGGACTATATCCGAGGAAGAGGGGGGCGAGAGAGATAGAGGCGTCTCGGCAGAAGCCATCACTGAATCGAAGACCGGTTTAAGAAAAGCTTACATCAGGTATTATAAAGATAAATAATCCGGAACGAAACCAGATTCTCGTAAATACCTTTTCGAATTTATTGAGAACATAACTTTATTCTTACTTCCAGTGAAATTATGATGAGGAAACAACAACAGGGAATAAGGTTTGATAAACGAACTTCAGTAATTAAACAGAAACCACAGAAACCACAGAGAAAAGTCAATTATGAGAAATAATAATACATCGACAATACTGTAGCCTACAGTATTCTCCTTCACACTCACTCCTCATCGATACGGTGCAGAGTGTAGCTACGTCCATCGCACTGGAAATACATTATTATATTTGTAAATATATTTAAATATATATATAATATTTAAAAAATGTAAATATATATTATATTTAAAAATATTTGGATTATTGATATCACGTTTGTATATCATTATAAGGAAAATGCGCTATGCTTTTGTAATGACCAGGAAAGGGTGAAAAACAATATCCTTTCTACATTTTGCTATCAATAAATGTTCTAGAATATCTGGCAATTAAATAGAATATCTGGCAATTAAAGCGCACCTCCTTGCCATGAGCACGGTCATTGTTAGAGCGAACTTTGAGGCCACAGGAACACATCAGGTAGATATCGTTCTGATATGGGAGATATTACTACAACATCAGCGTTAGTAATCCAACCGCCATGAGAGTCGATTTATGATGTTTCTCGAGGTGCCATGTATAGCCTGTTGCTGTCTTGGGATACGTCTAAAGAATTAGTTTAAATGATGTGTGATAAGAATGAAAGCTGTTCATCAACATATACAGGGTGGTCCAAAAATATGGTGACGAAGCTTTTCAATTGTTTCTCGCCAACCAGTGGGGCTTGTGGCTCGCATTCAACAATATATATTCACATCTATACAGGTCGCCTATATTAAGGTTTCCAGTTGAATAGATATAACACGTCATATTATGTTAATCAAAATGTGCTTCTGGAAAAGTATACCTTGCTCCGCTCACTTTTTTGCCTTCTCTAGCTTCAAAATAGTGAAAATGAAAAATATTTTTTATGCATTAAAGGATCATAATTTTCTCCAATAAATATCCTTTCGAATTCTATTTGCAAATCCGGACAAACCGGTAGCTGAAAAATGATATTACACTTTGAATTAAATGCAATATTTTTTCAAAAACCTCAAAAAATTGAACTTCTAAAAAAATTATTCTGATTTTCACAGCCCGAATGGCCGTAAAAATAAATCAGAAAAGATGTGGCATAAACACGGCAAAATGTGATTTTTAGAGCCATTTGAAAAGCTCTGTGTTCACATTTACGTACGCGGTAAATATAAGAATTATTGTCCCCCAGTGCGCCGTTTTCAAAAATCGCCTTTTGTTAATTATCGCCACAATATTAGACATAGCCTCTAACCATAAATGGTATATTTCAATTCTACATGTATCACTAATTTCACCAAAAATAGGTAGATGTGCGTGAGTCCTATACTATTTTCAGGGGAACCATTTTACTTCGACCTACTTTGAGGCGAAAATTCATTCTAATTCGGTAACTTGGCCAGACAAGTGTTTGATACTCGGAAATAATAAAGGCCTAAGAGCTGAAATTTTAATGAAAACTAGATAAATGTAGCAACCATACATAATTTGATAGCCATAGGTTCAAAACTGAGGATTTGGCACCCTGGGGAAAAATGTCACCATATTTTTGGACCACCCTGTATACTTTAAAAATAAAAAAAATATAGGCTCACTTCACATTGTGGATAAATGCAAGGAATATTCGCCTGAAATAACATTTTTTTAGGGAACTCGGCAACATTAGGCAGAAAATAAGAGCATATGTGTACATAACAGTAGTATTATACGAAGATTCACACCACTGCCAAGTCGGTCAATCTCTGAATTGGGCCGTTTCCATTGCGAATCACAGTAATGTTCGATATTTCGCACTGAAAAAAATATGAAAAAAACGAAAACATCGTATCTTCACCTTCAGACTATGATGATGTGAAACAGATTCGTTGCCACAATCACAACGAAGGATGCGTCCCGCCTGCAGAAAAAACGACAAATAAACAGCATTTTTCGCATTCGCCTTCATATCAAATCGATTTCTCACCAGGTCAGGAGTTGTTGAATGCTTGATTCTCAGATGAGCTTTCCATGCCATCACAGATCTCGAGCGGTACTGTAATAGATATAAAAGCAGCATGCGTAATCATGTGGCGTTCAAACAGTAAAGATTGTTTTAGGCATTGAAAACGTCTGAATGTGAAAAAATCAATATATATGCAAACGAATTTTACGCGGTTATCTGAGCACTGAAAACAATACATAGTAACACTACGTAGATTATGTATTCTACAGTAAATAACGATTAAACCAGGAAACTAACTTCACACTCGAAACATTGCAGGTCCGACTTCTGCTTGTGTTCATGATCCTTCTGCACAGTTTCCGATTGAGATGATCCCT
Source organism: Pristionchus mayeri (assembly GCA_036245805.1). Lineage (NCBI taxonomy): Eukaryota > Metazoa > Nematoda > Chromadorea > Rhabditida > Neodiplogasteridae > Pristionchus > Pristionchus mayeri. The sequence goes on from BTRK01000003.1 coordinate 35,447,605, forward strand.
TGATGGATGCTCTTCTCTTCTGAACAAAATTATTTTCAGTATACCCAATCCGAAAAGAAAAAAAACGATCTGAGAAAGAGATTACCTTCCCTTCATTCTCCACTGGTTCCTTCTTCGATTTCTTAATCATTGGTTCATCTTCGGAATCTTCCTTAGACTCATTGCACTTTTCCTCCACTTCAACAGTCTGGGAAAAGTAATGTTAAGATTTAATGATTGTATAATTTAGATGCTCCGAACAAGGAAAGCTACACAAGTTAAAATAAAAAATAACATTTGACGCATCAGGGACACCGTCGAAAGTCTCCTTCTCTATTTCTTCATTATCAATCGAATCATCAGCCATTGAATCCAGATTTCTGCTTCTTCTGGTCTAAATAATCATACTTTGTACATATCTAGATATCAATGAACAAACCGATATCTCATTCAGCATTTCTCTGAAATCCTCGTCATCTACAAGGAATTCCAAGGATGAAATCTGCAACGACGATATATTTTTTGTAACTTTCTACACTGAAAATGATTGATATACTAACATGTGAATTTAGGATGCGACAAAACATTTCGTTCGCAATGCTTCAACGTGAATTTCCATACCTTCCATACATTTTCTTTACCGAATTCCTCTTGATTCTCTCCTTCCCTCTCGATCATATCGCTACCAAGTGAATCATGATCTTCATTGCTGTAGGTCTGTCTTCCTTGATTCTCATTCGGATCATCAGCCATTGAATCGCGACCACCAACTTCATCACTCTAAATTTTCTTATTATTTGAGATTCGTGGTGGATCTACAATCGGAATTCCGGGTTGATTGGCATTAAAAAGGATTGCGAGTAATAGCTTTTAGTAAAATTTTTGATGGAAATTCGAAGGAAAAAATTCCATACCAAATTTTCATCCATAATGAGCTAATCGTTCAACTCATCTACGAAATCCAGACCAAATTTCTGAAGGATATTTTCAATTTAAAAAATATTACAAAAAAAGATTATTGATCTCGAAACGATGAGTTAGCAACATGCAAATTTGAGATCTCAAACGTGAAAAATATGAATTTTTAGAAAGTTGGATATCTTCATGTTTTTCAACGTCATTGTGCATAAATGGGTACGTTATATGAAATATATGAAAAAAGATGCACCTAAGCGATTACGAATCAAAAATTTGAAATTGAAATTTTGGATTTAGCGACCTTAGCACATACTTTGGCTTGTTTAGACGTATTCGCATCCCTACAGATTCAGGGAAGTATTTTTCCGAGACTAATATGAATATGTAGTTTCTGAATCTGTGTTCAGAAACTGGTAAAACGGGGGTCCTAAGCCGAATATGATTTTTTGAATGGATTTACATAAAGTTTTTCGATATTTCGAGGGTGAAATCTACTTCGTACAGATTTGATGTCAACATGAACGTTTCTCAGAATAATTTTCGGCACATTTTGAGCTCCCTGCCGTATTTGTAGCTCACTAATGAAATGATATATGAGAGAGCCGGGTGGAAGACCGTAAAATGCTTAAAAGCCGGCTCCAGCACAAATATCATGTAGAAAAGTTTTTTCGTCGCCAATGGACTCGGCCATAATTTTCTTGAAAGTATTGCTTAAACCTTTGCACCCAGTTCCTCAGGGAGCCTATTTTCATGCAATCTCTCAGAAGACACGTGTTAATAAATCGAATATATGACTAACCGCATTGCTATTGAGAGTATCCTCTTCCTTGAAATCTTCTTCTTTTAGTTCCATCTAAAATGAAATGCAAATATTCAAAGGAACATAATAAATAACGTAAATGATAGTGTAAAAATGTATGAAAATTATACTGTAAAAATGTACTAACCTTATTGTCACCCAGAGTGGAAAGGGGTAGGTCGGTTGGCTCATACTTCGGTTCCAACTGAGAAAATAGGAGATGAAACAAAACGCAACCAAAGGGCAAATAAAACCGATACATAAATGATTAAAAAACAAACCAAGCCATAATCCACCATTTCTGCATCCTTGATGCAACTTCCCATGAAATCCAGACCAGAATTCAGAAAAGGCGCTCATAAATCACCTTGCAATTTCAAATTAGGTTTACCTGATCATCACCGAGAATCGGTTTGGAGTCTTCACATTGCTCTTCTTTCATCTTCGACTGGAACGACGTATCCAAATTAGGAATCTATAAACAATATGAGCGATAGTTCATAATCTCGGCTCACCATAGAAAGTCGATCGACATCATATAATGTGGAATCATTTCCCTGAGGGGTATGCAATATTATTCGATACGTTTTATGGTTATCATTGGGAATTTACTTCATTGTTCGTGTAAATTAATTTGTTTTTCGTCTTTTCAAATTCTAATAACTGAAACAATTTTCCAACTTTCCATCTCTGCCATTCGAAAGCTTGAAACTGATCTACAGTGTTACTTCTTTAAAGTAACTTAAATATATTCTCACTTCATCAATACCAGTCTTCAAGCGAGACAGGCCCATCTCATCCTCAATTGTCTTTGATAGCAGTAGTTGAGTGGAGGTATGAAGCTGAGAGCGAAGAACTTCAGTAATATCAAAATTTAAAATGCATCTTTTTCTTCCTCACTTTCTCTTGTAGAACTAGCTTTATAATCGGAAAGGGAAACAGCTTTTCTAATCCAGTGGCGTATGACAAATTGTAAATAAATAATGCAACAGTTGCAGTATTTGTTCATTACACATTGCCAAGGAAATTAAAATGCGAAAGAACTATCATGATCACCATATAGTATGTTACAACATCCGCCTAACTCACCTCTTCAGTACTTCTTTCCTCAGGAACAGACACTTCCTCTGATGAATTCGTTTTATTCTTCTTCTCGATCAAATGCAACAGAGTCAAATGAACACATTGGATTACTCCGTACATCAGGGATCGAATCGAAAGTTCGCTGCAACAACTACATTGAAAATAGTGCAATCGCAACATTTATAAAAATACAATAAGCATGTCTTACTCTGTATTCTCAAACTTCAAATAGTTTGACAGCTCAGAGTCGAGTGATCCAAATGATCTCAGAATGTGCTGGAAATATCGAATTGATTGATATTTTTAAATACAATAAAAACAATGGAATAGAATGTAATATAGTTTTGCGATTATGGACGCATGTTTTGATCATATTGAAGTATATTGATATTTGGCATCTTAATTTAAAATATAATGACTCACGCGAAGTTCGATGTTCGTAACAATGCTGAGCATCGTTTCGTTTGCTCTTGAGAACAAAGAAACGAGTGGTTCGGTCAATTTTTCCGGAAAATTGGAACTCTGAAAAATAATTCATATGAAATACTAAAAACATGAGCTTTTCTTAGCGTAAAACAAAACATAAGCCAACACATTTTCTTGATGCTGAGGTTAGTAATAATAGGCAAGCTAACCCTTTTCGACCACTCCGAGATAGTCGAGCGAACCGTATCAGAGTCCGCCACTGAAACAACGATGTGAGAGGAGGCAATTTAATATTATTTGTAAAAAGCAAATAAAAATTTACTTGTTTCTTCCTTCAGATACTTCAGAGTAAGATGAAGAGACTGGATGATACCGAAGAAGAGAGATCGGACTGACGGCTTCCTTCAATTTATAATTGATAGCAATCAATCGAGTCTTTCTTAATCTATCGAGTAACCAATGAATGAAATCACCTTCAACGTTATCATTTTATATAAAATAAGTAAACTCCAAAATTGGATATAAATGATCCCTACATATGTTTCCAAAAAAATACAAAATTTCATCATCCTAATGCTCACTCTGCATTCTCGAATTGCACACAATTTGATCGCTCGAAACCGATAGACGCCAATGCATTTCGGACGCGCTGTGAATTGACCGCATTAAAGATATATACTACTAAAAAAACTATATTTCTGTTTGTAAAATGCAAAATAAGTTCTAATAAGATCCAAAGAATGAACCGGAGAATCAAAGTAGTAACTAACTGGAAGTTCGGATCCCTTGAGAATGAGAGACAGAGCATCGAATACTCTCGAAGTGACGGGAATCAGAACATCGTCCGATGCTCTTGAGAATTCCAGAATCTGTAAGAAAACAATGACGACTTAAGATAACTAGCACACTTGGATAAGGCACTTAGTTTAATCCTAAAATTAGATTTTTATTTCAATGTTAAGCACTATTTTTAGTCAAATAAGATAGAAAAGGCAACGGACTCACCTTTCTCCTCCATTCTTCCACAGACGAAAGAGGCTCAGACGCCATAGCTGGAAAGGACATACTTTTACACATCTTGCATTAGATATTAGTAGAGGTAATTCATCCGGAAAGAAACCATATTTAATGATCAGAACTTCAATCAAATGCGAACAAAACTTTATCATTATGATTTTCACCAAATGATAGGAAATAAATAAGGATCGAAACACAATGAACGAATAACAATACATGTGAAATCAATAGAAATGCACGTTCCTCGAATGGAACTACTAGACTCAATTATCATCCAGTTTGTGCAGAGTGAACTGGCGGCCGTTGCACTGTTAGAAAAAGTAATAATATCTGAATCCAAATATGTACAAAACGCACCTTCTTGTTCTGCTTCTTTTGCGAATGCTCACTGCCAAACCTGTGGCCACATGAACACATCAAGTAGATCTCGCTCTGAAAAAGATTATTCTGCTTATATATCGTATAAAAAGGAGCTAACCTTCAACAGCGTAGTATCATGATGTTCTCTGAGATGAGTTGTATAACCTTTTGGTGTCTTCGGGTGCATCTGATATGGAAAAGTTGTATAAGTAAAATATGGAATAAATGACTCAACGCTCACCTTGCACAGAACACATTGAGGAGTGTTTGGAAGATTTGTATCCATCACACTAGTACATTTCTGAATCGGTACTCCACCTCCGCGAACCACGGTTCACACTACATGAGAGTTGAGATCTTCTAAGTTGAGACTCAGCAATCTCTAAACATATTTTTGACGATGTAATTGCATCGGTATTCTTTTATCTTATCACACAATAATTTTATCCCTTGACGAACCTTCGATGGAGCGATTTTGGAGCGAGAAATTCGAGAGGAATACAAGTTTGGATGAATCCTCATGGCTCTAATGTTGTTGACGTCGAAGCATACTCTAAGAATCGACAGTTGCTGACCGTTTCGTATTTATAATTTTTAAGTTTACAATGCTGAAAATCGTGCTCATGGGAGAATGCGAAAACCGTATTTTTCGAAATTTCGAAATGTCGAATTTCACACAGTAATTTAGCTTTACTGGGCTGAAAACATCGTGAATAAGTACCAGAGAGTGAAATGCAGTGAGCTGGAATGATACGTTTAGGTATTTATGAACGGAAGTAGCGACCACTACACTTTGAATGCAAAAAATGAGAACTAGAACCCCCACCATTTTGACATTTTAATTTTTTTGTTATATGTTAGGGAAGATGTTCTTTCAAAATCATTAATAAAATTCTGCTTTAGTCTCCTACGTCATGGCAAAAACATTTTTTTATGTTGTTTGGCCTCCATTCTTTTGGGCACAAATAATTTATTTTTTATTTTCATGCTATACCTTCAACATAAAAGTTTCTCAAAATATTTTTCTGGTTTTTTTTAGCCCTGTGCCGTCTCTCTATCTCATCTGGAAGATGAAATACAGTATTTCCGGGACCAAAACCGGAGAATTCCTAAATGCCGGCTCTGGGAAAAAAGTATGGTTCTTTCAAAAACCCTTCACCAGGGTAGTATACTACCATAGTTTGGTCGATTTTAAATGGGTTTGAAAAAAATTGTTCGCGGAGGCCCTGATTTTGCTTCAACGACTCGTGATACCTGTGTTAAAATGAATTTAGCAAAAAATGAATTTAAGTGTTTGTGATTATTGCAGTAGATTTATTCACCTGGTAAGTGTGATGATAAGAGAATGACTCATGACCGCACTCGCAGCGGAGGAGACATCCAGACTGCAAAGAAGGAGAAATATATAATTAATAAATATTATTAATATAAATATTTTGAAAATCGTCATACTCATCTCGCAAGTAAAATCGTCTCACCTGACGAGGAGATGCAAAGTGCTTGAGCCTGAGATGCATGTACCACCCGCTCACACTTGTCGAGTGGTACTGCAAAATATCCAAAATATCCATTTTTACAGTTTTTTTCAGCAGTACACACAAAAATAATCATCTTGAGCTAACCCGATCAAGTTTTTCAGCGGAAAGAAACATATCACGGACATAGGATTAATGAATATGAAGACAAGAAAATATGAACTATGCTGAGAGCTTTTAATAGTATTCTATCCATAAATTGCTTTACAGAATACGGAAAGAAGAACTCACTTCGCACTCTGGACATTCCAGTTCATTCTTCTGATTGTCATTCGGTCCCCTCTTCACAGATTCAGATTGAGATGAACCTTTTGCGGATGAGGTTGTCTTCTGAAAATATGATTAAAATCGGAACAGCATTCCATATTTTAGACAATCGAAAGACCAACGAACCTCGTCACTCTCCACAGATTCCGACTTCGAAATCTTCATCAATGGTTCGTCATCTTCATCGGAAATTTCAATGTATTCCTTGGATTTGCATGAGGTGTCCGTTGGTTTCTTTCTCTTCTTAACTTCTCCATTCATGGGAGAATCCTGAACAGAAATAAAAAAAAATCAGACATGCTTAATATAATAAAAAAAAACGCATTACTGATATAAATAATGAGCAATATTATTTTTTCCTGATATATATGAAAGAGAATTGTGCAAGATCTTTTAAATAGCTAATAAAATTATATTCGACTTATCTCAAAGCCAGGAATCGAGTGGGAGATATCGAATGGATCTTCAATCGGTCTCGGGAGAAGAAGTGGAGAAGGGTTATTATTGATCTGAGAGGAAAAATAGTTATACCACGTGCACACGAGTCAGTGGAGGTGTGCGGGAACATTTTCAAAAAAATTGTTCCTGATTTCTCCCATATTATAGTGTTAGAATGCCCTAGACGCAAGTTTTCGAAAAATATGGGTCATTGGTCCAAAAGCCGGCTTTAAGAAATTTTCCGGTTTTGCACCCGGCTATCCTGTATTTCAGCTCCCAGATGTGCTAGAGAGATGGCATTGGGCTCAAAATGATCGGAAAATTATTTCCAGAAACTTTTCTGTTGAAAGTATTTTTGAAAACTGGGAAAGAAAAAAGTTATGCCCAAAAAATCGTTTTTCTATGCAGAAAACATTTTTTTTTTCTGTACCTAGGTGGCCTTGTCATGGATTTTCTTTTCAAAAATAGTAAGTAGAAGTCATTAGGTACACAGCAAAAATACTTTCGAAAAACTCAACCATGCCTTCAATGTAGATATTTCTGGTCGAACATGAAAATTTGAAAAGTTTGAAAATTCAATTTTTCCTAATCTCCACCAATTCTTTCTCTTGGACTTGAAATAATGTTAGAACTTTATTTATAGTTTAAAAATCATGCATGCATTGTTTGTGGACAATTACAAGTGAGAACGGCGAAAGTGGGGTTCCACTTACACCTCCAAATGGAACTCATTGTCTTCTTCATCTTCTTCTGACTCCGCTGATCTTCTATGTACTCTAAGATTTGGCACTTGTAAATGTCCAAAAACAATGTATGCACGATTTTTAAAATATAGATGAAGTTCTAACATTATTTCAAGTCCAAGAGAAAGAATTGGTGGAGATTAGGAAAAATTGAATTTTCAAACTTTTCAAATTTTTCATGTTTGACCAAAAATATCCACATTAAAGGCATGGTTGAGTTTTTCGAAAGTATTTTTGCTGTGTACCTAATGAGTTCTACTTACTATTTTTGAAAAGAAAATCCATGACAAGGCCACCTCCAGGTAGAGAAAAAAATTTTCTGCATAGAAAAACGATATTTTGGGCATAACTTTTTTCTTTCCGAGTTTTCAAAAATACTTTCAACAGAAAAGTTTGTGGAAATAATTTTCCGAACATTTTGAGCCCAATGCCATCTCTCTAGCTCGTCTGTGAGCTGAAATACAGCGTAGCCGGGGCAAAACCGGAAAATTCATAAAAGCCGGCTCTGGGACCTATGACCCATATTTTTCGAAAACTTGTGTCTAAGATATTCAAATACTATAATATGGGTGAAATCAGGAACAATTTTTTTGAAAATGTTCCCGGGATGGTAATTTTTCATCCACTGACTCGTGATACATGTGATACACATTCATTTTTTCGTATTTGAATAATGGCACTATGGCAAAAGAGAACAAAATACCAAATCGCAGGTAGGTTCAGAAGCCAATTCAATAAATTCACCTCCTCTGGCTGTTTCGATGACTGGTTGGTAAGAATTGTTACATTCGTCTTGTCCATTAAGTGAAGTATAGTCAAATGAAGAGATTCGATTACTCCAAACATCACATTTCGAATAGTCAGCTGGCTGCAAAAAAAAACAAAATCCTTTTCTATTTAATCGTTTGAAGCAAAAATGATATAAAATGATATATGAAAAGTAAAAATAAACTTACTCAGGTTGCTCGAAACTCTTCGAATGTTGATGTTTGAGATTTTCCAATTCTTCCATGATCTTCATAGTATAAGTATATTTCGGCTCCAATAATTTAATAATTTTTAAAGAGTTCATAAAATCGGGCTCACACTTTGCTGTGCAGATTTAAGAATAAGAGACATCACATCGAATGCCTCGAGACAAAGAGAAACCAGTGAGTCATTCGAAAGAGTTGAGAAGACGGACATCTAAACATGGTAGAAAATTAGAAATTATAGTAAAAGAATGTTCTGAGACCCGGAAAGGAATGTGATAAGATGAAAGAATATTAAAGGACACTGTGGAACAGCAGTATCACAAGATTGACGAAACTAGCCTTCCTCTTCCACTGTTCAACAATAAATTGTGCTTTCTCTGAAGGATCCCCTTGTTCCAACAAATGGACAATAGTGAGATGGAGAGACTCGACGATTCCATACATCACAGATTGAATCGATTTCTCACTACAACAAAGCAATTAAAATATAGTTTATTATTACAACACTGACTTGGTGTTCTCAAAGCGTTGATATTTGGATCGCTTGCCATTGAGGTTTTCCAGGGCTCGTTGAATAATCTGAATATACCGATCATGCCATTCATATACTTTACATTTTTAATGTTTTATCAGCGAAAAACAAACTAACACGATGTTCGGAGTTCTGGAGAATGGCAGAGTTCACGTCGAATAATTTCATGAATAATCCATTCAGAGTATCATTTTCTCTCACCGAGAAATCGTAAGACTGAAGCGTGACTGTTTTAATTACAAGGAAACTACCTTAACTATATAATTGATGAGGCGAATCGCGAGAGAATCGACCATTTGAGGGGGGTGAGCGGCGGTAGGAAAAAAGTTTCAGAGATCTACATTTCATGGCTAGAAATGTAGATCTCGACGAGATAAACATTTTATCTGTTGAAAGTAAGTGTATACCTTTTCATTGAAGCGCGCTAGAGAATCAGGTCCCTGTGTCTGTTTTGACCTGACATACATTTTAGCGCCCTTCATTGGATTCCTCAGATTGAATTTCGCATTTCCAGATGCCCGCTTTTTGAGAGTCGTTTCGAGGAATGTTTATACATTATTTGAAACAACTTTCGCGCAATAGAGCCCATCCAGCAACTTGGAAAAGGTCAAAATATCGATTTTCAAGTTTTCGGTCGCAAGACCATTTATGACCAATGAAAGTGCAATAACATGAGGGGAAACAAAGTCAAATGTTGTTTTGGGTCGTTTTAGATGATTTTGAGCCTAAATGAGGTAAATTGAAGATACGGAAGTACTCTTGTCCGGAACTCATTTTGAGGTCACTTCACCATATTGAGCCCGCTATTTTTCTATACTCCTATTTTCCTAATTTTTGGGGAGAAGTGAGGCACATACATGTACTACAACTTAAGCATGAAAACTCAAAACGAATTTCCGATTTCCAAAGTTATATCATTTTTGGTTCACACGACAGCTCCGCACCAGGATGAGCACCAGGAATGATCATTCCAACATGTAAGTTGTAGCGCATGTTATCAACTTTCTTTCTAAAAAAAGAAAGACTTTCTATCGTTATTTTAAACGATTTTACGATCATTTAAGTGAGCGCGATTTGACTGTCGAAAAGTGAAAGTACCATGTTTGGCCTTCTGAATCTCGACGATGACGTCAGATATCGAAATTCTGAAGACGCCGTTTGAAAGAGCATCATTTGAAGTACTTACCACCAAATTTGTTTCAAGAAAGGACAAACTTTATTCCTACTGCAGCAGCGTGGTCGATTCTCTCGCGATTCCTCTCTTATAATTTTAATATATCTAAGTATATAATTTTAATATATCTAAGTTAACAACCTTTTCTTACAGTATGCAAATTCGATGATAAGTTCCATTTTTAATTCAAAATGCTTACCTTTCTACTCCATTCTTCGACAATCAACAGAGGCGACTTAGACGCCATCGTTAAATCGAAGATCCATAATACCATATCTTGAGTTATTCAAATATTTCATCCGGACGCAAACCAGAATTTCTCAACCACATTTCGACAACATCGAAAGAAAATAATTTTATCTTCATTGACAACAAGAAATAAGATTAGATGAACAAACGACATCAAATATAAATGAATTCAATGACTACTTCGACTGCAGATTGAATCAATTCTCGTCGAGTTTGTGTAGAGTGAAGTTGCGCCCATTGCACTGAAAACAGATCAAATCACGTACGATTTAGTAGGATGCTTCATAACAATTTCGAGAAATGCTATGAGTTTCAAATAAATGTTATGATACTTCAATGACACTCGTGTACCTTATTCTTGTCGTGCTTCCTGGTAGACTTCACCGAGCTCACTCTGAATCCACATGAACACATCAAGTAGTTGCCATGCTGAGGTTGAACATACAACTAGCATAAACATCATAGGAAAGAACCTGCAGCAGTGTAGTTGCATGGTAAACCTTCAGATGATGTGTATAACCGAGGAGCGTTTTCGGGTGCACCTGCGATGGCAGAATTATATTATAATATCCCCGGTACAGTCCAGGAAAAAACGATTTGTCAAAGCTCACCTTGCACAGAACACATTGAGGAGTAGATTGAGCAACCTGAAATATTTGTTTCGTATTAAGCTCGCATGACTTGTGCTGACCACTTCACAAACTCTCCGAATCGGTCCTCCTCCTTTGCGAATCACAGTGAAGTTGGAGATTTCACACTGAAATATCTGCATATAACGAGCCTGCTATGAGATTGCATGAAAACGGATCCCTCGAAGAACTAGGAGCCCCCACCAGAACGTCCGGGAAAATTATGCTGGAGTAAGGGAAGAGAAAACTTTTGGGCGTTGGCCATTTTTTCAGAACCGGCTTTTAGGAATTTTCATGTTCCAGGTCCGATTCTACCATATCTCAGCCCCCAGCAGAGTTAGTAGGACAAATTTTGACGGGAATTATCTCTAGTTAATTTCCTTATTTTTGAGCAGTATTGAGCATTGTAAAAAAATTTAGGACAATTTCTGGATGCTATGGTGCGACTAATTCCGTTTGACCATTCACCTGGTAAGCGTGATGAGCCGAGACTGTTTTATGGCCGCAGTCACATCGAAGAAGACATCCAGACTGGGAAATACAAACGTATAAAATAACTAGTCCGGCTGCCCCCCCCCCCCCCGCCGTCGGCCGTTTCCGTGGAACTTTCCTAGAAGCCTACCAAGAGAGGGAGGCATGGTCGAGGCAGCGCGCGCTCTACTCGCGCCGGGTGAGAGCAACGCGAGAGAGAGGATGGAGCGCGTTCTGCCTTTGCTCTCCGCTCTCTGTCTCGCCCATTCAGGTCAATCCTCACTCTCTCCATATCACATGCTCTCTCGCCCCTTCCCCCTCCCCGCAATATCGCTGTTTTCAGGCACGAAGGTAAAGGTGTATGCATAGCGAAAACAACAACAACAACAGGCAACTACAGTGTCACTCAAGGGGGTAGGATACGGTAACGGCCTTAAGGATGGCGTAGAGTCGATCTTCATGGGCGTCATAGGTGGGCGGGGGTTGAAGCTGGAAATTGAAAACCGGGGGTGTTTAGGGTCAAAAGGGGGGGGGGGGCGGGTGATCGTAAATGATCTTTTTTCTGACAAAATTTTCCAAAAACCGGAGGTGTCCAATCCGAAAACCGGGGGTGTTTTACAGCCGGCTTCGATGGTACCCACCTATGATGGTCGTACTGGCGATTGAAGAGAGCAGCTCCAAGGTGGCTATTCAGCTGCGTTCTATGGGTACGATACCGAACTTTGTTCGGCAGTTTCAGCTTCTGCCAAACCCCCTCCACGGTGTTCGTGCAGGCCCCAGTATCCTTATCCTTGAAAGTGATACTATGGTTCACAGTCAAGTGGGTGTACTTTCGTTCTAGCTTAGAAATCCTATTGTAGGCCTTCCAGCAATCAGACTGGATCTCGGTTCCAGGGGCAATGTACTTGAGTATCGCGGCGATGAGCGTGTTGAAATCTCTCTTCGCGACTGGGAGGAAGTAGTGAATAATGGGCCTACTTTATTAAGACCATTGTTAGGCCCGGAGCGAGAGAGCGTGCGATACAAGGAGGGCGGGGCGCGAGGAGGGACCGAGAGCGCGCGTTATGGGAAAGGGGCGGGTCTTGGTAGGCTTCTAAGGAAAGTGCCATTTCCGTCGGCGGAGATCCCGCACTAACGTACCGATTTCGTAATCTAGAAACACCGAACATGGGACTGTATTTTATATCTAGTATATATATCATGAGAATTTCCACAGATGTTCCCATTAGTGTTCTTCTCTCGAGCATTAAACGCTTAGCGCTCATAGCTAGAGCGGCCCACAATTCATTTTGAGCGCGCCGCGCTCGTGAGCAGTTATGCAAAATATCTCCCGTCATTTCCCCCTCACGAGCGAGGAGTGCTCGAAATAACAACATTAGTCCTCAAATCAAAGTCTCTCACCCGAAGAGGAGTTGTAGAGTGCTTGATTTTGAGGTGCATGATCCACGCGCCCGCAGTTAGCAAACAGTACTAAAACAATCATTTGTTAATAATATAGTGATCAGAAATGCACAATTACTTAAAGTAAATGATGATAACAATAAATAAAAGCGAAGAAGTTACAATGAGAGGAACTCACATCGCACTCTGGACACGGCAGTGCATTCTTCAGATTGTCATTCGGTGATCTATTGACAGAGTCAGATTGAGATGATTCTTTCGTCACTCTGCTTCTCTTCTGAAACAATATATCCCACGGATAAAATTGAAAGAGAATTTCAAGTTTCCAGAAAAAAAATACACCGCGCACCTCGTTACCCTCCACAGATTCCGACTTCGAAACGTTCATCAATGGTTCGTCGTCTTCATCGGAAATTTCAATGTAATCCGTGGATTTGCACGAGGTATCCGATGGTTTCTTTCTCTTCTTCACTTCGACATTCATTGAAGAATCCTGAATCAAGAACAAATTAAGATGAATTACAGAGAAATGAGGTTTGAGATATTTGAATAATGTACGAACATACACATAATTTGAAGGGTTCTCTTCTGAATAAAATATGAGCACAGATAGTCGGAAATGAACTTCGCACTTAGACAATCGATAGACGGTGTACCTCTTTACCCTCCACAGATTCCAACTTCGAAATCGTCATCATTGGTTCGTCATCTTTGTCGGAAATTTCAATGTATTCCGTGGCTTTGGATGAGGTCTCCGATGGTTTCTTGCTCTTCTCCACTTCTACATTCATGGAAGAATCCTGGATGAAGAACAATTTACGAGAAATTACTCTATCTACAGTTTTCTTATCTTATCTCAACGGGTATTAATGTGTTTGGACAAACTTTAACGGCATTTCTATACATTTCAGCAATGCGAGGACAACTTTGCAAGATATCTTAACAATCTAATACAAACAACTTCGACTCACTTCATCAAAGCCAGAAATCGAGTGAGAGGAATCGAATGGATCTTCAATCGGTCTCGGAAGAAGAAGTAGAGAAGGATTATCGAACTAAGGGCACAAATATTTATAATCATTCAACTATTCCGAATGTGAATAACGAAATCATACCAAAATATATCTCAAACCAATGTATTGCTTCTGGTTGATCCTCTCAGCAGCCAATTCAATAAATTCACCTCGTGTGACTGTTTCGGCGGTTGCTTGGTAAGCGCTGTCACATTTCTCTTGTCCATTAAGTGGATAAGAGTCAAATGAAGACATTCGATTACTCCAAACATCACATATCGAATATTCAGCTGACTGTGAACAAAATCCTTTTCCATTGTATCCGATGTAACAAAAATGCTTTTAAAATTATATATGAAATTAATGCTTTGAGTAAAAATAAACTCACTCAGGTTGCTCGAAACTCTTCGATAGTTGATGTTTGAGATTTTCCAATTCTTCGATGATCTTCTGAAAGTATATTTCGGCTCAAATCATTTAATAACTTTTAAAGATTTCCATAAAATCGGGCTCACACTTTGCTGTGCAGAATTGAGAATAAGAGACATCACATCGAATGCCTTGAGACAAATAGAAACCAGTGAGTCATTCAAAAGAGTCGAGAATTCGAACGTCTACGAAATGGAACAAAAATAAATATTGTAATTAACCAAATCAGAAATATAGTAATTTAAAAAAGAATTTAGGCCACTGAGGAGCAGCGAAAAAACGATTCCTAAACCTGCCTTTCTCTTCCACTGCTCCACAATAGATAGAGACTTCTCTAAAGGTTCCCCTTGTTCCACCAAATGGACAATAGTGAGATGGAGAGACTCGACGATTCCATACAAAACAGATCGGATTGATTTCTCCCTACAAAAATGCAGACAAAAATAGTTAACTATTCAATAATACCTGATGTTTTCGAAGCGTTGGTACTTGGATCGCTTCCCATTGAGGTTCTCCAATGCTCGTTGAATAATCTGCATATATCGATGATAAATGGCTTATTCTTTAAAAAATAAATAACTTAAATGGCGAACAATAAACTAACACGATGTTCGGAGTTCTTGAGGATGGCAGAGTTCACATCAAATACTTTCATGAATAATCCATTCAGAGTATCGTTTTCCCTCACCGAGAAATCATAACACTGAAGCATGACTGTGTTAATTATAAGAAAACCATTATTACTCTTTTAGAACTTGAATAATTCCATATGACTTAGGTGATAATATTTCCCGGAGCAATATTAAGGGATGACAGACTATTTTTGTATAATTTAAAAAGAATACCTTTCTACTCCATTCTTCCACAATCGAAAGAAGCGATTTAGACGCCATCGCTAAATATAAGATCCATTATTTCACATGTAAAATTGAGCTATTCAAATATTACATCTGGACGCAAACCAGATTTCCGTATATATATTTTCGAATTTACAAATAACATCACTTTATTCTGAATAATGAGGTAACAACAAGGAATATGGATTGATAAATGAACTACAGTACATAAACAAAAACAAAGAAACCACAGAGAAAAGTCAATTATGAGAAATAATAATACATCGACAACACTGTAGCCTACAATATTCTCCTTCACACTCACTCCTCATCGATACGGTGCAGAGTGTAGCTACGTCGATCGCACTGGAAATACATTATTATATTTGTATACTTAAAAAAAGCAAATATATATTAAATTTAAAAATATTTGGATTATTGATATCACGTTTATATATCATTATAAGGAAAATGCGCTATGCTTTTGTAATGACTGTAATCCAGGAAAGGGTGAAAAACAATATCCTTTCTACATTTTGCTATCAATAAATGTTAGAATAACTGGCAATTAAAGCGCACCTCCTTGCCATGAGCACGGTCATTGTTAGAGCGAACTTTGAGGCCACAGGAACACATCAGGTATATATCGTTCTGATATATGAGATATTACTACAACATCAGCGTTAGTAATCCAACCGCCATGAGAGTCGATTTGTGATGTTTCTCGAGGTGCCATGTATAGCCTGTTGCTGTCTTGGGATATGTCTAAAGAATTGGTTTAAATTATGCGTGATAAGAAAGAAAGCTGTTCATTAACATATATACTTCAAAAATATAAAAAATAGGCTCACTTCACATTGTGGATAAATGCAAGGAATATTCGCCTGAAATAACATTTTTTTAGGGAACTCGGCAACATTAGGCAGAAAATAAGAGCATATGTGTACATAACGATAGTATTATACGAAGATTCATACCACAGCCAAGTCGGTAAATCTCCGAAACGTTCCATCTCCAGTGCGAATCACAGTAACATTCGAGATGTCACACTAAAAATATGGATAAAAAGAGAATATCGTATCTTCACCTTCAGACTATGCTGGAATGAAACAGATTCGTTACCGCACTCACAACGAAGGATGCATCCGGCCTGCAGAAAATAAACATATTTTCACTTTGCCATCATGGGAAATCAAGCAGGAGCGGATCTCACCAGAGAGGGGGTGGTAGAATGCTTGGTTCTAAGATGCGTGTGCCACCCCATCACAGATCTGGAGCTGTACTGCAATATTATTATTTCGATGTATTCACGGGGTTGTTCCTCCAAATTCGGAGCGTTTTGATATATATGCATACAGAACCTACGAAGTCATCTGGGTATGTCACATGATGCTGTGGAAATACTACACAAAACGATGTAAAATACGCGTCAACTAGCTACATAGTTAAGTAGAAAAGAGAACTAACTTCGCACTCGAAACACTCCAGATCTGTCTTCTGCTTTTCTTTATGATCCTTCTTCGCAGATACCAATTCCTTGTTGGATGATAGTCTCTTCTGAAAAAAAATAATAAACAAGCAATATTCTGAGTGAGACCTTACCTGTTCCTTTCTCTCCACCAATTCCGTTTTCGATTTCTTCGCGGTTGGTTCATCTTCCGAATCCCCCACAGAATCATAGCCCTTGATAGATTGGTAGGCAACCCCCGAAGACGATCTACTTTTATCCACCTCTACAGTCTCGGATGAGTCCCGAATAGAAGGATTAAAATAAGTACAATGAAAATAATGTGGTAATCATTGGAGCGTAAAATTAGCATAGAAATAGTTAACCTTTGACACATCAGAGACATATCGAAATTAGGGATCTGTAAGCAATATGAATGATAGTTCACAATCTAGGCTCACCAAAGAAAGTCGATCGACATCACCCAATGAGGAAACATTTCCCTGAAGGGTATTCCACCTCTACAGTCTCGGATGAGTCCTGAATAGAAGGATTAAAATAAGTACAATGAAAATAATGTGGTAATCATTGGAGCGTAAAATTAGCATAGAAATAGTTAACCTTTGACACATCAGAGACATATCGAAATTAGGGATCTGTAAGCAATATGAATGATAGTTCACAATCTAGGCTCACCAAAGAAAGTCGATCGACATCACCCAATGAGGAAACATTTCCCTGAAGGGTATTCCATATTATTCGACACATTTTATGGTTATCATTGGGAATTTTCTTCATTGTTCGTGCACATAAATTTTATATTTTTCTTCATTTCCTTATCTAATGACAATCATTGACAATCTCGGAATTAATCTACGGTATTGCGTAGATTAAATTGAATGCAAATGTATTCTAACTTTATTAATGTCTGTCTTGGAGTGAGTGAGGTCCATCTGATCTTCAATCGTCTTCGATGGCTGCTTATGAGCGGAGGGAGGAATCTGAGAGTGAACAAATTGAAAGTAGAAAACTTTCTTTCTCCATTTTCAATTGAGATGAATTTATGACCAGAGAGCAGAACAACTTAATATATTGCATAGTGTTTTAATTTGGAACCGACAGTTGGCAGAAAATAATCACAGCGTTTTGACCCCCATTGTTCTCTCCAGAAAAGGGTAGACAAAGGGGATTAAGATTTAGAATTTTCTCGCGAGGCCCGGACTCCAAATCGCGGAAATACCCTGTTTGGATGCACTTCGATTTTTGAACACAATCTAAAACATAAAACAATTAACCCCAATTTGATAATTCTGAGCGCAGTTGCATCTCATATTAGACGTGAAACACAAATCGGCCTAGTCACTTTCGTGCATTGAGAGGGAGATTAGCGGCAGGGTATTAGATGTTTCAGTAAGTTTCCTGATTGAAGTTCGATTCGACTACTTTCTCTGTAGGGTAAAACGCTGTGTAATGGACTCACATAGTTTCGGTGATGGCACCAATTGGAACTGGAAAAATGATACCGGAATTTTCGGGACTGATTTTCGGAACTTTTTTTTTCTTGGAACTGGTTTTTTTTGAACTGGTCATTTTGGAACTCTTTTCGTTCGGTTTATTTGATTTTTTTATTCACTATTGCATTTTGAGATCTTACACATTTCTTATAGAAGATCTTATCATTTAATCAGACCAAAAGCAAAAAAGTTCCAAAACGGTCAGTTCTTTTTTAAAAAGTTCCAAAAACGACCTGCTTCAAATACAATGTTCAATTACGGTAATTTACGAAAAAAAATTAGAACTTGCACCATCACCATATTTTCCTGCTTACAATATGATATGGTAATGATGGTACAGTACAGTATTCCACAACATTCGCTTAGCTCACCTCTTCTGGAATTGTGTTTTCAGCAATCGATATTTCTACAGATTTCTTCTGATTCTTCTTTTCCGTAAAATGCAGCAGAGTCAAATGAACGCATTTGATGGTACCGTACATCACAGATCGAATTGAAACTTCCCTGAAGCAAGAAATTTTAGATAGAAAAAGTTCGACTCCCTCAAATAATATCATTAATCCAGCCTTACTCTGTATTCTCAAATTCCATTCTCTGTATATCAATATCGAGTGATCCCAGTGATCTCAGAATGCACTGAAATGCATATTATAATCTGAAGAGAAATAATTTAAATCGAATTGAACTCACGGAAGGTTCGGAATTCTTCACAATGTTAAGCATGGAGATGAGTTCTCTTAAGATAACCGGAACGAGACCATCTGACAATTGTTTGCGGAATTTTGAAACCTGAAAAAAGAATGATTTATGAAAACACCGAGTGTTTTCAACAGTGGAGATACAAAACTACATAAGTGTACCTTTCCCTTCAACTCTTCGATGGTAGATACAGCCTTATCGTTGGAATCACGAGCTGAAATAACACTTGTAAATATATTATATAGCCTTGTTAGTGAACATATTTGAGCTGACCTTGGCAAAGTGCGAAAAATCGAAATCTACGTGTAGTGCACACCGAGGATAGTTCACCCACCACTTTTGGAGTGGTCTAGATCGCTCGTCGAGTACGGTAACTTTTCATACAAACAACAAACCATTTCCTTCGATCAAGTGCACAAGAGTGAGATGCAGAGATTGGATCATACCCAATATACTCTGGCATAATTATCTCGTGGATACTGCTGAAAGTTGGGGCTCCTGGTTCCGCACGGTCCTGCGATCTCTCAGAAGACGCGTGATATAGGCTTCATAGACGAGCACTTAGAATATTAAAGTTACCCAACAAGGACGAAACCCTGATCTCACCCTGATCCCGTCTCGTGTACGAGAGAGTATGCAAAAGTGAGAGAGCGCGGATCATTACCGGCTTTCCCTTGAGGCTAATATTGATTTTTTGCATTTTTGTATATTCATTCTATACTAATTCATCGGCTATTCGATGGAGGACAAAAAATAATGGGTCAATTTCGTCCTTGTTGGGTAACTTTAAAGACTTAAAAAGTTTAGGGAACTCTCGATTCGACATTTTATGTTCGGACTAATCCAATCTCTGCATCTCACTCTTGTGCACTTGATCGAAGGAAATGGTTTGTTGTTTGTATGAAAAGTTACCGTACTCGACGAGCGATCTAGACCACTCCAAAAGTGGTGGGTGAACTATCCTCGGTGTGCACTACACGTAGATTTCGATTTTTCGCACTTTGCCAAGGTCAGCTCAAATATGTTCACTAACAAGGCTATATAATATATTTACAAGTGTTATTTCAGCTCGTGATTCCAACGATAAGGCTGTATCTACCATCGAAGAGTTGAAGGGAAAGGTACACTTATGTAGTTTTGTATCTCCACTGTTGAAAACACTCGGTGTTTTCATAAATCATTCTTTTTTCAGGTTTCAAAATTCCGCAAACAATTGTCAGATGGTCTCGTTCCGGTTATCTTAAGAGAACTCATCTCCATGCTTAACATTGTGAAGAATTCCGAACCTTCCGTGAGTTCAATTCGATTTAAATTATTTCTCTTCAGATTATAATATGCATTTCAGTGCATTCTGAGATCACTGGGATCACTCGATATTGATATACAGAGAATGGAATTTGAGAATACAGAGTAAGGCTGGATTAATGATATTATTTGAGGGAGTCGAACTTTTTCTATCTAAAATTTCTTGCTTCAGGGAAGTTTCAATTCGATCTGTGATGTACGGTACCATCAAATGCGTTCATTTGACTCTGCTGCATTTTACGGAAAAGAAGAATCAGAAGAAATCTGTAGAAATATCGATTGCTGAAAACACAATTCCAGAAGAGGTGAGCTAAGCGAATGTTGTGGAATACTGTACTGTACCATCATTACCATATCATATTGTAAGCAGGAAAATATGGTGATGGTGCAAGTTCTAATTTTTTTTCGTAAATTACCGTAATTGAACATTGTATTTGAAGCAGGTCGTTTTTGGAACTTTTTAAAAAAGAACTGACCGTTTTGGAACTTTTTTGCTTTTGGTCTGATTAAATGATAAGATCTTCTATAAGAAATGTGTAAGATCTCAAAATGCAATAGTGAATAAAAAAATCAAATAAACCGAACGAAAAGAGTTCCAAAATGACCAGTTCAAAAAAAACCAGTTCCAAGAAAAAAAAAGTTCCGAAAATCAGTCCCGAAAATTCCGGTATCATTTTTCCAGTTCCAATTGGTGCCATCACCGAAACTATGTGAGTCCATTACACAGCGTTTTACCCTACAGAGAAAGTAGTCGAATCGAACTTCAATCAGGAAACTTACTGAAACATCTAATACCCTGCCGCTAATCTCCCTCTCAATGCACGAAAGTGACTAGGCCGATTTGTGTTTCACGTCTAATATGAGATGCAACTGCGCTCAGAATTATCAAATTGGGGTTAATTGTTTTATGTTTTAGATTGTGTTCAAAAATCGAAGTGCATCCAAACAGGGTATTTCCGCGATTTGGAGTCCGGGCCTCGCGAGAAAATTCTAAATCTTAATCCCCTTTGTCTACCCTTTTCTGGAGAGAACAATGGGGGTCAAAACGCTGTGATTATTTTCTGCCAACTGTCGGTTCCAAATTAAAACACTATGCAATATATTAAGTTGTTCTGCTCTCTGGTCATAAATTCATCTCAATTGAAAATGGAGAAAGAAAGTTTTCTACTTTCAATTTGTTCACTCTCAGATTCCTCCCTCCGCTCATAAGCAGCCATCGAAGACGATTGAAGATCAGATGGACCTCACTCACTCCAAGACAGACATTAATAAAGTTAGAATACATTTGCATTCAATTTAATCTACGCAATACCGTAGATTAATTCCGAGATTGTCAATGATTGTCATTAGATAAGGAAATGAAGAAAAATATAAAATTTATGTGCACGAACAATGAAGAAAATTCCCAATGATAACCATAAAATGTGTCGAATAATATGGAATACCCTTCAGGGAAATGTTTCCTCATTGGGTGATGTCGATCGACTTTCTTTGGTGAGCCTAGATTGTGAACTATCATTCATATTGCTTACAGATCCCTAATTTCGATATGTCTCTGATGTGTCAAAGGTTAACTATTTCTATGCTAATTTTACGCTCCAATGATTACCACATTATTTTCATTGTACTTATTTTAATCCTTCTATTCAGGACTCATCCGAGACTGTAGAGGTGGAATACCCTTCAGGGAAATGTTTCCTCATTGGGTGATGTCGATCGACTTTCTTTGGTGAGCCTAGATTGTGAACTATCATTCATATTGCTTACAGATCCCTAATTTCGATATGTCTCTGATGTGTCAAAGGTTAACTATTTCTATGCTAATTTTACGCTCCAATGATTACCACATTATTTTCATTGTACTTATTTTAATCCTTCTATTCAGGACTCATCCGAGACTGTAGAGGTGGATAAAAGTAGATCGTCTTCGGGGGTTGCCTACCAATCTATCAAGGGCTATGATTCTGTGGGGGATTCGGAAGATGAACCAACCGCGAAGAAATCGAAAACGGAATTGGTGGAGAGAAAGGAACAGGTAAGGTCTCACTCAGAATATTGCTTGTTTATTATTTTTTTTCAGAAGAGACTATCATCCAACAAGGAATTGGTATCTGCGAAGAAGGATCATAAAGAAAAGCAGAAGACAGATCTGGAGTGTTTCGAGTGCGAAGTTAGTTCTCTTTTCCATTTCTCCATTATATCATCAACCTCAGTCACTCCGAAAAAGGTGAACAATTCCTTCATTTTTCCTTTCAGATCAAATCCTTCTCTTCCATTTTCTCCTATCTCTCCCAGCTTCCCTTCCATCTTATCCAATTCATCCACAATCTCCTTTTTCTTCACGTCAAACCAAGCACTATGCTCATCCCTTTCTCTCTTTCCAAGGTGTAAAGCTGCTTGCCAGGATGCGATTCTATCCTTGATTTCATTCAGAATATCGATCGACTTTTCTTTTCCATCAGCCAAAAGCGCTCTCGCATTTTCCAGATCCTCCACGCTCTTTCGAGTGCCCGCCCTCGTCTTTCGACCAACCTCATTTCTGGCGCGCAGCTCCTGCTTCAGTCTTTCTCCGACGTCGACATCGATGGTTCCTTCAATCACGTCATCATCGACCTTCTTGAGCTGAGCCTCCAAGGATTGAGCCGTAGTATCATCCATTTCTGTAGAGAAACCGGTTACTCGAACCTCCTCCTCTCAAACGTGTCTATACGTGTCAACCGCGACGCGCGTACGCAACGCGTAGGCAGACCACAGCCGTCTGTTTTCGACTCAGTTGAAAAACTAGCACTTTGCCACCTATTTTCCAACTAAATCGCAAACAACGGTGTGAATCGCGAGTGACAACGAGCCTCTGCCCGATTCAGTCACAAGCGATGCGAATCACAGCGACACGAGCCTCTGCCCGATTCAGTCACTGTGAGACAAGAAACGCAACTGCAGGTTTATCGAGCTCTCGCCCAACACCCCTGAGTCACAACGAAAACGGCTGACGAAATAGCAAGAAAAACCAGGATTTCTCCTAGCTTCGCTTACTTGTTTCGGTGGCGACCTCTAACACTGGCTCTCAGCCCCCATATAAGTCCAGCAAAACGGTAATACAAGCGGTATTAACCTCCAGAGCCGTCTTGATAAATCCCGATTGAGATGAATACGTCTGGCCTTGCCTTGTGAACAAACTCGAGAGTTTATAGCAGAGCCGTAGACTTTTATTCGCGTCTTAACGAGAGAAATTAGACATTGGTAAACGCACTTAATTACTAGACACAAGATAAACATAATTACGACTGAAAACTAGAGGAAAATAGGAGAAAATAGCGAGAAACTAGAATTGTAAGCATGGCTGCCAAATTACAGCATTGGGCGATAAATATAGGGAAAATTCAAATGCCTAATTTACGGATAACGGTTACAAATCACGAACTATGTTTAAATTACGATAATTTTACAGTTGAATTATGATTAATTAATTCTCCTTTACTTTCTTCTTCCTTGCTTTGCATAGCTCGATCCTCCTACATTTGCTGGCGAGGGGAACCCCTATCTTGTGTAAACAGAAGGGCAGCTGGCAATAACAAAAGAGCAAGAACGACACGACCAAAGTCAGGACTAAAAATACGACAAAACTTATGCATCAACCTAATATATTTCCATAGCCAAAATTTTTTTTTATTGATAAAAAACCAGATTAATCCTTACGTTCTGTTTACATAAATATCCAAACGCTCCGAATTTGGAAGTTCATCCTGCTCCGAGAGTACACCACATGCATGTTTGTGCTTCTGCGTACTTCAATTAATAATATTGCAGTATTGCTCAAGATCTTTTATTGGATGGGAAGACCATATGAGAGTCAAGCATAATACCACTGCCACCTTGGTGAGAAGTCGATTTACAATGAGGGCGAATACCAAAGCGCTGCATATTGTTTATTTGTTGATTTTCTGCATGATGGCAAAGTGAAAATATGTTTATTTTCTGCAGGCCGGATGCATCCTTCGTTGTGATTGCGGCCACGAATCTGTCTCTTACAATCTCTTACACAGTAATAAGGTGAATCTTCCTTTGTTGTGTGCTCCTTACTTTATCTATCGGGATTGTATGTATCCCTATTCTCAGTGCGAAATCTCGAACATTACTGTGATTCGCAATGATGATGAGCCGATTCGGAGATTGACTGACATGGTACTGGTATGAATCTTTCCACAATATTGTTTTGTATGTATGTGCCTAAGCTTTTTTTAGCTCAAGTCTCTCAATTCCCCTATAAGCAATTTAAATAATTATTTCAAAAATGTTCCGTGTGTTTATTACAATCGACTGAGGCGTCTCTGCAGAAGCCATCACTGAATCGGAGATCGATTTACGAAATGCTTACAATATGTAGATAAATCATCCGGAACTAAACCAGATTCATGTAAACTTCTTTTCGAGTCTACCAAGAAAAGCTTTATCCTTACTATCATCGACATCATGATTTGTAAACAACAATAAATATGGATTGAATAACGAATAACAGCAATGAGACAGAAACAAAAATCCAAAGAGAGAACAACGCAATTGTGAGAATAGAATGGTGGACTTCATCAATCCTTCAATCAACAGCTTCACACTCACTCTTCATTGATGCGGTGCAATGTATAACTGCGTCTATCGCACTAGAAATACATTTAGAATAATAGCAAAATAAAAATATCGGTCGAACAATAAAATTGGGATGTGTTTGCAATTATGTAGGAGTCGTTATCTCTATCTAGAGAAATAAAAGAAAAAAATGAAATATATTATCAATTGCACTTTAGCAATCAATAAATGATAGAAAATCAGGCATCAAAACAAACCTCCTTGTTGTGAGTGTTGCTATCATTGATCGAGTTCACTCTCAGTCCACACGAACACATGAGATAAATACCGTTCTGGTGAAGGATATATTAATGCAAAGATCTTGCTTAAGAGACAAAACCGCCATCAGTGTCGATTTGTGATATATCTGGAGATGATTTACATAGCCGCGTGGAGTCTTGGGAAACGCCTAAAGAATGATTTTTATGAATACATATGACATGAAAAATAACTGTTATAAAACTAAAATATAAAAAACAAAAACACGGCTCACCTCGCACTGCGAATAAACACACGGAACATTTTTGAAATAATTATTTAAATTGCTTATAGGGGAATTGAGAGACTTGAGCTAAAAAAAGCTTAGGCACATACATACAAAACAATATTGTGGAAAGATTCATACCAGTACCATGTCAGTCAATCTCCGAATCGGCTCATCATCATTGCGAATCACAGTAATGTTCGAGATTTCGCACTGAGAATAGGGATACATACAATCCCGATAGATAAAGTAAGGAGCACACAACAAAGGAAGATTCACCTTATTACTGTGTAAGAGATTGTAAGAGACAGATTCGTGGCCGCAATCACAACGAAGGATGCATCCGGCCTGCAGAAAATAAACATATTTTCACTTTGCCATCATGCAGAAAATCACTGATGGCGGTTTTGTCTCTTAAGCAAGATCTTTGCATTAATATATCCTTCACCAGAACGGTATTTATCTCATGTGTTCGTGTGGACTGAGAGTGAACTCGATCAATGATAGCAACACTCACAACAAGGAGGTTTGTTTTGATGCCTGATTTTCTATCATTTATTGATTGCTAAAGTGCAATTGATAATATATTTCATTTTTTTCTTTTATTTCTCTAGATAGAGATAACGACTCCTACATAATTGCAAACACATCCCAATTTTATTGTTCGACCGATATTTTTATTTTGCTATTATTCTAAATGTATTTCTAGTGCGATAGACGCAGTTATACATTGCACCGCATCAATGAAGAGTGAGTGTGAAGCTGTTGATTGAAGGATTGATGAAGTCCACCATTCTATTCTCACAATTGCGTTGTTCTCTCTTTGGATTTTTGTTTCTGTCTCATTGCTGTTATTCGTTATTCAATCCATATTTATTGTTGTTTACAAATCATGATGTCGATGATAGTAAGGATAAAGCTTTTCTTGGTAGACTCGAAAAGAAGTTTACATGAATCTGGTTTAGTTCCGGATGATTTATCTACATATTGTAAGCATTTCGTAAATCGATCTCCGATTCAGTGATGGCTTCTGCAGAGACGCCTCAGTCGATTGTAATAAACACACGGAACATTTTTGAAATAATTATTTAAATTGCTTATAGGGGAATTGAGAGACTTGAGCTAAAAAAAGCTTAGGCACATACATACAAAACAATATTGTGGAAAGATTCATACCAGTACCATGTCAGTCAATCTCCGAATCGGCTCATCATCATTGCGAATCACAGTAATGTTCGAGATTTCGCACTGAGAATAGGGATACATACAATCCCGATAGATAAAGTAAGGAGCACACAACAAAGGAAGATTCACCTTATTACTGTGTAAGAGATTGTAAGAGACAGATTCGTGGCCGCAATCACAACGAAGGATGCATCCGGCCTGCAGAAAATAAACATATTTTCACTTTGCCATCATGCAGAAAATCAACAAATAAACAATATGCAGCGCTTTGGTATTCGCCCTCATTGTAAATCGACTTCTCACCAAGGTGGCAGTGGTATTATGCTTGACTCTCATATGGTCTTCCCATCCAATAAAAGATCTTGAGCAATACTGCAATATTATTAATTGAAGTACGCAGAAGCACAAACATGCATGTGGTGTACTCTCGGAGCAGGATGAACTTCCAAATTCGGAGCGTTTGGATATTTATGTAAACAGAACGTAAGGATTAATCTGGTTTTTTATCAATAAAAAAAAATTTTGGCTATGGAAATATATTAGGTTGATGCATAAGTTTTGTCGTATTTTTAGTCCTGACTTTGGTCGTGTCGTTCTTGCTCTTTTGTTATTGCCAGCTGCCCTTCTGTTTACACAAGATAGGGGTTCCCCTCGCCAGCAAATGTAGGAGGATCGAGCTATGCAAAGCAAGGAAGAAGAAAGTAAAGGAGAATTAATTAATCATAATTCAACTGTAAAATTATCGTAATTTAAACATAGTTCGTGATTTGTAACCGTTATCCGTAAATTAGGCATTTGAATTTTCCCTATATTTATCGCCCAATGCTGTAATTTGGCAGCCATGCTTACAATTCTAGTTTCTCGCTATTTTCTCCTATTTTCCTCTAGTTTTCAGTCGTAATTATGTTTATCTTGTGTCTAGTAATTAAGTGCGTTTACCAATGTCTAATTTCTCTCGTTAAGACGCGAATAAAAGTCTACGGCTCTGCTATAAACTCTCGAGTTTGTTCACAAGGCAAGGCCAGACGTATTCATCTCAATCGGGATTTATCAAGACGGCTCTGGAGGTTAATACCGCTTGTATTACCGTTTTGCTGGACTTATATGGGGGCTGAGAGCCAGTGTTAGAGGTCGCCACCGAAACAAGTAAGCGAAGCTAGGAGAAATCCTGGTTTTTCTTGCTATTTCGTCAGCCGTTTTCGTTGTGACTCAGGGGTGTTGGGCGAGAGCTCGATAAACCTGCAGTTGCGTTTCTTGTCTCACAGTGACTGAATCGGGCAGAGGCTCGTGTCGCTGTGATTCGCATCGCTTGTGACTGAATCGGGCAGAGGCTCGTTGTCACTCGCGATTCACACCGTTGTTTGCGATTTAGTTGGAAAATAGGTGGCAAAGTGCTAGTTTTTCAACTGAGTCGAAAACAGACGGCTGTGGTCTGCCTACGCGTTGCGTACGCGCGTCGCGGTTGACACGTATAGACACGTTTGAGAGGAGGAGGTTCGAGTAACCGGTTTCTCTACAGAAATGGATGATACTACGGCTCAATCCTTGGAGGCTCAGCTCAAGAAGGTCGATGATGACGTGATTGAAGGAACCATCGATGTCGACGTCGGAGAAAGACTGAAGCAGGAGCTGCGCGCCAGAAATGAGGTTGGTCGAAAGACGAGGGCGGGCACTCGAAAGAGCGTGGAGGATCTGGAAAATGCGAGAGCGCTTTTGGCTGATGGAAAAGAAAAGTCGATCGATATTCTGAATGAAATCAAGGATAGAATCGCATCCTGGCAAGCAGCTTTACACCTTGGAAAGAGAGAAAGGGATGAGCATAGTGCTTGGTTTGACGTGAAGAAAAAGGAGATTGTGGATGAATTGTATAAGATGGAAGGGAAGCTGGGAGAGATAGGAGAAAATGGAAGAGAAGGATTTGATCTGAAAGGAAAAATGAAGGAATTGTTCACCTTTTTCGGAGTGACTGAGGTTGATGATATAATGGAGAAATGGAAGAAGCTGAGTGACGACAAGGAGGAATCGGATAATGAGAACTCAGGAATGCGAGTTTTGATTAGAATGGTAGAAGAGAGAGAGGGAGTGGAGTCACTGCCAAATCTCTTATTGAAGCTAGTGGAGGAAAGGAACGGAGTAGCGTCTGAAAGGGTGGAATGGAAAAGCAAGATGGATGAGGCAGAAACGCTGACATTGCAGATTGATGCACGGCTCTCTGAGAAGGATCAGAAGATCGCAGAGTTGACTGTACGTTCTGATGAGAAGGATCAGAAGATATCCGAATTGACTGCACGGCTCGCTGAAGTTGAGGAAATTCTCAACAACAAGATGGAGACTGGTGATGGAGATGCGTGTACTGGCTGCATTCGATGGGAAGATGAGGCGAAAGGTACAAAACTGAAGGTGGATACAAAGAAGGAGCTCGATGGTCGGGAGATCGGGCGGCAAATTGCTGAATTGCAGAGGCAGCAATTGTTGTTGGCAAGTGGAATCGCATTGCTGGAGAAGCGAGGAAGCAGCCAACAGGATGCACAGAAGAACCAACTCTCACGGCTCCCGAGCGCACACGCAACAAGTGAGTTACCGAAAAGAGCTAGTAGTTGTGTGGTGGTTGATAGAAGGGACGATGATGAGGAGAGTTGTAATGGGTCTGATATGGGATCGGTGGACTCTCGCTCGACTGTAAATGGAAACCTCTACATGCAAGAGAGACGACGCATGGCTAAAGAGCTTCCCAAGATGGACAAGTATGGAGGACGGAAAGAGGACTGGAACCGATTCTACGATAGCTTCATGCTTCGCTATGACACCTATCACGATGAAATGGGTGTTACCATGTTGGGAGAGATCCTCACGGGCAAAGCCGCCAAGACATTCAGGGATATCCCCAGATCAGTCAAGAAAGCAGGACTGAGCAAGGTCATGGAATGGATGAGATTACGGCTCTCGGAAGAAACTCCCTTTGAGTTGATTGAGGATACGAAGAAGTTGGGAAAGATTCAAGTTCAAGGACGGAAAGCCGCTACTGTGCGCGATGAGCTGGAGAGGATCACTAGGAAGTTAGAGTCAGACAAGGCCAAGAAGGAGATTATGAGAAGGAGCCACCTCATTCTTCTCTACGAGAGGAGGGAGCAGCACGAGAAACTGGTCGAGTTGTACGCTGCTGGAGAATCCTACGCGACAATGAAAGCGAAGTTGCTACTATTGGAGTATCTGAAGGAAATTGGAGGACCAACGAGGGAGAATTTCAAGAGTTCGAGGGGATTGACGCAGACGACGGCTCGAGGACACACACAGAGACGAGCTGATGTTATCTGCCCTAAGTGTTCCAGAAAGGGACACTATGAGAAAGAGTGCAAGGATGGAAAGGGAACAGGATCGTGTGAGCACTGCAGGAGGCCTGGGCATACTATGGCAACTTGCTACAAACTGCATGGATATCCAGACAAGGGAAAGACATTCCCCAACCCGAATGCTCCTGCATTCACGGCTCAGAATTCCGATAAGATCCTTCAGAAGAACCCGTTCGGAGGATTGAAGAAGGTTGAAGGTGAACCAGATAGGGAGGATAGGGAGGATTTCTTTGTTATCAAGAAGTCGCGAGAGCTGAATGGAGGGGGGCTGCTCCTAGATACTGGAGCAGACGCGTCCCTGATCGATGAACAACTGCTCAGTGGAATGGAAGCAGTCGAGATCGAGGAGATCAAGAAGAACGACGGACCAGTGCTGCGGGATGCGAATCAGAATCCCATAAATTTGCGTGGAAAGGCAGTGCTGGACGTGAAGCTGCAGATCGGAAAGGCAGCCAAGATTGGATTCTATGTGACACGAGCTCGAGTCGGTGTCATAATTGGAGGAGCAGGCTTGGATGCCATTGGAGTGGAGCTCCGAGAGAAGCAGGAGAATGCTACGGCTCCTGAAGTGAAGAAGGCCGACGCTGACGGTTCGGTCGAGGACAAGGATGAGGATATGGAGGATGCAGGCGAAGCTGTAGTCCTCAGACACTGTGTGATCGCTAGAGGAGAAATGGACATGGTGTGGACTAATGGAGTGCCCGGGAGCACAGTGATACTGGATTCATCGATGGATGGAGTCGTCGAGGGGATCGCAATGAATGAATCGGTTGTCCCGGTTCCTGTAATGAATACCACTGACAAGGAAATGGTGTTCGAGAAGCTTCAGTCGGCTGGAAGATGGAAGAAGTGCGTGGCTCCGGAGACTGGAGGCGCAGCCATCAAGAAGATACACCGAGAAAGTCACGCAGAGGACATGGATCGATGGAGGGAGATCGAAGAGAAGATGAAGAAGAATAATCCAGAGGGACTTACTGATGATGTAGTCCGGCTCTTGAGGAAGCACCAGCACGTCTTCGCAGTGAAGGACGATGAGTTGGGTGAGTTGAAGGGATTCGAGTGTGGAATAAAGTTGACGGAGGAGACGCCAGTGAAGCAGAAGCCACGGCTCGTCCCTTTCGCCATACGTGAGACTGTTGATTGAGAAGATGAAGACGCAGGGAGTGATCGAGAGGTCGAGCAGTCCTTGGAATTCGCCGATCGTCATCGTGAAGAAGAAGAATGGAACGATACGGCTCTGCATAGATTACCGGAAGGTCAATCTACGAATCAAGCACGATGCACACCCACTACCACATCTGGAGAGTACAATTCAGAGTCTGGCCAGGAAGAAGTGGTTCACTACGATCGATCTAGCTTCTGGGTTTTGGCAGATACGGCTCGATGAGAAGGCCAAGGAAGTTACCGCTTTCAGCTGCCTCGGAGAGCACTTTCAGTTGAAAGTACTACCGTTCGGACTAGCTACAAGTCCGTGCATGTTCCAACGAGCAATGATGGACATGCTCAAGGAAGAAATGGAGAAGGAGGGAGAGAAGCGTAGAGTGTACTGCTACATCGATGATTTGCTGATTGCAACTGAGACGAGGGAGGAGCAATTGGAGACACTGGCATGGGTGCTCAAGAGAATGGAGGAGAAGGGAGTACTCATCAATCCGGAGAAGTGCAGATTTCTCGCAGATAACGTGCAGTATTTGGGTCACATCATTACTAAGGATGGAGTGGAGTTGGAGGGAGAGAAGGTCGCAGCAGTGCGTGAGTACAAGAGACCTACCAATCCGACGGAAGTGAGGCAGTTTCTTGGACTGTTGAACTTTCAGAGGAGATTCATAAGGAGGTTCGCTGAAATTGCAACCCCGCTCCACTCATTGACGTCTGGAAAGGAGAAATGGTTGTGGACAGCTGATGACGAGAAGGCTTTTGTACGGCTCAAGGAAGCAGTTACGACGGCTCCATCTCTGATTCAACCCGATTACGGAAAGGCAATATCGGGAGAGAGACCGTTCCACATCACCACTGATGCAAGCCTGAAGGGGATTGGTGGTATTCTCACACAAGCTGGAGATGATGGAGCACAGCGACCGATCGCTTTCTTCTCGAGAAGTCTGAGAGGGCCAGAGAGAAGATACTCGATTGTGGATTCGGAGGAGCTAGGAATCTATGAGTGTGTAAAGAAGTGGAAGGGAATAGTGTATGGGACTAGAGTGATAGTGAGGACGGATCATCAAACACTAGTGAGTATGTTCAAGAGGAGTAATGTGGCACCGAGGATACTGAGATGGGCCGCTGAGCTTAATCAGTTCGATCTGCAGATTGAATACGTGAAAGGAAAAGAAAATCAAGTAGCTGATGCCCTTTCAAGGAACCCGATGGAGCTCGAAGGAGAGCCTGTGACAATCGGAGAAGACGTCGTCATCAATAGAATGCAGGCTTTGATGATTGGAGAAGGAGGAGATTCCACGGCTAAAGATCTCTCTAATATTAAGTCAGTGAAGACTCGGTCAATGGTTGAGAGATCAAATGAGGATGAAGTGACTGGCGAGAGAGATAAGAAGATAGAAGAGTGGAGAATTGATCAGTCGAGAGATGAGTGGGTGGAAATGGTGAAAAATGGATTAGAAGATGTGAGGTTGGGAAAGAGAGAGGCGGACGGAAAAGTCGAGATGCCATTCTCGAGCATGGACCTCAGTTGGGCAGATTTCAAGGTTCATAATGGACTACTTTACCTGATGGGTCGTGAGCACCAATTGTTGTTGTATGTGCCGGAGAGTAGAAGGAAGAAGCTTGTGAAGCAGATGCACGAGAGTGTTCTGCTTGGACACTCTGGATCGAAGAAGCTGCTACAACTGCTCAAGAAGGAGTTTGTCTGGGGAGGAATGGACAAGGAGGTGACTGAGATTGTGCAGAGATGTGAGAAGTGTCGACTCGCCAATCCAAGGAAGAGATACATCCCACCTCTACAACCAAGAGTGACGAGAGAACCGGTGGAGTTGGTCGCCGTCGATCTACTGGATTTTGGCAGGAGCAAAGAAGGAAATCGATACGTGCTCGTGATAATAGACTTGTTCAGCAAGTTCGCAGGTGCTTACCCGATACGAGACAAGAAGGCGACTACCGTTGCCGAGTGTTTCTAAATCGATGGGTTCTTGAGAATGGAAGAGTACCTCAAGCACTACTCAATGATAATGGAGGAGAGTTCGTGAATGAGATAATGGAGGAGATCACACGGCTCTGGAAAATTGAGCGTAACTGCACATTACCGTATCACTCGAGAGCCAACGGTGGAGTAGAACGGCTCAATAGGACTCTTACCGAGATAATGAGAAGACTACCATCTTCGCCCGAGGAATGGGAAGATGCTCTTCCGTACCCATTGTATGTCTACAACAACTCACCTCATAAAGTCACTGGAGAGACCCCGTCGTTTCTCATGAATGGCCGTGACGAGCGGTTACCTGGAGGAGAACCGACGAGAGTAAATGAGAAGTACGTCGTGGACAGAGACGACTACAAGACTGGGATGCAGCTGTTAATGAGGAAGACATTGGAAGAAGTGAACAGAAGGTTGGATGATGAGAGACGAAAGATGAAGGAGACGTATGATAAGAAGTTCAAGCACAACAAGGGAATTGAGCCCAAGATTGGAGACAGGGTCTACATCAAGAAGGAGTTGAACGGCTCGAAAAATCCCAAGCTGGAGCTGCAATGGGAAGGACCTTACCGTGTTGTAGACAGAAGCACCACTACCGCCACCACTAGGAGACTAGCAGATGGGGTAGAGAAAGTGGTTCAATTGGATAGGATTCGGAGAGTGCCGGGAGAAAATGAGGATGAAGATGCTGGGATGATTCTGAGAGTGGGGAGAACTGGAGAGAATGGGAGATGATGAGAATTATCTCAGGTACGTCATCGACGAGAATGACATCCTCCACTGGAAGAAGGAATGCACGGCTTGTGGAGTGAAGACTCTCGGAGAGAAATGGAAGAAGTGCCCGAGAGGAATGGAGACTATCGAAATCAGGACGCCGTATGACATGGTGCAGGTCATGGCACTGATTCGAGAGGAGGGCGAGGACCCGGCCCCGCTCATCGTCACGGAGTGGATGGAGAACAAGAGGATGGCCAACATCACCGAGGAGGATGTGATCAATGGTCTGACCAGAGGGTTCTGTGCGCATGCAGCACCTCTGATTCGGATGGATGATGTTGAACTCGGACGGCTCAAGACATTCGACCTTCCTAAGGATGTTCCCTATCGGCTTGAGAAAGCGTACCGAACTGTGCTCCGAGAGCATACAGAGGAGATCCCCAGAGATGGAGTGATCATCATGCACAAGCCTCTGGAGAATGCTGTTCCCACGGCTCCTCTCGGAAATGAGAAAGTGTGGAAGTGGCGATTCGAAGAGCACCACAAGATGCTGGAAGCAGTCATGGAAGAAGTCAAGGAGCGCACTCGCCATTTCGTGATTATGATGGCACATGACCTCTCAGTCGATCGTGCAAAGGAGATCATCCTGAGTGTCAATTCAGCGATCACTGAAGGACTACATCGTGTGATCTTCGTCAAGGCCATCTGGAACAGGGAGCACTCGTACAAGGGCCGCGCAGCGATCGAGGCATTATACCTGGAGTTGCAGCCACGGCTCAAGAATGGAGTCACGCTTCTCCCTGACACCGGACGCTACAACACGAAGGATGTGTCAGTTGAGAAGCTGATCCTGATCAGGAAGATGGTGATGAGAGATTATGAGGCAGCATTCTCAGCCATCATGGTGGAAACGCAGTGGAGCATTGAGGGCAAGGCCAAAAGGGAGTGTTTCCACTGTGGATCAACGGAGCATATCGTGAGGGACTGCCCTGAGAAGAGAAATCACGGCTCACGCATCGTTTCTCACAATGAGGAGAAGGGACACGGCTCGCACAATGGGAGACCGAAGAAGAGAAAGAGCGAGGAGGGTAGAAGAGGAGGAGAGGATAGAGCCGAGGACGGCTCTGCTTCGAAGGACCGGGGAGATGTAGGAGGATCGAGCTATGCAAAGAAAGGAAGAAGAAAGTAAAGGAGAATTAATTAATCATAATTCAACTGTAAAATTATCGTAATTTAAACATAGTTCGTGATTTGTAACCGTTATCCGTAAATTAGGCATTTGAATTTTCCCTATATTTATCGCCCAATGCTGTAATTTGGCAGCCATGCTTACAATTCTAGTTTCTCGCTATTTTCTCCTATTTTCCTCTAGTTTTCAGTCGTAATTATGTTTATCTTGTGTCTAGTAATTAAGTGCGTTTACCAATGTCTAATTTCTCTCGTTAAGACGCGAATAAAAGTCTACGGCTCTGCTATAAACTCTCGAGTTTGTTCACAAGGCAAGGCCAGACGTATTCATCTCAATCGGGATTTATCAAGACGGCTCTGGAGGTTAATACCGCTTGTATTACCGTTTTGCTGGACTTATACAAAAACATGTTTTCGATTCAGTCCTCTCTAGTCGGCTGGGCAAGAATGCCTCACAATTTCGTTCCCGACCGTTTGCACATTCGGCACGTGATGCTCTTTCTCTTCCTCTCCGGCGTGAAACCCCCGAAACCCAACGTCGCCTGGCTGAGATTTACCCCTCACAAGCCCGCGATGTAAGGACGGTGCAGAGATGGTACGTCAAATTCGAAGAGCGTGACTTTTCCTTCGAAGATGACACGCGTTCCGGTCGCCCCCACGAGTTGGATCTCGATCGACTGCGGACGGAGGTAGAGGCTGATCCGTATCTCACCACGCGTGATCTCGGAGACACACTTGGGGTCGACCCAGGCAACCGTGGTGAGAGGGCTCAAGTCCATTGGAAAGGTCTGGAAACTCGGTCGATGGGTACCCCATGCCCTGACTGACTTCGACCGTGATCGAAGGGTGGACTTCAGTTCGACTCTTCTCACCCTCCATCGCAGATTCGATTGGTTGGATAATCTCATCACTGGAGATGAGAAGTGGGTACATTATGAAAACGAAGAGCGTAGGAGACAGTGGGTCGGAGAGGATGAGAAGCCAGCAGATGTCCCCAAACCCAATTTACACCCCAATAAGGTGATGCTATCCAACACGACAACGCCCGCCCGCACACAGCAAGATCAACCAAGGCTGAGTTAGCAGGCTATGGTTGGACTGTTCTCCCCCACCCACTTCTCCCAGACCCCCCCCCCCTATTCCCTAGACCTTGCCCCGAGTGATTACCACCTTTTCTCAGAGCTCCAGCGCTTCCTCAAAGGACAGAGCTTCAAAGACAAGCGCGCACTCCATACCGCCCTCTCCAACTTCTTCACCAGCCAGCCCAAGGAGTTCTACTATCAGGGCATCCACAAGTTACCCGGTAGATGACAGATGGTGATAGATAAGCATGGTGACTATTTCTAAAAGAAATGATGTATTGTATTATTTTTGTGATAAATTCAATAAAATCTGAAAATACGACAAAACTTATGCATCAACCTGATAGATGAAGTAAAACTTGAATTCTTGACCAGGAACAGAGAGGTAAGTTAAATTTAAAGGAAGCCTTACTCACTTCGCATTCAAGGCATTTCAGTTCATTCTTCTGTTTGTCATTATGGCCCTTCTTCACAGATTCCGATTGAGATTTCGATTCCTTTTTGGATGATATTCTCTTCTGAAAAAAATGTTCAGTGAATCCCATCTAAAAACATTGTAAATCCAAAAAATCTGAGATAGCGCATACCTTTTCTTTTCCATCTCCTGATTCCTTCTTCGATTTTTTCACCATTGGTTCGTCTTCCATATCGGAATCATCCATAGACTCCTTACAGTTGACAGATCCCGAGATAACTTTAGAATACCTTCTTCTCTTCTCCATTTCAACAGTCTGGGAAGAGTCCTATTAAGATTTATTGATTTCGTAATTTAAATACACCGAAAAAAGCAATGATTCAAGTTAATATAAAAATAATAACATTTGACACCTCAGGGACACTGTCGAAAGTATCCTTCTCTCCTCCTTCATTCGCAATTGGATCAATAGCTGTTGAATCCATATTTCTTCTTCTTCGGGTCTAAATAATCACACTTTGTACATATCTAGATAAATTTGAACAAACCGATATCCCATTCAAGATTTCTCTGAAAGCCTCCTCATCGCCAATGAATTCCATGGACAAAATCTACAATGCCAATATCTTTTTTGTAACTTTCCGAACTGAAAAAAGATCGATATACGAAAATGTGAAATTAGGACGCAACAAAACAGTTCGTTCGCAATCCTTCAACGTGAATTTCCATACCTTACATACATTTTCTTTACCGAATTCCTCTTCCTTCTCTCCTTCCCTCTCGATTATATCATTAATCTGTGAGTCATGATCTTCGTTGCTGTAGGTCTGTCTTCCTTGATTCTCATTCGGATCATCAGCCATTGAATCGCGACCACAAACTTCATCACTCTAAATTTTCTTATTATTTGAGATTCGTGGTGGATCAATCGGACTTCCGGGTCGAGTGGCATTAAAAAGTATTGCGAGTCATAGCTTTTAGTACAACTTTTGATGAAATTCGAAGGAAAAAATTCCATACCAAATTTTCATCCATCATGAGCTCATCGTTCAACTCATCTACGAAATCCAGACCAACTTTCTGAAGGATATTTTCGAGATAAAAAATATTACATGTTCAATAACATTTGAAAAATAATGTTCACCAAGCAACAATAACGTTTAATAAATCGAATATATGACTAACCGCATTGCTATTGAGAGTATCCTCTTCCTTGAAATCTTCTTCTTTTAGTTCCATCTAAAATGAAATAGAAATATTCAAAAGAACATAATAAATATCGTAAATGATACTGTAAAAATGTATGAAAATTATACTGTAAAAATGTACTAACCTTATTGTCACCCAGAGTGGAAAGGGGTAGGTCGGTTGGCTCATACTTCGGTTCCAACTGAGAAAATAGGAGATGAAACAAAACGCAACCAAAGGGCAAATAAAACCGATACATAAATGATTAAAAAACAAACCAAGCCATAATCCACCATGTCTGCATCCTTGATGCAACTTCCCATGAAATCCAGACCAGAATTCAGAAAAGGCGTTCATAAATCACCTTGCAATTTCAAATTAGGTTTACCTGATCATCACCGAGAATCGGTTTGGAGTCTTCACATTGCTCTTCTTTCATCTTCGACTGGAACGACGTATCCAAATTAGGAATCTATAAACAATATGAGCGATAGTTCATAATCTCGGCTCACCATAGAAAGTCGATCGACATCATATAATGTGGAATCATTTCCCTGAGGGGTATGCAATATTATTCGATACGTTTTATGGTTATCATTGGGAATTTACTTCATTGTTCGTGTAAATTAATTTGTTTTTCGTCTTTTCAAATTCTAATAACTGAAACAATTTTCCAACTTTCCATCTCTGCCATTCGAAAGCTTGAAACTGATCTACAGTGTTACTTCTTTAAAGAAACTTAAATATATTCTCACTTCATCAATACCAGTCTTCGAGCGAGACAGGCCCATCTCATCCTCAATTGTCTTTGATAGCAGTAGTTGAGTGGAGGTATGAAGCTGAGAGCGAAGAACTTCAGTAATATCAAAATTTAAAATGCATCTCTTTGTTTCCTCACTTTCTCTCTTGTAGAACTAGCTTTATAATCGGAAAGGGAAACAGCTTTTCTAATCCAGTGGCGTATGACAAATTGTAAATAAATAATGCAACAGTTGTAGTATTTGTTCATTACACATTGCCAAGGAAATTAAAATGCGAAAGAACTATCATGATCACCATATAGTATGTTACAACATCCGCCTAACTCACCTCTTCAGTACTTCTTTCCTCAGGAACAGACACTTCCTCTGATGAATTCGTTTTATTCTTCTTCTCGATCAAATGCAACAGAGTCAAATGAACACATTGGATTACTCCGTACATCAGGGATCGAATCGAAAGTTCGCTGCAACAACTACATTGAAAATAGTGCAATCGCAACATTTATAAAAATACAATAAGCATGTCTTACTCTGTATTCTCAAACTTCAAATAGTTTGACAGCTCAGAGTCGAGTGATCCAAATGATCTCAGAATGTGCTGGAAATATCGAATTGATTGATATTTTTAAATACAATAAAAACAATGGAATAGAATGTAATATAGTTTTGCGATTATGGACGCATGTTTTGATCATATTGAAGTATATTGATATTTGGCATCTTAATTTAAAATATAATGACTCACGCGAAGATCGATGATCGTAACAATGCTGAGCATCGTTTCGTTTGCTCTTGAGAACAAAGAAACGAGTGGTTCGGTCATTTTTTCCGGAAAATTGGAACTCTGGAAAATAATTGATATGAAATACTAAAAACATGAGCTTTTCTTAGCGTAAAACAAAACATAAGTCAGCACATTTTCTTGATGCTGAGGTTAGTAATAATAGGCAAGCTAACCCTTTTCGACCACTCCGAGATAGTCGAGCGAACCGTATCAGAGTCCGCCACTGAAACAACGATGTGAGAGGAGGCAATTTAATATTATTTGTAAAAAGCAAATAAAAATTTACTTGTTTCTTCCTTCAGATGCTTCAGAGTAAGATGAAGAGACTGGATGATACCGAAGAAGAGAGATCGGACTGACGGCTTCCTTCAATTTATAATTGATAGCAATCAATCGAGTCTTTCTTAATCTATCGAGTAACCAATGAATGAAATCACCTTCAACGTTATCATTTTATATAAAATAAGTAAACTCCAAAATTGGATATAAATGATCCCTACATATGTTTCGAAAAAAATACAAAATTTCATCATCCTAATGCTCACTCTGCATTCTCGAATTGCACACAATTTGATCGCTCGAAACCGATAGACGCCAATGCATTTCGGACGCGCTGTGAATTGACCGCATTAAAGATATATACTACTAAAAAAACTATATTTCTGTTTGTAAAATGCAAAATAAGTTCTAATAAGATCCAAAGAATGAACCGGAGAATCAAAGTAGTAACTAACTGGAAGTTCGGATCCCTTGAGAATGAGAGACAGAGCATCGAATACTCTCGAAGTGACGGGAATCAGAACATCGTCCGATGCTCTTGAGAATTCCAGAATCTGTAAGAAAACAATGACGACTTAAGATAACTAGCACACTTGGATAAGGCACTTAGTTTAATCCTAAAATTAGATTTTTATTTCAATGTTAAGCACTATTTTTAGTCAAATAAGATAGAAAAGGCAACGGACTCACCTTTCTCCTCCATTCTTCCACAGACGAAAGAGGCTCAGACGCCATAGCTGGAAAGGACATACTTTTACACATCTTGCATTAGATATTAGTAGAGGTAATTCATCCGGAAAGAAACCATATTTAATGATCAGAACTTCAATCAAATGCGAACAAAACTTTATCATTATGATTTTCACCAAATGATAGGAAATAAATAAGGATCGAAACACAATGAACGAATAACAATACATGTGAAATCAATAGAAATGCACGTTCCTCGAATGGAACTACTAGACTCAATTATCATCCAGTTTGTGCAGAGTGAACTGGCGGCCGTTGCACTGTTAGAAAAAGTAATAATATCTGAATCCAAATATGTACAAAACGCACCTTCTTGTTCTGCTTCTTTTGCGAATGCTCACTGCCAAACCTGTGGCCACATGAACACATCAAGTAGATCTCGCTCTGAAAAAGAGTATTCTGCTTATATATCGTATAAAAAGGAGCTAACCTTCAACAGCGTAGTATCATGATGTTCTCTGAGATGAGTTGTATAACCTTTTGGTGTCTTCGGGTGCATCTGATATGGAAAAGTTGTATAAGTAAAATATGGAATAAATGACTCAACGCTCACCTTGCACAGAACACATTGAGGAGTGTTTGGAAGATTTGTATCCACCACACTAGTACATTTCTGAATCGGTACTCCACCTCCGCGAACCACGGTGAAGTTGGAGATTTCACACTACATGAGAGTTGAGATCTTTACGTAAATATATTTAAAATGAATTTAGCAAAAAATGAATTTAAGTGTTTGTGATTATTGCAGTAGATTTATTCACCTGGTAAGTGTGATGATAAGAGAATGACTCATGACCGCAATCGCAGCGTAGGAGAAATCCAGACTGCAAAAAAGCAGAAATATATAATTAATAAATATAATTACTATTAATATTTTGAAAATCGTCATGCTCATCTCGCAACCAAAATCGTGGTACTGCAAAATATCCAAAATATCCATTTTTACAGCTTTTTTTTCAGCAGTACACACAAAACAATCATCTTGAGCTAGATTATTGTAACCCGATCAAGTTTGCGGATGAGGTTGTCTTCTGAAAATATGATTAAAATCGGAAGAGCATTCCATATTTTAGACAATCGAAAGACCAACGAACCTCGTCACTCTCCACAGATTCCGACTTCGAAATCTTCATCAAATGGTTCGTCATCTTCATCGGAAATTTCAATGTATTCCTTGGATTTGCATGAGGTGTCCGTTGGTTTCTTTCTCTTCTTAACTTCTCCATTCATGGGAGAATCCTGAACAGAAATAAAAAAATCAGACATGCTTAATATAATAAAAAAACGCATTACTGATATAAATAATGAGCAATATTATTTTTTCCTGATATATATGAAAGAGAATTGTGCAAGATGTTTTAAATAGCTAATAAAATTATATTCGACTTACCTCAAAGCCAGGAATCGAGTGGGAGATATCGAATGGATCTTCAATCGGTCTCGGGAGAAGAAGTGGAGAAGGGTTATTATTGATCTGAGAGCAAAAATAGTTATACACATTCATTTTTTCGTATTTGAATAATGGTACTATGGCTAAAGAGAACAAAATACCAAAACCGCAGATAGGTTCAGAAGCCAATTCAATAAATTCACCTCCTCTGGCTGTTTCGATGACTGGTTGGTAAGAATTGTTACATTCGTCTTGTCCATTAAGTGAAGTATAGTCAAATGAAGAGATTCGATTACTCCAAACATCACATATCGAATAGTCAGCTGGCTGCAAAAAAAAACAAAATCCTTTTCTATTTAATCGTTTGAAGCAAAAATGATATAAAATGATATATGAAAAGTAAAAATAAACTTACTCAGGTTGCTCGAAACTCTTCGAATGTTGATGTTTGAGATTTTCCAATTCTTCCATGATCTTCATAGTATAAGTATATTTCGGCTCCAATAATTTAATAATTTTTAAAGAGTTCATAAAATCGGGCTCACACTTTGCTGTGCAGATTTAAGAATAAGAGACATCACATCGAATGCTTCGAGACAAAGAGAAACCAGTGAGTCATTCGAAAGAGTTGAGAAGACGGACATCTAAACATGGTAGAAAATTAGAAATTATAGTAAAAGAATGTTCTGAGACCCGGAAAGGAATGTGATAAGATGAAAG
The DNA here is from genome assembly GCA_036245805.1 of Pristionchus mayeri. NCBI lineage: Eukaryota > Metazoa > Nematoda > Chromadorea > Rhabditida > Neodiplogasteridae > Pristionchus > Pristionchus mayeri. The sequence goes on from BTRK01000003.1 coordinate 35,489,904, forward strand.
AATATTAAAGGACACTGTGGAACAGCAGTATCACAAGATTGACGAAACTAGCCTTCCTCTTCCACTGTTCAACAATAAATTGTGCTTTCTCTGAAGGATCCCCTTGTTCCAACAAATGGACAATAGTGAGATGGAGAGACTCGACGATTCCATACATCACAGATTGAATCGATTTCTCACTACAACAAAGCAATTAAAATATAGTTTATTATTACAACACTGACTTGGTGTTCTCAAAGCGTTGATATTTGGATCGCTTGCCATTGAGGTTTTCCAGGGCTCGTTGAATAATCTGAATATACCGATCATGCCATTCATATACTTTACATTTTTAATGTTTTATCAGCGAAAAACAAACTAACACGATGTTCGGAGTTCTGGAGAATGGCAGAGTTCACGTCGAATAATTTCATGAATAATCCATTCAGAGCATCATTTTCTCTCACCGAGAAATCGTAAGACTGAAGCGTGACTGTTTTAATTATAAGGAAACTACCTTAACTACTATATAATTTTAATATATCTAAGATACCATACTTTTCTAACAGTATGTAAATTCGACGATACGTTCCTTTTTTTAATTCAAAATGCTTACCTTTCTACTCCACTCTTCGACAATCAACAGAGGCGACTTAGACGCCATCGCTAAATCGAAGATTCATAATACCATATCTTGAGTTATTCAAATATTTTATCCGGACGCAAACCAGATTTTCTCAACCACATTTCTACAACATCGAAAGAAAATAATTTTATCTTCATTCACAACAAGATATAAGATTAGGTGAACAAACGGCATCAAATAAAAATGACTTCGATGACTACTTCGACTGCAGATTGAATCAATTCTCGTCCAGTTTGTGTAGAGTGAAGTTGCGCCCATTGCACTGAAAACAGATCAAATCACGTACGATTTAGTAGGATACTTCATAACAATTTCGAGAAATGTAATTGTTGTATCCTTGTCCCTTGTTGATGTCCATGTAGACGGGAGAGGACGGATAAACACACGGTTTATCCACGAATAAATAAATAGGAGAAAAATACTACAACAAAGAGCCGTCAACCAGCTAGAGTGAGAGAGCGAGAGAGAACTGACAATTTAGAGCGACGCAACAATTACATAAATATAAGCGCCCTTAACTACGGTATATATGAACGCCCTTAACTACGGTATGCGCGTTTTGCGGGGCGCACGCAGTGTGCTGGGTCACATATTAGGCTGTCAGGAAAGTAATTGTAGATTTGGACCTTGATGTTTGAACCATCGTAAAATCAAATTCGTTAAAGATCTCAAGCTAGCTTTCTAGTGCATATTAGGGGTTGACTTGGCCAATATATTCATGTGCTCAAATCGCTTCATGCTTTTTGGGTTTCCGAAAAATTCAAGTTTTACCATATGTGACATTTTCTCAATTTTCTGAAAATATTTTTCGCCTCTCGTATTTTGGGGGGAATAATGACTATAACTTTTCATATAGTGTGGTGAAAAGCCCTTTCGCAGTTCTTTCGAAAATTAGGTCTAAGGCCATTCTTGCCTCAACATGGCATGATTTGCATATCATTTAATTCAACTCATATCGAGTTAACACTATTCAAGCTATAATGTTTCCTGCATCGAAGATTATTCAGACTGTCTTCTCCATAAGTGCGCTTCCATGATACACTATGGAGCTACCTATTACTGAGAAACATTTCAACTCTAGCCTTTTCTACTTTTCGAAAACATGGATTTTCCGGATTGTTGAAGAAAGGTCAACATAGCCAAAATTTCGACTTTTGGTGTACGTCGAATGAACACATTTCCTGAAAAGTGAGATATCCCCTGACTTAGCCCAGCCGAATACTGGCAGATAAAGAGTAGCTCCAGCATGTAACCACAAAAATGGGGACTTTTCACCAATACTGGAATCAGGAAGTGGTCATATAGTCGAATTTCGACGTTCAAATTTCAGCTTCAGGGTAGTGTGTTTTGATAGAAGTTTTGCAAACACATTTAAATGAAATTTTAAGCTGAGCAATATAGGTGCTTTTAGGGTTACTGCATTTGGTTTCCATAAGTTTATTGTTACGGGTACAGGCACAGTTCAAGCATTTGTGATGACTTTCCGTAAGTGGCAATGTCACTAATGACTGAATTTTCAGACAGGCCTTTCGTTACAGATCAGAGTGCTATGTTGTATTGTGTGGTGCGTATGTCGTACTTTTCGCAAATGACATAACATTTGCCATATCTTAGTTCTCCCTGGATTGCTAGGCCAAAATGATATCAGAGCAACTATGCATTGATATATTTTTGACTTCAACCTGTATCCTCATTACCAAATGGCAAGGCTTGAACCAATGTGCGATGGAAAGAGTATCCAAGGAATCAACTAGTATACACATCAATCTGATACTCGGGAGGAAACAAAGGGCGGGGTTTCTCAGAATCGAAAATTCGAAAATCTACAATTACTTTCCTGACAACCTGATACATGCAATCTGTGATAGGAATTATTACTAAAAGGTTATTACTAATTCCTATACATCAGTAATGAATTTAAAATAAATGTTATGATAATTCAATGACACTCGTGTACCTGATTCTTGTCGTGCTTCCTGGTAGACTTCACCGAGCTCACTCTGAATCCACATGAACACATCAAGTAGTTGCCATTCTGATGTTGAACGTGCAACTAGCATAAACATCATAGGAACTAGCCTGCAGCAGTGTAGTTGCATGGTAAACCTTCAGATGATGTGTATAACCGAGGAGCGTGCACCTGCGATGGCAGAATTATATCATAATATCCCCGGTACAGTCCAGGAAAAAACGATTTGTCAAAGCTCACCTTGCACAGAACACATTGAGGAGTGACTTGAGGTACCTGAAATATTCGTAGTATATTCGTATGACGTGACGCTTCTACTAACTCTGTGAATTGGTCCTATTCCTTCGCGAAACACAGTGAAGTTGGAGATTTCACACTGAAATATATCAGTGCATATCAATGGATAACAGATTGAAATACTAAATGCAACAGTCTGAATGATCCCATTGATCCCTGTATACACAACTGAACTTATATTTATCTGTCAAAGACCAAGATACTCCGTGATATAATAAGAATGAGATTCAAAGTATACCGGCTTGATTCACTTTTTTCTCGAATACTAAAATGTTCACCTGATAACTGTAATGATGAGAGAACGATTCATGGCCGCAGTCACATCGAAGGAAACATCCAGCCAATAAAGAAATATTTAAACAAATACTGCAAAGAATTGCAATTGCCACACACGTCCCCAAATTAAAATATTCTCACCGAAACGAGAGTGGTAGAGTGCTTGAGTTTGAGATGCGCGACCCACGAGCCCACTCTTGACAAGTGGTACTAAAACATATTTTTATTAATACGGTATTTATCAGCCATGCACATTAGGACGATATTTAAAACTTTTAGTTATCTTCTATCCATTGATTGTATTGCATACAACGGAAAACAACACTCACTTCACATTCAGGACAGGGTAGTTGATTCTTCTGATTGCTATTATGTCCCTCCATCACAGATTCTGATTGAGATGATTCTTTAGTAGATGAGGTTCTCTTCTGAAAAAAAAAGCGTTTGGTCAAAGACATCTTGCATTTTCTAAAAGGATATACCGACGTACCTCGGTACCCTCCGCAGCTTCAGACTTCGGAATCTTCATAAAGGGTTCGTCATCTTTATCGAAAATTTCAAGCGACTCCGTGGGTTTAGAAGCGACCTTTAGCGACTTGGCTGGGCGATTCTGAACGATATATTCGTTCAATATAATAAATTTAAAAACCTACCATTTTGCCTATTTTCACTGATTCAGAAGTGGTCATTTTCTTCGATGGGATATAATCCACATCATTATCGTCTTGTTCAATAGGCATCGTTTTCTTATGAAAAGATCGATTGGGGCCCTGAATCGGGTTGTTTTTAGGGAGGGTGACAAAAAGGAAAACAACAAAACGGAAACAAATCACAGCTCGCGCGTGAATCGACGAAGGAACTTGGGAGTTGTTGCATTGTTACCAGAATACGCACTACTACATCTACATATACAATTCTTGTTACCAGGCGATCTTGAGTTTCACTCCAAATCAACGACCCGGGGTTCATGGTATAACGATTTCCATGAACCCCTATACATTAAAACTCAATATCGCTTGGTAACAAGAATTGTATATGTAAATGTAGTAGAGCGCATAGTGGTAACAATGCAACAACTACCATGTCCCTAGGTCGAATCTCGTTGAATGTGTGAATTGTTTCCGTTTTGTCGTTTTTCGTTTTGTCACCCCCCCTGTTTTTATTATGAAAAAAAATACACCGAAATCATGCAACATGCTCGCCAATAAAAAATACTGCTGATTCTTCTCATTTGCTTTTCTATTTTACTATAATAACAAAATATATGCCCTAACACAATAATTAATGACGGCATCCACTTACAATTTTCGAACGGAGAAAACATTATGCATGTAATACCATCGTTTCGTAAAAATACATTCAACTGATCACAAAAAAGGATATCCAAAGGGCTAAGATCAACCTTGTTGGTTTTCTTCGCGTATTTCGATTTCCGATTCTTCACCAATGGTTCTTCATCCTCATCTGAATATCCCGGATACGCAGCGACTTTCGACGTCGGTCTCTATTTCTTCTTAACTTACGTCGGTCTCGTTCTCTTCTTAACTTCAGTTTCATTGGGAGAAGCCTGAAAACGAGGATTAGAAAGCATATACAATCAGTTACTTGAAGTATGAACATGTTCTCCAAATATATACCAAAGTTAAAATCACAAGTCGTTCGAAAAGGAATCGAAATCCGAATTACGTACCATAACTTCGCCCAACGCCTGCTCTTCCTTAAAGGTCCTCCGAAATCACCGATTTTTTTCAAATTCGCGGCTAGTGATTGAACCGCAAGCCCTAGCGCGGAATTTGAAAAATTTTACAGTATAGTACAGTAGATAGAGCGCCAGGTGGGTGCTGGACAAGGCATGTATTTTCGGGTCATGGTCGATAATTCGGTCATGGTAGGTCAAGACTAAGTACCGTACCCAATCGATCGTACAGTACTCCTAGATACCGTATACCGCTACCGTAACCCCGATTATCGAGAACTAACTTTATTTTCATAAAGTCAATATACCGTACCTAATTTATCCTACAGTACTCATACCGTAACCCAGTGTACAGTACCCCTTGCTACCGTAATCCACACCACTGCGGTCAATCGTAAACTGACTTTTTACCAAAACATTTTCCATTAAGTTGATTCTTGCTCTATACCGTACCCAATCGATCGTACAGTAACCCCTGATACCGTACACCACTACCGTAACCCAGATTATCGCGAACTGACTTTATTTTTTAAAAGGCCCGGCACCATGCTCAATCGATTCTACAGTATGCAAGTAACTACCGTAACCCAGTTCCTTGGGTCAGATTCAGTTCCTTGGGTCAAACATTTTTCCAAATATTTCAAACATTTTTCTAAAAATCCTAATTTGATCGTAAAATGATTATACAATAATTACATATACGGTAGGATACTTTAAAATAATTTTAAATTCGATTTAGTATTTTTAGAAAAAATGATTGACCCAAGGAACTGGATCTGACCCAATGAACTGGGTTACGGTAGTTACTTGCATACTGTAGAATCGATTGCGCACGGTACCAGGACTTTTTAAAAATAAAATCAGTTCGCGATAATCTGGGTTACGGTAGTGGTATACGGTATCTTGGGTTACTGTACTATCGATTGGGTACGGTATAGAGCAAGAATCAACTCAATGGAAAACGTTTTGGAAAAAAAGTCAGTTTACGATTGACAGCAGTGGTGTGGATTACGGTAGCAAGGGGTACTGTACACTGGGTTAGGGTATGCGTACAGTAGGACCGATTGGGTACGGTATCTTGACTTTTTGAAAATAAAGTCAGTTCTCAATAATCAGGGTTACGGTAGCGGTATACTGTATCTAGGTGTACTGTACTATCGATTGGTTATGGTACATAGTCTTGACCTACTCATGACCTACTATCGATTTTCACCATGACCCCCAATACATACCTTGTGCACCGCACCCCCTCACACTCGCCGCCATTTCTGGTCAGCTATGAATACTACCCTACAGCAACCACGATTTGAAATTATCTCTATCCTACCACGATCGTGCAGTTCAATCCATTCGATATTTCACACATTACCGCTAATTTCGAGCCCTGGGGCTATTTTCGTTCAATTTCTTTGTTGATGGCACATTTTTCTCACTGAATAGCAACGTTTAAAACAATAATAAGAGGGGGTAATTTTTGGCTTTCGGAGGACCTTTAATGTCATTTCCAGAAAAATTCAGGAAAAATTGCTGAAATGGTCTTCTCTACCTCAAATTTACAGTAAGAACTAACATCACTATCACCCATTGACGAAAGAGGAAAATCGAGTAGCTCTTCTCTTGGCTCTATCTGAGAAAAAAACATAGACAAAAAAGGTGACAAAGGCATGAGCAGGAATAACAGACCTTAACGCAGCTCATTAGTTGTTCATCGTTGACCTCATTTCCAAGTAAACCCACATCCGAATTCTAAAGGCACTTTTACAAATGCCCTAAGTAAAGTTAAATTTTAAAAAACCTCATTCCCATCGAACATCGATTGAGAGAAGTTGACAGGTTCTGTATTCTGTTCGATCGGAAATGAATAAAATACATTGGGAAAGCCAATTTTAGCGAATTTTGGAAGTTTTTGAAAGATCAGATTTAAAAAAAATCCTTTTAAGAAACATAAAAATGTTCGTGAAGCAATTCAATTCACGAGATAGATAAGTGAAAGAAATTCTCACCATCTCATCCGATAATTCATCTGAGTTCGACTGATTTTCCTTTTCAATCAAGTGGATAAGAGTCAAATGAAGGCATTTGATGACACCGTACATCAGAGTTCGAATTGAAAATTCGCATAACAAATTTTATTAATTTCGAGATTTGATGAAATAAACAAGCGTACTCCGTATCCTCAAACTGCAAACAATGTGATCTCTCCAGTTCGAGGGATCCCAACGATCTCAGCATGTGCTATAAAATCAAACTTAAAAGGCTAATCGAACTAAACTAAACAGCTTAATGTAATATGTTAATCCAATAAAATATTTGGACCCACGCGATGTTCGACATTTCTGACAATGATGACCATCGACTCGAATGCTCTTGAGAACAAAGAAACGAGATGATCGGTAGAATGATTGGAGAACTCGCTAGTCTATAAATGAAAATGAAGATCAAACAACAACAGTGACGCTGACACAGAGGCCAATATATGACACTAGCACACCTTTCTCTTCCATTTCTCGATAGTCGCTAGAGCTGTTTCATACGCATCAGCTGACACAAAGATAGTAAATATAAGGGTTTAAATTTTTACGATTTTTACGTGCTTTACTTACTTCGTCCTTCCGTCAAGTGATTAAGAGTGAGATGAAGGGATTCGATGAGGCCATGCATTAGCAAGCGAATTGAGATTTCACTGAAACAGATGCAAATTCTTATAACCGGGTACTTTTTTGCAGAGATGAAAAGGGTATCGCCGGATTCATGGCCGAGTGGTCTAAGGCGCTTGCATTAATGAAACATGGTAGGAAACGTGAGGTCTGGTTCGAATCCTACCATACATAAACACGTTTGCCAAGCTTAGAGGAATGCCTGGTTAATTTCTCAAAATAGTGCAAAAGTTGCAAAAGGAATTGCACCGGGTGGGATTCGAACCACAGCCGGCGAATCATACCATGTTTGATAAATGCAAGCGCCTTAGACCACTAGGCCATGAACTCTAAGGTCGTTCCAGCACATGTATTTCATCTCTGCTTTTTTGTTTCGAAAATATGCGCATAACACCATATTAGGTCTGAGTATTTGAATGATAATCACAACTTTCATTTATAAATTTGGAATTCGGTAACACTTCATACTCACTCCGTGTTCTCGAATCGCAAATATTTCTTCCGTTCGAAATTTACAGATGTAAGAGCACTTCGAATGTACTGAAATGAATTATGATCGTAGCCAGTAAAATAATCAGAACTGACAGGAAGATCGGAATTCTTGAAAATGAGAGAAGGAACATCGAATACTCTCGATGTAATGGGAACGAGAACATCGCTAGATCGACTTGCGAATTTAAATGCCTGCAATAAATAATAATAGAATAATATTGTAAAAATGAGATTTTAAATTTTTAAAAAATAAATATGGTATCCGAAACAATCGAAATAAGAATTTATCACTACTGTCCTAATGTCCATGTTTAATAACCATATCTTGATTCATCTGGTTTTTCTTATTGGGAATATCTACAGGGTGCTGAGAAAGTATAGCAACACGGATTTAACCATGTATTTTTTTTCAAAATCATCGCACATTTTTGAAACGGTACACAGCATTTATCAGAGATATTAGGAACATAACAACGAGAGGTTATTCGATTTGACCTCCGTTAGCTTTGATGACAGCCTTGAGACGAGAAGGAACTGACTCGGTGGAGCAAGCATCCTTCTCCAGAACCGACCACACACTAATGTCGAGGGGATTCAAATTGGGGCTGTTGGAGGGCCCTTTATTCGATGGAATGAAATCCGGAAGATGGCTCGCACACCAGTTCTGGGTTAGTTTTGCGGAATGGGCGAGTGCAGAATCTTGCTGGAAGGTCTAATGGCGCCTTTTGAAGTGGGAACGTGGCCAGGGAAGAAGAGTCTTCTCCAGGATCTGCACGATGTATTAGTGCTTATCGACCTTCACACCGGGATTGACGTAAATAAGGGGAGTCTTGCCGGTGGCACACACTCCTGCTCAAACCATCACTGACTGCGGGTGGGAAACTCGAGAGACGGTTTTGCCCTAGCATTGGCTTGCTGGGCAGACTCTCGTGTTCCGACTGTCGAAAGCCTGCTCCACCGTGAACATCTTCTCATCCGAGTAGACAGTTGTGAGATGTTCGGCCCACGCCATAAGCTTCTTGCATCTCTTCAGTCTCTTTTCCTTGTGAATGCCAATCAGACCATGGCCCTTACGCATCTTGTAAGGGTAGGGCATGAGTCCAGAATGGACGATCTTGGGCACTGAATGCTGGTCAATACCGAGATCACGGGCCATTTTCCTCATAGATTGCGTGTGACTCGCTTCTGCACAATTTTATTGTTTTGCGAGTGACAGCGGAGGAAGGTCTGCCCATTCTAGGACGGTCCTTAGTCGTGCCCAGCTCCCTGAAACGGCGGATGGTCTTGAAAACGGTTGGACGGCAAACACGGAGTTTCTTCTTGATTGAACCAACGGTCTCGCCGGTGCTCCAAAGGTCAATAATTATTGGCGGAATTGGTGGGAACGAACCATGACCACGGGAAACAATTTAAAGTGCGCCTTGAATACACCGAATGATTAGGTAAAACCTGTTATAACATATATTAACAGGTTTCCAGGACTGATGAAATATTTGAGTTCAAACTTTGTTTCCATACTTTCTCCGCACCTTGTAGATTGTTTACTTATATGAGAGACACCAAGGGAAATTTGAATTTCGAATACGACTATACTCTAACACCACTATACTCTAAGCCAAACAACAATTGAAAATGTTCATAATACCTTTTCGAAATTCAGAACTCACCTTTCTCATCCATTATTCAATAGTCGATTGAGGCGTTTCTGCGGACGCCATCACTGAATCGATCACCGATTTTAAAAAAATGCTTATATTCGGAGATAAATCATTCGGAATGAAACCAGATTAACGCAAACTTATCACATCGAAAGGCAAATGGAAACGTGGGACTCATTCGAAAGATTAGAGATGTCGAACGTCTAGAAAATGGATTGAAATTAAATATTCTAGTTGATGAATGTTGTAAACGCAGAAATGGATGAGATCCGATAAGAATGATGTAGGAACAGTACCACAAAAACATTTGCGAAATTAACCTTTCTATTCCACTGTTCCACAATTGATAGTGACGTCTCTCAAGGTTCCCCTTGTTCTAAGAAATGTACAATAGTGAGATGGAGAGCACGTTCACCGTAGGATGCAGATAATTCGAAAGTGATTACTGTAGGTAGCTAGTATTGATTTTTCAGTGTCACACCAGCTCCGATATTTCGTAAACTTAAAAATTATCTACCGGACCCCGGGTACTGTAATGATACAGTAATCCATGCTACAGTACTCATGCTACCGTACCTGTGGTTATCGAGGACTGGTTTTATTCAAATATTTATTTTGTTCTTCGATTTGGTTCTTTGTTTGATTGATTATTACAGTAACTCAAGATTATACCGTAACCCACATACAGTACTCATTCTACCGTACCGGTGATTATCGAGGACTGGTTTTATTCAAATATATATTTTGTTCTTTTGTTGATTGATTATTAAAGTAACTCAAGATTATTCCGTAACCCTAAATACGGTACTTATGCTACCGTACCCCGCGGTTATCATGAACTGATTAATTTTAAAAATGTATTTTTATTCGCTTTTCTAGTTGACACGATATTATATCACGATCGTTGTCACCCATCACCGGCGGCGGCCTATCAGGCAACTTGGCAGGCATATATGAGAGACTTTTTGAGTCAGTGAACATATGCTTGGCGTTAGGGCAAAAATCGAATTCCTCCAAAATGTGCCCACATGTAGTACTCGGTGAGTGTAGCACAGCGGTGGCATATTTAGTGATCTAGATGAAGCGCTGAGAAATGCGCCGAACTTTTCGGAAAAATTACGGTATCCAATTTTGTCCTCTTTCGCTATCGATCGGAACGTGAAATATCTATAAAGAAACGCGCCTTGCCTCCAAATTATCCGAACCAAATTTAATCTCAAACGGATTAAAATCCATCGATTGCAAAAATTAAATTTTGATTTTGACTTTTGGCTCTTCCAGATGCTAATGTAGTAACCGTTTTTATTTAAAATTTGGGTTGGGTAAGTTGGTACCTATTTACTGAAAAATTATTTAAAAAATTAAAATACCATCTTGCGATAAATTTGCCAAATTTTTGAAAAACTGACCTACAGTACCTAAATCGAATCGGAGGAAAAATGCTTTAGAGGTATCCTACACGCAGTACTCGATGAGGGTACCCCACCAGCACCAACATAATTGCGATTCCCGTCCGCGCGCGTCAGCGCGCTGATGTTAAATAATTACCGTAATCTCTCAAAATATTTAACATCAGCGCGCTGGCGCGCGCGAATTGGAATCGCAATTCTGTTGATGCTGATGGGGTACCCTCATCGAGTACTGCGTGTAGGATGCCTCTAAAACATTTTTCCTCCGATTCGATTTGGGTACTGTAGGTCAGTTTTTCCACATTTTTGCAAATTTCTCGCAAAATGTTATTATATTTTTTTAAAAATACTGTAATTGAGGTTACGGTATAATCTTGAGTTACTGTAATAATCTATCAATCAATGAACAAAATCAAAGAACAAAATATATATTTGAATAAAACCAGTTTTCGATAGCCACCGGTACGGTAGCATGAGTACTGTAATTTAGGTTAGGTAGAATCTTGACTTACTGTAATAATCAATCAATTAATGAACAAAATACAAATTTGAAGAAAATCAGTTATCGATAACTGTGGGGTACGGTAGCTACAAAATTATTGAAAACCCTGTTTGAAATTGCGCGCTTGCTATTCATGGCTTTTGCCGCGAATTTAAAATTTTTCGTTCCCGGACAGGAACTATAAAATGCCGACCTGATGTTTTCGAACCGTTGGTATTTGGATCGCTTCCCATTGAGGTTTTCCAATGCTCGTTGAATAATCTGCATATGTCAATCATAAATGTCTTATTTTAAAAAAAAAATAAATAACTTAAACGTCGAAAACAAACTAACACGATGTTCGGAGTTCTTGAGAATGGCAGAGTTCACGTCAAATACTTTCATGAATAATCCCTTCAGAGTATCATTTTCTCTAACCGAGAAATCGTAAGACTGAAATATTTTAATTATTAGGAAACTATTATAACGCTAATAGAATTTTAATTTCAAATGGATAATATATTCTCTAACAGTATATTGGACAATACGTTCCCGTTAGTGTATCAGGTTGATGCAAAAGTTTCTTTTTCCGAAATTAATTCCGAAATTTCTATCTTGGTTCGCTCATGAGCAAACCTCATATGGGGGGTATGCTATTATATTAGTGGATGTATACTAAACAAATCGCAAATATATAAAGATCCATTGTTCCTCTCAAGAGCCGCACTTCACAAAGTGCTGATCTCGAAATTTGATCGACGAAATCGGTCTTTTCCTCCTCATAAGATTTGCATTTTTTTCCGACGATCGACATCAGACCGATTCGATATAAACTAATGGTTCTGGAGTAGTTTTTGGCACAAGTTACGCATTTACGAGAAAATTTGAAAAATTCCTTGGAAAGAAACTTTTGCATCAACCTACAGTATCGCCGGATAGTATTCGGCAGCTTTTTCTTTTCGTCATAATTTTTGAACCACTCCATGTATTGAGCTAAAAATTGAACTAGGAATAGTAAATCTAATGGGGAACAATATACTGTTATTGCAAACGTATGGAAATTTCTCACTATTGCCTAGTGATGACACAATCACACACCACTTTTTCGAAAAATTATATTTCTTGCAGGGAAATTTACCTTCTGCTCAAACTTCTTACCTATTGAGAAATGTACTAGGACTACTCAGAAAACAATTTTCAAGTTGCTGAGACCTCACACTTCGTTGCTGCAGGTGCTGCAAGTTTGAAGCCGAAATTGTATAACTCAGCTTCTAGGGAAGCTAGAGACTCGTACAAAGCAGAAAAATGGTCCTTATCATGACCCTATACGATCCTGTAAGTTTGGTGCCGATTGCTCTTCATTTACCCCAGGGCACGAAAAAGTCACTTTTTCGGATTACTCAACTTTGGTGGCGTACAATTCCAAGGGTGAATTTGCATAAAATGTGGTTCCTGTACAAGAAGGTGCCGAAACCATCAAAGAATCGATTCCCAACTTTTGGTAGAACTGGCTTCAGTTTCCGGTTCGTAGTGAACGATTTACCGACGCCTTTGCGGATAAAAAATTTTGGGGTATGTTTTTCGAAAACCTCAAGGTAGATCAAAAATAATTATTTGCAAGAATTCATGTTGGTGCTCATTTTGTAGATCTCGTCGAGCCGAGAAACGTTTATGTTGACCAGTTTTCTTGAAAATTTGATACAGGCATGCTATGACCACTATAAAAGTGCATTTTCAGCAAGCAAAATGAATTGCTAAAAATAAAAGTGGTCATAAATCTCAAGGAACAAACTTTCACGAAATATGATAAACATCAACATTGTTCAGCTCGACGAGATCTACAAAATGAGCACCATCACGAAGGAATTCTGAAAAATTTTAATTTTTGATCTACCTTTAAGGTCAGTTATCTCAAAACATGCCCCAACCAAATTTCGATATTCTCATCGCGAAATTCAGTTTTTCGCGATTTTCGTTATGAAGACGTTATTTGGCCATTTGTGTCACGTTGAGAAAGTTGTAGATCTTTCGATTTCGAGCAAAATGAGAAAAAAGTTGGCTGTACGATGAAAATTGAATGAGATACGTCAATTTCTAGAGGTAGATCACAAAAATCGATAAAGTGCAAATTTGAGCAAATCAAGTGGATAGGCCTTCTTCTAACCTCCAATGATGTCCATAAACCAAGTTTAGAAATCGATCACATAAAATATCTCTAGTATCCAGCGTTCCTACGTTTTTACAGGGGATCTGTGTTATTTATAGACTAAGCGATAGTTGTCGCGTGAACAACGAGAGGAAGGGGAGACAGAGATGTTGACGGGGAACACTAGCTCGGACTTTGTGTCAGTTGAGGGATGTGTATTTTTTAAATCTGGTATACAGTCGCGCCAGAAAGTGAGTAGACGATTTTTATTTTTGATATAACTTTTGTTGTTGCACATTTTGCAATTTAGATGTTGTGGTAGTATACACAAAAGTAGACCTTCGGTTGCTACGTGGCAGTTGCCAGTCCTCACTCCTCCATTCATGGAAGAGAAAGAAGGATAGAAAAGGCGTTTATGACTCAACGGCGAGAGATTTCGAAAGAGCTCATTCTTGGAAGTTGAATGACCACGGTCCGAGGCGACTACTGTGAAGCGATTTATGGCCAAAAAATGATTTTTGCATCATATTACATATCGATCATATATCAAAATTAGAAAGTACTCGCCAGGGGAGTTCTAATGGTCAAGGTCCGATGTCTGGGCGATGATAGGGAGCCGAAATATGCAGAAAGACCACTCAGAGATCAAAGATCAAAGGTCACAATTAAAAAAAAGCCCTCGTCGAGTGAAGTCGATTGGTACCCTAGTTGTAGGTATATGATGAGTTTGAAGCGAGTTATGAGCAAAAGTCCAGAGCGTGACCAACACACATTCAAACAAACGAACAAACAAACAAACAAACAAACAAACAAACACACAAACAAACAAACAAACAAACAAACATACAGACGAATGGACATTCATCAATAAATAATCACGTCATCTATAAAGAACTGAACGTTCGATCACCCTCTCTCTTTCTCTCTCGCTCTTCCCTCTCCTCCTCCTCCTCCTCCTCATCCATTTCATTCACACCCATTCCCTACTCACGAACGGTCGCCACCCCCTCTCTCGACTCTCTCTCGGAAAAAAGGTACGAAAATAGGAGAAAAATAGGATGCCAGGGTTGGTGAACACTCAAACATTTAGAATTGCCCATAGAATGGCTGCCTACCTCGCTCCTCAAGTTATGACTACCCCTCAGAAGGTGAAGTTCTTGTTTTTATTCATTCTAAAACGTTGTTTCAGTACGCATACATCGCGCGGCTCGCTATCAAGTACCGCTTCATACCGCAGAATTTTCGATTCGAACCGGTAAGAGGGAAAATGAGGTTACTGTAGATCGATCGAGAACTGAACGTCGGGATACTGCAACTTCCAACATCGATTTCAGCTTCGCGCGCATCATCTTCCGCATCTGATGGATCTGGGCAAGGGAGTATGCGAGGATGAACCACTCTCTCAGGTGGAAAAGAGTGATACTGTATCTAATCGTGAACTGACTTAGCTCGCTGGATACAGTAATCGGGATACGGTAACCAATCGATCTTTTGCAGGCGCTTGGAAAAACTTTCGAGCATTCTCGAAATGGGCTGGAGTACGTCTACCAGTATGCAATCGCTGCCAATTCTGTGGTCGACACCAGTCTGATTTGCTACGAGAACGTACGTAGAGGAAGCGAGGGCGGAGCCTGCGGGCAAACAACTTCATGTGCCCAGGGAATGAGCGGAGTCTGCGGGCCCCGAAATTGCTGTGTACAGTGTGAATGCTGCAGAAAAACGATCAACCCGTCGGACTGGCGCTCACCTACCCGACGTATAGAGATCCCAAGAAGGCTCCCTTCTCCGTGCCAGAACCGAAGCGCTCCCAGCTGGAAATGAGTACCGGTTGGTGATATCCAATTCTTGATCTTTGATCTCTCTTTTTAGATGTGTTGCCCCAAGATGAGATGTTTAATAAGCTATGGGACCTCTACCCCAACGAAGATGTGCGATCTATTGCCTATGGGGAATCGTCTACTGAATGATCTACAGTACTCATCCAATCGATTGAGGTGCTCTTGAGGGGCAAGTCGATCTACGTGGACAGGGCACATCGCAAGGATGGCCTCTTTCAGACGATGATGAACTACGGTCTGGACTACCCAGTGATTGCTGAGGTGAGGGGAGAGAGGTAGAGAACAAAGATTATCAGTGATAGTAAACGAGATCGTGGACATGTTTCTGGACAACGCGTGATTTTGGGATCGGAAGGAGATCATTCTCACTTCTAAACATGATTTCCTTATTCATGCGCATGCCCAACGACTTAGTACCATGACAGACCTCTTTCAATGGTCTTCATTGTAGAAAACGGGTGCTAAACACACTGGGGCACATCCTCTAATTATGCGACGAAGGTTCGGGATTTCTTGATTTTGATTTTCGATTTATCTTTGATCTTTCCATGTCGATCATCTTGCAGAGTTTTCTCGAGATGCTGGGCTACACCCAAATTATCACCACTGCTGACCACGTAGTTAACATCAAGGGAGAGAAGGCGAGTAGACTTCGATCTTTGATCTTTGATGTTTGATCTTCAGGTAAAGCTGGCGCAAGGTCCCATGGCTCTGTACTCGCGCGATCTTCACAATAACGTTTCCATCAACGTCAAACCGATCTGGGATGAGATGAAGAAGGAAGGAATGATGTGAAGATGAAAAAGAATGATTGATATTTGAAGAGCGAGGGGTAGCGATTAACGAATAAACTAGTTAATCCATTCATCAAAACAACATCGAGCTTATCAGTCCATCATACTCCCAACATTCTGAACACATTTTAAGATGGGAGGAATTACCAGAAAAGATGTTTTGATTCCAATCAATCCATCGACAGTTAGAAACACTACGTCAAGCAATAAGGTGAAAAGGGGAAAGAAGGAAAATAGTTGATCTATTGGCAAGAGTGAGACAAGGAATGATAACTCGGCAGCTGCAAGTGCTGCACAGCAGAAGGCAGTTGAATGTGATGCAGCACCAGTCGATGACGTCGTGATGACCTCACTATTTCAGTCGGAGCAAAGCCCCGTGTGATCATGCGTGCGAACCAGGCGGACGGCAAGATTCACGTGAGTGTACGGACCAAAAATCAGAGATCAAAGATCAACATGCAGGTGGAAGTGTGCCTCTCGTTCAAGCTGAACACTACGGCGACAATTCGTCTGCGAGGGGATATGCCCACTGCCCTGCAGCCGAGAACTGTGACCATGAATGGACGGCAGATTTGGTGAGTTGACTAAGCATGATGCAATCTGCCATTATACGGGGATGACGTAATTGTGTTGAAATCTATTGCAGGTCCGACTCGAGCTGTCGCTAGATCTTCGTGACTCTAAGACGTAGTCCCCATCCCCTCTTCTGCTTATCTATTTCATCTTCATGTGTCTTTGCAGTATTTTCAACCCATAGTTGCCCACGCCGGCGGCGAGTACACTGTGAGCGAATACAAAATCATCACCAGGGGTTCATGGAAACACGATGAGGGAAACATGTGTGCGCTCATCGTTGGTCATGGTCAAAAATCGATTGGTAGGTCAAGACTAGGTACCATACCCAATCGATAGTTCGGTACGCCCTGATACCGTATAGGGCTACCGTAACCCTCAATTAACGCGAACTGATCTTTAAAAACTCGAATTGCCATACGGTACACCATGATTCTGTACATGTATACCGTATCCCTCAAATATCGAGAACTGATCCTTAAAACTCGAATTACCATAGCCAATCAATCGTACAGTACCTCTAGATAAAAGTGCTGCTTCATGTTTTTACCATTTTAAATAGAAATGGGGGAGTTGACAAGGAATGGAATCGTCAACTATTAGCGGGGTTGTGTGATAAGGATAAATGTTGTGCACGACTGGTGAGAGCCTGATTAAAACGTTGTAAAAGGCTCGTGAGGCCTCGGGCGATCCGAAAAAGTTGGAATGGGGTGAAGCCCCATTATTACTTTTTCGGATCGCCCTCGGCCTCACGAACCTTTCACCCCTCGGCCTCACGAGCCTTTCGAATAAATTCCGCAAGGAATGTCAGTCGACCACGTTTGGTACCAGTTTTATGCAAGGAGATATAATTGTAAGCGACTGGTGAGAGCCTGCTTATAACGTTGTAAAGGCTCGTGAGGCCTCGGGCGATCCCCCTTCATTCTCAATCGAATCATCAACCATTGGATGAAGATTTCTACTTCTTCTGGTCTAAATTATCATAATTTGTACATATCTATACCTATATATAAAGCGCACTGTGACCGCGTCTGTTCGGATTGCGAAATAGGGAGGGTAGGGATGGATAATCGTAGAAGGGCATTGGTCCACTACCGTATGCCAATCAATAATTAGCATTGTGTCGACTACCGTATACCAATCGATAATAAGCCATGGGTCAACTATTATCCCATGGGTCAGATCTATAATTTTAATTTTAATTTTGACCTCTGCTAGGACGGGGCCCCCGCCGAAGGCGGGGGGCAGCCGGACTAGTCTAGATATAAATGAACAAATCGATATCTCATTCAGTCTTTCTCTGAAATCCTCCTCATCTTCAAGAAATTCCACGGATGAAATCTGCAACAATGATATCTTCTTTTATTTTTATTTTCACTGCTGACTATGATCGATATGCGAGCATGTGAAATTAGAATACAACAAGAGAGTTTGCAATGCTCCAACGTGAATTTCCATACCTGCGAAAGATTAGTTCCATCGAATTCCTCTTCATTCTCTCCTTCAGTCTCGATCATATCACAGACAAGTGAAACATTCTCATCATTGCTGTAAGTCTGTCTTCCTTGATTCTCTATCGGATCACCAGCCATTGAATCGCGATCATCAACTTCATTACCCTAAAATTTTCTTATTTCAGATTTGTCCGGGTGACGGATCTTCAATTAGCCTTCAGGGATTGAGATCGATTGAGATCAAAAAGGCTTGCGAGAAATAGCTCTTAGGAAAAGTGAGTATAATTCGAAAGAGAAAAAATTACATACAAAATTTTCATCCATCATCGGCTCATCTTTCAACTCATCTACGAAATCCAGACCGAATTGCTGAAGGATATTTTCAAGTTAAAAATATTTCATATTCAATAGTATTTTAATAATAATGTTCAGCAAGCAACAATAACTTTTAATAAATCTAATATATGACCAACCGCATTGCTATTGAGAGTATCCTCTTCTTTGAACTCTTCTTCTTTGAGCTCTATCTAAATATTAAATGCAAACATTCATAGGAACAAAATAAATCTCGAAAAAGATATTGTAAAAAATGGAACACTGATTACGACTAACCTTATTATCACCCAGAGTGGAAAGTGGTAAGTCGGTTGGTTCATACTTTGGTTCCAACTGGGATCATAGGAAATGTAAGAAACCAAAGGCAACCAAAAAGCAAGACAAATGATAAAATAACAAACCAAGTCATAATCCACCATTTCTTCATCCTTGATATCATTTCCCATGAAATCGAGCCCAAAATTCTGAAATGGCGCTCATTAATGATCTTTCAATTTGAAATTAGATTTACCTGATTATGACCTTGAAACGATTTTGTTCCTTCAAGTGGTTCTTCCTTTGTCTTCGACTCTAACGACGTAGCGAAATTGGGGACCTATGTACAATATAACCATTCCGAAAACTCGTAATGTCGACTCACCATAGAAAGTCGATCTAGGTCGTTCGCTGAGTTATCGTTTCCCTGAAAAATGTGTAACATTATTCGATTGAATATTTTTTCATCATTGGGAATTCTCTTTGTTTGCACGTACATTTGCAATTCCATAACTGCAAACTAAACCACTCTAACAACTGAAACAATTTCCTAACTTTACGATGTCTGTCATTGGCAATTTCGTAACGAATCTATGGTGTTAGTTCGATTAAATAAATATATTCGAACTTCATCAATGCCAGTCTTCGAGTGAGGGACGTGAATCAGATCTTGAACGGTCTTCGATGGCAGTTGTTGAGTGGAGGGAGAAATCTGAGAGAGAAATAACTAAAAAAGTAAAGAACTAAAGCTCTTTCTTCCTCTGTCTCTTTTAGAGTTGAATTTTGAATCTGAGAGGACGACAACATGAAAAATCAAAGTTCGTATTTAGTGACAGTTGCCGGAAAATAAAGACTTGAATGCTATAATATTCGATTAACTCACCTCTTCAGTAGTCGTTTCCCCCAGTAATCGAGTTTTCGACAGAAGATTTCTCTTGATTCTTCTTCTCAATTAAATGGAGCAGAGTCATGTGAAGAGATTCGATTACTCCGTACACCAGAGATCGAATCGAAATTTCCCTAAATATATGAATCAATATATACAAATTAATATTCTTTACTGTAAGAAAATAAACCATTCCGCGCATTTCTCAAGATTACACATTGTAAATATGGGCGGAGCCTGAATTGAATAATCGCGCGTGCGAGTGCGATTTATGCGCGGCAGTGCAAACTGCGCCAAACTAGTTCTTTCGTGTTGTGTTGACACATTCGAAATTCTTTTTACATTGATTTAGTTACTACTTTAAACAAAAGCTTAGGAAATTGCGTAAATTGGGCGAACGAAAAAAATCGCTCATCGGAATCGTACGTGCGACCCATAGATAAAGCGTTCCGATAATTAACTATTTGGGCCGATTGGCGGCGGAGCATGCTAAACAAAGAATTGCAAAAGCTGAGTATTTGAAGCATATAAGTGAATACAATCCCTCACTTTTCATTCTCATATCTCATGCAGTGATTTCTCTCCAACTCGAGTGATGCGAGAGCTCTCATAGTGTGCTAAAATGCACACTTATTTGTATAAAAGAAATATAATTTAAATATAAACTTATATAAATGGAACTCACACAATGTCCGCAATTCTTGAGAATGACAAACATCAAATCGAAAGCTTTTGAGAAGACAGAAACGAGAGCATCAGCAGAGAGATTGGAGAACTCGCAATACTACAACAAATGGATCAATCGAATTACCTAACTAATTGTAAACATAATCCGACAAAATGTTATACCTTTCTCTTCCATTCCTCGATAACTGCGAGTGATGTGCCATAGGACTCCACTGAAATTATTATTTGTGTATTGCTTTATCATTAAAAATAGATAAAATAATTAATTTAGACTATTTCCTTCGATCTTACGTCAGATACTTCAGATTGAGATGAAGCGATTTAATAAGACCGAACATCAGAGAACGAATTGATGGATTCCTGGAAATAAGAAGCATATCAAATCCATTTGGAATTACAAAGGACAACAGTTCGATATTAGGGAAACTGCTTATTGGTATAAAGCACCCTGACCGCCAAAAAACATAAATATCCTTGTTAAATCTTAATGTGTAATTAAAATAATCATTATAACACTCACCCTGTGTTTTCCTCGAATCCTAAGCAGTGAACTCATTCCAGATCGAGTGATCCCAGCGCTCTTTGAATGTGCTGAAATTATCGCATATTAAAATGACAAAGACAAAACTTCTTACGTGTTGAAAATGACTTCTTTATTTGCCAGGAATAATGGTAACAAATTAAAGAATAAAACTCACACTTGGTTCGGAATTCTTGAGAATGATCGAATTCGCGTCGAATACTCGGGAAACGACAGAAACGAGGGAATCGGAGGATCGATTGGAGAACTCGCAAGTCTGTCATATAAATATTTTAATTAAAATAATAAAAATACATTGGATTTTTTAGCTTACAAGAAGACAGCTAGAAACAACAAAGTTAGCATACCATTTACTCAATAACTATACCGGAAAGTGTGTGAAAAAGATACTAAAACCAGCACGATATTAAGAAAAAATAATAAACCTTTCTTTTCCTTTTGCTTCAACGGTCGACAGAGGGGTCTCTGCTGACGTCATCACTGAATTGAAGACCGATTTAACACTATTTCTCATCTCTTGGAGATAAATTATCCGGAATGAAACCAGATTCTTGCAATTTTTTTTCGAATCTGCCAGGAACATATCTTTATTCTTACTGTCAGCGAAATAATGATAAGTTAACGACAAGGAATAAGGTTGATAAACGAACTACAGTAATGAGCCAGAAACAATGAAAACCAAAGACAACAAAACAAGTAAGAGAGATGAGTTGACTTTACACGACAATTCCTCCTTCACACTCACTCCTCATCAATACGGTGCAGGGTGTAACTGCGTCCACCGCACTGCAAAATATTGCTTTTGGAATAATTGGTTATTACGGTCTTTGCCTTAATAAGGGAATATGAACAGTTAAATTAAGACGTTTGCAATGATTCACAGAGTCATTCTCTCCGCGCAGAGAACAAATGGAACGAATCATCCCTTTGAAATTAATAAATGATAGAAACCCAGATTTGAAAGCGCACCTGCTTTCCATGAACACGGTCGCCGTTAGAACGAACTTTTAGGCCACATGAACACATTAGGAAGATTCCGTTCTGATATGGAAGGTATTACTACACAATGATTGGTGACCAACCGCCGTAAGTGTCGATTTGTGATGTTTCTCGAGATGCTGCACATAGCCGTGTGCTGTCTTAGGATACGCCTAAAGAATTAGGATTTGCAATTCTATATAAATTAGCGAGCTCGCTACGTTTCCTCATCTTCTGATTATGCGATAAGAAAGGAGTGATAAGACAAATCGGAAAAAGCTTTTCGGAAAACAAGACGAGAAAAGAAGTTTCGTGAAAGCTATGATATTCCCTAGAAATGTATCTGAAGAAAAATAAAGATCTAAAAAACAAAAAAAAAACCCAATCTCACCTCGCACTTCGAATAAACACACGGAACATTTGCCTGAAACAATAATTTTAAAGGAATAAGTAAGCAGAAAAGAGATAACAAACTGCGCTCTTAAAGATAGTGAATATCGTAAAAAGCTCAACCACTGCCAAATCCGTCAATCTCCGAATCGTTCCATCTCCAGTGCGAATAACACTAATGTTCGAGATTTCGCACTGAAAATAGGGTTATAATAAGGAAAGATATTAATGGATGAAGGCAGCGAAGGTATGCCCAATTCTGTGAAGTAAACTTGCAGTTATATCACGTCTTCTCAGAGATTGCATGCAATCGAGACACCACCTTTACAATATGTTCAAAATGCTTTAATCTTAAAGCCGCTCATTTTAGGCAGTTTTGAGATTTACGGAATTCTGTCTTCATAAAAACTTATGTGACCTTAGGGGCATATACCACCAAAGCCGCTTTAAGATTAAAGCATTTTGAACATTTTGTAAATGGCCACCTGCGATCTCTCAGAAGACACGTGATATGGTAATCGACATGCTATTACCTATATACGACAACGGATGTCCTTATTATATGATATCGATTTTCTATTGATGGTAGTTTCGGGGAATTGAAGGCAAAAATTTATGTCACAATTAGTGCATTATATTCTCAATATAATATTAGGTTGATTCAAAAGTTTCATTTTTTTTGCCGGTGTGTTTGAACCCTTGCGAATTTCGGAAAACCATATAGTAGGGTCGTGATTGTAGATTACTTCCATATTGTTGTTTTGACTCTACGCATCATCATAAGAAGTTGGCAAATTTCAAATCTAAAAATCGGAAAACGGTCACTTTTTAACATTTTCGATTCGATGCTGATTTTTTAGTTGTGGCCAACTTGTTCTTCGCAGTCAATCAGCAATAGGACAAGAGTTGATTGTTCAAATAATCCCAACAAATTCGGATTCAAACGTGCGCAGGAAACAAGGGACCCCTAAAAGTGTTGATTTCGGCGTGTGAATCTCAAAATCATGATTTCGAGAAATTCATATATACTGCGCTCATAATTGGAATTCCGAAATTTGTGAATGGACAGTATGGTTCAATAATTGGGCCCATATTTCAAAAAGGCTATTCATGGCTGAGTAGTGTTTATGTGTCATATGGTATGCCCAATCACAGTACTCCACATTAAAATGCCAAAGTCGAGCTCATCGCATTTCTCCATGGAGCTTTGGACGATTGAAAGGCGGTAGTGCTGAACTAGTTTGACAATTTCCGAATTAAACTGTCCCATCCTCACTCATTGAACAGGCCCAATATGACGCTTGCTATAGAGTGTGGGTATGCCCGCATCATCTTTGAAAAATCGTTAATAGATTGGTCACATGCGAAGCATTTGAGAGGTAAAAAATGCGCATGTAAGAAAAAAGAAAGAAACATTTGAATCAACCTGATATATAGTCAGATATACTCATCATTTTGCTGTGTCTTCTCGAATGAGATTCATGGCCGCAGTCACAGCGCAAGAGGCAATTGGCCTGATGAGAGCAATGTTTCAGGCAATAACCAAAGTGGTGTTAATCAAATTCAGTCAAAGGCGTCTCACCAGAACGGGAGTGGTGGAGTGTTTGTACCTCAGATGCGTCTCCCACGAGCCCACACTGGTCGTGTGGTACTACAAAATTTGCTAAATTTTATTCAGTAGTTTAGCTAAATGATGTTTTTTTAAGTACAGTGGGTTGCTAATTGTAAGAGGAGAGAGATGCGCAGCCAATGCTATTACGAAGAACTCTCAAATTGTTACGAAGAAGTGAATTATAGAGTGAGGAACTCACTTCGCATTCAGGGCACTTCAGTTGATTCTTCTGTTTGCCATTACGTCTCTTCTTCACAGATTCTGACTGACATGATCCTTTGTTGGATGGACGTCTCTTCTGTAAAAAATGTGAAATTGTTAAATAATTGTATAATTTACATGGTTATCAGAATTAGATTTAGCAATCTTTTTCAATGGTACTTCATCTTCGTCAGAATATCCCAAGTAGTCCGTGGATTTGGATGAGACATTTATCGTTTTCTTTCTCTTCTTCACTTGTTTATCCTAGAAATATTCATGGATGAAGATATAATGAAAAAAAACAAATGCAATAGATTAAACCTTTTCAACAACAGTTGTTCCCTTCTGCACATTTCCATTATCGATTTCAACCGCCATTGAATCCAGATTTCCACTTCTTACGGCCTAAATAAAAACTCTAACGAACGCTTTTTTATACATAGTGTTGTGTAAAGGCCCTTGCCTTGTACCCTTAGTCAATTACCATACGTGTAGACTAGACTCCCCTCTTCCCTCGTCTAGTGCAGACTGCACTCTCCCCTCCTCTCCCCATTGTCTATTAGCATGTCACCTGTTAATGACCTTGTCTCGCATATTCAAGACGAGTCCGCCCGACTCGTCTCTCGCCCTCTCTTCTTCCTTCTCCCCTGTTTCTCTTGTATTGAGCGGCTGCTCCCCCCTTGTCTGCGATAAAGCTTGGTTCCCTCTTTGCTCTTAGAGTACGGGGACAGGCGACTACACAATATTGGCGATCAGTACTCACGATTAGGCGTTGCATGTTTCCTGTGTTCGTTCTTGTGTTTCGTGTTCCGAGTCGAGTGTCCAGTACGTTTCCTCTCGTTCTTGTGTGCGTAACTGTGTGTCTCGAGTGAGCACATCAGTTGTAGGTTCCGTGTGGAACTGAGCGTATCGTAACTGTGTGTCTCGAGTGAGCACATCAGTTGTAGGTTCCGTGTGGAACTGAGCGTATCGTAACTGTGTGTCTCGAGTAAGCACATCAGTTGTAGGTTCCTTGTGGAACTGAGCGTTTGGAAACAGTGATTTGTCGAGGTCGGCCGGAGGCGCTGCTCGATTTTCTTTCTGCCCTTCTGAGTGCGTGGCAGAAAGAGAGCTCGAAAGCAGTGAGGTTTCACTAGTGGTAGTGAACCGTTCCGAGACTGTACTCACTCGATAGAAAGCACACGTGTCACAAGAATGCCTGGTGGAGCGAGTGGGACCGGCGGAGATGCAAATGGAGAGGCGATGCAAATGATCGCTCAGATGCTCGCGGCACAGAAAGAACAGAATGAACTGTTGAGAGCACAGATGGAGACACAGAAAGAGCAAATGGAAAGCCAGAAAGAGCAAATGGAGAAACAGAATGAGGCCATTCAGGTGCTGCTGAATGAGAGACCGGAGAGAACGGAAGCGAGGTCGGAGATGTCGGAAGGAACCAGACACAGAGGACCGAGCATCGAATCTCTCGAGAAACAGATCAGGAACTTCTCGTATAACCCAGAGGATGGGGTGACATTCGACACGTGGATCGATCGTCACAGAGAGATATTCGAGAATGATCTGGCGGAGATGGTTGATGGTGATAAGGGAAGATTACTGCTGCGTCACGTAGATGACAAAGTGTACAAGCAGTTCACGGATCACATCAGACCGAAGAAACCATCGGATCTCAAGTTCGAAGAGATCATCACGAAAATGCAGGATTTGTTTGGAGACAGAAAGACTGTATTCGAGAAGAGACTAGACGTGTTCGGTCTCAAGATGTCAAAGCTGAAGTGAAATGCTATCAAGGAATTCTCAGCGATCGTGAACAGAGTAGTGGAAGAGGCAGATATCAAGGACATGCCTCTGGAACAGTTCAAAGCAATTGTGATGTTGACTGGAATGGATCTTCCGAGACATACAGCAACAATGTTCCATGTGATGAATGAAATGAGATCGGAAGAGAAACCCACGATTGAGACGATACTCAGTGTGGTGAATGTGTACAAGGAAGTATACAGTGATTCTCATGCAGTGTCCAAGCAGAATGACCTCCAAGTGAATGCAGTCACAGGCAGTAAGGATAAGAAGAAACCGTGGCAGAGGAAATTCCAACGGAAAGTAATTGTTGATGGAGGCTGCAGTCGATGTGGTCATGATCACACCGATGAAGAGTGCCCGATTGCGAATTTCCCCTGCTACAACTGCAATGATATCGGTCATTTCGCAATCAAGTGCACGAAACCGATCAAGAAGTTCAGTGATAGAAAGCCAAGTAAGGTGAACCTTGTCTGCGGTGATCTTCCAGAGGATCTGGAACGTTTTGAAACCGATGTGATCATGAATGGAAAAGTGATCAGAATGACAGTGGATACAAGATCCGATATAACTCTGATCTCTGAAGCAACTTGGAGAGAAATCGGGGCTCCCAAGAGAAGTGAGCACGATGCATTCCCGAGATGCGCCAATGGAACACCTCTCGAACTGACTGGGGAAGTGCCATCTCACACTTGAGTTGAATGGAAGCACTGCTCAGGGAAGTGTATACACTTAAGAAGAATCGGATAATCTGATGGGAAGGGACTTCATAGTCACATTCTTCCGATTGATTCCTCGTGAAGTGCGAGTGAATGCAGTGAAGAGTGACGACTCTTACGTGAAGTGGATTGAGAGGGAGTACAGTGACATCTGCAAGGAAGGACTGGGAACGTGCGAGAAGACTAAGGCGACGTTCCGCTTGAGAGAAGGATCGATTCCCGTCTTCTGCAAGAGAAGAGACATTCCCCTTGCATTACTTCCCAAAGTCGATGAAGAGATTGACAGACTTCTTGCAATGAATGCAATCGAGTCGGTGGAATACCTCGAGTGGGCAGCACCCATCCTGGTGGTTCCGAAGCCGAACGGGAAGTTGAGAGTGTGCGTAGACTTCTCAACTGGTCTGAACGCGAATCTCGAGCCGCATAATCACCCGTTACCGGTTATGACAGAGATATTCACTCGTCTGGAAGGATGCACTCTCTTTAGTCAGATCGATCTCAGTGATGCATATCTGCAAATTCCAGTGGAGGAGACGTGTAGAGATCTGCTTGGAGTGTGCACGCATAGAGGATTGTTCCGTTTCACGAGATTGCCATTCGGAGTGAGCGTAGCTCCTGGAATCTTTCAGAAGGCGATGGACACGATGCTTGCCGGTTGTAACAACGCCCAGGCGTATCTGGATGACATCGTGGTCGGTGGAAAGAACAAGGAAAGTCACGACATGAATCTGAAGAGAGTACTCGAGAGAATCAAAGATTATGGATTCAGAATTCGACCAGAAAAGTGCTCATTCGGAATGAGTAAAATCAAGTACCTCGGATTCATTATTGATCAAGCTGGAAGAAGACCAGACCCAGCAAAGGTGAAGACTGTGAGGGAAATGCTACCGCCACAAGATGTACACTCATTGAGATCTTTTCTCGGAATGGTATCCTACTACGGGTCTTTTATCGATGGGATGCACAAGTTGCGATCACCTCTCGATTACCTGCTCAGAGATGTTGTTGAGTGGAATTGGTCGATAGAATGCGAGAAAGCATTCAAGGAAATTAGATCGATTCTGGCATCAGATCTGAATTTGATTCACTACGATCCTCAGAAGGAATTGGTGCTAGCTGCTGATGCGAGTGAGAAAGGAATCGGAGCGATGATCGCCCACCGAGTCAATGGAAGACTCGTGCCGATTGCACATGCATCAAGAGCCTTGAAATCAGCCGAGATCAAATACGCCCAGATCGAGAAAGAAGGACTGGCTCTGGTTTTCGGAGTGACGAAGTTCCATCGATACCTATTTGGAAGGAGATTTGTGATGCTAACGGATCATAAGCCCCTCCTGACGATATTCGGATCGAAGAATGGAATACCGGTGCATACAGCGAGGAGACTGTATCACTGGGCGACGATCTTGTTGGGATATAACTTCACGATGGAATACATCGATACGGAGAGTTTCGCTTATGCAGATGCACTCTCTCGATTGATGGTTGATTCGAGAGATGGACAAGATGATGAGAATGTGCTCGAAGATGCAGAGACACTCATCGTGAGAATAATCAGAACCAGCATCGAGAAATTGCTTGTAACTTCTGAGAATATCAAATACGCGCTATCGGCGGACCAGCTGCTGTCTAGAGTCAGGAATTTCCATCTCACGAGATGGCCGAATGAGAAGACTCTCCGTGAGGATAGTGAATTTGACCAACTGAAGCCATTTTACTCAAGGAGAATGGAGTTGGCGGTGGTTGACGATTGTCTAATGGTGAACAATCGAGTCGTAATTCCCAGATCGCTCATCAAGGAAGTGCTGAAAATGCTGCATGCAGGGCACCCAGGTGTTGTCAGAATGAAGTCGATAGCTCGACAGATGTGCTACTGGTATCGGATGGACGGAGACATTGAACAAGTTGTTCTTTCGTGCGATCAGCGTGCACAGGCACTCAAGAGACCGACGAAGGTGCCACTCGAACCATGGCCGAAGACGTGTGATCCATGGGAGAGAATCCACTTGGATTATTGCGGTCCTGTGGACGGTAAATATCTCCTGGTCATAGTCGACTCATTGTCGAAATGGCCCAAGTCGTGGTGACATCGTCGATGACGGCAGGTGCCACAATTCGTATTCTGAATGAATCGATCGCCAGGAACGGCCTCCCCAGAGTGATAGTGACAGATAATGGCCCGCAGTTCAATTCGGATGCGTTTAATCGTTACTGTCGTGAACGTGGAATTATCCACATGAATACTCCTACGTACCACCCCCAGAGCAATGGTCAGGCGGAGAGATTTGTCGATTCCGTGAAGAGAAGTTTGCTGAAGCAAAAGGGAGAGCGATCACTCGAGGAAGCTCTCCAGCTGTTTCTCTACAACTATCGGAAAACTCCAAATCCCCAGTGTGATGGGAAGACACCGAGTGAAATGATGTTCGGAAGGAACATTCGATCAGAGGTGAATCTCATGAGTCCCAATGACTGGAAACGATGAACGGATCAACCGAATGAGGGAGAGATTCGATCAGAAACACGGTGCGAAAGCACGATCGTTCAAGATTGGAGATAATGTCTTGTACGATATGCAAGTTTCCCCGAATGGTCGGAAGTGGACTAAAGGGATCGTGAATGGTCGAATCGGGAAGACCATGTACGAAGTGACACTGGATGATCGAACAGTGAGGGCACATGCCAATCAGCTGAGAATGAGAATGGACTCTGATCGAGAGATCGAGTATGTGACTAATCCAGTAAGGGATGATGAGGCACAAGTTGATGACGTTGATGTGACGGACACGAAGGCCGATGTCGAGCAGATCGCTGGCGATAAGAAACTCGAAGAAGACCTCGATGGACTACGCGAACAAGACGATCGCATCAACGACCAGCCCGTGCCGAGAAGACCTACAAGGACGAGTGCACCACCGAAGAGACTCAATGTCAGTTTCAAGAACAAACGATACGACGAAGAATGAGTTCCCGACCAAAAATTCTTCAATCGTGGCCCATTGATTATTGCATCGTCGTAATTGTCTATTTTTTATCAGATTCACCCTCAGTTTGAATCTTGGAGGGAGGTGTTGTGTAAAGGCCCTTGCCTTGTACCCTTAGTCAATTACCATACCTGTAGACTAGACTCCCCTCTTCCCTCGTCTAGTGCAGACTGCACTCTCCCCTCCTCTCCCCATTGTCTATTAGCACGTCACCTGTTAATGACCTTGTCTCGCATATTCAAGACGAGTCCGCCCGACTCGTCTCTCGCCCTCTCTTCTTCCTTCTCCCCTGTTTCTCTTGTATTGAGCGGTTGCTCCCCCCTTGTCTGCGATAAAGCTTGGTTCCCTCTTTGCTCTTGGAGTACGGGACAGGCGACTACACAATACATAGGGCAGGTTCGCAATAAATAAATAAAGATTTCAATCGTCAGTATTGCAACAAGCCGTTATCTTATTCAGAATTTCAATTAAAGCCTTTCATCCTCAAGGAATTACATACATTTCAATTATTTAGTATCAGAAGAGTTCGATATACGAAAGCGCGAAAATGAAACCGGATCGGGCCAATTAAAAGTTTGATTGTATTCTACAAACCTTCGAGAGATTATCATGCTCGAGTATATCTTCCTTACCCACCAGGGAACTATGATATCCAGTATCGAATGTCTACAATATTCTTATCACAATATTGTGCAAGTTTCGTTTTCGCTAATAAATTTAAAAGTTACATCGTCAAAGCCAGGAATCGAGAAGGAGGCATAGAATGGATCTTCAATTGGTCTTGGAAGGAGATGTAGAGAAGGAGAATTGATCTGAAAGCAACGAAATATATTTAAATAGAGTCTTTTTGTTATCTGAAGACCGGGAACTGCTCAAAAAATAGCATTAACTATTAATGAAAACTACTACCAACTATTAATTAACTATTACATTTTTTTTGGAAAAACAATTTAACAATCTGACCTCATCCGCCTGTTTCGATGACTTCTTCGTGAATGTTGACTCAGCTCTCTTATCGGTCAAGTGGTGAAGAGTCAAATGCAGAGATTCAACTATCCCGAACATCACATCTCGAATAGCCAGCTGCCTATGAAAAAATAACCTTGTTACATTTTTCCGTTGCAGCTAAAATGATTTGAACACAATATGTAAAGTCTATTTAGTATTGTTAAGATTAGAGTAATATAGTGTTTGATGATATTTTAATAAATAAACTCACTCAGAATGCTCAAAACTCATAGAAAGATCACGTTTGAGATTATCCAAAGATTCCGCGATATGATAAACGTAGATATATTTCATTTCACAAGAACAGCAGACGATCTTATGCTGGGCTGTGCATACTTGAGAATAAGAGACATCACATCGAATGCCTTGAGACAAAGAGAAACCAGTGAGTCATTCGAAAGAGATGAGAAGTTGAACGTCTAAACATGGTAGAAAATTTAAAAAATTATAATAAAATACTCTTCTGAGACACGGAAAGGAATTTGATCAGATGAAAGAATGGTGTAGGTCACTGGGTAACAGTATATCCCAAGATTGACGAAACTAGCCTTTCTCTTCCATTGTTCC
The DNA here is from genome assembly GCA_036245805.1 of Pristionchus mayeri. Lineage (NCBI taxonomy): Eukaryota > Metazoa > Nematoda > Chromadorea > Rhabditida > Neodiplogasteridae > Pristionchus > Pristionchus mayeri. The sequence continues at coordinate 35,521,227 of BTRK01000003.1, forward strand.
ACAATCGATTGAGAGGTCTCAGAAGGATCTCCTTGTTCCAACAAATGGACAATCGTGAGATGGAGAGACTCGACAATTCCGTACATTACAGATCGAACCGAATTCTCACTACAACTAAGCAATCAACATAGTTTATCACTAAAAATACTGACGTGATGTTCTCAAATCGTTGGTACTTGGATCGCTTGCCATTGAGGTTTTCCAATGCACGTTGAACAATCTACAAATAACCATCATATCCGTCTTTTTTTAAGAATACATTACTTAAACTGTGAAAAAAAACAAACTAACACTATGCTCGGAGTTCTTGAGAATGGCAGAGTTCACGTCAAATAGTTTCATGAGTAATCCATTCAGAGTATCATTTTCTCTCACAGAGAAATCGTAAGACTGAAACGTGAATGAATTAATTATGAGGAAACCACTATACCTATAGTTAGAATTGAATTTGTCAGAGTTATCAAATATTCTCTAAAAGCATATTGGACAAATAGTTCATTTTAGTTTAATTCAATGTACATACCTTTCTACTCCATTCTTCCACAATCGATATAGGCGACTGAGACGCCATCGCTAAATCGAATATACATTATATCACATCGAAAATTCAATTGGATTTACGGAGATAAATTATCCGGAATGAAACCAGATTATCGCAAATACATGTTCGAAACTAGAGAGGGCATAACTTTATTCTTACTTCCAGCAAAATTATAATGAGGTAACAACAAGGAATAAGATTTGATAAACGAACTTCAGTAATTAGACAGAAACACAGAAACCACAGAGAAAAGTAAATTATAAGAGATGAGAATACTTCAATAATAGTGTAGCCTACAGTAATCTCCTTCATAATCACTCCTCATCGATACGGTGCATGGTGTAAGTACGTCCATCGCACTAAGATAAAATCATTTTAGAATGTTTGGATTAGAAAAAACGAGTTCGTTTTATGAAGAGAACATGAACAACTTAGTAAATGATTTAAAACTGAGTTGTTTGTTTCAATAAATGTAATCTCGGAGTAGAAAAAGTGGAAAAGCACTATCGGTTTTACATTTGGCAATCAGTAAATGTAGAGTAGAAAAGCAGGAAAAAAGCGCACCTTCTTGTCATGACCGCGATTATTGTTATTGCTAACTCGGTAGCCACACGAACACATGAGGTAGATACTATGCTGCAGATGACTATATTAATGGGTATCCTGGGGGGGGGGGGGGGCGGACAAAACCTAAACGGACAAAAGCTCAACAAATCACAGCTCGTAAGGGATCTGGCCTGGCAACTTAGGAGTTGTTTCATTGTAACTAGTATGCGCTCCCCTACATTAGCATAGATAAATCTTGTTACCATGCGAACTTGAGTTTCACTCCATATCCATGAGGGGTTCATGGTCCAAAATTGATAATTTCAGTAGAAAATCATTCATAGATAATCAGTGAGTACCGTAACAAATCGATATTCAGGCACCCTAGTTACTACTGTATTCCAGTAACATTGGTATATAATTGTCACTGCATTTTCCGTTTAGCTAACCATGATTTTCTATCCAAATTCTCAATTTTGGACCATGAACCCCTATACATAGATATGGAGTGAAACTCAAGTTCGAATGGTAAAAATTCGTGTGTATGTAAATGTAGGGGAGCGCATACTAGTAGCAATGCAACAACTCCCAAGTTTCTAGGCCGGATCCCTAACGAACTGTGATTTGTTGAGCTTTTGTCCGTTTAGGTTTTGTCCGCCCCCCGGTATCCTGTGTTTGAATCAAACCTCCTTCAGTGTCAATTTGTGATGAATCTCGAGATGTTTCGCATAGCCAAATGGTGTACTGGGATATACCTAAAGGTTGACAATTCGAGGTAAAGTAGCGAGGCCGCTACACCTCCCCATATCTGATTTCGCAATACGAATTAAGCATTGAAATCTAGCAAATGAGAAACCCGGCTCACCTCGCACTTCGAATAGACACACGGAACATCCGCATGAAAAAAATAGTTGGACAAGCGTGATTCGGAACAAAAGAGATAGCATTATGAATATTAAAAATGAAGTCTAACCACTGCCAAATCCGCCAATCTTCGAATCGGTTCATCCATAGGGCGAATCACAGTAATGTTCGAGATTTTGCACTGAGAATTGGGATGACATACAGGAAGATTGTATTTTCACCTTTTCACTGTGATTATATGAAACAGATTCGTGTCCGCACTCACAACGAAGGATGCATCCAGCCTGCAGAAAATTAACAAATACACAATATGAGAGACTTTCTGAGAGAACTGAGCAATAGCCCCTATTGGCCGTACAGCCAAAAATAAAGACTTGATTTTAAGATCTCCCTAGGGGTAACTTTTCACGTAGAGTTCGAAAATCGACCTTAGAAAGCCGTATCTCTTACCCCTCATTTCGTGTTTCGCGCTGAACCTGGGAGTTCGGTTTTTGTAAATCGTGAACGGCTCATCCAAACCCCTTACATGTATAGTAATGCTGAAAGATCTCGACGAGATGAGAATTTTTGCTGTTGGAAGTGAAAAGCTAGCTCATCTGTGAAAAAAGTTAAGACCATAAATCGACCTTTTGAATTCTCAAAAAATCCGCCGTGAAAAATTTTTCGGCGGGTTACGTAAAATAAATGTTTTCAAATTATTCCTCATCTAAAACTACCCCTGGAAATGTTTATTTCATTTTGAGAGGCGTGATTATTTCAGCTGATCTGCTTAGTCGAACAGTCAGAGCTTCGGTCTCTTCAATATTTCAAGTCGACTGTCTGGAAAAGTAGAGTTCAGAATCTACCCCCAGCGCCTGAAATATTTCATAAACACATAGCATGAAGTGTTTCCACTCAGAAATACGTCATTCAGACTGGTCAAAACCAACCATGGTGGTCCAGTAGACACTTTTTTCGACAAAGCCTTGTGACGCACTTTGGAGATCAGTTTTGGCTACGATATCGCAACAATAAAAGGTTCGACAGCTAATAAATCGCAAATATGTAATAGCTACGATATATTAAACAATATTAATTTGTTTGAGGCACACTCTTACACTTCCCAAGTTCACAATTAGCCTATATTTGTAAATTTCGTGTCCCAGTATCATGAATCACGAACGACAGCAGCCTCAAACATAACGTTTACGCGTTCTAAAGCGAAAATTCGGATTCTACGAGTGAAAATGCACTTAGAAATATAGATAGCATGTGTTTCCGTCATGTCGACATTTTCACCCCCTACTACCCCAGGAGGCCAACATGAAAAATTATTTTTTTCGTCACTTTTACTTAAATAATATATTTTCTAGTGCATTTTCACTCGTAGAATCCGAATTTTCGCTTTAGAACTCGTAAATGTTATGTTTGAGGCTGCTGTCGTTCGTGATTCATGATACTGGGACACGAAATTTACAAATATCGGCTAATTGTGAACTTGGGAAGTGTAAGAGTGTGCCTCAAACAAATTAATATAGTTTAATATATCGTAGCTATTACATATTTGCGATTTATTAACTGTCTTTTATTGTTGCGATATCGTAGCCAAAACTTATCTCCAAAGTGCGTCATAAGGCTTTGTCGAAAAAAGTGTCTACTGGACCACCATGGTTGGTTTTGACCAGTCTGAATGACGTATTTCTGAGTGGAAACACTTCATATTATGTGTTTATGAAATATTTCAGGCGCTGGGAGTAAATTCTGAACTCTACTTTTCCCGACAGTCTACTTGAAATATTGAAGTGACCGAAGCTCTGACTGTTCGACTAAGCAGATCAGCTGAAATAATCACGCCTTTCAAAATGAAATAAATATTTCCAGGGGTAGTTTTAGATGAGGAATAATTTGAAAACATTTATTTTACGTAACCCGCCGAAAAATTTTTCACGGCGGATTTTTTGAGAATTCAAAAGGTCGATTTATGGTATTAACTTTTTTCACAGATGAGCTAGCTTTTCACTTCCAACAGCAAAAATGCTCATCTCGTCGAGATATTTCAGAATTTCTATATATGTAAGGGGTTTGGATGAGCCGTTCACGATTTACAAAAACCGACCTCCCAGGTTCAGCGCGAAACACGAAATGAGGGGTAAGCGATACGGCTTTCTAAGGTCGATTTTCGAACTCTACGTGAAAAGTTACCCCTAGGGAGATCTTAAAATCAAATCTTTATTTTTGGCTGTGCGGCCTATGGTGAACCCTCTCAGACAGTCTCTCATATGTTGCGTTTGTATTCGTACTTATAGTAAATCAACTTCTCACCAGGGTGGGAATGGTTGAATGCTTAGCTCTCAGATGAAAAGCCCAGCCATGAATAGATCTCGATCGACACTACAAATATCATGGTACTAGCATGGGGAAAGGTGTGGACATGAAATGTAGCTCGATAAATGAAACTGCTCATTTTGATATTTGAAGTTACTTTTCACCGTTCGGAGGATAGAATTGACAATGAAAAACTAGCTTCACACTCGAAACATTCCAGATCTGTCTTTTGCTTATCATTATTATCCTTCTTCACATATTCCGATAGAGATGGCCCCTTGTTGGATGATCGTCTCTTCTGAAAAATGACTGTTTAGTGTACTCAGTACAAACAATATAGTGAATACAAAAATCTGGGAGACTTCCTACCCTTTCTTCCTTCTCCACTGGTTCCTTCTTCGATTTTTTCACCTTAGGCTCATCTTCTGAATCTTCCTTAGAATCATTGTACTTGACAGATCCAGAGACAATTCTCGAAGACCTTCTTCTCTTCTCCACTTCAACAGTCTCTGATGAATTCTGAATAGAATGATTGTACAATGAACAGATAATCATTAGAACGTAGAATTAACATAGAACTGGTTAACCTTTGCGACATCGTCGGAAGTCTCTTTCTTTCCTTCATTCTCATTCGGACAATCAGCCATTGATTCAAGTCCATAAATCCCATTATCCTGAAATTTGAACTTCCTATTAATTGAGAATGGTCACAGTAATGTGAAACTATCGTAAATCGGCATTACGGGTTGATTTGTGTCAATAGGAATTGCGAGTAATTATCTTGATTACAAGTTGAAATCGATTGGAAAAAATTACGTACCAAATTGTCATGCATCACCGTCTCTTCGTGCAATTCATCTACTCTTGCATTTCTTCTGGTCTAAATAAGCACACGATTTGTTAATAAACTGATTACCATAATATAACAAAACCAAAATCCCTAATATAACTAAAACGAACCTTAATCTGATTAATTCTTTCTCTGAACGTCTCCTCATCTTCAAGGAATTCCAAGGATGAAATCTGCAATGACGATATCTTCTTTTTTTTGTAATTTCCTATAATGAATATGATCTATATGCGAACATGTGAAATTAGGATGCAAAAAACAGCTCCGAATGCTTCAACCTGAATTGCCATACCTTCGAAAGATTAGCTTCATCGAATGCCTCTTCCTTCTCTCCTTCACTCTCGAGTATATCATTACCCGGTGAATCATGCGCCTCATTATTCGAAGTCCGTCTTCTTTGATTGTCAACCGGATCAACAGCCATTGAATCGCGACCACCAACTCCATCACCCTAAATTGGGCTCTGTACGGATTGGGTGGACAAATGAGATTTGGGTGGACAAATGAGCGACCTGTACGGATTCGGTGGACAATCCGGGATTTGGGTGGACAAATGAGATTTGGGTGGACAAATGAATGTTTCATGTGCTACATCATGTATTCACTCTGGTAATAGTCAATTAGGCCGTAAGAGTGTGTTGGATATATCTTAACCCCTTCAAACACGATGAAAATAAATTGAGAAATGGAATCGAGAACGTGCATTCCCCGCCTTCTTCAGTGCAATCAGGCCTCGAACCCAAGGGCAGTTCTTCCCATTATCTTTTTTGCACTCGTCCCTTCTTCAACATGAAGCAATCCGAGTACTTGGGAGGTACCGGATGGCCGTGGTCGTCCCCCATCAAACGACTCCAATACCAGTAATTCATGCTACCCCGCGCTATCCCATTCGCAATCCGAAGCCGAATGCATATGCATCAAATTGTATTATTTCTATTCTCACTATTCACTGTTCATGCAGCGCATTTGAAGATAGGACCAGACAGAGAGGGACTGAAGAACACTCTTCTTCATGATAACTGATTGGAGGAGTTAAAATTGCTCCAACACGCTTAGGATGCGCCCGAATCAACTATTAGATGCTTCCAGTGAGAATACATGATCTACTACATCAAACTTTCATTTGTCCACCCAAACCTGAGGAAAGTCCCCAAACTGGAAGAAGTGACTCAAATCAATTCTCTGAGTGTTGATCCTTCTTTTTACAGCCGCACCGTCGAGCATGGATCTCCCTTACATTGGGATTGGATCTGCCCCGAGTGTTCGAGGAACCCGAGACCGCTCAAAGCAGTCTGGCCCGGGTGCCCATCGAACATGGCAGAATTTGACGAGTGCAGGACAATGAGACAATATGCAATCATCCGTGCAATGACGATGAAGTGGAAGACTAAGATGTGTCCAAGGAGAGGCAAGTATCTACTCGGATTGGAAACCATGGACAATGATCACATGGACGAGGTGACCGATGAGATCACGGAGGAGACTATCAGTCACATGTGCGAGCACGCGACAAAGGAGATCGATGCGCCTGGCTCGTACAATATCTGGAGATTCACTATCAAGGACGTGCCGGAGCGTCTCGAACGCGCATACCGCAAGGGATTGGACGAACAAGTGGATGTGTCCATCGGATATGGACTTGTGCTCCATCGACCGGAGAATGGAGTGACGAGCAAAGGAGGCGAAACCTCACACTGGGAATGGCGAGTGGAGAAGCCAGATGACAGTGCTTGCGAAAGGCAGATTCCGATCGATCCTCGACCAAGAGAGGTCTTAAGCTGATTCTCCTGATGTGGCCACGATTGGGTGGAAGTGACTGGAACAACCACATGAAGGAGGTGGTACTTCAGCTGGTGGCCAAGAACGCGTGGGATATCATCGTTATCCGCGAACCGTGCAGCACCCCGACACTCGAATAATACGATCGATTCCTGAAGGAATGGGCTTGCGAAGATGGTCCGGCAACTGGATCAATTCGCATAATCTACAACGAAAACACAGCCATCTCTGACGGTACGCCCATCTCAACCATGTCCCGAGTGCACAGATGGATCACCAGAGATCACTGGGAACTAATGATGGAAGTATGGAGCCGTGGAATGGCGTGGGATGTGGAAAAGGCTGAGGACGCAATGGAGGAGCAGTTGAAGGAGGAGAGGAGACTCCGCTTGGAGCAAAGGAAGGTCGGAGAGAAGAGACCGAGAGAAGAAGAGAAGAAGGAGGAACACATTGGAGGGTTGTTCTGCAACTACTGCAAGAGGAGAGGCCACTCGAAGGGAAACTGCCCCAATAAGAAGAAGGAATTCGGCAACGATCGAGGACGATCGTACTCGAAGGGGAGGGATGAATGGGGAGGACCCTCCTACAAGAAGAGAAAGCCCTAGAGCTACGAGCACATGAAATACTACGGCGTGATCTGCTACCGCCTTTTTACCCGACCCATCTTGTAATATTATAAGTTAAGAAATTATCGTAAAAATATATTTAATTGCACACTAGGTAAATAAATCACTTTATGATTGTAATTCAAATTCCCACAATTTCTTTGACTACGGTAGGCGGCTAGCCACTAGAGCAGATTTTCGTTAGTTTTTCGTAAATTTTCGCCTAATTTTTCGTCGTTTTGCTGGAGTTTTTGCTATAAATTCGCTTTAATAATAGACACACTTGCACGTCCCTCACACTACAACAGGGTGGGCCACCATTGATGTGCGGTCAGCAACCTCAATTTTTTTTCTGAGTTATCGAAAAGAAAAATTTCTGATGAAGTTGATGCATATCATCGTAGTAGCAGAATTGAATTTTTCCTGGTTAAAAAGTTGAAACCCATTCCAAAAGTGTCCCATCACTTATGCTCGCGCCTGTAAACATAAACATATATAAATTGAACTCACACAATGCCCGCAATTCTTGAGAATGACAAACATCAAATCGAAAGCTCTTGAGAACACAGAAACGAGAGCATCAGTAGAGAGATTGGAGAACTCGCAACACTACAACAAATGGCTCAATCGAATTATCTAACTAATTGTAAACATAATCCGACAACATGTTATACCTTTCTCTTCCATTCCTCGAGAACTGCGAGTGCTGTGCCATAGGACCCCACTGAAATTATTACTTGTGTATTGTTTTATCATTAAAAATAGATAAAATAATTAATTTAGAGTATTTACTTCGCTCTTCCGTCAGATACTTCAGATTGAGATGAAGCGATTCAATAAGACCGAACATCAGAGAACGAATTGATGGATCCCTGGAAATAAGAAGCAGGTGAAATACATTTCACTGCCAGTTAAACAGTGGAAAAAGAGTCCGGTCAGGCAACTGCGTTGCGGCCGTGACGCGACAAGTCCAAGAATAAATAATTTTGTTAGGAGTGCAGTAAATACGGTAGAATTTGTAAGAATTTTAAACAAAACATTTGCCGGCTCTGCCCCTGGATTTCGATGTTTTCGATTTTTAATTTAAAAAACCAAGCATTATTTTAATTTTTTTAAACCTACAATCGATAGACGCTTTTATTGTGAATCCAATATAATCACGATTCTGATCAAATCGGGCTGTGAATATTTTTATCACGTGTTTTATATTTCTGTAACATCGACCCAAAACGACATTTTAAATTACTTTCTTAAAGTATTTCAAGATTTTGCTTATATTTAAAACATACAAATTATAAGGGAAGTCTGTGAGAATGCATGCATAGCAAATTTATGACCTGATTGGTTTAATGAAGCTACTTATCACGGCTTTAAGAAAGTGAGTTGAGAGTATCAAAATTAGCTTTAGCCAATTAATTTCGCGTGAATGCCGTTTTGCTTTACTTCTTTGTAATAATTATATTCTCTGTCATTCTCCAGAGTAGATCATATAAAGAAATAATATTTTTAACCCAAAATTTAACACTCGTAGAATATTCATTCTGACATTTTTATTGGCTCGCTCCAGCGAACGCATTGCGCATTTCTTGCGCGTTGCGGCTCTGACCCCGGAGGCTTTAACGGGCCGTGCATTTGGAATTAAAAAGGACACCAGTTCGATATTAGGGAAATACAAAACCCAGACCGCGAAAAAACATAAATATCCTTGTTGAATTTTAATGTGTAATTAAAAGAATCATTATAACACTCACCCTGTGTTTTCCTCGAATCCTAAGCAGTGAACTCGTTCCAGATCGAGTGATCCCAGCGCTCTTTGAATGTACTGAAATTATCGAATATTAAAATAACAAAGACAAGACTCCTTACGTGTTGAAAATGACTTTTTATTTGGCAAGAACAATGATAACTAATTAAAAAATAAAACACACTTGGTTCGGAATTCTTGAGAATGATCGAATTCGCGTCGAATACTCGGGAAACGACAGAAACGAGGGAGTCGGAAGATCGATTGGAGAACTCGCAAGTCTGCCATATAAATATTTTCAAATTAAACAAAAGATAGATTGGACTTTCTAGCTTACAAGAAGGCTGTTAGAAAACACAATGGTAGCATTCCATCTGTACAGTAATTCTAACGGAAAGTGTGTAAAATAGAGACTAAAACGAGTACAAAATTAAGAAAAACCTTTCTCTTCCATTCTTCAACAGTCGATAGAGGCGTCTCTGCAGACGTCATCACTGAATTAAAGACCGATTTAGCACTATTGTATTTTTCAATGTCTCGGAAGTAAATCATCCGGAACTAAACCGGATTATCGCAAAGATCTTTTCTGATCTACCAAGAAAAAGCTTTATCATTTCTATCAGCGACATCATAATTTATCAACAGCAATGAATAATGGTTGATAAACGAACTACAGTAATGAGCCAGAAACAAAAAAACACAGAAGCAATAGTACACAGAAACAAGAATACAACTATGATAAATGAGAAAAGTGGCCTTCAGAAATATTGCAGCCTATAGTATTCTCTTTCGTACTCACTCTTCATCAATACGATGCAGTGTGTAACTGCGTTTGTCGCACTGGAAATACGATATTTTGGAATATTTAGGCCGTAACAGCGCTGTTTGCCTTAATAAGGGGATATGACTTATTTATTACAAATTTTAAAAAAATACGAAATGCGTTTTCAAATAATGAAGTCGTGGAGTCGGAAAATATCTAGAAGTTTAAATTCATCATCAGTTTTTTTGCAATCTGCACTCCGTATGCACTAAGATATCAAACACACCTCCTTGCCATGAGCACGATCACGGCAAGTGCGAACTTTTAGGCCACACGAACAGATTAGGTAGATACCATTCTGACATGGAAGATATTACTACATTAGTGTTAGCGAAATTACCTTCAGCAATGTCGAGTTGTGGAATTTGGCGAGGTGATACTCATAGCTGCGCACTGTCTTGGGATACGTCTAAATAATCTATTTTATGAATGCATATTTCAAAAATATATAAAAAAAACAATGCTCTAAACAAAAAAGGCTCACCTCACACTCCGAATAAACACATGGAACATTCGCCTGAAACGAAAAAAATCATTAGGTAGAAAAAGATAACCAACTTAAACATTATTACTATAAAACACATAACCACTGCCAAATCCGTCTCCAGTCTATTCTTCTGCTTGTCAGCCAGTCCTCTCTTCACACAATCAGATTTAGATGATCCTTTTGTGGATGAACTTGCTATCTGAAAAATCTGATTTTGATTAAAATCGGAAACGAATCATACATTTATAGGAAAACTATAGACTGGCGTACCTTGTTACGCCCCCCAGATTCCGACTTCGAAATCTTCATCATTGGTTCGTCATCTTCATCGGAAATTTCCACATGCTCGATGGGTTTGGATGAGGTCTTTGATGGTTTCTTTCTCTTCTTCACTTCAGCATTCATGGAAGAATCCTGAAAGAAGGACGATTCAAGAGATAGTAATCAGAAATATGGTTTGAGACATTTCAACGAAACTTTCGACGGTATTTTTTCATAAATATTTACATTATCAATCATCCACTCTTCCTCTACCAAAGGTATCCTGAAAATGCAGACAGATTTGCAAAAAATGTGATTTTTGCATTCTCCGACGGTACGTGAGATGATATCAGTGTCATATTCTCAAGATCACCATGGAACACTATGACGATCATTTTGAGGTTTTGAACGAATCCTTTTTTTCCGTTCCTATAACCCGAATTTTTAATATGCGAAGATTCTCACATAAAAAGATAGACCGACGTACCTTTTTACCCTCTACAGATTCCGACTTTGAAATCTTCATAAATGGTTCGTCATCTTCATCTGAAATTTCGACGTACTCGATGGGTTTGCATGAGGTCTTCGATTGTTTCTTTATCTTCTTCAGTTCTGCATTCATGGAAGAATCCTGGAAAAACAATTTAGGACACGTCACTGAGAAATGAGGTTTGAGATATTCGATCCAGAAGACCAATCTACACTCTTCTTACATTATTTCAATATGATAAGAAAAACACATTGCACTTATATATATATATATATATATATATATATATATATGTAAATAATGAACAACATTCTATTTTTTTCCGATATGTGCAATAACAATTGTGCAAGATGTTTTGTTACGCGTATAAACATAAATTCGACTCACCTCATCAAAGTGCGGAATCGAGTGGGAGACATCGAATGGATCTTCAATCGGTCTCGGAACAAGTAGAGAAGGATTATTGATCTGAGCAAACAATTGAATGAAATTTAACTTTTTTCCTATTTAAATTCTGACAGGTTGCTAAACATATAGAAATATCATTCGTAATAGCAAAGTAATCCAAATTAAAAGCTTATTCAATAACTTCACCTCCTCTGACTGTTTAGATGACTGATTGGTAAGAATTGTCACATTAGTCTCGTCCATTAAGTGGAGAAGAGTCAAATGAAGAGATTCGATTACTCCAAACATCACATATCGAATATTCAGCTGACTTGAAAAAAAAAACTTCGTTTTCCAGTTTATCAGGAGCAGCACAAATTATTTCAAAATCATATGTAAGTCTCCATTTAGTATTAATGGTGGTCAGAAAATTAATGCTCGATAGTATTTTTAATTTAGTTTAAAATAAACTAACTCAGTTTGCTCGAAACCCCTCGAAAGGTCGCGATTGAGATCATCAAGTGCTTCTTCGATATGCTGTATGTATATCTCGTTTCAAATTATTTATTAATTTAGATTCGAAATGTTCATAATATGGCTTACGCTGTGCTGAGCAGACTTGAGAATAAGACACATCACATCGAATGCCTTGAGGGAGATAGAAATGAGCATGTCGTTCACAAGATTAGAGAAGTCGGATGTCTGAAAAATTGGAAAATTAAAAATATTATAATTAATGAATGTTCTGAGAAAGGAATGTGATCAGATAAAAGTATGATATACCACTGAGGAACAATACGTCACAAGATTGGTTAATCTAGCCTTTCTCTTCCATTGTTCCACAATCGATATAGATGTCTCAGAAGGATCTTCTTGTTCCAACAAATGGACAATCGTGAGATGGAGAGACTCAATGATTCCATACATCACAGATCGAATCGATTTCTCACTAGAACAAAACAATCAAAATATAGTTTATTATTGGAACACTGACTTGGTGTTCTCAAAACGTTGATATTTTGATCGCTTGCCATTTAGGTTTTCCAGGGCTCGTTGAGTAATCTGAATATACCGATCATACCATTAATCTACGTTACATATTTAATCTGCGAAAAACAAACTAACACGATTTTCGGAGTTCTTGAGAATGACAGAGTTCATATCAAATATTTTCATGAATAATCCATTCAAGGTATCATTTTCTCTCACCGAGAAATCGTAAGACTGAATAGCAAATGTTCCAATTATTAGGAAACGCCTAAAACTCATGCAGAATTTTACTCTAAAAGATATGTACTCTAAAAGTATATTGGACGATCTGGGGACTTTCCTAGCTCCGCGCCAGGCCCTACCTCCTTGATCCCGCCCCCGAAGGGGCGGGAGGGGGTGGAGCCAGACACCACCCCAAGAAGGGATGGAGTCTGGCACCCTCCTAAAATTCGCCGAGAGGTTCCCCCTCGAGCATGGAAATGCCATGGTTTCATGAGGGGGCGGGAGTTCAAACAGCTATGGGGAGGGCGCGCTCTAGTCACGCCGAGTGGGAGAATGCGGGGAGATCCTTCTAGTGTAAATCAAAATAAATACCTTTCTACTCCATTCTTCCACAATCGACAGAGGCAACTGAGACGCCATGACTGAATCGAAGATCCTTTATATCACATCTAAAAATTAGCTATTCAAATATTTCATCCGGACGCAAACCAGATTCACGCAAACATGGCTTTCGGATCTACCACGAACATAACTTTATCATTACTATCAGCAAAACTATGATGAGTTAACCATATTAGAGTAAGGCTAGATAAAGGAACTACAGTAATATGTCTGAAACAAACATAACCACAGAGACAACAACACAACTATGAGATATGAGAAAATTGACCGTCAGCAATACTGCTGTCTACAGTAACCTCCTTCACACTCACTCTTCATCAATACGGTGCAGTGTGTAACTGCGTCCATCGCACTGAGAGAAATTCATTTTAGAATATTTGGATTATTAAAATCCGAATCGTCTTATTAAGGGCTTATGAACACTTCATAAAGCGATTTAAAATTGTGTTATTTGCTTTCGTTGAATATACTATTGTTGTCTTTTTCTCTGGTACGAACAAAAAGTAAACGTATTACAATATCTACATTTTGAAAAAATGAGGTAAATTGGATATCAAACACACCTCCTTGTCGCGAATATAATCGTTGGTAGAACGAACTTTGAAACCACACGAACACATGAGGTAAATACCGTTCTGATATGGAAGATATTACTACAGCATTAGTGTTTGTGAATCTAACAGCCTTCGGTGTTGATTTGTGATGTCTCTCGAGATGCTTCGCATAGCCGAATGCTGTTTTGGGAGTAGCCTAAAGAGTTAGGATTGGCAATTCGAAAAATTCTTGAAAAAATACGAATTAAAAAATTAAATCTAAAAATAAAAACCCGGCTCACCTCGCATTTCGAATAAACACACGGAACATTCGCCTGGAAAAATATTTTGATAAGTATATTTCGGTAGAAAATAGATAACTTAGTGAATATTGTAAAAGAGGTCTAACCACTGCCAAGCTCTGAATGTGTCCGTTTCCACTGCGAATAACAGTAATGTGGGAGATTTCGCACTGAATATAGGTATAAAATGCCGAAAGATTGCAATTTTCACCTTTTCACTGTGACGAAATGAAACAGATTCGTGGCCGCAACCACAACGGAGGATGTATCCGGCCTGAAAACAAACATGAAATAAACAATATGCTGCGTTTTGATATTCGTCCTGATTGTAAATCGGCTTCTCACCAGAGTGGGAGTGGTATTGTGCTTGAGTCTCAGATGCATTTGCCAGGCATGAAAAGATCTCGAGCGATACTGCAATATTATTAAATGGAGTACGCAGAAGCACACAAAGCATTTGATGTTATATCGGTACAGGATGTTCCTACAAATTCGGAACGTTTGAAAATCTATGCACACATCAATCACGGAACCATCTGAGTATTACATACGATGATGCGAGAATACTACTTCAAGTGTCAGAAATTATGGATATTATACTTAATGAAGAATTAAAATAATGGAGAAACAAACTTCACACTCGAAACACTCCAAATCCGTATTCTGTTTGAGTTCAAGGTGCTTCTTCACAGATTTCAATTGAGATGATCCCTTGTTGGACGATCTTCTCTTCTTAAAAAATGTAGTAGATGCAATCCAAATTTTAAAAAAAATACATTCCGAGATAATAAAAAAATGTCGGAGAATACCTCTTTTCCATCCCCTGATTCCTTCTTCGATTTCTTCACAATTGGTTCATCTTTCGAATCTTCCTTAGACTCATTGTACTTGACAGATATGGCAACTCTCGACGACCTTCTTCTCTTCTCCACTTCAACAATCTCGGATGAGTTCTGAATAGAGGGATTGCACAATCAAAATATTCTGATACTAATTAGCGCGTAAAATTAACATAGAATTAGTTAACCTTTGTCATATCAGGGACACCATCGGAAGTCTCCTTCTCTTCTCCTTCATTCTCAATCGGATCATCGGCCATTGAATCAAGATCACCAATCGCATTATCCTGAAATTTGGACTTCCTATGAATAGAGAATGGTTGGAGCCCGAATTCATTTCCGTCGAGTGCCACATAGTAGGGATTTTCACCGGTACGTACTGTGGGTTGGCACGCCTGGCATATCAAGAAAATTTAAATGTGTCATTTGACGGAAGCTTGATATCAATGAATAAACGTGAAAATCGAGTGTTTTTTAATCACGAAGGACAATTACTCCGCTCCGTCAAGTACCACATGGTCTAGCTGCCTGCTGGGAAATTCAATTTTGTGTGTAGAAGTAAAAAAAATATTTATATAAGAAATAAAAAATAATGAAAAAAATATTTGAAACGAAAACGTAAGTGGTGACATTTATTTTGGGCTAGAGATTACGGTACTTGTGAAATTCAAAACAACCGTCCTTTGAGGTCCCTATACATACCTTCGAAAGATTAGCTTCATCGAGTTCCTCTCCCTTCTCTCCTTCACTCTCTATCACTTCATTAACCATTGAATCGTTCGATTCATTACTGTAGCTCGGTCTTCCTTGCTTGTCAACCGGATCATCAGCCAAAGTATCGCGACCACCAACTTCATTATCCTAAAATTTTCTTATTTTTTCAAGTTTGTTAGGGGGTAACGGATCTTCAATCGGGATTTTATCTTCAATCCGTGTTGATTGACATAAAGAAAGGCTTGCGAGTAATAGTGCAAATGAGTTTAATTCGAAAGAGAAAAAATTCCAAATCACATTTTCATCCATCATCGGCTCATCTTTCAACTCATCTACGAAATCCAGACCGAATTGCTGAAGGATTTTTCCAAGATAATAATATTTCATAGTCAATAGTATTTTAAAAAATAATGTTCAACAAGCAACAATTACGTTAAATAATTTGAATATATCACTAACCGCATTTCCAGTGAGGGAATCCTCTTCTTTTAACTCTTCTTCTTTGGGCTCCATCTAAAAATGAAATGCAAACAGTCATAGGAACAAAATATATATAGAAAAGGATACTGAAAAAAGGAACTCAAATTAAGACTAACCTTATTGCCATCCAGAGAGGAAAGTGGTAATTCGGTTGCCTCATACTTCGGTTCCAACTGAGATAATAAGAAACGTAAGTAATCAAGGGCAACCAAAGAGAAATTTTTAAAAAAAGTCCCTCAGGAACTTAACCTGCCGCGTTGCACGGTGTTAAGGTATTACATGTACTGTAGCATAGACTGTGTACGGTACTTACTGTCAATCTAGCCATGAGACTTCTTATTTTTGAACCATTACTCACGTTGATTTAAATTTAAATTTATTTATCCGCCAGGAGAAAGCACCGAGTAGTAGGGATAAATCTTCGTAAGAGTTTGGCAGATGTCCGACGTGTTGAAGAGTCGGTGTTGGGGTTGGGGCTTCGGGGGAAGCAGCAGATTGGTGGGAAAAATTATAGACGTAGAAGAGAATGGGAAGTGAAAGAGACAGTGGGAAGAGAGACAAGGTAGGATCGGAAGCGATTTGGCGAGCTTAAAGGGACCTGGCACTCTTAGAACATTGCCGCTCAGATAAAAGTTATCACCTTTCCGATCATCTTTGCCAAAAAATAAAAATATAAAAATTAGTCATTAAGCTAAAAATGAACCTCAAAGGTTAAGACCGGAGCCGGGAATAAAGCTCGGGTCGAAAATACAGACCGAGAATTTACACGAGTGAAGCGCACCACGATTCTAGTGCTGTATTATGGGTGTAATCGATCATTTTTTTGTGTTTTGTTTTTATCTTCATTTTACTCTTTTGTCATTTCCGTTTGAATATACTGGTCAAGAAACAATTCAGCATGACCAGTGTTCGGGAGAAAAGGTGCTTTCTCTTTGGGGAGGATACGGCGCAAACAAAGAACTTTCCTCCACGGTCGAGACCGTTGCTTCAAAGAGAGTGGCTACTGAGGCGGGGCTTAGATGATTATGGGACTGCGCGTCTAATGGGTAGATACTCTTCGGTGAAAGAGCCTAGGTGGTGGTTGAGGCACTTCTCTTCAGCCACCGACGAACTGCCCAAGGACGTGGGGTATATTAATTAGATTTATTCTGTCATGAACCGCTTCTGTACGTGTGACGAATACGCATGCGCATTGCTTCAGCACCAAATTGTCGTTGCCCGCCCCGTATCCATCCCAACTGTACCATTGCGCACTACTCGACCAGCCGACCTCGTTCCACCGTCTCGTTTCGCTGCCCAACAAAAACAACCAAACAGTCAATTCCGTGGAAGACAAGTGAGTTCAGCTGCAGCCTAACTGGAATACATGAATGAACATCAAATGGAAGGCGCTTAACTACGATCTACTGCAGTAAAACAATAAGCCAGACATCAATAATCAATTAATTGATCGTGGTACCGTAGAATAATCGACCTGCAATGCTCAATTAGACGTACTAAATCGACTGATAATGGAGCAGATGCCCGTTTCAGGCAGGGCTAGGTTCGGATCGTCGCTCCCGCTCTCTTTCTCAAAATGCATCTCACACAGAGGTAAGTGGAAAGTATATTATTCAGAATTCAAAGAGAACATAGGCAATGATAACATTTTACATAAATTTTTCACAAGAAAATCTTGAACAATAAATATTGGGAAAACTAAGAACACATTACTAAACAATTGATGAAATCTAAAAATCAAAAGGTGCCGGGATGGCTTCCTCCTCCCCTCGAAGTCGACAAAGATCCCGACGAAGATGGATCCTGGAATCAAATGGATGAGGTTATTCCGAAGAGGTTCAAAAGTGAACGCTCCACTGCAACAATCGGGGTAAATTTACCAGTCACTAGTTATAGCACTCGGAGTATCGATATTCTCAAGATTCTAACCAAGGGGGAGAGGATGAGGAAATGGAGGAGGAAGAAGAGGGCGTAAAAGAGCTGGGTCGATACGCAGTAATAGAAGATGATTGCCTCAAGCGGCTACTAAAGCGCTGTGAAGAGTGCGGGGAGGTACTTGACCAGAGTCTGATCGATATGAGGAAAGAGGGAAGTGCATGGGTGGTCACCTATCACTGTCTCAATGTCGAATGCAATGCTGTAGTGACCATTAAGACCCAAAAGAAAGTGGGGAAAGGGAGGGGACAAGTGTACCCCTTCAATCACTCTCTCCCAATTGCTGCATTTATAACTGGTACTCCAACCCCTACAAGACTGGTACAAGGGAAAAGTATGCGTTTTCATATCAGCGAAAGTAACTAACCATTGGGGGTAGATCTCCTCGAGGGTGGTGATCTTTATGTCCTTGACGAGACGTCCGAGCTTGGCCACGGGCATCCATTCCTTGTCTCTTTCCTTTCCTCCGCGTAAACCGCTGCATAAGAAATAAGCATTATCTTATTAGAGATAAAATACACACGGCAATATTTTGTTTCAACGTTCTGAATATACTGGGAATCGTGTATGAGTTTTTAAATATACGCGGTTCGAACGCTCGATGCACGCTTTGATTAGGGTTTTTAAAAAATGTGAATTTGGGAAGTTTTTATCCGCATTGGATGATCAGGCACCACTTTATTCATTCCTGGTGCCGCGTGGTACCGGCCAGGTACCGTGTTTTTTCCACTAGTACCGACTTGGTACCACATGCTACCGGACCAGGATTGGGGCACTGGTATAGAAGCCTGGACCAGTCCGTAAAAGCTACTCTCCAGAGGCAGGTCAGGTATCTATACCAGTGCCCAGGATTGGTAAGGCATCGACTTGGTACCGAGTCCCCACTCACCACAGATGGCGGTGGCGACTTCCTTGGAGCACTTCACTCCGAGTCCGAGGTGACCGTTGTAGTCTCCGATAGCGACGAAGGTCTTGACGCGGATGCGCTGCCTGGCTCTGCAATATCACAATTGCCAAAAACATTTCGACCATGTCGGTATGATCGAAGTACACGAGTACAACAAACGACCTTGTACACAGTTTGCCTATTTCTGCGATTTGTAGGCCTAAGTGAGAAAAAAGTTTTAACCGATCCACAGCATTACAAACCTGGTCTGCTTCTGGACGAGAATGTTCTTGAGATCCTCATCCTTCAGATTGGAGCAGAGGTAGTCGATGATCTCGAACTCCTGAAGTGTTGGAGAAACTGATAATGGTCACTCGAAAGAATAAATCACCAAAAACCAAAATATTATATATCATTTTTAGTTCTTGAGTCGGAGTTGAGTCTTGAGTTTTTGAGTTTAGTTCTACGGTTTATCGGGTCATGCTAGTTATTTGAACTAAAAATGGTTCCTATTCGCAAATAACATACGTTTAAACATTCCAAAATCTAAACCCAAATGTTATGAGTAAGAAGACAAAGCTTGTTTATATAGTGTGAAAGTAACTTTAGCAAGTTTTAAAAAAAATCTTGAAAAAATGAAAAATCATGTGAAAAAATTTCTTCAAATCAAGGTGCTACGTATATTTTTCTTCATTTTTCATATTATATTGCGCACAGCACCATTTTCGAACCACAAAAATTAGGAGAATAAATTAATGTGGTCGAAATCCATAAGGAAAATCAATCCAAACATTTAGGATAAAATCGATAATCCAAAGACATATTTCGAGTTGTGATTTTTTTAACTTGAAAATTTAACATTTATAAATATATATAAATATTGTTTGCATAATATAATTAATTAATAACCTAGTTGTGAGCTATGGGCGCCACTTTGTAATATTTAAAATGAAAATACATGGTAACTCTGCTGTGATTGTCAGTAATATGTGATCGATTTCTGTCAATAAATACAAGTATCCCGTTTCTTCTCAATAAACTAATTAATGCTATAGCGAGTGGAGTATAATGCACGCGAATGTCTACTTATAAATCAGGATAGTTGTGGGGACGTAATTTTGAAAAAAAAACAAGCGTAAACTAGCCTTTGTGGAGACTGATCTTCTTGAGACGCTCGAGATCCTCACGACACTTGTTGTTGATTCCGTTGGAGAGAACCTATAAAGACAATAAAAGAATATAGACAATACATACGATTAGCGCGTCGCGTATTAGCGTGTCGCAAGTCTAATTTTAAAAACAAATATTGCGAGCGTTACTCACCTGGGTGGTCTTTCCGTCCTTGTAGTTTCTCTGCCCCCAGTCATCTTATACTGGGTGGGGTTCTGCATGACGGTGGTGATCGTCACGGTCCCGCGTCCGGTCAAGTCCCTGAAATACAGCGCTTGAAGTACATAACGACCAGCCTTAGCACGAACTTTATCAGCATGACCAAGGCTCTAAGCATTCTGATCAAGCACAGAAGTGATCTAAGAGCAGTTCTTAGCAATATCCCACAAAGTATAAACTTTCCAACTTTTCGTCCCACAACCACGCATTGTACTCTAATTATGACGAAAGAGTAAGCATAAATTACTACAAATAATTATTATACCGTTTCTCGAGGACATAACAGAGTCAAATATAAAATCGAGGGGCATATATTCGAAAAAATAGGATCAAACCTTGATGAGCGCCAGGGCGAACGGGATCATCTTGTTTCCATCGGTGTTGGTGTTCATCACACGATGAATGTGCTGGAACTTCTTGGGCATGATGAGGGACGACATGGCTGCCTGCTGAAATGGCTTGAGTTAAAGCGAATTCAACAGTAAAAGGCCGAAAACAGAAGAAAATTAGCGTTAGCGGGTCATTAATATGAGCAAAACAGTACGCATGAAACTACTTGAGGTGCTTAGTGGGCCCGGTAATAGAAAAACTGGAAGACTACAAGAATTACGCGTAAAAAATAGAAAACAGCTGCCGAACTCGACCAGAAATGACAAGCGAGAAGGGCGCGTGGCCAGCCCGGCTGCCGATCAGCGGCAAACCACGGCCGGATCCAAGCAGCGAAGTGTTCCCTAGACAGGGAAAGACCGGGTGACTGGGTGGCGCGAAAGCTAAAGGAGCGATTGACGAGGAGGAGAGCGAGGGGCGCGCCTCTCGATAGAGCGAGCGAGTGAAGAGAGTGCAGAGAAAGAGAGGACACACTCCCGTCAACAACATGCACAGGGCACGTAAACAACTGAAGGAAGGGGAGTGAGCAAAGATGCGAGTGTCTGTGAATAGGGATAAGGATAATTAGCTATTAGCAAGATTCCTATACAACACGGGGCATTAATAGAAGTGAAAACAGTAAGTACACATGACGCTAATGATGGTGTTTAGTGGGCTCAGCAATAGATGAACTGGGAGAATATACGAAATACGCGTAAAAATCGATAAACAACTGCCAGAATCGAGCAGAAAAGGAAAGAGGAATGGGGGCGTAGTGGCGTGCCTCCCCCTTGACTGCGTATCAGCGCTTATACACGGCCGGTTTCAAGCAGCGAAGTTTGTAGTTTGTAGTGTGATCTTGACCCGAGAAAAACGCTATTTATCGCAAAATATCGTTCTCGGGCCGAACAAGCGGAACAATTAATTTGAACGGGATTTTTAAAATCACGAATTAAATTTTAATATTTTTTTCAATTTTTTTTATTATTTTTAGTGATGTTTTGGGATCATTTTACACCAACAGAGAGAATATGGTTTTACGTTTCCAGGTCCCTTTAATCGTGAGAGAATGGGGACACTTCATTGAAACGTTAATGCCTCTGATTCCTCCCACTTCCATTCCAATGTAAGTCTACTTTAAAAATATACTAAGATACAGGTTATAATGCTCAAATTCTATTCTACTTGCGGGTTCTTATAAGAAACTGTGTTTAAATCAGAGAAAAATCACACGATTTCTGCGATAGTTTGATCATATCGAAATTTTTGAGTGGGAGTATGGATTCGGATGGATCTTAATTGAATGCATTAGTCGGAGGTCTACGCTTGATATTTGCAGATTTTAAAAATATTTTTTCAAACATTTTTTTTTAAAGGAAGTTTAACTTTATCTCAAAATTCACACGTTTACCAATCACGTAAACAGGATAATTGAATCAAATCAATTTTTTACCTCAATTTGCATCCATTGTCCGCGAAAGGTCGATGTTGACGAGTGACCTTCCCCCTCTCCTTTCTTCATTTCTGCCTTTTCACTCCGCGCAAAGAGGTCGACTGGATGGACGAGCAATGAGGTACCCACCCCCCTCGCCTCTATTTTTCGATATTTTTGGGGGTACCAACCCCTCCCCTCTTTTTAAAGATCCTTGGTAGGGGGTACCGTTTCCTCCCACCTCCAGCGCTTAGCATAGCCTACTGAGACCGCACTCTTCCCTTAGGTTAAGGGTTATAGTTTATGGGAGGGTAGGTACCACCCCTACCTCCGATTTTAGGGTTTGATTGGAGGATGGGGCACCGTGCCCTCCTCATAGCTGTTGGGGTTTGTAGGGGTACTCTACCCTCTGCATACATTTTGGTGCAAAGATAGTGAGAGTACCGTACCCTCCTACCGTCAACCGCTACCGTACGTACCGTACTCTCTCCATCAACTGTTATGATGGCGTCCTTGATTATTGGCCGTACCCTTCTTATGTGATAATAGTACTTAGATACCTGTTCATAGCTTTGCCCCCCCCCCCCGAACCAACCAACTGTTCCCCTCTACTCTACCGTAATCTTCTTGCATACAACTGCCGATGGGCATACAATGGAGAACACAGATGCTATGATTGTACCTCCCAAGCAAGATCGAAGATACGTTACCGTATCCTTTATCGACTTACATGGAAGAACGCCCGGCGGACCGGCGGAAAGTATGCGTTTTCATAACAGCGAAAGTAACTAACCATTGGGGGTAGATCTCCTCGAGGGTGGTGATCTTTATGTCCTTGACGAGACGTCCGAGCTTGGCCACGGGCATCCATTCCTTGTCTCTTTCCTTTCCTCCGCGTAAACCGCTGCATAAGAAATAAGCATTATCTTATTAGAGATAAAATACACACGGCAATATTTTGTTTCAACGTTCTGAATATACTGGGAATCGTGTATGAGTTTTTAAATATACGCGGTTCGAACGCTCGATGCACGCTTTGATTAGGGTTTTTAAAAAATGTGAATTTGGGAAGTTTTTATCCGCATTGGATGATCAGGCACCACTTTATTCATTCCTGGTGCCGCGTGGTACCGGCCAGGTACCGTGTTTTTTCCACTAGTACCGACTTGGTACCACATGCTACCGGACCAGGATTGGGGCACTGGTATAGAAGCCTGGACCAGTCCGTAAAAGCTACTCTCCAGAGGCAGGTCAGGTATCTATACCAGTGCCCAGGATTGGTAAGGCATCGACTTGGTACCGAGTCCCCACTCACCACAGATGGCGGTGGCGACTTCCTTGGAGCACTTCACTCCGAGTCCGAGGTGACCGTTGTAGTCTCCGATAGCGACGAAGGTCTTGACGCGGATGCGCTGCCTGGCTCTGCAATATCACAATTGCCAAAAACATTTCGACCATGTCGGTATGATCGAAGTACACGAGTACAACAAACGACCTTGTACACAGTTTGCCTATTTCTGCGATTTGTAGGCCTAAGTGAGAAAAAAGTTTTAACCGATCCACAGCATTACAAACCTGGTCTGCTTCTGGACGAGAATGTTCTTGAGATCCTCATCCTTCAGATTGGAGCAGAGGTAGTCGATGATCTCGAACTCCTGAAGTGTTGGAGAAACTGATAATGGTCACTCGAAAGAATAAATCACCAAAAACCAAAATATTATATATCATTTTTAGTTCTTGAGTCGGAGTTGAGTCTTGAGTTTTTGAGTTTAGTTCTACGGTTTATCGGGTCATGCTAGTTATTTGAACTAAAAATGGTTCCTATTCGCAAATAACATACGTTTAAACATTCCAAAATCTAAACCCAAATGTTATGAGTAAGAAGACAAAGCTTGTTTATATAGTGTGAAAGTAACTTTAGCAAGTTTTAAAAAAAATCTTGAAAAAATGAAAAATCATGTGAAAAAATTTCTTCAAATCAAGGTGCTACGTATATTTTTCTTCATTTTTCATATTATATTGCGCACAGCACCATTTTCGAACCACAAAAATTAGGAGAATAAATTAATGTGGTCGAAATCCATAAGGAAAATCAATCCAAACATTTAGGATAAAATCGATAATCCAAAGACATATTTCGAGTTGTGATTTTTTTAACTTGAAAATTTAACATTTATAAATATATATAAATATTGTTTGCATAATATAATTAATTAATAACCTAGTTGTGAGCTATGGGCGCCACTTTGTAATATTTAAAATGAAAATACATGGTAACTCTGCTGTGATTGTCAGTAATATGTGATCGATTTCTGTCAATAAATACAAGTATCCCGTTTCTTCTCAATAAACTAATTAATGCTATAGCGAGTGGAGTATAATGCACGCGAATGTCTACTTATAAATCAGGATAGTTGTGGGGACGTAATTTTGAAAAAAAAACAAGCGTAAACTAGCCTTTGTGGAGACTGATCTTCTTGAGACGCTCGAGATCCTCACGACACTTGTTGTTGATTCCGTTGGAGAGAACCTATAAAGACAATAAAAGAATATAGACAATACATACGATTAGCGCGTCGCGTATTAGCGTGTCGCAAGTCTAATTTTAAAAACAAATATTGCGAGCGTTACTCACCTGGGTGGTCTTTCCGTCCTTGTAGTTTCTCTGCCCCCAGTCATCTTATACTGGGTGGGGTTCTGCATGACGGTGGTGATCGTCACGGTCCCGCGTCCGGTCAAGTCCCTGAAATACAGCGCTTGAAGTACATAACGACCAGCCTTAGCACGAACTTTATCAGCATGACCAAGGCTCTAAGCATTCTGATCAAGCACAGAAGTGATCTAAGAGCAGTTCTTAGCAATATCCCACAAAGTATAAACTTTCCAACTTTTCGTCCCACAACCACGCATTGTACTCTAATTATGACGAAAGAGTAAGCATAAATTACTACAAATAATTATTATACCGTTTCTCGAGGACATAACAGAGTCAAATATAAAATCGAGGGGCATATATTCGAAAAAATAGGATCAAACCTTGATGAGCGCCAGGGCGAACGGGATCATCTTGTTTCCATCGGTGTTGGTGTTCATCACACGATGAATGTGCTGGAACTTCTTGGGCATGATGAGGGACGACATGGCTGCCTGCTGAAATGGCTTGAGTTAAAGCGAATTCAACAGTAAAAGGCCGAAAACAGAAGAAAATTAGCGTTAGCGGGTCATTAATATGAGCAAAACAGTACGCATGAAACTACTTGAGGTGCTTAGTGGGCCCGGTAATAGAAAAACTGGAAGACTACAAGAATTACGCGTAAAAAATAGAAAACAGCTGCCGAACTCGACCAGAAATGACAAGCGAGAAGGGCGCGTGGCCAGCCCGGCTGCCGATCAGCGGCAAACCACGGCCGGATCCAAGCAGCGAAGTGTTCCCTAGACAGGGAAAGACCGGGTGACTGGGTGGCGCGAAAGCTAAAGGAGCGATTGACGAGGAGGAGAGCGAGGGGCGCGCCTCTCGATAGAGCGAGCGAGTGAAGAGAGTGCAGAGAAAGAGAGGACACACTCCCGTCAACAACATGCACAGGGCACGTAAACAACTGAAGGAAGGGGAGTGAGCAAAGATGCGAGTGTCTGTGAATAGGGATAAGGATAATTAGCTATTAGCAAGATTCCTATACAACACGGGGCATTAATAGAAGTGAAAACAGTAAGTACACATGACGCTAATGATGGTGTTTAGTGGGCTCAGCAATAGATGAACTGGGAGAATATACGAAATACGCGTAAAAATCGATAAACAACTGCCAGAATCGAGCAGAAAAGGAAAGAGGAATGGGGGCGTAGTGGCGTGCCTCCCCCTTGACTGCGTATCAGCGCTTATACACGGCCGGTTTCAAGCAGCGAAGTTTGTAGTTTGTAGTGTGATCTTGACCCGAGAAAAACGCTATTTATCGCAAAATATCGTTCTCGGGCCGAACAAGCGGAACAATTAATTTGAACGGGATTTTTAAAATCACGAATTAAATTTTAATATTTTTTTCAATTTTTTTTATTATTTTTAGTGATGTTTTGGGATCATTTTACACCAACAGAGAGAATATGGTTTTACGTTTCCAGGTCCCTTTAATCGTGAGAGAATGGGAACACTTCATTGAAACGTTAATGCCTCTGATTCCTCCCACTTCCATTCCAATGTAAGTCTACTTTAAAAATATACTAAGATACAGGTTATAATGCTCAAATTCTATTCTACTTGCGGGTTCTTATAAGAAACTGTGTTTAAATCAGAGAAAAATCACACGATTTCTGCGATAGTTTGATCATATCGAAATTTTTGAGTGGGAGTATGGATTCGGATGGATCTTAATTGAATGCATTAGTCGGAGGTCTACGCTTGATATTTTCAGATTTTAAAAATATTTTTACAAACATTTTTTTTTAAAGGAAGTTTAACTTTATCTCAAAATTCACACGTTTACCAATCACGTAAACAGGATAATTGAATCAAATCAATTTTTTACCTCAATTTGCATCCATTGTCCGCGAAAGGTCGATGTTGACGAGTGACCTTCCCCCTCTCCTCTCTTCATTTCTGCCTTTTCACTCCGCGCAAAGAGGTCGACTGGATGGACGAGCAATGAGGTACCCACCCCCCTCGCCTCTATTTTTCGATATTTTTGGGGGTACCAACCCCTCCCCTCTTTTTAAAGATCCTTGGTAGGGGGTACCGTTTCCTCCCACCTCCAGCGCTTAGCATAGCCTACTGGGACCGCACTCTTCCCTTAGGTTAAGGGTTATAGTTTATGGGAGGGTAGGTACCACCCCTACCTCCGATTTTAGGGTTTGATTGGAGGATGGGGCACCGTGCCCTCCTCATAGCTGTTGGGGTTTGTAGGGGTACTCTACCCTCTGCATACATTTTGGTGCAAAGATAGTGAGAGTACCGTACCCTCCTACCGTCAACCGCTACCGTACGTACCGTACTCTCTCCATCAACTGTTATGATGGCGTCCTTGATTATTGGCCGTACCCTTCTTATGTGATAATAGTACTTAGATACCTGTTCATAGCTTTGCCCCCCCCCCCCCCCGAACCAACCAACTGTTCCCCTCTACTCTACCGTAATCTTCTTGCATACAACTGCCGATGGGCATACAATGGAGAACACAGATGCTATGATTGTACCTCCCAAGCAAGATCGAAGATACGTTACCGTATCCTTTATCGACTTACATGGAAGAACGCCCGGCGGACTGCAAAGATCAATCTACAGTATTCCTATTGCACCATGCAGTTTTCTGCTTTCTCCTTACACCAAAACACATAATCCATTGGTCAGTGCAGATCACAGACTACATTCCGATGTTCTCCCAAGAGCCCCAATGCGGTAACAAAGACTCGCAGATCAAAGTTCAAGATACCGTACTCTCCCCTATCTTCACGGAACGCACCTAGCAGAACCTTTACGGCTGCGTTCCCCGGACTGATTCCTGCTTCTCTGGCACCACGCTACAGTAACCTAACCACTACATACATGAGAAGATCCAATACGGATCAAAGATCGCTCGAACTACAATGATTACTTCATCGAGCTACATCCAAGGCAGGCGCAGTTCACATATCAATCTACAGTTTCCCCAATGTACCATGCTGTTTTCTGCTTTCTCTCTGATTCAAGACGCATTTTTAGTCCATTCTACAGCACAAAATGCACCCGACGTCTATATTGAGAAGGCCGATGAAGATCAAAGACCGCCCACCCCTCTGGATATTCGGCCAGATATTCTATGATATTCAGATATTCAGATATGGATATTCTTAAGAGCCATGCAGTCTGAAAGGCAAGAAGATCAAAGATAAATCTACCGTACGATAAAATTAGATACCTGCCATTCCTAAATAAGCTTGAATTCATATAACTGTACACTCTCCTCCTATTATTATCTTTCGATGATCAAAGATAACATCAACATCATTCAAGCCATCGAATTGAATTGATTGAATTGAACATATTTCGTCAATACACAATACACTATCTCTAACCATTACATAATAATGCACCAATCAAAGGTGACCATGAGTAGACGTCGATTCTCTTTCGGACCTCTTTACCGTTCAGCTCAAAGAAGAGAAGTGCAAATATCACAATGTCATATCTACACGAATTGTACCTTGCGTACCCTACTGACCATCAATCAACTTTTCCACTGGCTAAACAATTGTCCTGCAGACACGCTGTTTCTTCCCCTCTATAAAATATTGCACAATTCAAGTCCTTGCAACGTCTTCCTGAAACTTATTCTACTCAATGTTAGAAATTCCGTCCACAGCCTCACTGCGTAATTGATCCCCAGCCCCCGTGAAGCACAAATGCACTGATAATGAAGTTGTGGTATCTGAGTCAATCTGTCAATGATTGCGACATTCTCTTCCGGATCTAAGATTTTTCGGACTGGTTGGGTATGGTAGTGACTGGAGTGGGATTATCAGTTCGTATCTCGGCGCTTTAAACATAAATTAGGTATACCATTTAGGAGACCGAATAGTTCGAGCTTCACTTCCTCATCGATTTTGCCCTTCCCAGTTCATGCTACCACTTAATTATAAAAAATGCTATGACCATCCGACTTTTCCAAGTGAATGCAGCCCACTTTAGGGATTAGCAAAGAAAGTTTTTTCTGGCCTATTTCCCCGACGAGAGAGAATGTAGTGGATACAAATAAATGCGCAACGCACAAAAGATTAACTATACATGAATCGTGCATTTAAAACATTTTGTACATGCACTTAAAAGTTGTAAAATGAAATTTCAGAACGATGCTCATCTCACTCGTATGCCTCTTCTCCCTGAGTCAGCTTGCGATCGCATCGAATCTAATTGATATTCCGGAAAAGCAATGCGGGGATAAATTAACATTCGTAAGTTTAGTCAGGATAAGAGGCTGTCAGTCTAAGAATAAATATCTAACAATATCGAAAAATTCGAGACATTATGCGAACATTTGGGAATATTGATGCTGATGATTTTATGGAAATTTTACCTTGATGTCGATTTATATCATTCTCAAAGAATTCAAAGAATCAAAGATTCGAAGAGTTACTGCACAGAATGTTGCGACCATCTGATGATACTCGCGAAAATAATAGCGTAATTCTCGCAGAAAACTTTTCGAAAAGCGCATCACTACCGTAACAGAACACACTTACAGACAAATAGACACCAGTTTTTTTCGTGATGTTTTTTCATATTTAATTAATTGACGTGCTTGTTTTTGAGTGTCTGCTGATTAAATAAAGCACGAGCATATACGCTGGAAAAATCTTAGCCATCTAGCTGTTCGGGAACTATATTCTTACGGTTTATGGCAAAGCGAAAAAAAAAGTTTATGATAAAAGAAAAAAGTAACCCACAACGAAAAAGATTTCGGTTTACTAGTAATATAATATAAATATATAAAGCGCACTGTGATGGCGTCTGTCCGGATTGCGAAACAGTTGCGAAACGATTACGAAATGTGGAGGGAGAGAGATCGCGCGTCAACAAGTTGCGAAACGAGTGATTGCGAAACCTAGATACTCCGCTAGGACGGGGCCCCCGCCGAAGGCGGGGGGCAGCCGGATTAGTATAATAATATAATACTACTACCTAGAAATAGGGTTGCCATTAACCGAAGACGTGCAAAAGAATCGAATCCACTTCGTGTCAATAAACGTCCCGAGATCCACTTCCTTGGGGAAAGTATCTAGCATTACTGTTTTAGCAAGCTGAGCTATCTTGGTATTTTTAGATTAAATATAAGGAGTGAAAAGAGATTACTTAAAATAATCAAGTAAAGGTTCATCAATCAAAATTCGTACTCTATATTATTTTGAGGGTCACACTTGGGATTTAAAAAATCTCACATTAAATGATCAAACAATTTTGAAAAATAATTGTATTGGATTATGAACCCAATACTTAACCATATTTTAAATTAAATAATTTTAGAGATCATAACGATTGAAAATATATTCTAATACTATTCGGGCATTTTCATCAGATCAATTATTACCACTGCAGCTATGCTATGTACCGGAGATTTGCACGGACGAAAATCTTGTTGTTTCGCCAGGAGTACCGTTAAGTGACGTTAAAGTGGTCGAAGTCGTCAAGGATGCAAAAATTACCAAGGATTGTCCTGCACTAATTCGCTTTCAGTTTGTCCATTTTTGAAAAATATTGTATTAACGAAATACTTCCAGCCTTTACACTGCAATGAAAGCGCTTGTGGAGATTGAAAGCTTTCGCATGAAAGATGAAATAAAAGAAATAGAATTCACTCAAACGAGAAAAAATGGAGTACAACATAACAAATTTTCTTGCCATCATGACCCTGCAACCCATAAAATCATAGGACAGCACGATAAAGCTGAAAAATCGGACACAGGTATGTGCAAAAAAATTAAAATTTAGAAATTTTAATTCCTCGAAATGTTGATTATTTCCGTAATATTGCAGATGATTCGTCGGAAAAATTGAAATGCTCATTTATAGTTAGGAAACCGAGACCTAAAGGATCAGGCTCACAGGCAAGCAATTAGTAGTTATAAGCAATTATTAACTGTCTGGTACATTGCATGAATATGTAGATAGGAAGCGTCACTAAAAAAGTGTATCTATAGTTGAAAATTGATTTTTTTCTTACATAACTTCGCGGAACCAGCCCAATAAAATCGAGAATGAGGTTATAGTGAAAATATCTGTTCGTTTTTGTGTAAATATGCACAATAAATGTATGCTTCATTTATTGCGATCTAAAAAGGTATAATCTGCGACGATGATCTAATGATCTAATGACGATCTAATGAATGTGTTCCTATTGCATTTACATGTTTATTCCGAATATATTCCAAACTATTGCCAGCTGGTTCCGGATGTTTTTTAAAAGTTCTTATAAGGTTCATGTACTGAAAGTGTTCAATTAAGAAATTTTTCGATGGAGAATCAAATGATGTTATTCTAATGAAAATTAACAAAATAAGCACGGCTAAAAATGATGCAGATATAAAAACAAAGGAAACTAAACTCAACATTCCTCACACAGGTAAGAATAAAATAAAACCGCTCAAGCGCTAATGAGCACTGGTCGTTCAGTCCATTGCGATCCGGACCTATTCGTCTTTGATGAGGAACCCTCAGATTCAATGGTTTTTAAAGAGGTTATTTTTCCAACCATCTTGGAGTAAGATATATTGTTCAGATTTCGAAAGAGCCTGGTAACTTTTATTGCTCGGATTCTAATTACCATTTGCAGTCAGTACATTATGTTGATCCTAAGACATTTATAATAATTCAGTTATCGAATGAAAAAAACCGACGATTGGTCTGTGGTTGATGGAAATGGCGTCACATGTGATTCTACGGAACATGCATTTGTTATCAATGGCCTAGAATTGCCTAATGCTCCATTCCACATTAGATGCTCCTTTAAAGGTGGCTTGAAAAACTTACGCTGCACCAGTTCATTGATTCTTTCATAAATTCGAATAATTCTAGCGAGCTACCTATGCAATTACAAAGTCAAATGGAATAATAAGCAAACAGAACCTGAATTTGAGTCACCTGTTCCGGGGAGTAAAGATACCGTACTAAAGGTATCTTATCAACTGTTTATGTCGCTGTTTCTATTTGATGGTGATATTTCAGTGTCCAACCAAAGCACGCCACCTCATCATACTTAGTGATGATGGGAAAAGGGTTCGGGAACAAATTCTCGATCCGAAATTTGAGTGCAAAAACTATGGTAAAGATCAAGTGTGGACCGTCAATAAGCACCTTCTCACTGAAAAAGGACCACTTGTCCACTGCAAGCACGAATGTGAGTTTAAAGTTTAAAGTTTTTAAAAAATGGTATCGTATTCTTGCGTGGCTAGTTTTAAAATCGGAAAAAAATCTTGCTACGAACGCTAGTTTGCTGAAATAAAATTTTACTTACAAAATACAAGTAGATAACGTGAATGTATCAATGAAAATTCCAAAAAAAACGTAATGAAAATTCTGACTTTTGCAGTGGATTGCAGCTTGATAGAAAGAATTCCCGAATCTTCTGTGGAAAGGGGCGAAGTGGTACGCGCGTCTATTTGGTAGAAATACATAATTTATTCCGCTCAGGGCAGCAACTCTCTCCCCAATTGCCACGCTGATGGAACTTTAAAGTACGAAATAGCTGTCGTACATTTAAGAAAAGTGTTCAATTTATCAACAAAAAAAAACGAATATTTTTCGCAATCATTAAACTCTTTTATTTTCAAGCGGAAAATGATGCTGAATCAGTTGATCAGTGCCTTACAGAGTGGACAAGAAAGAGCTCCAGGAGGTGCGATGTGATCCATCAACCGGCCAATACAAATACACCTTCAAAAATGGAGGAGGCGAGAAGACTGTGGACAAAACCACGAAGTTCCATTGCGACTGTAAGCGTTTGTACAACGAAGAATCAAAGCTCTTCATTTCGCATTTAACTCTCGCAATTTTCGTTTAAATTAACTCCCTTCATTCTCCTTCTCTTTCCCCGGGAGAGATATTGAGAACGAACATACAACTATTTAGAGCCTGATAAGGAGCTTCGATACCTCTAAGCAATCAATTCTGATTTGGTTGATTCTGCAGATCCTGAAATTGTCGACACGGAACAAGACGAGAAAAATGCTGAAACAATAAAGACGGGAGGGATCATTGCTGGAGGCCTCGCTGGAGCGTTGGTATTGGGTAGGTTGACGAGCGCGGCGAGCACATAAATTAGGTCATATTCGATCGTTGGATTATACACATAAGTTGGCTAGCAAAGAACAAAAGGATGAACTGCTAGTTCTCAAATGTGTAGGTGTGATTAAAGCACAAAAATGTGTTTGAGAATAATTCAAAACTTTTAATGCATGTTTTCAGGAGCCATCTTGGGATGCGGGATTTGTTTGAAGATATCGCTCGCGAAGGACGCACGGGAGAGGAAGAAAGCTGAAATTGCGGCGCAGAAGGACTTTATCAAATATGTCGCCGATGATCAAGAAAGAAAAGCTGATAAGCTGAAGAAGAAGAACCAAATTTCGGAGCGGATGAGCGCAGTACGTTGCGAGGGGAACAAATTGCGACATTTCTTGGATGGATGGCTCAACCCCCCCCCTTTCTCCTATACCATGCTCATTTCTAACATGGACTTTGCTCCCTGATTTTCGGTACTACAAACACTCTGCGGTAGGGGGGGGGGCTGTTAAAAAATAAGCGGTGCGCCAATCACCCAGGAAGGGCGAATTGTGCACAGATTCGGGATATTTACGCAATTCGGGTATCAATTCGAAAAGGAAAATATCTCATGATGCATGAATTTCTTCTTCCAGAGAGAGAAACCGAGAGATGCGTGGAATGATATGATAGTTGATTCTCTCGTCTCTATATCGGTTGGTTTCCTGATTATAGATGTACGCTATATATTCATTTCAGAGTCGCGCAACGAGCCCGAAATATACTAAAATTCACAAGGTATATGCCAAAATCGTTTGATTTGAGGTCATAATACGGTTTCAGAAACCCGCTCCTGCCATGAAAGAGGGATTGAATAGTGCATTCATGGCAAAAGTAAGAGCAGACGCGGAGGATTTCAATGTGAGTGTTTTTACATACGATCCAATGAAAGTTGAACTGCGCAGGCAATTAGCGAGGCTAGAGATTCGAACCATGAACTTATTCATGCTAGCAACATCGACAAAAAAAGAGTGGAGCAAGCTGCTAACGACGACAAGCGTGCGAATAAGTTCAAGACAGATGCGGTGTACAGAAAGACGAAGAAGGAGACGCCCAAGAGAGGCTAATATGCTGAACAGTAGTGCTGTCTCGAGTTCAGTTCTTATGTATGAACAGTCAGACAAGCTTTGAATATTCACAGATGATAAAGTGGAATATTCCATGTTTACGCATTACTTACGTGCACAATATTTTATATTAAAAATCAACATTGTTTTCAAGACTGTACAAATTTCAAAACAAATAATGCATCATTTAATTATAATGCATCTAAGAAATTGTTGAGCCTATTTGATTTTAAGTGGTTTTCGAGGAACAACAGTTTTGAGATATGAACATGATTCATTGCTACCAACTGACAACTTATAGACGTCTAATATTGGCAATCGACCCGTTTAATCTTTTTTTTCAACGAGCGGATGCTGACTAAATTCTGAGAGCTCTCTCTAGAATGAAGCCGGAGAAATCTTGAGAGAGTGAAAGGTCATTAAACAATCACAGCTTCCTTTACCCGCTCTCCTGTAACACGGGTCTCCTGTAAGAATGCAGCAATGCTGGCGACTAGAAATATTTTGTGTCACCGATTTCGTTCTAACTTGGTTGGTGGACACTATTGGGGGTTAGACGAAGGTCCATCCACTTGATTTGGTCGAATCTGCTCATTATCGATTTTTGTGATCTACCTGCTACAAGAAGCATAAGTCGCTCAATTTCGATCGTACAGTGAACTTTTTTTTTGCATTTTACTCGTCTTGATATGCTCTACAAAAGCCTCAACATCTACAAAGATGAAGGAAGCCGTCTTCATGGTCATTTCTTCGAAAATCCGATTTTTCGATCAAGGAATCAATTGTTTGACCATCACATATGTGAAATACAATGGTTTTTATTTCAAATATGGATTCTAAGCATCAAATTAGGGGGTGTCAATGTTGATCAATTTTCATATCTCTGTCCTTGGACTATCGATTTACTACATGCGATTCTCGACTTTCCCGGACTTGGTTATTTTTGAATGATTTTGTTTTTTGATCATATCTCAGTTCAACGTGGTCCAATCGATCATTCAAGAAATGCAATCGGTAGCTCTCAACAAGGCCTACAAATTCTACTTAGTCCTTACAATCGTTAAAATTCTTCGTTTTCAAGTTATTTTACGAAAACTGTCGAAATCATGACAATTTGAGATATTTTTGCAACAAGAAATCGGATGAAAACCAATTCCATACTTGTACTTCATCTCAACAATGACATTTGTGATCATGTTTCATGCTATTGCCGCTCAAATTCGTATATTTCTTCCTAAATATCTCCCTTTTGTTCTAAAATGGAGGAATGCTCTTCACAATTCAATTGTTATGGGATGTAAGAGTTTCTTCGGGCCTGTCCCTCGGTAAATGGCTTGAAACATGATCACAAATGTCGCAAAACATTGTTGAGATGAAGTACAAGTATGGAATTTAGTGTTGCGCAAGTGATCTAAAAAGTGAAAAGTGATCTTCCACAGCTCAGGACAAAGTGATCGAAGAGGAATGTGATCGATCACTTTGTGGGGAAAGTGATCGATCAGATCTGGAGAGATCGTTTTGAAACGTAAAACGACCGATCAGATTCAACGAGTTTGTTTTTGTTTTCGAAAGTGATCGATCATTTTTCAAAAGATGACATTTCATTTTTGATCGAGATGTTATTGCTATTCAGATTTCAGAGAGAATTCGGATAAGTGTTTAACATACAAATCGCTTATTTCCAATCGATTTGAACGACATCAAAATATTTCCTTATCAAAATCAGAATGCATAAGGAGCTTTCTGATTATGCCTTATTGACAACGCCGCATTGTATAATAACCATAGTTATTTGTATAAAGCCCTGGAACCATACCCAATCGATTATACAGTACCCAATTGACTACCATAACCCAATTCCTTGGGTCAAACATTTTTCTAAAATAATCAAAAAAATTTAATTTAAATCCTAAATCGATAATAGAATGATTCTTTAGCAACAAGGGATACGGTATAAAACTTTAAAATAATTTTATTATCGATTTAAATTTTTTTAGAAAAATGTTTGACCCAAGGAACTGGATCTGACCCACGGAACTGGGTTACGGTAGTCACGTGGGTACTGTCTAATCGATTGGGCATGGTATCTGGAGTACTGCACTATCGTTTGGGTACGGTTACTAGTATTGACCCACCATTGACCTACCGACCGATTTTTGACAATGACCCTGCGTCGTTTCGCACTGCTCCCCTCAAATCGGGAGAGCAGTGCGAAACCATGATTAGGGGGTCATTGTCTGAAATCACCTCGCCGCCAGTGCTGGGCAACTATGATATCAATTCATAACCGAGTTATCGCTAATTGTCTGTGCGCCGAGGACATTTTGATAAGGAAAGATTTTGATGTCATTCAAATCGATTGGAAAGAAGCTTTTTGTATGTTAAACATTTCTGAAACTTATCAGAATTCTCTTTGAATCTGCATAGCAATAACATCTCGATCAGAAATGATCAAGATCGATGAAACCGATCTAATTGAGCATTTTTCAAAATGTGATCTTTTGAAAAATGATCGATCACTTTCGAAAACAAAAACAAACTCTTTGAATCTGATCGATCGTTTTCGTTTCAAAACGATCTCTCCAAATCTGATCGATCACTTTCCCCACAAAGTGATCGATCACATTCCTCGTCGATCACTTTGAGTTGGCTGGTCGAACTTTTTGAACTGAAAGATCGGGAAGATTTAGATCGCCAGCGCAACACTAATGGAATTGCTTTTCATGCGATGTTTGTTGCAGAAATATCTCAAATTGTCATGATTTCGACAGTTTTCGTAAAATAACTTGAAAACGAAGAATTTTAACGATTGTAATGACTAAGTAGAATTTGTAGGCCTTGTTGAGAGCTACCGATTGCATTTCTTGAATGATCGATTGGACCACGTTGAACTGAGATATGATCAAAAAACAAAATCATTCAAAAATAACCAAGTCCGGGAAAGTCGAGAATCGCATGTAGTAAATCGATAGTCCAAGGACAGAGATATGAAAATTGATCAACATTGACACCCCCTAATTTGATGCTTAGAATCCATATTTGAAATAAAAACCATTGTATTTCACATATGTGATGGTCAAACAATTGATTCCTTGATCGAAAAATCGGATTTTCGAAGAAATGACCATGAAGACGGCTTCCTTCATCTTTGTAGATGTTGAGGCTTTTGTAGAGCATATCAAGACGAGTAAAATGCAAAAAAAAAGTTCACTGTACGATCGAAATTGAGCGACTTATGCTTCTTGTAGCAGGTAGATCACAAAAATCGATAATGAGCAGATTCGACCAAATCAAGTGGATGGACCTTCGTCTAACCCCCAATAGTGTCCACCAACCAAGTTAGAACGAAATCGGTGACACAAAATATTTTCTAGTAGCAAAAGCGCCTCGTTTTCCTTCACTTTTTCAGGAGACCCGTGGTAAATGCACTCTCTTGCATTGCTCTTTTACGCAGCTGCGCGAAAACAAAAAAAAATCGATTTAAAGCTTTGTAATTTAATCATGATTACCAAAAAATCTTCTATTTTGGGTTACGGTAGCCAGACTGTGTTTGATTTCTTTACTGCTTAGAAATTCGAGCTATGAGCGAATGGGTTTGATCATACTTAGATATTTATAACAACAAAATCATGTTTTGAAGGGGTGGGTTACGGTATCCAGACAGTGTTTGTTATATTTGGTGCTTGAAATCTGGTACTGATCGAGTTTACATTTTGTGAGAGGGTTTGAATTATAATCTCCTGATTTTAGCATTCTTCCGTTACCGTAATCCAACAAACTTTACGAGACGTGTTACATTCCATGAATGAAATTGTACGCACAAAATGAACAAAATAATAGTAATGAGGACCAGCCAGTACAGTAAATGGTTTTTGAGAAGGAACTATCGGGTTGGTTTGTTTACTTAGCCTTTTATTGCTATTATGAAAAAAAATTGCTCGTTATATTATTTCATGATATTTTTGTAATTTCGTGAGATTAAAAATTATCAAATTTTGTTGTATCGTAGAGTTGCCCCTACTCATAAGACTGTGTAGTCGCCCTCGAGTGCAGTTTGTTCGCTCGAGGACTCCCTTACTTACCGCCTCGCGCGCTCTTTCCTTCTCACTCTCTCTCCCCTCACCCTTTTCCCATCCTCAGTCTAGTTCCTTCCCAAGCGGAGAGTAGTTCCTATACTTTTTTTCTGAAATGGGGGACCTGAGTGCTGATCGCCGGCAGCAATGACTAAGGTCTGGGGTCGATTTTGAAAAAGTTTCTGGCACCCCTCACTTTTGGGGTGGAAAAATTGATTTTCTCAAAATCAAGTTAATATAGCTTTTCTGGTGTATTTTCATGCGTTGAAAGCGGATTTCCATATCAGAACGCGAGAAAAGGAGAATGAAAAGGGTTATAGTCGAAAAATCGAAAATTTCGATCTTAAAAGGCACATAACGTGCCATAATTCAATTTAAAAAAAGTGGTATATTGGGTGATTGATATTTTTGGAAACTTCAAGTGATAACAACACCATCGTAATTTTTCCAGAATATTTAAAATGGGGGTCTTTTGAGATTTTCGAGTCTGAACTTGGCAATATCGACTAAAATCGAACTAAACCCAAACAATTATTAGGCTGTTGCAAAAGTCTTGTGGTTTTTTGTGCCAGTACTTTGAACGATCATAACTCGCGTGTTTCAAATCTCAATGGCCAACAAACGTGGTGTTGTTTAGGGATATGCTTGAACTTTACTCACGTATATTTCAATCAAACCGATCATGCAACCAACGCAAGCAATTACGATTAACCCAATTGCAAAAAAATCACACACACACGCTCCTTCATGTGTGCGCTGTATGCTCCCACGAAGAGGCTATATCCTCATAAGAAATGATGGGGCCTGCTTGTTTTTCCTTTCAGAAAATCTGAATTCCTCATTTTTCAGAAATATGCAAAATGAACGCAGAAATGCAACATGCAGTCATTTTGCAGATCAACTCATTCCTCGGAAGGATCTAACTTCCAGGATCCACAAGAAAAATTATGTATAGGGTGAAGATGGGAGCTTCACATAACCACCAGGAATTGAGCGTTCATGCATCAGTGGAAACAGAATGTTGAGAAATGTTGCGTTTTCGATGGATGAATTTTAGTAATTTTAACTGGATCCTGTTCTCGCCTCTCTGATTGGGCAATGCTGATAGGGTGCGCATATGAAAGAGTATGCAAGGCCTCATTAGTAATCAATATCCCGAAGTTCATCTATCAATCCAACAGGATGATGGAAGACAAAATATCAAAATTCCACAGGACTTTTGCAACAACCTAATATTTCACAAATATGACTCCAATCTCATCTCACCATACACAATACTAATGACAATTTACGAAACTGTTATATAAATCAATTTGAAGCATCAGCTAAATAGAGGGTACTCGAAAACTAAGGTGGTTAAAATCCGGGATTTCGACCTCATTGTGAATGTTTTGAACATTTTTCCCGATGTTACGTCGTATAGGTAACGTCCCTATTTGACGAAACATGCATACGTTTGGTACCAGTTTTATGCATGAAAAATATAACTGTAAGCGACTGGTGAGAGCCTGCTTAAAACGTTGTAAAAGGCTCGTGAGGCCTCGGACGATCCGAAAAAGTTGGAATGGGGCTTCGCCCCATTCCAACTTTTGCGGATCGCCCGAGGCCTCACGAGCCTTTCACAACGCTCACGCTGCGGGGAGTGAGACCAGGTTGGGAAGAATTTTTGAATAAATTCTGCGAGGAATGTAAGTCAACCACGTTTTTTACCAGCTTTATGCATGAAAAATATAACTGTAAGCGACAGGTGAGAGCTTGCTTAAGAGACTGGATCTGTAAGACTCGACCACATTAGCCACCCCCCGGCCACGGCCCCCCGGAATGGGAACCAGGCCACCATACTTTGTGCATGTAGACCCCTTGGCCCATTGTTGCACAAATGACCATTGGTTTATCGATTTCGTTTGTATCTAGTAAAATCCAAGGTCTCAAAGTCAAAAAATCGAAATTTTATAATTTCTTAACGGGACAATATAGACTCAAAATCTCTGTTGCATTACACTAGGTATGTCCAATAACCAAAATTAAGCTACCCTGATCGAGTCTCATTCAATTGTGTTATCGATTTTGTGGTCATAAATTTCATATTTCGCTCAAAATTTTTACCATATTGAAAAACCAGGCCGGCATACTATGCTTAAAATGTACCTTGATGACAACTACATCGAAATGACTAGTTGAGAGATTGATTCATTTTTTATCTTTTTACTCCCAAAGGCTCAAATGTTTGAAATTTCAGGTTTTTTATTCTAAACTTCCTCGTTTATACTGTGTCGAACCATAATTGATGAAAAAATAGATAAGAGCATGGGAGAATGTGAAAATACATCTAAACCCCGATTTTGAATCGCTCTAAAAATGTCGATTTTCGAAATCTCGATTCTGTTCAATTTTGGGCACGTCAAAGTGTGGATTTTCAAACCCAGAAGATCCGCATGCTATATGAAGTAAAGAACACTTCCATGTTTATACGAGAATTTACATATAAGCTTCTGTGCACACTTTCAGATTCGGATTTTTGTCCTAGAACATAGCACAAATGATCATGTCAGCAAACATTTTTCGATTGAAAATGACTGAAATCAAGTTGATTTCGTGACGTCATATCATATAGTAATTAAAAATGCAAAAATAAAGCATAAAAAATAGCGGATTCCTTATTTCGTAAAAATAGTGTTTCGAATTCTCGATTATTCATAAGTTTTCCCATTGAAAATTCAGGGACTTCGTTCTCAAATCCACCTCTACTTAACATGAGCTGTAGAAGAGTAGTAGATTAGTGATTTCAAGTAAAAGTAGGCTCAGCAACTCTTTCCATTTTAGCGAAATTCTTAATCAAATCTAGTCAAAATCGAGATCCGTCTTAATAACTGCATGTGTATTACCCTTCTAGTCAGTAGAATATAACTCTTTCGGTTGAGAAAGTGTTTACACATTTCAAATAAGTTATAATTTTCAATCACCACCCCAATTTGACTTCATCTAAAGAAATCGAATTTTTAAAATTCCCGAAATTTGTTAAATTTAATTTGCTCACATTGACTTAAATACGACCATTTCTGAATTTGACAATTAGGGTAATTCAAAATACTACTGAGTTCTACTTGATTATGTTGATAAGAAGAGTAATACACATGAAATTATCATGGCAGATCTCGATTTTGACTAGATCTGATTATGAATTTCGTGAAAATGGAAAAAGTTGCTGAGCCTATTTTTACTTGAAATCACTAATCTACTACTCTTCTACAGCTCACGATAAGTAGAGGTGGATTTGAGAACGAAGTCCCTGAATTTTCAGTGGGAAAACTTGGGAATAATCGAGAATTTGAAACACAATTTTTCCGAAATAAGGAATCCGATATTTTTTATGCTTTATTTTTGCCTTTTTAATTACTATATGATATGACGTCACGAAATCAACTTGATTTCAGTCGTTTTCAATCGAAAAATGTTTGCCGACATGATCATTTGTGCTATGTTCGAGAACAAAAATGCGAACCTGAAAGTGTGCACAGAAGCTTATATGTAAATTTTCGTATAAACATGGAAGTGCTCTTTACTTCATATAGCATGCGGATCTTCTGGGTTTGAAAATCCACACTTTGACGTGCCCAAAATTGAACAGAATCGAGATTTCGAAAATCGACATTTTTAGAGCGATTCAAAATCGGGGTTTTAGATGTGTTTTCACATTCTCCCATGCTCTAATCTATTTTTTCGTCAATTATGGTTCGACACAGTATAAACGAGGAAGGTTAGAATGAAAAACCTGAAATTTCAAACGTTTGAGCCTTTGGGAGTAAAAAGATAAAAAATGAATCAATCTCTCAAGTAGTCATTTCGATGTAGTTGTCATCAAGGTACATTTTAAGCATAGTATGCCGGCCTGGTTTTTCAATATTGTAAAAATTTTGAGCGAAATATGAAATTTATGACCACGAAATCGGTAACACAATTGAACGAGATTCGATCAGGGTATCTTAATTTTGGTTATTGGACATACCTAGTGTAATGCAACAGAGATTTTGAGTCTATATTGTCCCGTTAAGAAATTATAAAATTTCGTTTTTTTGACTTTGAGACCTTGTATTTTACTAGATACAAACGGAATCGATAAATCAATGGTCCTTTGTGCAACACGGGGCCAAGGGGTCGGTGGTCGAGTCTTACCGATCCGGTCTCTTAAAGGAGGACTGAAGGCAAAGTTCAACTTTGGACCCTGTCATTGCCATGACCTAGCTCCCCTTAACGACTAAAGGCTCCAAAAAAATTACATTAATATCTCTACTCTCACCAGAGTTATGATTAGTTGGCTGAGTGCCATGGACGTTTGACGGGCCAGGGAAGTGCGCGAATTCAAATATCTTGAATTTTTGTCAAAACTGGTGGGAATCGAACCCGCAACCTTCCGATTACATGACGGCTGCTCAACCACTGAGCTATCCTACCGATGTGTGTACGCTTCCTAGCTCGCGCTATGATCTTT
Organism: Pristionchus mayeri; assembly: GCA_036245805.1. Taxonomy (NCBI): domain Eukaryota; kingdom Metazoa; phylum Nematoda; class Chromadorea; order Rhabditida; family Neodiplogasteridae; genus Pristionchus; species Pristionchus mayeri. The sequence continues at coordinate 35,563,804 of BTRK01000003.1, forward strand.
GGAGGGTGGAACCTCCCTTCTATCGATGTGGCTGCTTTGTCGAGAGCCCTCCTTTAAAACGTTGTGAAAGGCTCATGCTGCGAGGAGTGAGAGCAGGTTGGGAAGCATTTTTGAATTAATTCCGCAAGGAATTTTAGTCAACCACGTTTGGTACCAGTTTTATGCATGAAAAATATAATTGTTAGCGACTGGTGAGAGCTTGCTTAAAACGTTGTGAAAGGCTCACGCTGCGGGGAGTGAGAGCAGGTTGGGAAACATTTTTGAGTTAATTCCGCAAGGAATTTTAGTCAACCACGTTTTGTACCAGTTCTATGCATGAAAAATATAATTGTAAGCGACTGGTGAGAGCCTGCTATAACGTGGCTCACGCTGCGGGGAGTGAGAGCAGGTTGGGAAGCATTTTTGAGTTAATTCCGCAAGGAATTTTAGTCAACCACGATTGGTACCAGTTCTATGCATGAAAAATATAACACAGGTATCACGAGTCAGCCCCTTCGTGAACGATTTTTTTCAAAGATTTTTAATATTAGCCATATATTGATGGTGTAAGGTACTAAGGACAAGAAATCGAAGGAACCAGGTTATTTGTCCCAGAGCCGGCTTTTAGACATTTTCCGGTTTTACTACCGGCTATGCTGTATTTCAGTCCGCAGAAGAGCTACAGGGATCGCGGAGGTCTTAAAAAATCGGGGAAAATATGACAAATAACTTTACTGTTGACAACTTTCTGTTTGGACCAAAACTGATAGTTCTGGGATCGAAAAACCGCATTTTGAATTGAAAAATACATATTTTCCGTATCACGCAGTAGAAACGCAGAGGGTTTTATTGCGGAATATGAAAGTCTAATCTCTCAAGTGTCTTAGAAAATAATATGAAGGAAAAATTTTATACCGTATTTTTTGATAATCGCGGTTAAAGGTGAGGCTCCGAGGTGACGAATTGGAAATATTTGAAATATTCTACATTTTACGTTGCTCTTTGACCAGCTTTATGCTGTTTCATTTTGTATAACACGGTATATATCGAAAAATGTTCAAAGGAGATCGGATTCAGTAGTTCACAAAAATTCGATTTTCAACACTCGGATTTTGGCATGTTTAGGGGAATGTAAAATGTCTTTATCAAAGTGAACATCCATTGCTCATGTGCTGAGGTTCAAGTACAGTAGGCAGTCTATCAACATTCATAGAACTCGGCCCTTGCAATCACTCAAAACATCTAGATATTCACAATCGAATTTACGAAAATGAAAGATCCGAAAAACAAAACAAATCGATTCTACCCAGATTTCGCGAAAATCGATCAGATTTGGACATCAAAATTCATTTTATGACCATAACAGTATGAATTCTCAGTGAAAACAATTATATTGCTTGTTTCTGGAAAAAAATATTTCCATCTCATTGAAACAACAAAAAATATCAAATGGGGTGTGTTGTGCAAATCATTGTGTTTGATGACTTATGCGGTGTAAAAATGAATTTTGATGTTCAAATCTGATCGATTTTCGCGAAATCTGGGTAGAATCGATTTGTTTTGTTTTTCGGATCTTTCATTTTCGTAAATTCGATTGTGAATATCTAGATGTTTTGAGTGATTGCAAGGGCCGAGATCTATGAATTTTGATAGACCGCCTACTGTACTTGAACCTCAGCATATGACCAATGGATGTTCAATTTGATAAAGACATTTTACATTCCCCTAAACATGCCAAAATCCGAGTGTTGAAAATCGAATTTTTGTGAACTACTGAATCCGATCTCCTTTGAACATTTTTGGATATATACCGTGTTATACAAAATGAAACAGCATAAAGCCTGTCGAAGTGCAACGTAAAATGTAGAATATTTCAAATATTGGGGTGTCCGGAAAGTTCGTATAATGCTTCGGAAAAAAGTCAGTTCGCGATCAAATGCAGTGATTGCGCAATCTGTTTGTCAACAATGTATTGCATCATTCTGACGCTGAGTAGTGAGAGGATTTAATCAGTCTCCTAGTTGCTACATTGATTCTTGTGATGGACTCCCATCTCTACCTCCGAGCAGTTTTACTTCACTACTACCGTCTTGGCCGATCCGTGAAGGAGGCCCACTCTGCCCTGGCCCAGTCGGAAGGAGCTGACGCCCCCTCCATACCCTTCTGCCATAATTGGTTCTCCTGCTTCAAGAAAGGGGAGTTTGGTCTCGATGATCAACCCCGCTCTGGACGCCCTCCCTCCCTCGATGAGCCTCTCGTTCTCCGCACACTGAAGCGCAAGCCCATGGCCAGTGTGCGTGAGTTGAAGAAGGATACTGGTACTCCCAGATCAACGGTGTCCGATATCCTCCATCGATCTGGGAAGAAGACGAAACTCCCACAAGTGATTCCCCATGACCTCTCCCCCGAACAGCTGAAAAATCGTGTTCAAGTCTGTCGGGAATTACTCCATCGTAGATCCAATCTTCGATGGGTCAATTCCATCATCGCTACAGATGAGAAGTGGATCACGTACGATAACCCTGTGAGGAGACTGCAATGGGTAGATGCAGAGGAGAAGCCCACGCCCGTCCCGAAGAAGGAAGAGCACGGAAAGAAGGAACTCCTCTGCTTCTTCTTCTCAGTGCTCGGTCCCATCTACTGGGAGATCCTCGCCCCTGGCACCAGCATCAATGCCGACCTCTTCTCTGAACAACTGGAAGATGTCACGATCAGAGTCCCTTCCAGACTCCTGAACCAGGGCAAAATTCTTCTTCTGATGGACAATGCTCGCCCACATCGAGCGAAGATGACCCAGAAGAAAATGGACGAGCTGAAGATCGAGAGGATTCCCCATCCACCGTATTCCCCGGATCTCTCCCCATGCGACTACCACCACACTTCCACTCTCTCTCTGACTTCTGCAAAGGAAAGAAGTTCAAGAATCGAGATGAAGTTGTGAGGGCTTTCGTGAACTGGGCGGTCTCGAAGAAACCCGCATTCTGGAAGAGAGGAATCGAGACCCTGCCCAATCGCTGGAGGGAGGTAGTGAAAAAGAAGGGGGCATACATTGGTCACTGAGAATTGTAAAGCATTGAATAAAAAATAAAAACAAAAAATTATACGAACTTTCCGGACACCCCAATATTTCCAATTCGTCACCTCGGTGTCTCACCTTTGACCGCGATTATCAAAAAATACGGTATAAAATTTTTCCTTCATATTTTTTTCTAAGACACTTGAGAGATTAGACTTTCATATTCCGCAATAAAAACCTCTGCGTTTTTACTGCGTGATACGGAAAATATTTATTTTTCAATTCAAAATGCGGTTTTTCGATCCCAGAACTATCAGTTTTGGTTCAAACAGAAAGTTGTCAACAGTAAAGTTATTTGTCATATTTTTCCCGATTTTTTAAGACCTCCGCCATTCCTGTAACTCTTCTGCGGACTGAAATACAGTATACTCGGTAGAAAAACCGGAAAATGTCTAAAAGCCGGCTCTGGGACAAATAACCTGTTTCCTTCGATTTCTTGTCCTTAGTACCTTATACCATCAATATATGGCTAATATTTAAAATCTTTGAAAAAATCGTTCATGGCTTCCTCCACCGACTCGTGATACCTGTGATAATTGTAAGCGACTGGTGAGAGCTTGCTTAAATCGTTGTGAAAGGCTCACGCTGCGGGGAGTGAGAGCAGGTTGGGAAGCATTTTTTAATTAATTCCGCAAGGAATTTTAGTCAACCACGTTTGGTACCAGTTTTAAGCATGAAAAATATAATTGTAAGCGACTGGTGAGAGCCTGCTATAACGTGGCTCACGCTGCGGGGAGTGAGAGCAGGTTGGGAAGCATTTTTGAATAAATTCCTCAAGGAATTTTAGTCAACCACGTTTGGTACCAGTTTTATGCATGAAAAATATAATTGTAAGCGTTTTTGGAATGGGGATTCGCCGAAGCTCCATTCCAACTTTTTCGGATCGCCCGAGGACTCACGAGCCTTTTACAACGTTTTAAGCAGGCTCTCACCAGTCGCTTACAGTTATATTTTTCATGCATAAAAGTGGTACCAAACGTGGTTGACTTACATTTCTCGCAGAATTTATTCAAAAATGCTTCCCAACCTGCTCTCACTCCTCGCAGCGTGAGGAGTAATTATTATAGGGACTGTTTTTAATGCATACGCAAATGTATTTCACACATCTCAGCATAATTTTAAATTTATCCTCCGAGTTAATTGAGCTTTCGTGTTTTGTTTATTCGGGTAAAAAACCGATAATGAGTCTAGGGGGCCGCAGCAGCTGCAGCTGGGGGCGTCGCGGCTGCAGGCGCCGCAGGGCCTGCAGCAGCAGGTGCAGCAGGCGTCCGAGCCTGGTCCGTGCCTTCCTAGCTCTTGGATTTCGTATCCGATCCCGACTTGGAGTTGGACTGCGTGCCTCCAGTGACGAGAGTGGCGGGCTTGTCGCCGCCGACTCGGTTGTCTACTCCTCCCTTGCGGTACACTGGCTCCTTCTTCAGCTCCTCCAAGTCGGTGCGCTTGGCGAACCACGCGCGAACCACATTCTTGCCCTTCCACAGTTCGTCCTCGAAGCGCTCTTGCGTTTTGTTTATCTGCAATCGAGCAGATATATTTATGCAGAACAGATTTTATTTATGTATTCCGTTTTACAAAATTTTGTTCAAAAACTCAGCTATTCATAAAATGCTCACATCATAATTTTCTTTATCGACTTCAGGGTCAGAGTTTGCAAATCGCGAGTAAAGTCTCTAAAAAGCAATTATTTTGCTACGAATTTAGTACCGATCATTCAATAAGGAGGGAGAGAGATGTTGGGAACAAATAGATGAACACACCTGCGAGTCGATGTGATGGCCGTAGCTCGTCCTGACATGCGCGGTGGGATAGAGGACGCTAGAGAGCCAATTCTCCTGGGGCGTTACAGCGAACATTTTGGCCAACGTTTTCTTGTCATGCTTCGGCCATTGCTGCAGGCATCACTGTACTCTCATCTGGCATACTCGAGCAACTCACGTTGCAAGATTCCATAACGGCCTGGGCTGGATTGCGTATGGCATTGCTGCACATGCCACGGAAGAAGGACAGCGGCACAACATCGCCCTCTGGAAGTTTACGGTTCTGCAATTTCCAACTTTTCGTTTATTTTAGAAGTGTCGAAAGATCGCACGTCTGCAGAAGACCGGACAAAAGAAGTGCCCATTCCCAGTACTTTTAAATTTAGAGGTCGTTTTGTGGAAAAGGTTAGGATCATAGTGGAATGCGCAGTCCAACGCCCCCAAGACTTGTAGCGTCTGAGGGTACGGATTGATTTGACCCTGCAGAAGAGAGCGCAAGACTCACAGCGAGCCATCGATCCGCTCTCGCTTTGAGGTAGTTTATGCTGGTCGTTGCGCCGAGCGCGTGTGCCGCTTGCTTCGCGACAGATCCGAACTCCGGAAGGACGTCCTCGACAGGCATCTGCACAGATTCAGGCTTAGTCGACACTCCGGATGATCTCCCCACGATTCACTATGTCAATGTTTTACAAATCAAGCAATTACCTGTAGCGCCGAACTGCGCGCGATAACTTCCAAATTCTCGGTCATAATTGGCACGCTGAAGGTGGTCAATTTCGAATCACTTTCGCTCATCCGGGGCCAGGGGGCCGCGTGCATCATCAAAGACCTGACAGGAAGTGCCGTTAGTGGTTCACGATTGTAATGCAAATGTGCATTTAAATTTATATTGTGAGTGTTTTGAACGCACGCGCTTTAAAGCGCATTCGCAATACTTGTCAGAGGTAACGCTATACCACATCATTCCACAGTGCGGATACTGCTCCACCGCGTTGAAGAGCAGTTGCTGAAAGCCGTCGAGGACGAGCTGGAATTTGGCATATTTATTTTAGAACATTAAAAAATGTTATTCCCCAGACGCCCTTATTCACCTCTTCCGCGTCACCGTTGCATCCATCGTAGATAGCGAATGTGAGCAAGTGAATCGCAACTGTTTGAATCAATCCTGCAGGGTTGCCTGCAACTTTTAAGTATATTTACAACAAAAAAGAAACAAAAGCAATAACAACATTATGAATAGCGCAAAACAAACTCTTGGTGATGGGCTTTTTCACGAGCCAGCCGTGCTTGTCGATGATCTTCTTCGCTTGCAAGTACATGTAGCGCGAGAACATATGTGCCATAGGGGGGTCAGTTATGTGCAGTGAACCTTGCAAGCGCATCAGGAATGTGTTAGCCTTGCCATCTATAATAATGTATTTCATCGTATGAAATAGGTAATTAATAGTGAGTGCAAAATTTTCCAATGCATTGTTCCACTTATATCTATTCATAGACTATTCGCCGAATTGTCTATTCATACACTCACTCCAAATCTCTCTGTGTTCCGTTTCAGATTCGAGTAACATCTCGATCATATTGAGACCATGTATGATGTCGTCGCTAGATTTAGATTCAATTACCTTAATTACTTTCGTTTTGAAATACGTGCTTTCGTGAACGAATACCTCTTTGAACCAACCCTTGCATTTTTCTATTTGATCACTTTTCTTCAACTTTTTCCAAGTCATTGTGTTTGCAACTTTTTTCTTCCAATCCCGTGTGCACTAAGAGAAGATGTATGTTCGTAAAAGCTAGATTTCACCTACCAGATGAAGTATCAAACAAAAGCATGCAAAAATTGAAGCAACGACGACCAATAACATTCCACCGATTATTAAGATAATCTCCGTATCAGAGAGTGATGCAGACTTTTTCGACATTGACGCATTTTTTCCTGCAGCAAGCGAGGATTTAGGCAGCAGATGTTAGGGAGAACCTGAGCACAGGATCCTTGCTCCTTGAGAAATCGAATAGCCGTCATTTCTCCACTCGCCCGTGCCGGGGTCACATTTGTAGCTAGTGTGATTCAGCGTAAGATTGCCCACTCTGAAAGACAGTGTTGTCGATGATTAAGAAACGAGCATCTTTATTTGGTATCGATGTTGGGCACTCTTAAAAGCGAAACGCTGTGATCAAGGCCAAAATGAATACTCAGGATGTCTCCTCACTTCAGTGTCCTCTCAGGATCATCGCATTTCAAGACGCCGCCAGTTGTGCTAGCGGTGCCGCATTCGCCCGCGGCTTTGCCATCACACATGGGCAGCACTAACCCCGATTTCTTCACACAGTCATCTGGCAAAATGTAAGCTCATTTAAATTAAGCATATAGAAATTTTATATTTCCGTCCAATTATAGGATGAATGAATATGTAGAAAAACAAAAAAAAACTTGCAATTTTTAAAGCATCTTGCGCTCTTTTTCACTGGCTCTTCCTTTCCGGAGTTCAACGTGAAGTAGAACGCAGCTTCTTTTTCATTGCCCTGAGTGTCTCGCTTGCATTTTGGTTGCTGCTCGAGCTTGACATATTCGCCATCGATTATCCACTTCTTATCAACGCACTGCAAGCGACAAGCTTGTGAATTGAGCAAAGCTGCATTTTTTACCTCTAGTCTCGCAGGTGCTACGGAGGTGCCTTCGTGGAACTGGGGGCACTCGTCAGGCTTATCTTTGCACTCCCTCGTGTCTTTGCACATATGTTCGACTGAAAGAGTCTTACATACTTAACATACTTTTTTCCCAAACGTACTTGTGGCAGCGCAGTAGAAAGTGTATGCTGCGGGATTGACAACCTTTTCTCCGATTGGATCAATATTGCCATTAGGGTCCTCTGAAACGAATACATGAAAGTTATGCAACGCAGTTCGACCACGTGCCAACGAACTTTTAATCATATGGAGAAAGTATGATTGGATTCTGTCACCCCGACACTCCAACTTCGCCAATTCTTCACCACTTTTGCTACCTTTATCATATCTGAATATCTTATTTTTTTGACAAAAATAGAAATGCGGTTGAAAGATATTATTCCCAATACATTTTACAGCAGTGACAATATCCTACCACATTCGTGAACTATTCTTTTTATGCGCAGCTATATAAACGGACCTCATAGTAAACATGTCACCATAGTTTTCGCAACTTATAGACTTTTGATCTCGATTCATCACCTAGAATGACTCATAATTATTAGTTGCTAAAATCTTGATGATCTCACTGGTTTAACGAAGTATTTATCTGAATATTCAATATTTTTGAAAGTGTACGTGTTGCATCTGAACTCTGCAAAGAAGTCTAGTTTACCATCCATTAGAATAACCCATAAATAAGTAGTCGTTGCAAAAAATATATTTATCTTACTCGGAACATCAAATATGTCACGGCCCGCAGCCGCTTTCCGAGTACGAAATTGTCCTGTTGTTGGGGTCAAACGCATTTCCGTATAGACACCATTTCCTTCGCCATCTTCATACTGGAAATGCGGTTCGCATAAATAATTCGTCGATCGTCACTAACAAGCTTGAACGAGAAATCCACTTTTATTGCACAAAGAATATATTTGGTATCCATATACGACCTCTCGTCAAAAAGTTCTACAAAAATAATGAATTAATTACTAGTGTATGAGTTAAAAACCGTTCTCTGTAAGACTGCAGCGAATGTGGGTATATGAGGCTGGTTGCGTAATAATCGAACAAAGTCATAAAGGGTCTGGCACAGCAATTTTTCGAAAACTTGAGGAAATGGGTTTTCGAGGGTGCTGATCATCGTGATCAACTTCATTTTGCACCAACTCGACCGGTTGAGCCAGGCTGCATGTAGGCTGCACCTACGTTTTTGACGATAACTCTGCAACTAATTGAGGAATCAACTTCAAATTTTCACAGTGGGTAATTCTCACTACCATTAATCCGATTTTTGGAAAATATTTAATTTTATATATTATTATAAATGTAAAGATTTGGATCTCGAATATAAAGTGCGGGTACCGTTAGTGAAATACATTGAGAAATGCGCAATTTTCCAAGGATCATTTTTCGTATACATAGTTGGGGAAACAAGCTTATCGCTTTTTTGCTACGTTAAGTTTTATGATGAATATTCCTCTCTTCGCCGCGTATATTGGGCGGAGAGTGAGAAATGAGAATGAGTTTCACTACCAACTATACCCTTCACGTCACTCGCCTCGAGATAATTGGATTAGGGAGTATAGTTGGCAATGAAACTCATTCTCATTTCTCACTCTCCGTCCAATCTACGCGGCGAAGAGAGGAAAATTCATCATAAAACTGAACGTAGCAAAAAAGCGATAAGCTTGTTTTCCCAACTATGTATACGAAAAATGATCCTTGGAAAATTGCGCATTTCTCAATGTATTTCACTAACGGTACCCGCACTTTATATTCGAGATCCAAATTTTTACATTTTTAAAAATATATAAAATTAAATATTTTCCAAAAATCGGATTAATGGTAGTGAGAATTACCCACTGTGAAAATTTGAAGTTGATTCCTCAATTAGTTGCAGAGTTATCGACAAAAACGTAGATGCAGCCTACATGCAGCCTGGATCAACCGGTCGAGTTGGTGCAAAATGAAGTTGATCACGAAGATCAGCACCCTCGAAAACCCAATTCCTCAATTTTTCGAAAAATTGCTGTGCCAGACCTTGTTTGATTCTTACGCAAACGGGCTCATATGTGGCACAACTCTGGCAAAATGATTGCCCAGGGCTCTAACTTTGGGAACATGATCCCAGGGACGAAACAACTTTTCAACCGGAAGCTTGACCCGAATTATCGATTTTTGATCTACCAAATCGGATTTTTCAAACTTCAGATTTCAGTATCGAGTGATAGCTCATTCGAAAGAGGGTGAAAATTTATTTAAGAAACTGCAAGAAATCCAGAATCCTTGAACGTTGACGTCATTTATGTCTCCGTATATGGCATTTTCATCATTTTTTTCATATTTGCGGGGTTGGGAACCTATGAAGTAATGGTTAGCACCCTCCCATTTTCATATATTTTATGTATTTTTTTAGACAAAAAAATAAATTTCGAATTTCGATATCGAGTGATAGCTCATTTGAAAGAGCAATCAAAGTTATATTTGGAACCAAACTAAAAAAATTTCCCACTTAAAAGTCGGAAATTTAGGAGCAAAATTAAATATTAAATATATATAAACTTTCTTGCTCCATATTCATTATTTTCATTAGTCATTCTGACTTTTTCAGTGCCGAACTCGCAGCCGAATATCAAATTATTCTTATGGTATAATTCCAACTTAGGCGTGGGCCCTAGATCATTTTCTACTTTCTCTTGCATTTGGAATATAGCGATGTCGTCAGAGAGGGATCTCAATAAGGCGAATTAAACACACTTTCAGTGCCAGGCAAAAACGTTATTTGCAATCCATTCGATTCGCAGTTTGCTGGCAATTTGTCTTGTAACAAAAACATTGCTGGATTGCCACTATCGCAGAAGCATTTCTGAAACAATTCTTAAAAATTGAAAGCATAATCAAAAGATTCAAATCAAAGAACTAGCCATCTTACGTAATCATAATCTTCAGCCGGCCTTGTAGGATCAATAGGATCAACACCATCAATAGGAGTGATACATTTTGTCCAGTCAACTGGCGTCCCCGCACGGAGAATGGCTGGCAGTAGTACCGCAGACAGCAGCAAGTGAAGAACCATCTGAAATCAACAATTAATCATAATTCTAGATCGTTGTTTATTAATTAAATTTTCTAAATAAATTTTAACATTTATGCATTCACAAGAACGCGTTTACTTAGCCTAAATCCAACCAGCTTTAAATCGTGCTAGCATATTAAACTAATCTTTCAACTAAAGTTATCGCGGCAAGACCATATTCTTTGTGGTCATAAATGTAAGATGGTGAGTCCCTGTTCTCAGAAATTTCAACTCCCATGTTATACCGAGAGCCAGTGAGATTTTATTTGAATTACGGAGCAGGCAAATGCCCCCACCAAAAAGCGTTTCAATACCATGGAGACCATTGATGCCATGGACTCTTTGGAATTCTGCCCAAAGTTGCCTGTAGGCTACCAAAGGGAACCTGCATCCATGCGCCTGCTTGTCTACGCCCTCTTCACTCTTTAATCACACACTCTTTCGGCCCATCCGCTCTCTGTCTCTCCCTAACTTGCACTGACTCTCTTTTTTTTCTGACTTCTCTCGCTCATGTCCGCTCTCGAAACGCTGTGTACCAATTGATAAAACTAACCCGAAAGAAGAAGGGTGTGAACTGTTAGGCAGTGCGAGAGAAAAAATCAATTTTCGTGCGGTGTGTTCGGAAAAAAGTGAACATTTCATATTTCATAATTTCATGATTCTTTCTACACATTTAAAATGCAGAATAAATATAAGACTAGGAAAAAGCACTGCGTCAAGAGATGTATTCTTGCCCGAAGTTCTTTTTTGAGATGTTTATTTGAGATGAGGTGAGAAGGTCACAAAGAGCCGAACTTTTGCAATACCGTAATCTCACTTTGTGTCATGTGACTGTTTTGTGTCCAAATCCTGTCGAAGGGCCAAAGGTCAAAGATCACATTTGAGATCAGGTGAGAAGGTCCCAAAGAGGGTGTATCATTTTAGATCTCTCATTTTAGAACTGGTCATTTTAGAACTCGGTCATTTTAGAAATCTTGAACCAAAATGCGTCCGGCCTCGAAAGTTCACATGGTAGTTTTAGAACTAGAACAGTAAACAATGGCATGGTCATTTTAGAACTGGTCATTTTAGAACTCGGTCATTTTAGAACTAGGTCATTTTAGAAATCTTGAACCAAAAGGCGTCCGGCCTCGAATTTTCACATTGTCGTTTTAGAACTCGAACAGTAAACAATGACATGGTCATTTTAGAACTGGTCGTTTCACTTGAAAGTTTCTGTTTCGTGCCCAATCCTGTCGAAGTGTCAGAGGTCAAAGATCACATTTGAGGTGAGGTGAGGTCACAAAGAGCCGAACTGTTGAAATACCGTAATCTCACATTGTGTCAAGTGATTGTTTCGTGCCCAAATCCTGTCGAAATGTCAGAGGTCAAAGATCACATGTGCGATGATGTGAGAAGGTCACAAGTGTCGAACTGTTACAATACCGTAATCTCACTTTGTGTCAAGTGACTGTTTCGTGCCCAAATCCTGTCGAAGTGTCAGAGGTCAAAGATCACATTTGAGGTGAGGTGAGGTCACAAAGAGCCGAACTGTTGAAATACCGTAATCTCACTTTGTGTCAAGTGACTGTTTCGTGCCCAAATCCTGTCGAAGTGTCAGAGGTCAAAGATCACATTTGAGGTGAGGTGAGGTCACAAAGAGCCGAACTGTTGAAATACCGTAATCTCACATTGTGTCATGTGATTGTTTCGTGCCCAAATCCTGTCGAAATGTCAGAGGTCAAAGATCACATGTGCGATGATGTGAGAAGGTCACAAGTGTCTAACTGTTGAAATACCGTAATCTCACTTTGTGTCAAGTGACTGTTTCGTGCCCAAATCCTGTCGAAGTGTCAGAGGTCAAAGATCACATTTGAGGTGAGGTGAGGTCACAAAGAGCCGAACTGTTGAAATACCGTAATCTCACATTGTTTCAAGTGACTGTTTCGTGCCCAAATCCTGTCGAAGTGTCAGAGGTCAAAGATCAAATGTGAGATGATGTGAGAAGGTCACAAGTGTCGAACTGTTACAATACCGCAATCTCACTTTGTATCAAGTGACTGTTTCGTGCCCAAATCCTGTCGAAGTGTCAGAGGTCAAAGATCACATTTGAGGTGAGGTGAGGTCACAAAGAGCCGAACTGTTGAAATACCGTAATCTCACTTTGTGTCAAGTGACTCTTTTTCGTGCCCAAATCCTGTCGAAGTGTCAGAGGTTAAAGATCACATTTGAGGTGAGGTGAAAATTTGAAGTTGATTCCTCAATTAGTTGCAGAGTTATCGACAAAAACGTAGATGCAGCCTACATGCAGCCTGGATCAACCGGTCGAGTTGGTGCAAAATGAAGTTGATCACGAAGATCAGCACCCTCGAAAACCCAATTCCTCAATTTTTCGAAAAATTGCTGTGCCAGACCTTGTTTGATTCTTACGCAAACGGGCTCATATGTGGCACAACTCTGGCAAAATGATTGCCCAGGGCTCTAACTTTGGGAACATGATCCCAGGGACGAAACAACTTTTCAACCGGAAGCTTGACCCGAATTATCGATTTTTGATCTACCAAATCGGATTTTTCAAACTTCAGATTTCAGTATCGAGTGATAGCTCATTCGAAAGAGGGTGAAAATTTATTTAAGAAACTGCAAGAAATCCAGAATCCTTGAACGTTGACGTCATTTATGTCTCCGTATATGGCATTTTCATCATTTTTTTCATATTTGCGGGGTTGGGAACCTATGAAGTAATGGTTAGCACCCTCCCATTTTCATATATTTTATGTATTTTTTTAGACAAAAAAATAAATTTCGAATTTCGATATCGAGTGATAGCTCATTTGAAAGAGCAATCAAAGTTATATTTGGAACCAAACTAAAAAAATTTCCCACTTAAAAGTCGGAAATTTAGGAGCAAAATTAAATATTAAATATATATAAACTTTCTTGCTCCATATTCATTATTTTCATTAGTCATTCTGACTTTTTCAGTGCCGAACTCGCAGCCGAATATCAAATTATTCTTATGGTATAATTCCAACTTAGGCGTGGGCCCTAGATCATTTTCTACTTTCTCTTGCATTTGGAATATAGCGATGTCGTCAGAGAGGGATCTCAATAAGGCGAATTAAACACACTTTCAGTGCCAGGCAAAAACGTTATTTGCAATCCATTCGATTCGCAGTTTGCTGGCAATTTGTCTTGTAACAAAAACATTGCTGGATTGCCACTATCGCAGAAGCATTTCTGAAACAATTCTTAAAAATTGAAAGCATAATCAAAAGATTCAAATCAAAGAACTAGCCATCTTACGTAATCATAATCTTCAGCCGGCCTTGTAGGATCAATAGGATCAACACCATCAATAGGAGTGATACATTTTGTCCAGTCAACTGGCGTCCCCGCACGGAGAATGGCTGGCAGTAGTACCGCAGACAGCAGCAAGTGAAGAACCATCTGAAATCAACAATTAATCATAATTCTAGATCGTTGTTTATTAATTAAATTTTCTAAATAAATTTTAACATTTATGCATTCACAAGAACGCGTTTACTTAGCCTAAATCCAACCAGCTTTAAATCGTGCTAGCATATTAAACTAATCTTTCAACTAAAGTTATCGCGGCAAGACCATATTCTTTGTGGTCATAAATGTAAGATGGTGAGTCCCTGTTCTCAGAAATTTCAACTCCCATGTTATACCGAGAGCCAGTGAGATTTTATTTGAATTACGGAGCAGGCAAATGCCCCCACCAAAAAGCGTTTCAATACCATGGAGACCATTGATGCCATGGACTCTTTGGAATTCTGCCCAAAGTTGCCTGTAGGCTACCAAAGGGAACCTGCATCCATGCGCCTGCTTGTCTACGCCCTCTTCACTCTTTAATCACACACTCTTTCGGCCCATCCGCTCTCTGTCTCTCCCTAACTTGCACTGACTCTCTTTTTTTTCTGACTTCTCTCGCTCATGTCCGCTCTCGAAACGCTGTGTACCAATTGATAAAACTAACCCGAAAGAAGAAGGGTGTGAACTGTTAGGCAGTGCGAGAGAAAAAATCAATTTTCGTGCGGTGTGTTCGGAAAAAAGTGAACATTTCATATTTCATAATTTCATGATTCTTTCTACACATTTAAAATGCAGAATAAATATAAGACTAGGAAAAAGCACTGCGTCAAGAGATGTATTCTTGCCCGAAGTTCTTTTTTGAGATGTTTATTTGAGATGAGGTGAGAAGGTCACAAAGAGCCGAACTTTTGCAATACCGTAATCTCACTTTGTGTCATGTGACTGTTTTGTGTCCAAATCCTGTCGAAGGGCCAAAGGTCAAAGATCACATTTGAGATCAGGTGAGAAGGTCCCAAAGAGGGTGTATCATTTTAGATCTCTCATTTTAGAACTGGTCATTTTAGAACTCGGTCATTTTAGAAATCTTGAACCAAAATGCGTCCGGCCTCGAAAGTTCACATGGTAGTTTTAGAACTAGAACAGTAAACAATGGCATGGTCATTTTAGAACTGGTCATTTTAGAACTCGGTCATTTTAGAACTAGGTCATTTTAGAAATCTTGAACCAAAAGGCGTCCGGCCTCGAATTTTCACATTGTCGTTTTAGAACTCGAACAGTAAACAATGACATGGTCATTTTAGAACTGGTCGTTTCACTTGAAAGTTTCTGTTTCGTGCCCAATCCTGTCGAAGTGTCAGAGGTCAAAGATCACATTTGAGGTGAGGTGAGGTCACAAAGAGCCGAACTGTTGAAATACCGTAATCTCACATTGTGTCAAGTGATTGTTTCGTGCCCAAATCCTGTCGAAATGTCAGAGGTCAAAGATCACATGTGCGATGATGTGAGAAGGTCACAAGTGTCGAACTGTTACAATACCGTAATCTCACTTTGTGTCAAGTGACTGTTTCGTGCCCAAATCCTGTCGAAGTGTCAGAGGTCAAAGATCACATTTGAGGTGAGGTGAGGTCACAAAGAGCCGAACTGTTGAAATACCGTAATCTCACTTTGTGTCAAGTGACTGTTTCGTGCCCAAATCCTGTCGAAGTGTCAGAGGTCAAAGATCACATTTGAGGTGAGGTGAGGTCACAAAGAGCCGAACTGTTGAAATACCGTAATCTCACATTGTGTCATGTGATTGTTTCGTGCCCAAATCCTGTCGAAATGTCAGAGGTCAAAGATCACATGTGCGATGATGTGAGAAGGTCACAAGTGTCTAACTGTTGAAATACCGTAATCTCACTTTGTGTCAAGTGACTGTTTCGTGCCCAAATCCTGTCGAAGTGTCAGAGGTCAAAGATCACATTTGAGGTGAGGTGAGGTCACAAAGAGCCGAACTGTTGAAATACCGTAATCTCACATTGTTTCAAGTGACTGTTTCGTGCCCAAATCCTGTCGAAGTGTCAGAGGTCAAAGATCAAATGTGAGATGATGTGAGAAGGTCACAAGTGTCGAACTGTTACAATACCGCAATCTCACTTTGTATCAAGTGACTGTTTCGTGCCCAAATCCTGTCGAAGTGTCAGAGGTCAAAGATCACATTTGAGGTGAGGTGAGGTCACAAAGAGCCGAACTGTTGAAATACCGTAATCTCACTTTGTGTCAAGTGACTCTTTTTCGTGCCCAAATCCTGTCGAAGTGTCAGAGGTTAAAGATCACATTTGAGGTGAGGTGAGGTCACAAAGAGCCGAACTGTTGAATTACCGTAATCTCACTTTGTGTGAAGTGACTGTTTCGTGCCCAAATCCTGTCGAAGTGTCAGAGGTCAAAGATCACATTTGAGGTGAGGTGAGGTCACAAAGAGCCGAACTGTTGAAATACCGTAATCTCACATTGTGTCATGTGATTGTTTCGTGCCCAAATCCTGTCGAAATGTCAGAGGTCAAAGATCACATGTGCGATGATGTGAGAAGGTCACAAGTGTCTAACTGTTGAAATACCGTAATCTCACTTTGTGTCAAGTGACTGTTTCGTGCCCAAATCCTGTCGAAGTGTCAGAGGTCAAAGATCACATTTGAGGTGAGGTGAGGTCACAAAGAGCCGAACTGTTGAAATACCGTAATCTCACATTGTGTCAAGTGACTGTTTCGTGCCCAAATCCTGTCGAAGTGTCAGAGGTCAAAGATCAAATGTGAGATGATGTGAGAAGGTCACAAGTGTCGAACTGTTACAATACCGCAATCTCACTTTGTATCAAGTGACTGTTTCGTGCCCAAATCCTGTCGAAGTGTCAGAGGTCAAAGATCACATTTGAGGTGAGGTGAGGTCACAAAGAGCCGAACTGTTGAAATACCGTAATCTCACTTTGTGTCAAGTGACTCTTTTTCGTGCCCAAATCCTGTCGAAGTGTCAGAGGTTAAAGATCACATTTGAGGTGAGGTGAGGTCACAAAGAGCCGAACTGTTGAATTACCGTAATCTCACTTTGTGTGAAGTGACTGTTTCGTGCCCAAATCCTGTCGAAGTGTCAGAGGTCAAAGATCACATTTGAGGTGAGGTGAGGTCACAAAGAGCCGAACTGTTGAAATACCGTAATCTCACATTGTGTCATGTGATTGTTTCGTGCCCAAATCCTGTCGAAATGTCAGAGGTCAAAGATCACATGTGCGATGATGTGAGAAGGTCACAAGTGTCTAACTGTTGAAATACCGTAATCTCACTTTGTGTCAAGTGACTGTTTCGTGCCCAAATCCTGTCGAAGTGTCAGAGGTCAAAGATCACATTTGAGGTGAGGTGAGGTCACAAAGAGCCGAACTGTTGAAATACCGTAATCTCACATTGTGTCAAGTGACTGTTTCGTGCCCAAATCCTGTCGAAGTGTCAGAGGTCAAAGATCACATTTGAGGTGAGGTGAGGTCACAAAGAGCCGAACTGTTGAAATACCGTAATCTCACATTGTGTCAAGTGATTGTTTCGTGCCCAAATCCTGTCGAAATGTCAGAGGTCAAAGATCACATGTGCAATGATGTGAGAAGGTCACAAGTGTCTAACTGTTGAAATACCGTAATCTCACTTTGTGTCAAGTGACTGTTTCGTGCCCAAATCCTGTCGAAGTGTCAGAGGTCAAAGATCACATTTGAGGTGAGGTGAGGTCACAAAGAGCCGAACTGTTGAAATACCGTAATCTCACTTTGTGTGAAGTGACTGTTTCGTGCCCAAATCCTGTCGAAGTGTCAGAGGTCAAAGATCACATTTGAGGTGAGGTGAGGTCACAAAGAGCCGAACTGTTGAAATACCGTAATCTCACTTTGTGTCAAGTGACTCTGTTTCGTGCCCAAATCCTGTCGAAGTGTCAGAGGTCAAAGATCACATTTGAGGTGAGGTGAGGTCACAAAGAGCCGAACTGTTGAAATACCGTAATCTCACTTTGTGTCAAGTGACTGTTTCGTGCCCAAATCCTGTCGAAGTGTCAGAGGTCAAAGATCACATTTGAGGTGAGGTGAGGTCACAAAGAGCCGAACTGTTGAAATACCGTAATCTCACTTTGTGTCAAGTGACTCTGTTTCGTGCCCAAATCCTGTCGAAGTGTCAGAGGTCAAAGATCACATTTGAGGTGAGGTGAGGTCACAAAGAGCCGAACTGTTGAAATACCGTAATCTCACTTTGTGTCAAGTGACTCTGTTTCGTGCCCAAATCCTGTCGAAGTGTCAGAGGTCAAAGATCACATTTGAGGTGAGGTGAGGTCACAAAGAGCCGAACTGTTGAAATACCGTAATCTCACTTTGTGTCAAGTGACTCTTTTTCGTGCCCAAATCCTGTCGAAGTGTCAGAGGTTAAAGATCACATTTGAGGTGAGGTGAGGTCACAAAGAGCCGAACTGTTGAAATACCGTAATCTCACTTTGTGTGAAGTGACTGTTTCGTGCCCAAATCCTGTCGAAGTGTCAGAGGTCAAAGATCACATTTGAGGTGAGGTCACAAAGAGCCGAACTGTTGAAATACCGTAATCTCACTTTGTGTCAAGTGACTCTGTTTCGTGCCCAAATCCTGTCGAAGTGTCAGAGGTCAAAGATCACATTTGAGGTGAGGTGAGGTCACAAAGAGCCGAACTGTTGAAATACCGTAATCTCACTTTGTGTCAAGTGACTGTTTCGTGCCCAAATCCTGTCGAAGTGTCAGAGGTCAAAGATCACATTTGAGGTGAGGTGAGGTCACAAAGAGCCGAACTGTTGAAATACCGTAATCTCACATTGTGTCAAGTGATTGTTTCGTGCCCAAATCCTGTCGAAATGTCAGAGGTCAAAGATCACATGTGCAATGATGTGAGAAGGTCACAAGTGTCTAACTGTTGAAATACCGTAATCTCACTTTGTGTCAAGTGACTGTTTCGTGCCCAAATCCTGTCGAAGTGTCAGAGGTCAAAGATCACATTTGAGGTGAGGTGAGGTCACAAAGAGCCGAACTGTTGAAATACCGTAATCTCACATTGTGTCAAGTGATTGTTTCGTGCCCAAATCCTGTCGAAATGTCAGAGGTCAAAGATCACATGTGCAATGATGTGAGAAGGTCACAAGTGTCTAACTGTTGAAATACCGTAATCTCACTTTGTGTCAAGTGACTGTTTCGTGCCCAAATCCTGTCGAAGTGTCAGAGGTCAAAGATCACATTTGAGGTGAGGTGAGGTCACAAAGAGCCGAACTGTTGAAATACCGTAATCTCACATTGTGTCAAGTGACTGTTTCGTGCCCAAATCCTGTCGAAGTGTCAGAGGTCAAAGATCAAATGTGAGATGATGTGAGAAGGTCACAAGTGTCGAACTGTTACAATACCGCAATCTCACTTTGTATCAAGTGACTGTTTCGTGCCCAAATCCTGTCGAAGTGTCAGAGGTCAAAGATCACATTTGAGGTGAGGTGAGGTCACAAAGAGCCGAACTGTTGAAATACCGTAATCTCACTTTGTGTCAAGTGACTCTTTTTCGTGCCCAAATCCTGTCGAAGTGTCAGAGGTTAAAGATCACATTTGAGGTGAGGTGAGGTCACAAAGAGCCGAACTGTTGAAATACCGTAATCTCACTTTGTGTGAAGTGACTGTTTCGTGCCCAAATCCTGTCGAAGTGTCAGAGGTCAAAGATCACATTTGAGGTGAGGTGAGGTCACAAAGAGCCGAACTGTTGAAATACCGTAATCTCACTTTGTGTCAAGTGACTCTGTTTCGTGCCCAAATCCTGTCGAAGTGTCAGAGGTCAAAGATCACATTTGAGGTGAGGTGAGGTCACAAAGAGCCGAACTGTTGAAATACCGTAATCTCACTTTGTGTCAAGTGACTCTGTTTCGTGCCCAAATCCTGTCGAAGTGTCAGAGGTCAAAGATCACATTTGAGGTGAGGTGAGGTCACAAAGAGCCGAACTGTTGAAATACCGTAATCTCACTTTGTGTCAAGTGACTGTTTCGTGCCCAAATCCTGTCGAAGTGTCAGAGGTCAAAGATCACATTTGAGGTGAGGTGAGGTCACAAAGAGCCGAACTGTTGAAATACCGTAATCTCACTTTGTGTCAAGTGACTGTTTCGTGCCCAAATCCTGTCGAAGTGTCAGAGGTCAAAGATCACATTTGAGGTGAGGTGAGGTCACAAAGAGCCGAACTGTTGAAATACCGTAATCTCACATTGTGTCAAGTGATTGTTTCGTGCCCAAATCCTGTCGAAATGTCAGAGGTCAAAGATCACATGTGCAATGATGTGAGAAGGTCACAAGTGTCTAACTGTTGAAATACCGTAATCTCACTTTGTGTCAAGTGACTGTTTCGTGCCCAAATCCTGTCGAAGTGTCAGAGGTCAAAGATCACATTTGAGGTGAG
The DNA here is from genome assembly GCA_036245805.1 of Pristionchus mayeri. Lineage (NCBI taxonomy): Eukaryota > Metazoa > Nematoda > Chromadorea > Rhabditida > Neodiplogasteridae > Pristionchus > Pristionchus mayeri. Next base: position 35,584,129 of record BTRK01000003.1, read on the forward strand.
GTGAGGTCACAAAGAGCCGAACTGTTGAAATACCGTAATCTCACATTGTGTCAAGTGACTGTTTCGTGCCCAAATCCTGTCGAAGTGTCAGAGGTCAAAGATCAAATGTGAGATGATGTGAGAAGGTCACAAGTGTCGAACTGTTACAATACCGCAATCTCACTTTGTATCAAGTGACTGTTTCGTGCCCAAATCCTGTCGAAGTGTCAGAGGTCAAAGATCACATTTGAGGTGAGGTGAGGTCACAAAGAGCCGAACTGTTGAAATACCGTAATCTCACTTTGTGTCAAGTGACTCTTTTTCGTGCCCAAATCCTGTCGAAGTGTCAGAGGTTAAAGATCACATTTGAGGTGAGGTGAGGTCACAAAGAGCCGAACTGTTGAAATACCGTAATCTCACTTTGTGTCAAGTGACTGTTTCGTGCCCAAATCCTGTCGAAGTGTCAGAGGTCAAAGATCACATTTGAGGTGAGGTGAGGTCACAAAGAGCCGAACTGTTGAAATACTGTAATCTCACATTGTGTCAAGTGATTGTTTCGTGCCCAAATCCTGTCGAAGTGTCAGAGGTCAAAGAGCACATTTGAGGTGAGGTGAGGTCACAAAGAGCCGAACTGTTGAAATACCGTAATCTCACTTTGTGTCAAGTGACTCTGTTTCGTGCCCAAATCCTGTCGAAGTGTCAGAGGTCAAAGATCACATTTGAGGTGAGGTGAGGTCACAAAGAGCCGAACTGTTGAAATACCGTAATCTCACTTTGTGTCAAGTGACTCTTTTTCGTGCCCAAATCCTGTCGAAGTGTCAGAGGTTAAAGATCACATTTGAGGTGAGGTGAGGTCACAAAGAGCCGAACTGTTGAAATACCGTAATCTCACTTTGTGTGAAGCGACTGTTTCGTGCCCAAATCCTGTCGAAGTGTCAGAGGTCAAAGATCACATTTGAGGTGAGGTGAGGTCACAAAGAGCCGAACTGTTGAAATACCGTAATCTCACTTTGTGTCAAGTGACTCTGTTTCGTGCCCAAATCCTGTCGAAGTGTCAGAGGTCAAAGATCACATTTGAGGTGAGGTGAGGTCACAAAGAGCCGAACTGTTGAAATACCGTAATCTCACTTTGTGTCAAGTGACTGTTTCGTGCCCAAATCCTGTCGAAGTGTCAGAGGTCAAAGATCACATTTGAGGTGAGGTGAGGTCACAAAGAGCCGAACTGTTGAAATACCGTAATCTCACATTGTGTCAAGTGATTGTTTCGTGCACAAATCCTGTCGAAATGTCAGAGGTCAAAGATCACATGTGCGATGATGTGAGAAGGTCACAAGTGTCTAACTGTTGAAATACCGTAATCTCACTTTGTGTCAAGTGACTGTTTCGTGCCCAAATCCTGTCGAAGTGTCAGAGGTCAAAGATCACATTTGAGGTGAGGTGAGGTCACAAAGAGCCGAACTGTTGAAATACCGTAATCTCACATTGTGTCAAGTGACTGTTTCGTGCCCAAATCCTGTCGAAGTGTCAGAGGTCAAAGATCAAATGTGAGATGATGTGAGAAGGTCACAAGTGTCGAACTGTTACAATACCGCAATCTCACTTTGTATCAAGTGACTGTTTCGTGCCCAAATCCTGTCGAAGTGTCAGAGGTCAAAGATCACATTTGAGGTGAGGTGAGGTCACAAAGAGCCGAACTGTTGAAATACCGTAATCTCACTTTGTGTCAAGTGACTCTGTTTCGTGCCCAAATCCTGTCGAAGTGTCAGAGGTTAAAGATCACATTTGAGGTGAGGTGAGGTTACAAAGAGCCGAACTGTTGAAATACCGTAATCTCACTTTGTGTCAAGTGACTCTGTTTCGTGCCCAAATCCTGTCGAAGTGTCAGAGGTCAAAGATCACATTTGAGGTGAGGTGAGGTCACAAAGAGCCGAACTGTTGAAATACCGTAATCTCACTTTGTGTCAAGTGACTGTTTCGTGCCCAAATCCTGTCGAAGTGTCAGAGGTCAAAGAGCACATTTGAGGTGAGGTGAGGTCACAAAGAGCCGAACTGTTGAAATACTGTAATCTCACATTGTGTCAAGTAACTGTTTCGTGCCCAAATCCTGTCGAAGTGTCAGAGGTCAAAGATCAAATGTGAGATGATGTGAGAAGGTCACAAGTGTCGAACTGTTACAATACCGCAATCTCACTTTGTATCAAGTGACTGTTTCGTGCCCAAATCCTGTCGAAGTGTCAGAGGTCAAAGATCACATTTGAGGTGAGGTGAGGTCACAAAGAGCCGAACTGTTGAAATACCGTAATCTCACTTTGTGTCAAGTGACTCTTTTTCGTGCCCAAATCCTGTCGAAGTGTCAGAGGTTAAAGATCACATTTGAGGTGAGGTGAGGTCACAAAGAGCCGAACTGTTGAAATACCGTAATCTCACATTGTGTCAAGTAACTGTTTCGTGCCCAAATCCTGTCGAAGTGTCAGAGGTCAAAGATCACATTTGAGGTGAGGTGAGGTCACAAAGAGCCGAACTGTTGAAATACCGTAATCTCACTTTGTGTCAAGTGACTCTTTTTCGTGCCCAAATCCTGTCGAAGTGTCAGAGGTTAAAGATCACATTTGAGGTGAGGTGAGGTCACAAAGAGCCGAACTGTTGAAATACCGTAATCTCACATTGTGTCAAGTAACTGTTTCGTGCCCAAATCCTGTCGAAGTGTCAGAGGTCAAAGATCACATTTGAGGTGAGGTGAGGTCACAAAGAGCCGAACTGTTGAAATACCGTAATCTCACATTGTGTCAAGTAACTGTTTCGTGCCCAAATCCTGTCGAAGTGTCAGAGGTCAAAGATCAAATGTGAGATGATGTGAGAAGGTCACAAGTGTCGAACTGTTACAATACCGCAATCTCACTTTGTATCAAGTGACTGTATCGTGCCCAAATCCTGTCGAAGTGTCAGAGGTTAAAGATCACATTTGAGGTGAGGTGAGGTCACAAAGAGCCGAACTGTTGAAATACCGTAATCTCACATTGTGTCAAGTAACTGTTTCGTGCCCAAATCCTGTCGAAGTGTCAGAGGTCAAAGATCACATTTGAGGTGAGGTGAGGTCACAAAGAGCCGAACTGTTGAAATACCGTAATCTCACTTTGTGTCAAGTGACTCTTTTTCGTGCCCAAATCCTGTCGAAGTGTCAGAGGTTAAAGATCACATTTGAGGTGAGGTGAGGTCACAAAGAGCCGAACTGTTGAAATACCGTAATCTCACATTGTGTCAAGTAACTGTTTCGTGCCCAAATCCTGTCGAAGTGTCAGAGGTCAAAGATCACATTTGAGGTGAGGTGAGGTCACAAAGAGCCGAACTGTTGAAATACCGTAATCTCACATTGTGTCAAGTAACTGTTTCGTGCCCAAATCCTGTCGAAGTGTCAGAGGTCAAAGATCAAATGTGAGATGATGTGAGAAGGTCACAAGTGTCGAACTGTTACAATACCGCAATCTCACTTTGTATCAAGTGACTGTATCGTGCCCAAATCCTGTCGAAGTGTCAGAGGTTAAAGATCACATTTGAGGTGAGGTGAGGTCACAAAGAGCCGAACTGTTGAAATACCGTAATCTCACTTTGTGCCAAGTGACTCTTTTTCGTGCCCAAATCCTGTCGAAGTGTCAGAGGTCAAAGATCACATTTGAGGTGAGGTGAGGTCACAAAGAGCCGAACTGTTGAAATACCGTAATCTCACATTGTGTCAAGTAACTGTTTCGTGCCCAAATCCTGTCGAAGTGTCAGAGGTCAAAGATCAAATGTGAGATGATGTGAGAAGGTCACAAGTGTCGAACTGTTACAATACCGCAATCTCACTTTGTATCAAGTGACTGTTTCGTGCCCAAATCCTGTCGAAGTGTCAGAGGTCAAAGATCACATTTGAGGTGAGGTGAGGTCACAAAGAGCCGAACTGTTGAAATACCGTAATCTCACTTTGTGTCAAGTGACTCTGTTTCGTGCCCAAATCCTGTCGAAGTGTCAGAGGTCAAAGATCACATTTGAGGTGAGGTGAGGTCACAAAGAGCCGAACTGCTGAAATACCGTAATCTCACATTGTGTCAAGTGACTGTTTCGTGCCCAAATCCTGTCGAAGTGTCAGAGGTCAAAGATCAAATGTGAGATGATGTGAGAAGGTCACAAGTGTCGAACTGTTACAATACCGTAATCTCACTTTGTGATAAGTGACTGTTTCGTACCCAAATCCTGTCGAAGTGTCAGAGGTTAAAGATCACATTTGAGGTGAGGTGAGGTCACAAAGAGCCGAACTGTTGAAATACCGTAATCTCACTTTGTGTGAAGTGACTGTTTCGTGCCCAAATCCTGTCGAAGTGTCAGAGGTCAAAGATCACATGTGCGATGATGTGAGAAGGTCACAAGTGTCGAACTGTTGAAATACCGTAATCTCACTTTGTGTCACGTGACTGTTTCGTGCCCAAATCCTGTCGAAGTGTCAGAGGTTAAAGATCACATTTGAGGTGAGGTGAGGTCACAAAGAGCCGAACTGTTGAAATACCGTAATCTCACTTTGTGTCAAGTGACTGTTTCGTGCCCAAATCCTGTCGAAGTGTCAGAGGTCAAAGATCAAATGTGAGTTGATGTGAGAAGGTCACAAGTGTCGAACTGTTGAAATACCGTAATCTCACTTTGTGTCAAGTGACTGTTTCGTGCCCAAATCCTGTCGAAGTGTCAGAGGTCAAAGATCAAGTGTGAGTTAATGTGAGAAGGTCACAAGTGTCGAACTGTTGAAATACCGTAATCTCACTTTGTGTCAAGTGACTGTTTCGTGTCCAAATCCTGTCGAAGTGTCAGAGGTTAAAGATCACATTTGAAGTGAGGTGAGGTCACAAAGAGCCGAACTATTGAAATACCGTAATCTCACATTGTGTCAAGTGATTGTTTCGTGCCCAAATCCTGTCGAAATGTCAGAGGTCAAAGATCACATTTGAGGTGAGGTGAGGTCACAAAGAGCCGAACTATTGAAATACCGTAATCTCACTTTGTGTCAAGTGACTGTTTCGTACCCAAATCCTGTCGAAGTGTCAGAGGTTAAAGATCACATTTGAGGTGAGGTGAGGTCACAAAGAGCCGAACTGTTGAAATACCGTAATCTCACTTTGTGTGAAGTGACTGTTTCGTGCCCAAATCCTGTCGAAGTGTCAGAGGTCAAAGATCACATGTGCGATGATGTGAGAAGGTCACAAGTGTCGAACTGTTGAAATACCGTAATCTCACTTTGTGTCAAGTGACTGTTTCGTGCCCAAATCCTGTCGAAGTGTCAGAGGTCAAAGATCACATTTGAGGTGAGGTGAGGTCACAAAGAGCCGAACTATTGAAATACCGTAATCTCACTTTGTGTCAAGTGACTGTTTCGTGCCCAAATCCTGTCGAAGTGTCAGAGGTCAAATATCACTTTTGAGGTGAGGTGAGGTCACAAAGAGCCGAACTGTTGAAATACCGTAATCTCACATTGTGTCAAGTAACTGTTTCGTGCCCAAATCCTGTCGAAGTGTCAGAGGTCAAAGATCAAATGTGAGATGATGTGAGAAGGTCACAAGTGTCGAACTGTTACAATACCGCAATCTCACTTTGTATCAAGTGACTGTTTCGTGCCCAAATCCTGTCGAAGTGTCAGAGGTCAAAGATCACATTTGAGGTGAGGTGAGGTCACAAAGAGCCGAACTGTTGAAATACCGTAATCTCACATTGTGTCAAGTAACTGTTTCGTGCCCAAATCCTGTCGAAGTGTCAGAGGTCAAAGATCAAATGTGAGATGATGTGAGAAGGTCACAAGTGTCGAACTGTTACAATACCGCAATCTCACTTTGTATCAAGTGACTGTTTCGTGCCCAAATCCTGTCGAAGTGTCAGAGGTCAAAGATCACATTTGAGGTGAGGTGAGGTCACAAAGAGCCGAACTGTTGAAATACCGTAATCTCACTTTGTGTCAAGTGACTCTGTTTCGTGCCCAAATCCTGTCGAAGTGTCAGAGGTCAAAGATCACATTTGAGGTGAGGTGAGGTCACAAAGAGCCGAACTGCTGAAATACCGTAATCTCACATTGTGTCAAGTGACTGTTTCGTGCCCAAATCCTGTCGAAGTGTCAGAGGTCAAAGATCACATTTGAGGTGAGGTGAGGTCACAAAGAGCCGAACTATTGAAATACCGTAATCTCACTTTGTGTCAAGTGACTGTTTCGTGCCCAAATCCTGTCGAAGTGTCAGAGGTCAAATATCACTTTTGAGGTGAGGTGAGGTCACAAAGAGCCGAACTGTTGAAATACCGTAATCTCACATTGTGTCAAGTAACTGTTTCGTGCCCAAATCCTGTCGAAGTGTCAGAGGTCAAAGATCAAATGTGAGATGATGTGAGAAGGTCACAAGTGTCGAACTGTTACAATACCGCAATCTCACTTTGTATCAAGTGACTGTTTCGTGCCCAAATCCTGTCGAAGTGTCAGAGGTCAAAGATCACATTTGAGGTGAGGTGAGGTCACAAAGAGCCGAACTGTTGAAATACCGTAATCTCACATTGTGTCAAGTAACTGTTTCGTGCCCAAATCCTGTCGAAGTGTCAGAGGTCAAAGATCAAATGTGAGATGATGTGAGAAGGTCACAAGTGTCGAACTGTTACAATACCGCAATCTCACTTTGTATCAAGTGACTGTTTCGTGCCCAAATCCTGTCGAAGTGTCAGAGGTCAAAGATCACATTTGAGGTGAGGTGAGGTCACAAAGAGCCGAACTGTTGAAATACCGTAATCTCACTTTGTGTGAAGTGACTGTTTCGTGCCCAAATCCTGTCGAAGTGTCAGAGGTCAAAGATCACATGTGCGATGATGTGAGAAGGTCACAAGTGTCGAACTGTTGAAATACCGTAATCTCACTTTGTGTCACGTGACTGTTTCGTGCCCAAATCCTGTCGAAGTGTCAGAGGTTAAAGATCACATTTGAGGTGAGGTGAGGTCACAAAGAGCCGAACTGTTGAAATACCGTAATCTCACTTTGTGTCAAGTGACTGTTTCGTGCCCAAATCCTGTCGAAGTGTCAGAGGTCAAAGATCAAATGTGAGTTGATGTGAGAAGGTCACAAGTGTCGAACTGTTGAAATACCGTAATCTCACTTTGTGTCAAGTGACTGTTTCGTGCCCAAATCCTGTCGAAGTGTCAGAGGTCAAAGATCAAGTGTGAGTTGATGTGAGAAGGTCACAAGTGTCGAACTGTTGAAATACCGTAATCTCACTTTGTGTCAAGTGACTGTTTCGTGTCCAAATCCTGTCGAAGTGTCAGAGGTTAAAGATCACATTTGAAGTGAGGTGAGGTCACAAAGAGCCGAACTGTTGAAATACCGTAATCTCACTTTGTGTGAAGTGACTGTTTCGTGCCCAAATCCTGTCGAAGTGTCAGAGGTCAAAGATCACATTTGAGGTGAGGTGAGGTCACAAAGAGCCGAACTGTTGAAATACCGTAATCTCACATTGTGTCAAGTGATTGTTTCGTGCCCAAATCCTGTCGAAATGTCAGAGGTCAAAGATCACATTTGAGGTGAGGTGAGGTCACAAAGAGCCGAACTATTGAAATACCGTAATCTCACTTTGTGTCAAGTGACTGTTTCGTACCCAAATCCTGTCGAAGTGTCAGAGGTTAAAGATCACATTTGAGGTGAGGTGAGGTCACAAAGAGCCGAACTGTTGAAATACCGTAATCTCACTTTGTGTGAAGTGACTGTTTCGTGCCCAAATCCTGTCGAAGTGTCAGAGGTCAAAGATCACATGTGCGATGATGTGAGAAGGTCACAAGTGTCGAACTGTTGAAATACCGTAATCTCACTTTGTGTCAAGTGACTGTTTCGTGCCCAAATCCTGTCGAAGTGTCAGAGGTCAAAGATCACATTTGAGGTGAGGTGAGGTCACAAAGAGCCGAACTATTGAAATACCGTAATCTCACTTTGTGTCAAGTGACTGTTTCGTGCCCAAATCCTGTCGAAGTGTCAGAGGTCAAATATCACTTTTGAGGTGAGGTGAGGTCACAAAGAGCCGAACTGTTGAAATACCGTAATCTCACATTGTGTCAAGTAACTGTTTCGTGCCCAAATCCTGTCGAAGTGTCAGAGGTCAAAGATCAAATGTGAGATGATGTGAGAAGGTCACAAGTGTCGAACTGTTACAATACCGCAATCTCACTTTGTATCAAGTGACTGTTTCGTGCCCAAATCCTGTCGAAGTGTCAGAGGTCAAAGATCACATTTGAGGTGAGGTGAGGTCACAAAGAGCCGAACTGTTGAAATACCGTAATCTCACATTGTGTCAAGTAACTGTTTCGTGCCCAAATCCTGTCGAAGTGTCAGAGGTCAAAGATCAAATGTGAGATGATGTGAGAAGGTCACAAGTGTCGAACTGTTACAATACCGCAATCTCACTTTGTATCAAGTGACTGTTTCGTGCCCAAATCCTGTCGAAGTGTCAGAGGTCAAAGATCACATTTGAGGTGAGGTGAGGTCACAAAGAGCCGAACTGTTGAAATACCGTAATCTCACTTTGTGTCAAGTGACTCTGTTTCGTGCCCAAATCCTGTCGAAGTGTCAGAGGTCAAAGATCACATTTGAGGTGAGGTGAGGTCACAAAGAGCCGAACTGCTGAAATACCGTAATCTCACATTGTGTCAAGTGACTGTTTCGTGCCCAAATCCTGTCGAAGTGTCAGAGGTCAAAGATCACATTTGAGGTGAGGTGAGGTCACAAAGAGCCGAACTATTGAAATACCGTAATCTCACTTTGTGTCAAGTGACTGTTTCGTGCCCAAATCCTGTCGAAGTGTCAGAGGTCAAATATCACTTTTGAGGTGAGGTGAGGTCACAAAGAGCCGAACTGTTGAAATACCGTAATCTCACATTGTGTCAAGTAACTGTTTCGTGCCCAAATCCTGTCGAAGTGTCAGAGGTCAAAGATCAAATGTGAGATGATGTGAGAAGGTCACAAGTGTCGAACTGTTACAATACCGCAATCTCACTTTGTATCAAGTGACTGTTTCGTGCCCAAATCCTGTCGAAGTGTCAGAGGTCAAAGATCACATTTGAGGTGAGGTGAGGTCACAAAGAGCCGAACTGTTGAAATACCGTAATCTCACATTGTGTCAAGTAACTGTTTCGTGCCCAAATCCTGTCGAAGTGTCAGAGGTCAAAGATCAAATGTGAGATGATGTGAGAAGGTGACAAGTGTCGAACTGTTACAATACCGCAATCTCACTTTGTATCAAGTGACTGTTTCGTGCCCAAATCCTGTCGAAGTGTCAGAGGTCAAAGATCACATTTGAGGTGAGGTGAGGTCACAAAGAGCCGAACTGTTGAAATACCGTAATCTCACTTTGTGTGAAGTGACTGTTTCGTGCCCAAATCCTGTCGAAGTGTCAGAGGTCAAAGATCACATGTGCGATGATGTGAGAAGGTCACAAGTGTCGAACTGTTGAAATACCGTAATCTCACTTTGTGTCAAGTGACTGTTTCGTGCCCAAATCCTGTCGAAGTGTCAGAGGTTAAAGATCACATTTGAGGTGAGGTGAGGTCACAAAGAGCCGAACTGTTGAAATACCGTAATCTCACTTTGTGTCAAGTGACTGTTTCGTGCCCAAATCCTGTCGAAGTGTCAGAGGTCAAAGATCAAATGTGAGTTGATGTGAGAAGGTCACAAGTGTCGAACTGTTGAAATACCGTAATCTCACTTTGTGTCAAGTGACTGTTTCGTGTCCAAATCCTGTCGAAGTGTCAGAGGTTAAAGATCACATTTGAAGTGAGGTGAGGTCACAAAGAGCCGAACTGTTGAAATACCGTAATCTCACTTTGTGTGAAGTGACTGTTTCGTGCCCAAATCCTGTCGAAGTGTCAGAGGTCAAAGATCACATTTGAGGTGAGGTGAGGTCACAAAGAGCCGAACTATTGAAATACCGTAATCTCACATTGTGTCAAGTGATTGTTTCGTGCCCAAATCCTGTCGAAATGTCAGAGGTCAAAGATCACATTTGAGGTGAGGTGAGGTCACAAAGAGCCGAACTGTTGAAATACCGTAATCTCACTTTGTGTGAAGTGACTGTTTCGTGCCCAAATCCTGTCGAAGTGTCAGAGGTCAAAGATCACATTTGAGGTGAGGTGAGGTCACAAAGAGTAAGAAGAAAAGTATAGGTCGCAAAGGATCGACATGTTACAAGTACCGTAATACAGAATAGCTTCAAATAATGGCTTCTTCCAAATGTGCAATTGAAAGCTACCTCAGAAGCTAGCGTCCCACAATAGCCCCCCCCCCCCACCCACCTAGCTACAGTATAGGGGACTAAGATGAGCCCAAAGAAGATGGAAAAAAGAAAAATAGCGTTAAATTTAATTTAATTCATTTTTATTATTATCAAATTTAAAAAAAAGGATGATTATTTCATCGCACATCGGTGTCAGATAAATAAAAATAATATTTAAAAAAATAAATCACCATTTTAATCGTCATAAATTCTCCATAAAAGTGGGTCAATTTGGGGGAGGAACCAGTCGAGACGAGTGGACGGGGAGTGAATGACTGGAGAAGGAGAAGAAGACGTGTCACTCGAGCATTTTGACTAGAGAAAGTTGTTTACCAAATTCAATTATGTTAAAGTGCTACGTGAGATCGACTTAATTGCGCAAACATTGTACGTGATAGACCAGAAGATCAACAAATTATGCTAAATGAAACGTGAGATGTGAGAGAATCCCCCTTCTCCGTTCATTCTCTCCTCTTCCGCTCGTCTCGACTAGTCGACCGAGCCTCCTCTCTTCCCCTTCGCTCCTCTCCAATCGGTGGGTACCCCTTCCTTTTCGATCTATCAGTAACCAGCATCCTGGTACGGTACCTTGCTAGTACCGTACTTTAGTACCGTACCCTACCACCTTGGTACCTTACCTTCCTACCGTACTTTATATTTTTTTCAGATGGGCAACGTGCTGAGTGTGGCCGCCATCACAGGGTACGCATTCGCAAGAATGATGACCGCCTCTAAATCCGAGCACCATCACCCCTGTCCAGTCTCCGTACCAATACCCCATTATGAACCTGTTTTTTCATACAGTACCCAACTCTCCCCACCGTAAACCTGTTCCCCTACTGTACCCTTGTGATCAACAATAGCTTTGCCGGACCCCAATACGATTACCGTACTCATGCATTTCGTTTTCAATTGTCTCTACCGTATACATACCGTATCCGTAAATCAAGTACCGTATCCAGATATGTTTGCAGCGAGTAATCAGTAATGTGCCCGATTGCAGCGCGCCAGACGCGACGGGCGTGAGTCAGACTGGCCACGACGGGCCAACAACTGCGGCCGGCGGAGGAGGCGCGACCGGAGCCGGCGGCAATCAGGGAGTGACCGCGACGGACAACGCCATCGCACTCACCCAGGCGACAGGCGAGCAGCCTCCAAGCACTGAGAAGTTCTCCGATAAGGTCAATATTCCTACCGTAACCAGCGGTGGCTACAGTATCAGATTGCAACTCATAGTCAGCCTTTCCTTGCAGAATTGGGTACCCGCTCTCGTCGGGATCGAGGGCACGAATGGTCCCGGCTGGAAGAACTGGGAGGGACCGAAGCGCATCAAGGAGTCGATTCTGACGCCCGAAGAGACGAAGAAGTGCCAGGAGATCATCGCTCGTGTCTTCCACCCGGATACGGTCGACGGAGTGAGGGTAAGGATCGCCTACCGTAACCCTCCCGCTACCATATCGCGTTCTTCAATAACCTATCGTTAACTGATCCCGATACAGTATCCTACCGCAACTCAACACAAACACAATATCCTACACAATCCTATCATATACCGTTGCTGTTATATTAGCTTACCGTAACCTAACGCAGAAACAGTATCCTACAAAATCCAACAATAGCGTAGCGCTTCCACAGTATCCAACCGTAATTGAACACACCCACAGCACTCTACAGTAATATATCGTAGACTGATGCCGATACATTATCCTACCGTAACCCAACACTCCCACAGTTTCCTACTGTAACCCATCGTAGACTGATATTAATACAGTATCCTACCATACCGCAATCATTCATTGGCAGATCGCCTTCCACCCGGATGACGTGATATTCGTCATGAGGAAAGTGAGGAAGTATCTGGAGAGTGAGCCGCTGCTCATCGAGGACATTCCCTGGCCAATTCAAGTCGTCGGAGACCTCCATGGACAGGTATACTGTAGGTCGACTACCGTAATCCAAACACATCTTTGCAGCTCTACGATCTCGCCCGTGTCTTCGACGAAGATGCTGTGGACGGCAAGCCGGGCTGGGAGTGCTCCAAGTACCTCTTCCTCGGAGATTACGTTGACAGGTACAATCACTAGAACGTGATTGATCTTTGATATCTGATCGCTTGCAGAGGCCGTCATTCGTTGGAGATTGTGATGGCGCTCTTCTCTCTCAAGATGCTCTACCCTGACAGGGTAAGGACCGCTGAACGTCAGCAAGGCTGATGGGCCACTGTTGCACTGCCCCTGATCTCACATGTACGGAGGAATTACGAGAGCTTCTGCAATGAAAAACGTGACCGCTCAGCATGTGCTGCTTAAGTATCTAGGATACGTTATCCACATGTGGCCAGACTATTTCCTCTCATTCGAACAGTGATCTTTGATCTTTCGCCCTCTAATTCGACCAGTGGTCTTTGAACTTTTGGCATTGAACAAGTGATCTTTGATCTTTCGCAGATCTTCCTCCTTCGCGGCAACCATGAGTTCGTGAACGTCAACATCCGGTACGGATTCGCCATCGAGCTGGACGATCGATACAAGAACCAGGTAGCGCAAGTATCGTCTAGCTCGCTCGGTGCCCGCACTCGCCCTTCACTTCCTTCACTTCGCGGAACATCCATTAGGGCATTCATTTGGATCCTCTTATCCGTTCTTACTCTCAATAATTTTGCCTACAATCGCGAAGTGGAGGCTTGTCGCTTCCAGAATGAGAATCTGGTGCGATAGATTTCGCTACCGTGCACAGTAGGGCGATGCTATCTCAGCATTGATATTTGATCTTTCAGAATACTTCCGATTTCCTCTACTTCCTCATCAACGCAACGTTCGGCTTTCTGTCCATCGCAGCCATCGTCGGTGAGATATCAATGGGAGGGAGGGGGCTGCAGTTGTTCGTCTTTGATAGTTGGTCATTCCATTTTTGCCATTTAGCATTCCTATTTTTAAAAATTATTTTTGATCTTTGATTTTAGGCAATTATCGTCTTTGCTATGTTGATCTTCGACCCTTCCATGGTTACTATGTAACCTTCCCCATTTTCTTTTTTCGATCTTTGATTTTTCTGATCTTTGATCTCTGCAGGAGACACGTACTTCTGCGCGCACGGTGGCATCAGCCCGATGGGATTCACGCGCCGCACGTTCCGCGTGGTGAGCACTAGCGTCCACACATAGCATGTTTTGCAATTATTTGCAACCATACTTTAGTAATTTATGATAAATAAATATTTAAAAAAAGAAATTATTGCAGCTCACCAAGCCGATCACGTACTCGAACGAGAACGTGATCATTCACGACGTGTGCTGGAGCGACCCCGCCAACGGATTGCGCGGGTGAGTAATAATTGGCTAATTAGTCGTTAATTAACTAATGATTGCAGAACTTGCTTCAACCGCGACCGCGGCACCTCAGTCTTCTTCGGCATCGATGCCCTCTGCTTCGCGATGGACAACATGCAGACGAAGATGCTGATTCGCGGCCATTCCGTGAGTTCTGGGAATGAAGGGTACTTATGCAGAAGACCTGACCATGTCAAAGTGGCGTGATCCATTTCCCTTAGACGTTACTCATCTAAGGGTATCTAATCTAAGATGGGGCTGAGAACCCTGTTCTGAACTCAATCCTGAACTATACCACTACCGCCAGAATACATGGGAAATGTTATGAATGAAAATTTGTTCACTTGGTCCGGTCTTCTGCAGAATTGCCAATGAAGGCACGGGTACTAAATAGGAAATGGTCAAACCCCATGAAAAAGAATGTGAAATCGGTCCCTTGGGCTACTTTTCAAAAGTGATTCGTGTATCCCTCACTAGACCCTAGAAGGTTGTGACACATTGCAAAGGATAATCTTTGATCTTCTGGCATGAAAACGCATCGGGCTATTAGAAAAAAAAAGTTACTTCGCAAGAACGGAAAGCGCCAATCCCTTTTGAACAATAACGCGATGGTTGATGCATGTGAAGGAAAGAAGGACAGAAAAATACAATAAAATATTATTTTCAGAAAGTGCAGCCCGGCTTCGACCTCATGGGAGCGTGCCTCACGATTTTCTCTGCGACCGATAATTGCGAAACGGTGGGGACCCTTCGAGACCTAATTAGAAAATTAATTTAATTAGTTTTTAAATATTTTAAAATATATTTGCAGGGCAACGATGGCGCGACGTGCATTATCGACGCCGACGGCAAGTACGGGATTCGCATCTTCGAGAAGGATGAAGGACGTGAGTTTACTAGGGTAGACCGCCGAGAAGCGAGACTGTGTGCGACGACTGGCGTAATACTCTCCTGACTGGTGCTGTGTCGGATGGCAACCACCGGGGTAGAACCAAAGAGCGCCCTTCTCTAGTAGGTTCTCAGTCACAATTTCTGCTGCGAAAATATGTCTGAAATGAAAATACTACTTGCTGGTTCTCATCCGGTGGGCTCTTATCCGACATATAATACTTCCAGTGGGAGATTATGCCAGTTGAGGATAGTGGCGCGACGCAATTTCCAAAAAAACTAAAGCAATATGCTGCAGGTTCCGAGGTGGAGAGCATGCTGCTGCGCATCGAGCGCCCCTGGATGGTTCGTTTTTACGGCACGAGGTCGGATGAGAACTATGACGTCATACCGCCTTTGATATGTCAAAGGCGACAAAGTCCGAACTCGTTCTATTTTTACGAATTATGTTTGCTGATTAATGGTTTGAAATTGCAGGTAGACAATAATCTGGTGAACGAGAAAGTGCCGGAGAAGGCTGCTGCGCCTCCGGGCAAGTTCGAGGACGAAAAGACGACGTACGAAGATGAGAAGACGTACGAGGACGATCGCAAACTGACGGGAATCAGAAACTTTGCCCCTTCCTAAATCCTCCCTTTCCTCTGCTTGTCACCCTTTCACCATAGATCGCCCTTTGTAGTTCCCTGCCCCCGTCTCCTTTTACTCGCCATTTCTCTTGTTGTGTGGCCCCTTACACAGTGCGCTCATCCTGAGACATTCACTCAATTTGTCCTCCCTTTACCGTAGTACCACGATGCGAGATTCGAGAAAATCTGCCCTGGCCTTCTCATGAGATTTTGCTGTTCTTCAGTCAACACTTTGAGTACGATGTAGAGTGCAGCCCGTATTCTCACTAATCATATCCTAAATTAAAACTTGAAATCGTAAATAAAGTGAACGTTTTCGCTCGATTGGATTGTCTTCAGTAATGGTCTTTGGACATTTTCAAATGTTTGTCTAGAAATTTTGTAATGGAATCTCTTCTGATCACAATCTTCACTTAGGCCCCCCTCATAGATAGGTTGGATTTGCAAGAGGATTTGCAAGAACTGACTATGCATTTTGTCGCAGATCAGGCAGATTAGAGAGTACGCAGACAGAGAAAAGGCAAAGAGAGGTAAAGGTGCAGCCGATTTTACAGTCGTGAACGACTACGCTAGGTGGTGTAGTGCGGTGAGGCCGACTACTGACAGAGTGGTTCTTGTCAACTATTTATTGTGTGTAATGTCAACCATAACGCAGACAGAGTGATTCTTGCCAAAGTGCATGGTTTGCACGTTCATGGTTTACTCGCCCTACTTAAAATGTACCTTCTTTTCTAGAAAAAATCAATGAAGCTTCTTATTGTGAGCGCAAGTCGCGAGATGGAACACGCTCATTCGAGTTGACCATTCTAAGATGGGAGCAAGAGAGGCTTGTGAGTTGGTCTGCATAATCTTTGTGTAAATTTCTGCAGACTATAGTGTTGTTAAACACATATGGACGAAGAATGGTCTAGGAAACTCCTTCTATCCACCACATATTGCGAATTTCGCCATTCCTCGTGATTACATTCGTTGATTTCGACTTTATAAAGTGTTTGTCCCTTGTTTTTGAGGCTTACAGTTAAAGAGAGGACGGGATCTATATTTGACAAGGAATGTGAAGATAACCAGGGACATCCTTGGCTTGGGGAGAGAGTGAAGTGAGGGGTGGGATCGCTGCTCTTCTCCTCTTTCGAAGCGACGAATTCCCGCCACTGCACAGTCATCCTGCGTGGTCATTTCCTTCAGCCGTGCCCGAGTCTCATTTATCCTTCAGTAGGTCATTCGCGACTTGTAATGGTATATAAAAATGTTTTTAATAGTATTTTTAATACGCACGACCCAGTGGTGCTCGCAGAGCTAACGAGAACAGTGGACAGTGCGGCATTTTCTCGCGTTCTTTCTGCGACTCCTCAATTTTCTCTTCAACCAACTAATTACTATTTTTGACAATATCTTCTTCTTCGTCAGTATACTAGTGGTAATGGGACTATTTGGCGCAGTTGGACCAGGCACAGCAGCCGCATACCTGACATTCGAGATCAAATTCTCTAATGCGTCGAGTTTTTGTCTCTGGAAGCACAACGGGCCGACGGAACTATGATCGATTTCCCCCCGAGCGTTCTCTGACTTTTCGAAGTGTATAACTTTTAAACGCTACACTATCCATATTCGCGAATCAAAGAAAAACAAGAAATCGAATCCGGCACAAGAAGTGCCATTCATTAGGAATATATTTGTCGTCGTCGACGATTCAGCTACGTTACGCGGGGTTGTGTGTTAAGGTTAAAAATGGACGTAACTGTTGAGAGCCTGCTTAAAACGTTGTAAAAGGCTCGTGAGGCCTCGGGCCATTCGAAAAAGTTGGAATGGGGCTTCGCCCCATTCCAACTTTTTCGGATCGCCCGAGGCCTCACGAGCCTTTCACAACGCTACGAGGAGTGAGAGCGGGTTGGGAAGTATTTTTGATTAAGCTACGCAGTTAATATCAGCCAATCACGTTTAGTACCAGTTTTATGCATGCAAATATAATTGTAAGCGACTGGTGAGAGCCTGCTTAAAGGAATCCTGTGGTCAGAAAGTTTTATTTTTAAAAATTTATATAATTTTGAATATCGCTAGTCATCTTCGATTGAAAACATATGTATGAACTTTAAAA
Organism: Pristionchus mayeri; assembly: GCA_036245805.1. NCBI lineage: Eukaryota > Metazoa > Nematoda > Chromadorea > Rhabditida > Neodiplogasteridae > Pristionchus > Pristionchus mayeri. Next base: position 35,601,349 of record BTRK01000003.1, read on the forward strand.
AATATTAAAAATAAGTTTCGTATTGAAAATACAGCTTGAAAATAACAAATTTGAAAAACTGTTCGTGTAGTACATTGTGGGGTAGTACTGTACTTTGTGAGTAATATGCGGTCATTTTGTAAAAGTTGTTGGCTTTGGCGGCGCCCTTCCGCCATCGGCGTTTTCTCGCGTTTTCCTCGTGTTTTGTGTTTTATGTCCAATGTACTTGAGCAGAACAACCCTAACTACTCATCACGCTTTGAATTGGACCTGGAATGCGTGTTTTTACTAAAATTGAAACGAAAAGCTTGCTAATTTTCACTGGCGTTCTCTTGCCTTGTCGCTCTAGCAATGCGCTTTCTTTCTCTCAGCCCGCGGGGGACACTGATCAACCACTCCCCCGTACTTCTCCCTCTCCCGCCTCTCTCGGGAGTACGTACTCTAAAGTGATTCCCTTCCATCGGCGCGCGTCTTTGAATTATTGAATTAATTTCTCGTTTTTGCGTACTATTGAATCACATATTGATATCATATTCTAGCGCTTTCGTTAATTGTTTTACATTTCAGAGACGAGTTTTTGCTTGGCGAGACCCCGTTAGCCACAGCTGCACCACTCACACACTAACAAGAAGGCGAGGATTGCCATTGCTCGCACCTCCACGCACCAAGCGCAACAGCGAACACCGCTGAAGGAGCTGCGAAGCGAGGTTGGTCTCTAATCGGATCAGTTATCGATTGCTCACCCTCTCATCTTACTGTAATCGATTGAGATGGCTGGCGAAAATCAGAAGAAGGGGTCTCATCTCATCGCTGGACGATCGAGCGCGTGGGCGTGCTGGTGCTGCTGATGGCGTCAGCCCTCTACCGTCCGCCCCGACAAGGTATGATAGATTCAGATTAGGATCATTGCAAAGTGCTTTTTTTATTTTAAATACGCACGATGCACGAAGGTAGTTTATTATTTACCACAATCTTGCAAGAGTGATATTGAATGACGTGTACATTACCGATTACTAGTTTAGATTTCATTATTAAATGCGAAAATATGCTCGTAGGATCAACCTGTTTGTCGTTATATTACTGTTCAACATTTAAAATTATATTTAATTGTTAAAAATACAGGCGTACGACTTCTCGAAGAAGGAGCTGGCGAAGAGGGAGTGCGTCCACATCGACATCGCCAACGACTAGGAGTTCCTGGAGCCGGCCGACGGTAAGTAGGCTCTAATTTTGATGGCGGGATTCGCTATACCATTTTCCCGGTCTGTTTGTCGAAGCTATGGATATTGGATCTACTTTTGATCCTCAGATTGGCCTAGTGAATTTACATTTCTTGATTGTGATGGTCCCTCATGAATTCTAAAATTTGCCAACCCAATTTGTTCTTCTCAAGAAGATTCAAACTGTTTATAATTAAATTATTTAAATATCGAATGTCAGGCGATGTGCGCGTACAAGCTGGTGTCGGCGCACTTCAAGTGGTTCGGCTTCCAGCAGATGGTCGAGAGCTTCTCCCACAAAGTTCCACCGCGAGGTTCGCGTTTCGGAGGATTCATTTATGAGGTGTCGATGAAACATGAAAGTGGTGGGACGAGCAAAAGTGGTGGGACGAGTGTCGATGAAACATGAAAGTGGTGTCACTGTGCGAATGACTCGTGGAATTTTCGAATATAGGAGTACTGCAGCTACTGATTGGACCTTATACTGCAGGTGCAGTCTGGAATCAACTCCGACTTTGTCATCCCACTGCCAAACGTCACCAACTCCGACATGCAGCTCATCCTCAACTGGCCGCAGCGGTAAGTTATTTTTAAATATTTTAAATAAAAAATTGAAAAAAAACGAAAATATTTCAAGGATAATATTTGGCACTTCTGCAGTTGAGGGGCAAGAGGCTCCGCCCACTTTCCTCTGCGTCTACCCCCTACGCCCTCCCTAGGCACCCTGCTTCCCCGATTGCGAAATAGGCGAGAGCGCCAGACAAGCAGGGTTCGCAGAGAGAGCAGTCCTTTCCTTGTCATACTTGGCGACCCGCGAAGCGGGTCGCCCAGTAAGCAACGTTAGGGGCGACCCGCGAAGCGGGGAGACCCTAACGTTGCTTACCGCTTAGGCTATAAGTCGGCTTAGGCAACGATGCTCACAGAAAGGTGAGCGATTACAGCTAGAGCACCGGGGAGAGCGTAGGGGGTAGAGAAGCAGAAGAAAAAGTGGGCGGAGCCTCTTGCCCCTCAACTGCAGAAGCCCCTAATATTTTGTAGTTTCCCACCCCACCCCACCGAGCAAGAGGTAGAAACGCGCCACAACAGCGACAACAAATACTGCGGACGGGTACGGTCTCTTGAGGGTTCGGTGGTTTTAACCCGATGTCCAATTAAAATTGGTGTCCTTTCAGACCCAGATCGCGCCACTAGAACGACGCTTCTTCGAGGCACTACCCACGACGACTACTACGCACTACCCACGACGACTACTACGCACTACCCACGACGACTACTACGCACTACCCACGACGTTCGGCATGCTCAATTTAGCGATGTAAGAATTTTTAAATATTATTTCTATATTTTTCGAAAATATGACAAACGATAACGCCAATCTCACACAGGTACCTCGACATTCCGCCGATCTCCGAGGCTGGCTCATCCTATATGGCCGAGAAGATAAAGGTATACGACTGTGGTTGAAATTGATCTTTGATATTCACAGGACACGACTGTGGAAGAAGCGCGTGCCTACATGAATCTGCCCGATGACATACAAGGATGGGAAATGGATCAGATGAAGGATGACCTCCTGTGGTTGAAACAGGTATTGGTCATTCATCAATCAATATCTAATCGATATCTAACGGGATGTCCCAGGTAAGCGAGAGACCTAGGGAATGGGATGGCCGAATAGGGTCGTATAGTGAGGTCGCTAGGCTCCTCGCTTGGCCATCCCTAGTATGGACGTGGGGAAAGTGGTGACCATCTCTAGTGAGGGCTTGTATAAACAGCGGCAATTATCTCGACGTACACTATCTCGATGGAATATCACTCCATTCAACTCAACATTAACATATTTATCGTGGTAATTTAATTATTCAATTTTTCGATTCCTCCTCTTTATATTTGTATTCCAAAACACAGTATACCTTAGGAGAGGCTTTCCTGGATGTATGCAGGCACACACTAGTATCAGCCGAAACCATGTTTTTTATAATGATATTGTTGTAGACCCCCTCTCCGTGGCCTTTTACTACCTGTGGTACGCGGGCGTCGACGTGAATGCGCACCCAGAGTTCGCCCAGAGGCCATTCGTGTCAGGAATCAGGTACGGTATCGATTGATACTTACGGTATGAACGAGTATTGATCATTACAGTACATGGACTACAACGTACTACCGGAGGCCTTCCGCGACGATATCAACGGTACGGATCTCCCGCAGCAGGTGATCGTCAAGAAGGAGCTGGTGGTACGGTAGCCCATACGTGGGCAGTGATTGCTGTTTTAAAACCGGGGATGGTGCCCACTAGTTCAGATACAAAACCGGCAAGGTTTGCAGAAACTGGTGCACTAAAACTGGCAGAATTATTATCCAAAACTGGGATGGCTTTTGCTGCTAGAATCAAGGGTGCCCATGTTCTGCGGTAGCCTTGGCTACGATAATCTATCACAATCTGCAGGAGTACGTCACGCCGTTCCTGACGAATCCGGACTTCGCTCCGATGATGCAGCCCGATCTGTCCGACCTGCCGCGCGCCCTTGTCGCCACGTGCGAGTTCGACGTGCTGCGAGATGAGGGAGCCATCTACGCCCATCGACTGAAGGAGGCCGAGGTGAGTAGGAGCGGAGGGACAAGGGTGGTATATTTTTCAAAAGTTATTTATTAATCACCATCAACACAAGTACAAATTGAGGATAACATAGGTGACTAATAATGATGAAAGTTGGAAAATAAGCATGTGCCCCTAACAATTGTCCAGTCCCTGCATGTTCCTATGAACTAATCCGACTTCTTCCCTTTGCCCCTCTTGGCTGGCTCGTTCCCATCCCCCTCGTAACCTTCCTCTTCTCCATCCGCTTCTTCCCCTCTTCCTCTCTTCGTCTTCCTCACTCTCCTCGGTCTCTCTGGCTGCTTCTCCTCCCCTCCATCTTCGCCCTCTCCCTCTTCCTCAGATGTCTCGCCTTCCTCTGCCACCTTGGCCGCTCTTCCCTTCCCTCTGGTGCCTCCTCTCGCCTTCCCTTGCTCTCTTCGCCCCCTTCCACAACCAGCTGGAGTCTTCGGCTCCTCCTCCACTCCTTCGTTCCAGTCGGAACCAGAAGAAAAGGTCTCCTCCCTCGTCTCTCCCCTCTCATGATCCGACTCTGAATCGCGTTCATCACTGAACATGATCGGGTCCATGATGGGGTTCGAGTCCGAGTCGGCCTCTTCTCCGTATCCTCCTCCCAACTCGACGGACACGTCACTCTCTCCTCCATCTTCTACCGCATTCCCTTCCTCCTGGCCCTGCTCCTCCCCGTAGAGGGTCTTCACATAGGTGAACGAATCGGGGGCGCCGATCTTCTTGAGGTATGCGTCCAGCTTCCTTTGGCGAACCACTTCTTGCACTTCCTTCCAGACCTGCAATATTTTTTTGTTTTCTACTACTATATATATTACTGAGGTGGAATGTTATTAAGAATACTAACTTCTCCTCTCCATTTGTGATCTACAGCAGTCATCTTTCTCTTCACGCTCAACACCTCTCTTCCCTTCACTCTAGTCACATATGAGGATTTCTCCTTCCTGAGATGGAGAAGATCGGCCATTGCGATGGCGTTATGATGCAACACCGCCAGTTTGATCTTCTCGTTGTAGAGGTTAGGGGAGCTGAATATGCGTTGTCATTGCCGGTTCTTTAAACTTTCGCTCAGCTTCCATAATGCATAGGTCTTATAATTTCTTACATGGCGATATCCTTGGGGACATAGAGGTTGATCAGTCGGTTGAAGGATTCACAGGGAGAGGTATTCTTCTTGGGTGAAGCACGGAGGAATCCAGCGAGGAAAGTGGGCTTCAGTATCACTTTTTTGAGCAGTTGGAATTCCTCGCTCTTTCTGTCGATGTTGTGCTGAGGTGCCTCCGGTAGTTCCTTGTGCGTGCATCCGCTGATCCCAGACAGAAACGGCACCTTTGTTGTGTTCATTTTAACACTTGCATGTATGAGATAACAAATGTAATATTCAGATATTTAATTATGTAATCGCACTAACTTTCTCGAAGTGCCTATGACGCCCACACACATGAGCGAGGACGCTCTTCCATCTCTCGAGACCCTTTGCCCTGCTCTTCCGGTATTGGTAATGGACATGGTAGCAGTGATTAATAATGGACTTCCACCAATGCTTGACCAAAGCGCATTTCTTCTTCTTGCTCAGCTGAATTCAGTTGTGAATATGAGGGGGGGGGGGGTACTACGCAGGGACCCCCATGTGGTGCGCTGCGCAAGGCACGTATAGGTCATGGTGAAAATCGATAGGTAGGTCATGGAAAGTCAAGACTTACTATCGTACCCAATCGATCGTACAGTACCAGTAGATACCGTATACCACTACCGTAACCGCCGATTATCGCGAACTGACTTTAATTTTTTTTTAAAATTAAAATACCTTATCCAATCGACTCTACAGTACTCCCCGATACCGTATGTAACTACCGTAGTCCATGATTATCGCGAACTAACTGTATTTTTAAAAAGTCCTGGTACAGTGTGTAATCGATTCTACAGTACCCAAGTAATTACCGTAACCCAGTTCCTTGGGTCAGATCCAGTTCCTTGGGTCAAACATTTTTTTCTAAAAATTCAAATTCATTACTAAAATTATTTTGAATTATCCTACTCAAATTTATGTATAATTTTTAGAAAAAATGTTTAACCAAGGAACAGAATCTGACCCAAGGAACTGGGTTAGAGTGTTGTAGAATCCATTTCATACGGTACCAGGACTTTTTTAAAAATAGTCAGTTCACGATAGTCGGAGGTTACGGTATCGGTATACGATATATATTGGTACAGTATGATCGATTGGGTACGGTACTAAGTCTTGACCTTCCATGACATGCCTACTGATTTTCACCATGACCTATACATGCCTTGCGCAGCGCCCCACATGTGGGTGCCTGCGTAGTACCCCCCCCCCCCTCCCCCCCGCCGCTGGCGTGGACACCTATGCTGTATACTTATCATTTTTTAAACTTTTGCTTCTCTAACTACTAAACAATTACCTCTCTCAGGTCACTGTTGATTCCTTTCACTAGGTGCCAGAAGTCAAGAGAGTGTCTAATTTTGGAGAAGAGTGGATCCGTTCTTAACCTTTTGCCGATTTTAGCGTCGTTGTCAGAAGTAACACTTCTTATCTAGGAAGGCATAGCATTAGTCATGGTTCATTACTGCTTAGTAGTTAGTCCTGAATTGTGATAGCTGACCGTAAAGACTTTCGACAATAATATCTTCAGCCCTCGCTTCACTCCCTCTTTCTCCATCCGCCCACTCACCCCATCTGGAATGTTTACCACTTGTAATCAACTCATTGCTACTAATATCAACTAACACTACCTATTCCCTTCATGTCCTTGTGCATGTTGACTGCTTTTACAACTAGGTTCGTGGCAAGATCAATGATGCTCTTGGTGTTATTCCGTGAAGTGAACCCTCGTGTACCGTACCGACCATCGACAGCCACATCGATTCCTCTTTTCTAAACAGTTCAAACTCGATTAAGAATTTTTGAATTTATACTGACACCAAGTGATTTGTATGATTAACTAAGTTTACAGTCTGATATTCCAGAGTCGAGAAGAGGCTCGCTCATCTCAATGCAGCACCGGCAGGAGCACTATGAGGTTATGAGGGGAGGGAGGGGTATATTAGTAAGTACCGTATCCCCTCATGGGCATTTTTCAGGAACGGGCCGAGGTATGCGGCCGGGGGACTGCACTCTTTTGCTTTTGCTTTTGAGGTAAGCCAAAGTTTAAATAACAAATTTGATTGAAACCATGAAATCTCTGACCCCGCTGACATTCCTGACCGTCTCCTCGACCAGCTTCTCGTGTCTCTCGTGGACCGTATCTACAGCTGGTATCACAACCTCTGCCAGATGCGATTTGAGAGTGTTGTAGCATGGAAGGGCGACTCCGAATTCTTTCCCCATGTCGAGAAATCTCTGAATTTCACAATGGGGTTCATATTACTTTAGACATAGTGTATCTATTATGATCTAATCGTCAATAGGCATATGCTAACCGGAACGGATACTGCAGTCGTGTGAAGGGTCGTAGATAGTTTGAGGTTACCCTCGAAATATCCCTCGATCTGTTCTTGGGAGGACCACTTCACAATCCGCTCACACACATTACAAAACCATTCCAGACAGAGGGCGGATCCGACACACCACGAGCGGAAGGATCCGGCTCGGATCTCGGCGGCGCCACACTCACGACAACGTTTGAAGAGGGGGAGAAGGGACGACTTGGACACCAAGTAGAAAGTGTTTCCATCTTGTATTGTCGGCCCGTTTTCTTCCACTTCGTTGTCCGATGTTGCCTCAGTGCACATCGTTTCTTGAGATGGTGCGTATGACTGAATTTCGATTTTCATTGTGTCCAAAACGATCCAAAGTACCTAGGCGATAGGGATGGCATTGCAATAAATGTACTTATTCTGCGTGCTCTCCGCACGGGTGGAAGACTATGGAGAAGGAAAATCTTTTCTTGCGATGCCATCCCTAGTATCCCCAATAGGCGATAATTCGAGGAATAGTATTAACATCATTCAATTTTTTAAACATTTAAATCACATTGTTTTATAACTCAGAACCATTGAAATTTTATTGTATGCTATTTGTGTAGTAAAGACTAAAGTACTTTTCTAATTATATCATCTGATATCTGTCTCAACTGAATAATTTGCGTACCCCAGATTGCGCACGATGAGGAGATGGAGGTTCTGTCGGTGGATCAAACGGTAGGTCAAGCATCGCATTTGCGATGCCGTCTATGCTACCCTCGGATGGATCTTCATCCATTGTCCCACTCTGTAACATTCGTATTGTTGTTGTGACTCAAATGCTTATTTTCGCCTCCCTAGGGCTTGTGCAAATTACCTCCTCAGGGCATGTCTGATGTTTCCATTGCCTCCCCAGGGCATACTAGAGAAACGATTGTGGCCTATATGATATAATAAAGCGTACAATACCTGTTCCCTATCCTCCCTTTCAAGCGTTGGGGCATCCGTGGATTGGTCTTCTCGCAACTGATAGGTAGCATAACAACAAAGTAATACAACAACTGAATACTGCGGAGGTGCAGTGCGAGTATTAGAGGCACAATCGATAGATAACACTAGATCAATAGATACTCGGTAGAGGCCCTCCTCTCTTGAAGTGATTGAGACACATCCTAGGCGTCTTCCCTTCAGCGTACATCTCGGCTACTCTCTTCTCCAGCTCATCGTGCGCCTCCTCCAGTAGATTCAATCGCAGCAGCCACTCCTTCCTCTTCTCCTCCTTCTTCGGTACCGTTTTCGCGACCTCTACTTTACGTGGGCAGACAACGTATTTGAAGGGCATCTACTAAGAGGCAATTGCACGATATACATTGACAGCAGAACACAAAATATTCTAAGTTCATTCGTGCGCAGTTGCGTTAAACTGGTTTACTAACCGCATACATACGAACAAAAGTGATTAGCGATACAATACAAAGCAGTTTTACGTAAAATACAACAAGAATCGTTGAAAATAAACAGGAAAACAGCGGAAAATGGTTGAAGGAGTTCGAGTGCGACCAGTCCATGAAAATTTCAATCAATTCGTATCAAATACCGTAATTGCAATACCTCGACTACACGAACAGCAAATATTTTTATTTCCCGGCTTTGTTTATTTTTAGCTTTAATAAAATTTATTTAATTTTTTTGCATTAGTGCATTGAAATGAGGGAACAAAACTGCGCAAATTGAAGCACAGTTGATTTTTGACTGGTGGGTACCTACTCTCTTCTCCAGCTCATCGTGCTCCTCCTCCAGTAGATTCAATCGCAGCAGCCACTCCTTCCTCTTCTCCTCCTTCTTCGGTACCGTTTTCGCGACCTCTACTTTACGTGGGCAGACAACGTATTTGAAGGGCATCTACTAAGAGGCAATTGCACGATATACATTGACAGCAGAACACAAACTATTCTAAGTTCATTCGTGCGCAGTTGCGTTAAACTGGTTTACTAACCGCATACATACGAACAAAAGTGATTAGCGATACAATACAAAGCAGTTTTATGTAAAATACAACAAGAATCGTTGAAAATAAACAGGAAAACAGCGGAAAATGGTTGAAGGAGTTCGAGTGCGACCAGTCCATGAAAATTTCAATCAATTCGTATCAAATACCGTAATTGCAATACCTCGACTACACGAACAGCAAATATTTTTATTTCCCGGCTTTGTTTATTTTTAGCTTTAATAAAATTTATTTAATTTTTTTGAATTAGTGCATTGAAATGAGGGAACAAAACTGCGCAAATTGAAGCACAGTTGATTTTTGACTGGTGGGTACCTTTAAAACGTTGTAAAAGGCTCACGCTATGGGGAGTGAGAGCAGGTTGGGATGATTTTACAACAGCGAGAGAGTATATGGTATGGTGCCATGAGACTGGTGTGTGGTGGGATGAGGGTATGTGCATTTAACTTTTCTGCGATTTAGTAAATCACACAATGATGCGTGGTGTGGGTATACTGTAGCGTGCATTTAACTTTTATGTGATTTAGTAAATCACACCATGGTGCGTGGTGTGGGTATACTGTAGCGTGCATTTAACTTTTCTGCGATTTAGTAAATCACATCATGGTGTGTGGTGTGGTGGATTACGGTAGCGAGCATTTAACTTTTCTGCGATTTAGTAAATCACACAATGATGCGTGGTGTGGGTATACTGTTTCGTGCATTTAACTTTTCTGCGATTTAGTAAATCACACCATGGTGTGTGGTGTGGTGGGTTACGGTAGTGTGCATTTAACTTTTCTGCGATTTAGTAAATCACACCATGGTGTGTGGTGTGGTGGGTTACGGTGGCGTGCATTTAACTTTTCTGCATTTTGGGAAAATGCATTATGGTGTGATGACAGACAGACAGACAGACAGACAGAATGGACATAACCTTCTTACACACTGCATTGAAGAATAGGGCCTGCTATGGACGGCAACTAGAAATTTTGATTAAGAGAGACTAATAATCTTATCGACCAATTCGGCCTCTTTTGAAAGGGCGTACACAATTTTCAACCACCACATGGGTAAACGCCGCTCAAGACTCGCCATACCCCACCTAGAGGGGAATTTGTTCATTCACGTGAATGAACATGACCCCCGTTCATTCGTCCACGGCCAGTAGGTTTATGAATGGCTCGCTAAAGGTCATCACCCTACTGAGAATCTCCAGAACAATCAGGAGGGACCAGCCGATGAGGAGGTAGAAGAGGAAGGTGAAGAGGAGGAGGAGGGCGACCACCCCGAATGGTCCCTCGCAATCACACAAACAACATCTTCGTTTTAGGCTCACTCTTCGTACTATTTATGCGCTCAATTTCAACCACTTAATCGTAAATTAAATTTTAAAAAAGTTAGTTGGCTAAAAATGGATTCCATTTCAGATCGCATCTACACCGTGCTCTTATAGTTGCAGTTCTATTAATACGTTGGCGGGAAAGTCTTTGTCACTTTTTCAAAACGTTATTTCTTGGGCAAAGGAAAATCATCAGCTCAATTATACTTGTCCTCATTACTGACAATATGCGCCCAACGTACCTGCAATGTATGGATCCAGTCCTTGTAGAACCCGTCTGGGTGCGAATTAAAGTATTGCTCGAATTCAACCTCGAGATTTCCACGTGAATTGAAGGCCCTACCTCGAACGGTATGGGTCAGGTCTGCGAAAAGCCACTAATCAGAAGGGGTCAAGCCAGGAGAATACGGGGGTGGGGGGGGGGGGGGGGGGTAAGGGACAACTATCCGTCCATATCCAGCCAGTTCCTGCTTGACTTCATTGGAGTCCTGCGACGGGGTTCAGGTAAAGTTTGGAGACACCTTGTGGAGCTCTCATTCTCCAACCCGCTTGGTTCTCACATGGTTGTTATCATAGAGGACCCACTTCTCATTCCCCGATATTAGCCGTTCCAGCCATCGATCCCCACCTCGGAGAATGAGGAGAGTATTGGAATCATCGACTCGACGGTCATGGCTGGCTTGGATCAGATCATGGGATTTGAATCGGCCGATTAATTTCCTATTTCAAAAAGATCTCAAGCCTTCTTTGGCAGTGCGATGGGGGACTCTGAGTGCAATAGTCATTTCACGGGCACTTTGAAATGGGCGCGTTTGAGCAGATTTCTACAAAGTCTCAAAATGTAACTAACGAGGTCTCCCAGATCGACCCCATTCATTGAGGGAAAAGTCGCCTTCTTCGAGGCTCTGGATCCAATTCCTGAAGGTGTTGTAGACGGGGATGTGTGTCATAAGCATTCTTCAGTAGGGCCTCCGAATCCTTCAGCGTGGTGTAGAATAGAGAGAGGTAAATCAAAGCATGCCAGAAGTTTGTGGCAGCAGGAACATATATCGTTGATCTACTAGAGCTTGGCTGAAGGAAAGGGAATGGAGAGTTGTTTATTATGAAGGTCCATCACTGATTTTTATTCACTATGAACATGGGAAAACCAAAGTGCATTTGTGGCGAGCAGTGTAAAAACAAAACCAGTGACAAAGACTTTCCCGCCAACCTAATACTATTTCTTAATTTTGGTTGGTACTGAGATTTGAATATTTCCGGCCATTAAATATATTTACAGTTTCATAACTTCATTCATATTACCCGTTTCTACACATTCTACATATTAAGTCATCATTTTTTTGAGATAAATGGTAGAGAAATGTCTCTCAAAAAACAACAATGTTTCCAATTTTCAGAATACAACTCCATTGGAGACCACTAACGAGACGAAAGTCCAATCCACTCGTTCTTTTAACAAATATCTTTCATAAACATATCACTCTCATTCATGATAAATTTTGATTGTAAAATAAATAGAAAAAAATTCCTCGATGACTTGTCAATGGACAAGCAAAAAGACAATTTTAAAAAGTTCACGATAACTGGCTAGGGTAGCAAGATGAACTGGTGGTGGATAATTGATCACGAAGCCAGGTTCAAGCTCTGTTGGGCTCCGAATCCACATTCTTCTGTTTTTTCAAGACAATTGCCACAGCCTCTCGTCGTGTGGGCTATGTTAGCAAGGGGTTCTGTACATTGGGTACTGTGTAGATCAAGAATTAATTAAAATTGAAAAAAGTTTTGAAAAAAAAGATGTGGATTACAGTAGCAAGGGGTGATGTATATCGGGTACGGTATAGACCATGAATGAATTAAATGAACCATGAACGATCCAAATGACTGCGGCGGTAGGGGCGCTGCGTTCCTTGACAAATTCTAAGACTTTTTTACTCTGGGGAAATTTTCGATCAGATTCCATCTAACGTCGGAAATCGATAATTCTACTTTTACTTCGGACATGAATGCAATTCTCCAGAAATTTTTCAAGAACCCCCTAAATATTATTGTTGATTTAGCTTCTGCTTGAGCCGATACATACTTCAGTACAAAGGCGCAATTTAAAATTTTCTATAAGGAAGTCAAAATGAATTATGAATGAATTGTGGTGTAATTTTTGGATTACTGCAGGCGAGTGAAAAAGATGGACGACTTTTCCTAATTGGTGTAATATGTTCTGAAAATTGATTTTAGCCTATGTTGCACAAATTAGGAAAAATCATCCATCTTTTTCACTCGCCTACAGTAACCCAAAAATTACACCACAATTCATTCATAATTCATTTTGACTTCCTTATAGAAAATTTTAAATTGCGCCTTTGTACTGAAGTATGTATCGGCTCAAGCAGAAGCTAAATCAACAATAATATTTAGGGGGGTTCTTGAAAAATTTCTGGAGAATTGCATTCATGTCCGAAGTAAAAGTAGAATTATCGATTTCCGACGTTAGATGGAATCTGATCGAAAATTTCCCCGGAGTAAAAAAGTCTTAGAATTTGTCAAGGAACGCAGCGCCCCTACCGGCGCAGTCATTTGGATCGATATAAAAATTTTCGAAGATTACTGTACTTTTTTGCTAGATCCGCGCCGCCGCGCACGCGGATGCGGATCGAAAATCTGGCGATGCTCGTCGGTTTCCCTCATCGAGTACTAACTATTGGTGAAGTTAGAAGGGAATCGATTTTTCGCCTGTGCCAAGTCACTGAAGAAATATGTTGATTTTCTGAGATAGTGTGTTCTATTGGTGTAGGATTCTGTCAGTAGTGATGGTGAATGATGTTCTGTCCGAAGTTTCACTTATCTATCAGGTTGTTGCATAAGTCTTGATCGTTTTTGAGCACACAGTTTCAAGCCATCGATTTCGCTTCGACCAAACGGCTATGCTTTGATTTAATAATATAGTTTAGGAGTATGCTTGCTTATCATTAACATGATGTTGAACTTAATCGTTCAAGCATTCAAAGCTATAAATAGTAACTTTAGCATAGGAAATTTCTGATAATAACTTTGATATTCCTTCGAGAAGGAACAACTCCATTAGGTATGGTCAAGAAAACCCAAAAACTCGTGACTAGGAGTGTACTGATTGCTCTTCCAAAACATATGTTGAACATGGCTCTGGTTTCATCCAACCAAGAGAAAACTGATTTCGAATTGGACCGCTTACTTTGACCCATGCTTAATTAAAATAGTTTTCCTCCCTATATAACCAAAGCCTTTCATGTCGATTCACGTGTGCTTGAGCAATCATTCATTGAACAGTGCAATAACAAGAAACAATGGGATATTGATCTTCTCGTAAAATAGCAAATTGAAAAATCAAAATTGAAAGTTATCAGATTTTTACCAAATATTTCAGTTTTAGGTTGATAATATTTACAACCTTTATGGCAACTCTGATTTATTTCCCAATACTTTTCATATTGTGGTAGATAGGAGAAGGGTTGGTCGTTCAGATAACCACCTTACATCCAGCACTCATTTGATGGTTGAGATAGACAATTGACGAATGTGCCGATTTTGATACCACGATTTCAACCATAAATTCCGGAATTTGCAATCAGATCGAAGGAATAATGTCACACCTTTTAACCAGAGCAGCAAATTGGTCAATATGACTATTAATTATTCCTGGGAGATTTAGATATCCCAACCTCAAATAACCAGAATTCGATAAAATAAACATTTTTGCTCCGTAACATATTGGATTGATAAGGAATGAAGTTCAATTCTCTGCAATGGGCAATGTTTTGCAAGCGCCGTAATTGGAATAAAGTATCATGTATTCACTGATATTTTATATAGTGGCTCAAGTTTGGCAATATCATCGCTCTCCATTGAGATATGACTCCACAAAATGTCAACCCCACGACTCCAGTTGGCAGCCATTGACTTCGTGATGTTCCCATCAGAATGATTGGATAGCTTTGAACTAACGTGCGCTAGGAAGCACATGAATATACTATTAACATAAGAAAAACTAGATGCCGCTTATTGAAATAAGAACTCATACAGAGGTCATGATCACTGAATGCAAAAAACGATCAAGACTTATGCAACAACCTAATACAACAGATTCATATCGATTATCTGCCGTAATAAAATATTAATCTAATATTATTACTGATATAACAATTTTTCTATTTCACATACCAAATATCAAAGATGAAAAGTCAGAAATCAGCAGTTAAAAACTGTTTAAAAAGTGTCTCAATGCTTCCGAAAAATAGGATTGCGAACAGAATCTTTTAATCAAAGAGATTATTTTAGCATTTCAAAAAAATTAAGTGAATGAGAATACCTTCTCATTTAGACACAAAGAGAAAAATATAACTACAACTTGAGAAGTCTATCTTCCAGTTCGATTTCCCGTTACGACAAAGATTAGAAATTCAGATATGCATGCACATTGTGTTTCTAATATGATCATACTTTTGACCGTTCGCCGATATCTCATCTCAAAGAGATGGGAACTGCGTAACATCAATTCCGCAGGGCGAAGAGTAGAAGTGCAACGAGAGAAGGAAGGGGACGAGCTATCTCCGGCCCATCCTGAGTCAAATTGCCAAGCTTCGCCCTTTCCCTGGTGCATCTCCTCAGCAAGGCGAGACAAAAGAGCGATGCGTTCGCGCTGATTCATAAGCGCCCATACTTCTGTCTTGCATACAGTGCTTTCATCTTCCAATCAAGAGTTATCACTGCCACTTTGCCACATCGTTATCATATTTGTGCTCAGAAATTAACGTAATATCGTATCACTCTTTACAATCCGTGAAATTCCAATCCTACATTCACAATAACGTTTCAATTTGGATTGTGTTTCAATCATCCCACAAGCCCGCTTCGTAATCTTGAATTTCAATTTGTAGCAGCATCCTTGTAGAGTGAAAAACCACATATGATAAATCGTCAGTGCTCAACCGAGGACAACATCAGAGATCAAGGGGCGCCAGTGTGAGGTGCCAGTGTGTGCTCACGCAATGCGTGAGCCACTTAAAGAATGAGTCCCATCAACCGTGCGCGGCTAGAGAAACGAGAAGGTCTCGCCTCGCGCGCTCTCTTGCTCTTTCCCTGAAATGGCAATGAAATAGCCATTTTTATTGTAGTTGCCTTTGCTCCTCCCTTAAAGCTTCCTTATACAACTGTGATCTAGGGTTCACGCAGATCAAGGATATTCTCTTTCCACTTTCAAATTATATTGACGACTATTTTTAATGACGGCACGAAACTGATTAGAATATCACCTTTCCATTTCCATATTTGCATAGTTCTAATCTCCGTATTTTCCAGTTCCTTCAATCACTCTCTCCCATTTCTCCATTCATTCACTCATCTTTTCCTCTCGCCAGGCGGTCAGCTCCTAATGTCCTCCTCCTCCTCCTCCTCCTACCATCCTCCTCCCTTCGCTGCGGCTGTCGTAGCCCCGCCCATTTCTGCACCCGAGTCGAGAGCTACGAGTCAGACACCAGTCGAGCAGAAAGTGAGTAATATTAATAAATTCATTCATTATACATTTTTAAACAAACCAATAAAATAACGGAAAATGCGCTGTGTTGTACTGAAATTGCATGTAAAAATCATTTATTCACTTTCAAATGCCATTTACTGAGTTCTAAGTTATCATGTTGTCTCTCAATTGATCTTTGATCTTTCATATTTTCAGCCTGAAGTCTGCACCATTTCCTTCACGGGCGCGAGTGCAGCCCGGAATTCGTCGCGCCAGGCGCCCGCTCTCGACCTCTTCCAGAACAATTTCTCCCAGGATGGTGAGCATTTTATTTTCATATTCTCATGGCTAAATTTTAATAAAAATTGAAAAAAATATCACAACTGCGTATTTTTCTTCTTCCAGTTACTTATAAGTAATAAATTACTAATAATAAATTAATAATTTAATAATTTATAATAAATTATTCTAAAATGTATAATATATATTTTACAGACTTCCCGGAGCCGTACGAGTGCATGCAGTGCGGTGAGGGATTCCGACACAAGTGCACACTGACTCTCCACGAGCGACGTCACTCCGGTCGGTGATGAATATTTTTTCGGAACTACTTTGATGATTGGTCCAATTTTACAATTTTATTTCTGAATAATACGAAATTGTGTAGAATTATAAAAAAAAAATTTAAATTACAAAATAATAATTTAGGCAGCGCGAAGATCATGCGTCCGTTCGCGTGCGACCACTGCAGACGCAGATTCGCGCAGAAGGGGCATCTCGTCCGACACCTAGGCACTCATGAAGGTGCGATTTTTTTGAATATATTCAGGTACAAATTGAGTTCATAAAACGTATTGCTTTCTGATTATTGATTGGGAAATTCTCTTGAAAACGGACGTCATAAGAAAGATTTTTAATTTTTTTTTAAATTTTCACAAAAATTTCTGCAGCACCCGAGCTGCAGTGCGATGCTGCGCAGCCCAAGCCGACACTGTGGCGCACATTCGATGCCGAGTGAAGTACAGTCTCCCGATTGCCAATAAATATTTGGAGAATATTGTACATTGTACATTTGACCATCTAAGTTAGGGAGAGAGGAAGGGAGAGAAGGGGGCGGAAAAGGGGTGAGGGTACGGGATAGATAAAGGGAGAGAGAAGGGGAAAGGTGTTTAGGCAAAGGGGTAGGGGGGTGAAGGGGAGGAAAAGGGGAGAGGTGGATAAGGAGAGAGAAGGGAAGGAAAAGGCATAGGTGGATAGGCAGAGAGAAGAGGGGGGGAGGGGTGATTTGTAGGGGAGAGAGAAAGGGAAAAAGAAGTGGAGGAAAGGAGTGAGGGTAGGGAAGAGAGAAAGAGAGAGAGAGAATTAAGAGGTGTTTAGGGAGAGGGGTAGGAGAGGGAGAGAAGGTGAGGCATTTCGGGGGACATGAGAGTGGGGGAGATGGTAAGGGAGAGAAACAGGGGAAAGGATAAGAGACAGGGGAAGATGGAGTGATATTGATAGGAAGGAAAGGAAGATGGGAAAGGGGGGGAGGGCGGAGGCGAAACGGGTAGGTGGAGTGGTGGGTAGAGAGAGGGGCACCAGAGAAGGAGAGGGGAGAGGACTAGGCAGATGGATAGTGGGAAAGTTTTATAGGGAGATTGGGAGATGAAGATGGAGACGATGGTAGGGAGAGGAGAGTAGAGAGGGGGGGGGGGTGAAGAAAGAGAGAGCTGAGGAGGAGCAATAGACGGAGTGGTGGTTGGGAAGAGCGGGGGGGGGGGGGGGAGATGCCGACGGTGAGAGAGATGGAGATGGGGTACTGTATATTTGTGTGCTATTCTGTCGTATACGTGCAATGTTTACGTGAAAAATTCACGAAAACAATTTAATTGAATCAAATCAATTTGATCAACTCAATTTGCATCCATTATCCAATATTGACGAGTGACCTTCTCTTCTCCCCTCCCCTCATTTCTGCCTTTTCACTCCGCGCCAAGAGGTCGACTGGATGGACGAGCAATGAGGTATCGACTCACCTCCCTTTTCAGATTCAAAATCGATGGCACGGACCTTCCTTGTTCCTTAACCTACCCATTTTTCACTGATTTTGTCATCTCTCTTCGTTTTAGGGTTTTGGATTTAGATTTTATTTTCTTTCCAATTTGTGAAAGATCAGAGATCATTCACTTGCGACTATCATTTTTTTATATTATGCTATTATCTCTTGGTTTCTTGCTGAATTGAGTTTTTGAAAAAAAACCGTCCGTTTTCTCCTTCATCGATAGTATAAAATATTATATTATAGTTTCTTGATAAAATCAACAAGATAATTTAAAATAAACCTAAATTCCAGGACGATGCTCATCTCACTCGTGCTAATCGTCTCGCTGGGGCAGATTGTGGCCGGGAATCTGGAACCGACGCCGTTCAATGTATCAGAATGCGGCGACAAGCCACCATCTCGATACGTGAGTTCGAGTGGTGCACACTTCAAAAGCGGCACTTCTCGGATAGTTGACCTACTCCCCCCCCCTTTTCTTGTTCCCTGAGTTTCGGTCGCTACTCGCCTGTGATTTGGAGGGGATGCACAATGATATGAGGGGGATGGGCCGACAATCTCAGAAGTGACTAAAGATCAGCGCAGTGGTCGTCTGAACACGTTTAATTACAGAGGTGCTTTGCACTGGACATGTGCACTGATACGAATCTGAAAGGACAGCCTGTGGGACAAAGCAAAGTGAAAGAAATAAAAGCTGGCGATACTATACTTGATGATTGTCCAGGAATATTACGCTATCAGTGAGCTAGTTATTTAGCATTAAGCATAACGTTTTGATTCAGTTTGTATACACTGAGTAGAATATACGTGATTATCGAAAGCCTGCAACCGTTGGACAAGATAAAATCGATCATATTCAAAGTGGATGGCACCAGCGGCAGAAAGAGAAAGGCCGAGTTTTCTTGTACTGCTGATACGTCTAAAAATGAAATGAAAGGATTTACACTATACCCATGTGTAAAACCGGGAAATTCCTAAAAGACGGCTCTGGGGCCAATCGCCTACAAATTTCAAAATATCTCGTCTAGGATATTATTCCATCATAATATGGTCTAGATCAGGACACCTTTTTGCAAATTGTTCCTGAAGGGGCTCTTTTTCATTCACTGACTCATGATACACGTGATATAAAAACTGACTGATTACTTATTTTTAATTTTCATAAGGAATTCATCGAGTCATTTGGGACACCTCAACTGGAAATGATGAGCGTGAAACCGGTAACAAAACATTCGTACTATGATAGGGTTACAAATTCTCTCTGCTATTTTCGACCCTACTTAATTGACTTCGAGAGTAGCACGGTATCTTCTATACACGTTTTCTCCACTCGACCGGTATAGAAGGTAAGTATGATAGAATAAAGTAAAGATTTTTTTGTATTTTTTGACTCTTCTACCTTAGCCGGGTTTCTCTCCGTCTCCATCGCACTCAGGTAGTCTTCGAGGTTGGCCGAAGAAGTGACGGAAGACGACTCGGGAAGGACCGAACGACGACGATTCGAAGTGAGATTCTGAGAAGGAGAACTGATTTTTATTTCGATAATTGTTTTTCAACATAAATACATCATGGGAATCTGAGTAGGGTACTCAGGTTCTGAGTAGGAACACTGTTTTGTTATCGCACTCATAGTTCCAAGGAAATTGCCATAAGAATGAGATTCAGTGTCTTTGCAAGACATTCTTTCTAACCCATCTGTTCGGTAAAAAACGCATAATAATAAAGAGAGTCATTGAAAAGTCAATCCTAGTTCTCACCTTTCGATTATCCCTGAGCAGCAGACATTCCAACGTGGATTCATGGAGGGAGCGAAGATCCTGCTTTGACGAAGTACTTTCGTGCTGTAGAGAGCAATGATCATTGACTCGAGAATCTTGATTATAATCTCTTCGTTGCTGTTGGAAATTCATCATTGGAGCTGATATTTTTGTTGCAGAAAACAGCCAAAAAAGCTATTGTCGCAAGCAAATTGCTTTGCTCATATAAATTTCGTGAAACAAATAATTCAATGGTGAAATGTCTGCCTGTTAACTTCTCTGTTTTTCTATTCACATTTCTAACACAATCATCAGCTGCAGCCCACCTCGCCTTCTGCAGTAGTGAGTTGTCCGACTGGCTGGCGTGCACGCTGCGCGTCGTTGCTGCTGCGACTGCTGCAGAGACCGCACGGGCTGCACGCGCCTCATTCTCCTGAATTATCATGCTATAACACACTATCTGAGAAAATCAACATATTTCTTCAGCGACTTGGCACAGGCCGAAAATTAGAATTCATTCTGACTTCACCAGTAGGTCGTCCTCGACGAGGGTAACCGACAAGCATCGCCAGATTTTCGATCCGCATCCGCGCGTTCGCGGGCGCGGATTTTGAAAAATTGACTACGGTAGCTTCTAGATGTTGTAATCGACTCGTATCACTGCGGCGGTAGGGGCGCTGCATCCCTTGACAAATTCTAAGACTTTTTTACTTCGGGGAGTTTTTCGATCAGATTCCATATAACTCCGGAAATCGATAATTTCACTTTTATTTCGTACATGAATGCAATTCCCCAGAAATTTTCGAACAACTTCCACAAATTTTATTGCTGATCGAGATTCTGCTTGAGCAGGTACATCCTTCAGGTGAAAGGCGCGAATTAAAAATTCCACTAAGTTGGCCAAAATGAATTACGAATCAATTATGGTGTAATTTTTGGGTTACTGTAAGCGAGTGCAAAAGTTGGACGACTTTTTCCAATTGGTGAAATACAATCTTAAATCGATTTTCAAGATATATTACACCGATTGGGAAAAGTCGTCCAACTTGTGCACTCACTTACAGTCACCCCAAAATTACACCATAATTGATTCATAATTCATTTTGACCAACTTAGTGGAATTTTTAATTCGCGCCTTTCACCTGAAGGATGTACCTGCTCAAGCAGAATCTCGATCAGCAATAAAATTTGTGGAAGTTGTTCGAAAATTTCTGGGGAATTGCATTCATGTCCGAAATAAAAGTGGAATTATTGATTTCCGGAGTTATATGGAATCTGATCGAAAAACTCCCCGAAGTAAAAAAAGTCTTAGAATTTGTCAAGGAATGCAGCGCCCCTACCGCCGCAGTGATACGAGTCGATTACAACATTTAGAAGCTACCGTAGTCAATTTTTCAAAATCCGCGCCCGCGAACGCGCGGATGCGGATCGAAAATCTGGCGATGCTTGTCGGTTACCCTCGTCGAGGCCGACCTACTGGTGAAGTCAGAAGGAATTCTAATTTTCGGCCTGTGCCAAGTCTATTCCGATTCTGTCGGATATTGTGTTCTATAAATTCGTCATCGTCGCAAATGGGAGGTCACTTCTTGAACTCTCTCTACGAAGAGAGTGAAAAATGTTTTGGAGGCTAACGAAAAATGACACACCTCTAACACAGATGTAGCAAATGTTTGATGTTTTGTAAAAGTGTTTGTTTATAAAAAATCTAACAACCCACTTTGGCGGCGACGCTCAGTCTCGGTACGAAGTGAGCGACGATCTTCAGCGTATCTTCTGTCTTCAGAGAATCGTCGCAGAAGTGGCATCTGAAGGCTTAAGATTTCATTCAATTAAGGTTGACCTTAGCAATCGAGTGGGTGATCATCGATTGGGAAACGGTAGCCAATCGGTTATTGATTTTTTTGCATCGAGCTTTTCCTGGAACAACTATTCTTTATATATCGTATGGAAATTTGAGAGATTTGTGAAGCATATATGTTCGTCCATGGCATGATCAACAACAATCCGTTTCAAAATTTCTCTGCGAATTGCATTTGGTTCTCATCGGTTCTCAGAAAGCGCTAAAAGACGGTCGCGTTCGCCAATTATTGAGCCGCGATTATCGACCTGGTTTACGGTTGGCACTCGATTATTGATTGTTTATTATTATACGACCGAAACTCGGGACGATACTAATAAGTGGCCAATTCTGCAAAAAAAAAATCAAAACAACCCTTCACATCAACCATTTTCTGCATCTGAACATTTTATTTTTTAATATTAATTCCATGCAATTTACAATGAGTTCTTCCCATCCACGTCCCAACCCTTCTCGTTTTTAAAAATTGAAATACAAATCACATGAGCCAATAGGGTATATTTGGTAATTTTTGGGAGATCGTGAATATGGAGTAGCCCCAGGAATGAGGAAGGGCGGGGAATCGAACACCCAAAGATATGCGTAGTAGGCTCGCAATAAATGCAGTTTGCCGATGGGATTGAAGTTGAGAGCAAATCAATAAACACAAATAAATGGATATCAAAGAAATTTGAGTAGACAGTTTTTGTTACTTTTCTCGTTCCTCTTCTCCATTTATTGAAAGAAGTAGCCTTTGTTGATTGTTATTTCGTGCTCACGAGTACTTTCGACAAGAGTTAGTTTTAAAAATCATTTTTTTAGATTTTTGAACTCTGACGTAATCAATTTTAGTTCATGAGTCTCGAAGCCGATTCGACTGCAGCTCAATTTGGATGATCCCAAATATTTATTGTATTATAATATGCAAGAAGAAGAACATGAAATCGAGTAAATATGGCGGAGCAGACAGAAATTAATTGTCTGAAACATAAAGTAAAATTCTACTCTGATTACGGTATCGGTATACGATATATATTGGTACAGTATGATCGATTGGGTACGGTACTAAGTCTTGACCTTCCATGACATGCCTACTGATTTTCACCATGACCTATACATGCCTTGCGCAGCGCCCCACATGTGGGTGCCTGCGTAGTACCCCCCCCCCCCTCCCCCCCGCCGCTGGCGTGGACACCTATGCTGTATACTTATCATTTTTTAAACTTTTGCTTCTCTAACTACTAAACAATTACCTCTCTCAGGTCACTGTTGATTCCTTTCACTAGGTGCCAGAAGTCAAGAGAGTGTCTAATTTTGGAGAAGAGTGGATCCGTTCTTAACCTTTTGCCGATTTTAGCGTCGTTGTCAGAAGTAACACTTCTTATCTAGGAAGGCATAGCATTAGTCATGGTTCATTACTGCTTAGTAGTTAGTCCTGAATTGTGATAGCTGACCGTAAAGACTTTCGACAATAATATCTTCAGCCCTCGCTTCACTCCCTCTTTCTCCATCCGCCCACTCACCCCATCTGGAATGTTTACCACTTGTAATCAACTCATTGCTACTAATATCAACTAACACTACCTATTCCCTTCATGTCCTTGTGCATGTTGACTGCTTTTACAACTAGGTTCGTGGCAAGATCAATGATGCTCTTGGTGTTATTCCGTGAAGTGAACCCTCGTGTACCGTACCGACCATCGACAGCCACATCGATTCCTCTTTTCTAAACAGTTCAAACTCGATTAAGAATTTTTGAATTTATACTGACACCAAGTGATTTGTATGATTAACTAAGTTTACAGTCTGATATTCCAGAGTCGAGAAGAGGCTCGCTCATCTCAATGCAGCACCGGCAGGAGCACTATGAGGTTATGAGGGGAGGGAGGGGTATATTAGTAAGTACCGTATCCCCTCATGGGCATTTTTCAGGAACGGGCCGAGGTATGCGGCCGGGGGACTGCACTCTTTTGCTTTTGCTTTTGAGGTAAGCCAAAGTTTAAATAACAAATTTGATTGAAACCATGAAATCTCTGACCCCGCTGACATTCCTGACCGTCTCCTCGACCAGCTTCTCGTGTCTCTCGTGGACCGTATCTACAGCTGGTATCACAACCTCTGCCAGATGCGATTTGAGAGTGTTGTAGCATGGAAGGGCGACTCCGAATTCTTTCCCCATGTCGAGAAATCTCTGAATTTCACAATGGGGTTCATATTACTTTAGACATAGTGTATCTATTATGATCTAATCGTCAATAGGCATATGCTAACCGGAACGGATACTGCAGTCGTGTGAAGGGTCGTAGATAGTTTGAGGTTACCCTCGAAATATCCCTCGATCTGTTCTTGGGAGGACCACTTCACAATCCGCTCACACACATTACAAAACCATTCCAGACAGAGGGCGGATCCGACACACCACGAGCGGAAGGATCCGGCTCGGATCTCGGCGGCGCCACACTCACGACAACGTTTGAAGAGGGGGAGAAGGGACGACTTGGACACCAAGTAGAAAGTGTTTCCATCTTGTATTGTCGGCCCGTTTTCTTCCACTTCGTTGTCCGATGTTGCCTCAGTGCACATCGTTTCTTGAGATGGTGCGTATGACTGAATTTCGATTTTCATTGTGTCCAAAACGATCCAAAGTACCTAGGCGATAGGGATGGCATTGCAATAAATGTACTTATTCTGCGTGCTCTCCGCACGGGTGGAAGACTATGGAGAAGGAAAATCTTTTCTTGCGATGCCATCCCTAGTATCCCCAATAGGCGATAATTCGAGGAATAGTATTAACATCATTCAATTTTTTAAACATTTAAATCACATTGTTTTATAACTCAGAACCATTGAAATTTTATTGTATGCTATTTGTGTAGTAAAGACTAAAGTACTTTTCTAATTATATCATCTGATATCTGTCTCAACTGAATAATTTGCGTACCCCAGATTGCGCACGATGAGGAGATGGAGGTTCTGTCGGTGGATCAAACGGTAGGTCAAGCATCGCATTTGCGATGCCGTCTATGCTACCCTCGGATGGATCTTCATCCATTGTCCCACTCTGTAACATTCGTATTGTTGTTGTGACTCAAATGCTTATTTTCGCCTCCCTAGGGCTTGTGCAAATTACCTCCTCAGGGCATGTCTGATGTTTCCATTGCCTCCCCAGGGCATACTAGAGAAACGATTGTGGCCTATATGATATAATAAAGCGTACAATACCTGTTCCCTATCCTCCCTTTCAAGCGTTGGGGCATCCGTGGATTGGTCTTCTCGCAACTGATAGGTAGCATAACAACAAAGTAATACAACAACTGAATACTGCGGAGGTGCAGTGCGAGTATTAGAGGCACAATCGATAGATAACACTAGATCAATAGATACTCGGTAGAGGCCCTCCTCTCTTGAAGTGATTGAGACACATCCTAGGCGTCTTCCCTTCAGCGTACATCTCGGCTACTCTCTTCTCCAGCTCATCGTGCGCCTCCTCCAGTAGATTCAATCGCAGCAGCCACTCCTTCCTCTTCTCCTCCTTCTTCGGTACCGTTTTCGCGACCTCTACTTTACGTGGGCAGACAACGTATTTGAAGGGCATCTACTAAGAGGCAATTGCACGATATACATTGACAGCAGAACACAAAATATTCTAAGTTCATTCGTGCGCAGTTGCGTTAAACTGGTTTACTAACCGCATACATACGAACAAAAGTGATTAGCGATACAATACAAAGCAGTTTTACGTAAAATACAACAAGAATCGTTGAAAATAAACAGGAAAACAGCGGAAAATGGTTGAAGGAGTTCGAGTGCGACCAGTCCATGAAAATTTCAATCAATTCGTATCAAATACCGTAATTGCAATACCTCGACTACACGAACAGCAAATATTTTTATTTCCCGGCTTTGTTTATTTTTAGCTTTAATAAAATTTATTTAATTTTTTTGCATTAGTGCATTGAAATGAGGGAACAAAACTGCGCAAATTGAAGCACAGTTGATTTTTGACTGGTGGGTACCTACTCTCTTCTCCAGCTCATCGTGCTCCTCCTCCAGTAGATTCAATCGCAGCAGCCACTCCTTCCTCTTCTCCTCCTTCTTCGGTACCGTTTTCGCGACCTCTACTTTACGTGGGCAGACAACGTATTTGAAGGGCATCTACTAAGAGGCAATTGCACGATATACATTGACAGCAGAACACAAACTATTCTAAGTTCATTCGTGCGCAGTTGCGTTAAACTGGTTTACTAACCGCATACATACGAACAAAAGTGATTAGCGATACAATACAAAGCAGTTTTATGTAAAATACAACAAGAATCGTTGAAAATAAACAGGAAAACAGCGGAAAATGGTTGAAGGAGTTCGAGTGCGACCAGTCCATGAAAATTTCAATCAATTCGTATCAAATACCGTAATTGCAATACCTCGACTACACGAACAGCAAATATTTTTATTTCCCGGCTTTGTTTATTTTTAGCTTTAATAAAATTTATTTAATTTTTTTGAATTAGTGCATTGAAATGAGGGAACAAAACTGCGCAAATTGAAGCACAGTTGATTTTTGACTGGTGGGTACCTTTAAAACGTTGTAAAAGGCTCACGCTATGGGGAGTGAGAGCAGGTTGGGATGATTTTACAACAGCGAGAGAGTATATGGTATGGAGCCATGAGACTGGTGTGTGGTGGGATGAGGGTATGTGCATTTAACTTTTCTGCGATTTAGTAAATCACACAATGATGCGTGGTGTGGGTATACTGTAGCGTGCATTTAACTTTTATGTGATTTAGTAAATCACACCATGGTGCGTGGTGTGGGTATACTGTAGCGTGCATTTAACTTTTCTGCGATTTAGTAAATCACATCATGGTGTGTGGTGTGGTGGATTACGGTAGCGAGCATTTAACTTTTCTGCGATTTAGTAAATCACACAATGATGCGTGGTGTGGGTATACTGTTTCGTGCATTTAACTTTTCTGCGATTTAGTAAATCACACCATGGTGTGTGGTGTGGTGGGTTACGGTAGTGTGCATTTAACTTTTCTGCGATTTAGTAAATCACACCATGGTGTGTGGTGTGGTGGGTTACGGTGGCGTGCATTTAACTTTTCTGCATTTTGGGAAAATGCATTATGGTGTGATGACAGACAGACAGACAGACAGACAGAATGGACATAACCTTCTTACACACTGCATTGAAGAATAGGGCCTGCTATGGACGGCAACTAGAAATTTTGATTAAGAGAGACTAATAATCTTATCGACCAATTCGGCCTCTTTTGAAAGGGCGTACACAATTTTCAACCACCACATGGGTAAACGCCGCTCAAGACTCGCCATACCCCACCTAGAGGGGAATTTGTTCATTCACGTGAATGAACATGACCCCCGTTCATTCGTCCACGGCCAGTAGGTTTATGAATGGCTCGCTAAAGGTCATCACCCTACTGAGAATCTCCAGAACAATCAGGAGGGACCAGCCGATGAGGAGGTAGAAGAGGAAGGTGAAGAGGAGGAGGAGGGCGACCACCCCGAATGGTCCCTCGCAATCACACAAACAACATCTTCGTTTTAGGCTCACTCTTCGTACTATTTATGCGCTCAATTTCAACCACTTAATCGTAAATTAAATTTTAAAAAAGTTAGTTGGCTAAAAATGGATTCCATTTCAGATCGCATCTACACCGTGCTCTTATAGTTGCAGTTCTATTAATACGTTGGCGGGAAAGTCTTTGTCACTTTTTCAAAACGTTATTTCTTGGGCAAAGGAAAATCATCAGCTCAATTATACTTGTCCTCATTACTGACAATATGCGCCCAACGTACCTGCAATGTATGGATCCAGTCCTTGTAGAACCCGTCTGGGTGCGAATTAAAGTATTGCTCGAATTCAACCTCGAGATTTCCACGTGAATTGAAGGCCCTACCTCGAACGGTATGGGTCAGGTCTGCGAAAAGCCACTAATCAGAAGGGGTCAAGCCAGGAGAATACGGGGGTGGGGGGGGGGGGGGGGGTAAGGGACAACTATCCGTCCATATCCAGCCAGTTCCTGCTTGACTTCATTGGAGTCCTGCGACGGGGTTCAGGTAAAGTTTGGAGACACCTTGTGGAGCTCTCATTCTCCAACCCGCTTGGTTCTCACATGGTTGTTATCATAGAGGACCCACTTCTCATTCCCCGATATTAGCCGTTCCAGCCATCGATCCCCACCTCGGAGAATGAGGAGAGTATTGGAATCATCGACTCGACGGTCATGGCTGGCTTGGATCAGATCATGGGATTTGAATCGGCCGATTAATTTCCTATTTCAAAAAGATCTCAAGCCTTCTTTGGCAGTGCGATGGGGGACTCTGAGTGCAATAGTCATTTCACGGGCACTTTGAAATGGGCGCGTTTGAGCAGATTTCTACAAAGTCTCAAAATGTAACTAACGAGGTCTCCCAGATCGACCCCATTCATTGAGGGAAAAGTCGCCTTCTTCGAGGCTCTGGATCCAATTCCTGAAGGTGTTGTAGACGGGGATGTGTGTCATAAGCATTCTTCAGTAGGGCCTCCGAATCCTTCAGCGTGGTGTAGAATAGAGAGAGGTAAATCAAAGCATGCCAGAAGTTTGTGGCAGCAGGAACATATATCGTTGATCTACTAGAGCTTGGCTGAAGGAAAGGGAATGGAGAGTTGTTTATTATGAAGGTCCATCACTGATTTTTATTCACTATGAACATGGGAAAACCAAAGTGCATTTGTGGCGAGCAGTGTAAAAACAAAACCAGTGACAAAGACTTTCCCGCCAACCTAATACTATTTCTTAATTTTGGTTGGTACTGAGATTTGAATATTTCCGGCCATTAAATATATTTACAGTTTCATAACTTCATTCATATTACCCGTTTCTACACATTCTACATATTAAGTCATCATTTTTTTGAGATAAATGGTAGAGAAATGTCTCTCAAAAAACAACAATGTTTCCAATTTTCAGAATACAACTCCATTGGAGACCACTAACGAGACGAAAGTCCAATCCACTCGTTCTTTTAACAAATATCTTTCATAAACATATCACTCTCATTCATGATAAATTTTGATTGTAAAATAAATAGAAAAAAATTCCTCGATGACTTGTCAATGGACAAGCAAAAAGACAATTTTAAAAAGTTCACGATAACTGGCTAGGGTAGCAAGATGAACTGGTGGTGGATAATTGATCACGAAGCCAGGTTCAAGCTCTGTTGGGCTCCGAATCCACATTCTTCTGTTTTTTCAAGACAATTGCCACAGCCTCTCGTCGTGTGGGCTATGTTAGCAAGGGGTTCTGTACATTGGGTACTGTGTAGATCAAGAATTAATTAAAATTGAAAAAAGTTTTGAAAAAAAAGATGTGGATTACAGTAGCAAGGGGTGATGTATATCGGGTACGGTATAGACCATGAATGAATTAAATGAACCATGAACGATCCAAATGACTGCGGCGGTAGGGGCGCTGCGTTCCTTGACAAATTCTAAGACTTTTTTACTCTGGGGAAATTTTCGATCAGATTCCATCTAACGTCGGAAATCGATAATTCTACTTTTACTTCGGACATGAATGCAATTCTCCAGAAATTTTTCAAGAACCCCCTAAATATTATTGTTGATTTAGCTTCTGCTTGAGCCGATACATACTTCAGTACAAAGGCGCAATTTAAAATTTTCTATAAGGAAGTCAAAATGAATTATGAATGAATTGTGGTGTAATTTTTGGATTACTGCAGGCGAGTGAAAAAGATGGACGACTTTTCCTAATTGGTGTAATATGTTCTGAAAATTGATTTTAGCCTATGTTGCACAAATTAGGAAAAATCATCCATCTTTTTCACTCGCCTACAGTAACCCAAAAATTACACCACAATTCATTCATAATTCATTTTGACTTCCTTATAGAAAATTTTAAATTGCGCCTTTGTACTGAAGTATGTATCGGCTCAAGCAGAAGCTAAATCAACAATAATATTTAGGGGGGTTCTTGAAAAATTTCTGGAGAATTGCATTCATGTCCGAAGTAAAAGTAGAATTATCGATTTCCGACGTTAGATGGAATCTGATCGAAAATTTCCCCGGAGTAAAAAAGTCTTAGAATTTGTCAAGGAACGCAGCGCCCCTACCGGCGCAGTCATTTGGATCGATATAAAAATTTTCGAAGATTACTGTACTTTTTTGCTAGATCCGCGCCGCCGCGCACGCGGATGCGGATCGAAAATCTGGCGATGCTCGTCGGTTTCCCTCATCGAGTACTAACTATTGGTGAAGTTAGAAGGGAATCGATTTTTCGCCTGTGCCAAGTCACTGAAGAAATATGTTGATTTTCTGAGATAGTGTGTTCTATTGGTGTAGGATTCTGTCAGTAGTGATGGTGAATGATGTTCTGTCCGAAGTTTCACTTATCTATCAGGTTGTTGCATAAGTCTTGATCGTTTTTGAGCACACAGTTTCAAGCCATCGATTTCGCTTCGACCAAACGGCTATGCTTTGATTTAATAATATAGTTTAGGAGTATGCTTGCTTATCATTAACATGATGTTGAACTTAATCGTTCAAGCATTCAAAGCTATAAATAGTAACTTTAGCATAGGAAATTTCTGATAATAACTTTGATATTCCTTCGAGAAGGAACAACTCCATTAGGTATGGTCAAGAAAACCCAAAAACTCGTGACTAGGAGTGTACTGATTGCTCTTCCAAAACATATGTTGAACATGGCTCTGGTTTCATCCAACCAAGAGAAAACTGATTTCGAATTGGACCGCTTACTTTGACCCATGCTTAATTAAAATAGTTTTCCTCCCTATATAACCAAAGCCTTTCATGTCGATTCACGTGTGCTTGAGCAATCATTCATTGAACAGTGCAATAACAAGAAACAATGGGATATTGATCTTCTCGTAAAATAGCAAATTGAAAAATCAAAATTGAAAGTTATCAGATTTTTACCAAATATTTCAGTTTTAGGTTGATAATATTTACAACCTTTATGGCAACTCTGATTTATTTCCCAATACTTTTCATATTGTGGTAGATAGGAGAAGGGTTGGTCGTTCAGATAACCACCTTACATCCAGCACTCATTTGATGGTTGAGATAGACAATTGACGAATGTGCCGATTTTGATACCACGATTTCAACCATAAATTCCGGAATTTGCAATCAGATCGAAGGAATAATGTCACACCTTTTAACCAGAGCAGCAAATTGGTCAATATGACTATTAATTATTCCTGGGAGATTTAGATATCCCAACCTCAAATAACCAGAATTCGATAAAATAAACATTTTTGCTCCGTAACATATTGGATTGATAAGGAATGAAGTTCAATTCTCTGCAATGGGCAATGTTTTGCAAGCGCCGTAATTGGAATAAAGTATCATGTATTCACTGATATTTTATATAGTGGCTCAAGTTTGGCAATATCATCGCTCTCCATTGAGATATGACTCCACAAAATGTCAACCCCACGACTCCAGTTGGCAGCCATTGACTTCGTGATGTTCCCATCAGAATGATTGGATAGCTTTGAACTAACGTGCGCTAGGAAGCACATGAATATACTATTAACATAAGAAAAACTAGATGCCGCTTATTGAAATAAGAACTCATACAGAGGTCATGATCACTGAATGCAAAAAACGATCAAGACTTATGCAACAACCTAATACAACAGATTCATATCGATTATCTGCCGTAATAAAATATTAATCTAATATTATTACTGATATAACAATTTTTCTATTTCACATACCAAATATCAAAGATGAAAAGTCAGAAATCAGCAGTTAAAAACTGTTTAAAAAGTGTCTCAATGCTTCCGAAAAATAGGATTGCGAACAGAATCTTTTAATCAAAGAGATTATTTTAGCATTTCAAAAAAATTAAGTGAATGAGAATACCTTCTCATTTAGACACAAAGAGAAAAATATAACTACAACTTGAGAAGTCTATCTTCCAGTTCGATTTCCCGTTACGACAAAGATTAGAAATTCAGATATGCATGCACATTGTGTTTCTAATATGATCATACTTTTGACCGTTCGCCGATATCTCATCTCAAAGAGATGGGAACTGCGTAACATCAATTCCGCAGGGCGAAGAGTAGAAGTGCAACGAGAGAAGGAAGGGGACGAGCTATCTCCGGCCCATCCTGAGTCAAATTGCCAAGCTTCGCCCTTTCCCTGGTGCATCTCCTCAGCAAGGCGAGACAAAAGAGCGATGCGTTCGCGCTGATTCATAAGCGCCCATACTTCTGTCTTGCATACAGTGCTTTCATCTTCCAATCAAGAGTTATCACTGCCACTTTGCCACATCGTTATCATATTTGTGCTCAGAAATTAACGTAATATCGTATCACTCTTTACAATCCGTGAAATTCCAATCCTACATTCACAATAACGTTTCAATTTGGATTGTGTTTCAATCATCCCACAAGCCCGCTTCGTAATCTTGAATTTCAATTTGTAGCAGCATCCTTGTAGAGTGAAAAACCACATATGATAAATCGTCAGTGCTCAACCGAGGACAACATCAGAGATCAAGGGGCGCCAGTGTGAGGTGCCAGTGTGTGCTCACGCAATGCGTGAGCCACTTAAAGAATGAGTCCCATCAACCGTGCGCGGCTAGAGAAACGAGAAGGTCTCGCCTCGCGCGCTCTCTTGCTCTTTCCCTGAAATGGCAATGAAATAGCCATTTTTATTGTAGTTGCCTTTGCTCCTCCCTTAAAGCTTCCTTATACAACTGTGATCTAGGGTTCACGCAGATCAAGGATATTCTCTTTCCACTTTCAAATTATATTGACGACTATTTTTAATGACGGCACGAAACTGATTAGAATATCACCTTTCCATTTCCATATTTGCATAGTTCTAATCTCCGTATTTTCCAGTTCCTTCAATCACTCTCTCCCATTTCTCCATTCATTCACTCATCTTTTCCTCTCGCCAGGCGGTCAGCTCCTAATGTCCTCCTCCTCCTCCTCCTCCTACCATCCTCCTCCCTTCGCTGCGGCTGTCGTAGCCCCGCCTATTTCTGCACCCGAGTCGAGAGCTACGAGTCAGACACCAGTCGAGCAGAAAGTGAGTAATATTAGTAAATTCATTCATTATACATTTTTAAACAAACCAATAAAATAACGGAAAATGCGCTGTGTTGTACTGAAATTGCATGTAAAAATCATTTATTCACTTTCAAATGCCATTTACTGAGTTCTAAGTTATCATGTTGTCTCTCAATTGATCTTTGATCTTTCATATTTTCAGCCTGAAGTCTGCACCATTTCCTTCACGGGCGCGAGTGCAGCCCGGAATTCGTCGCGCCAGGCGCCCGCTCTCGACCTCTTCCAGAACAATTACTCCCAGGATGGTGAGCATTTTATTTTCATATTCTCATGGCTAAATTTTAATAAAAATTGAAAAAAATATCACAACTGCGTATTTTTCTTCTTCCAGTTACTTATAAGTAATAAATTACTAATAATAAATTAATAATTTAATAATTTATAATAAATTATTCTAAAATGTATAATATATATTTTACAGACTTCCCGGAGCCGTACGAGTGCATGCAGTGCGGTGAGGGATTCCGACACAAGTGCACACTGACTCTCCACGAGCGACGTCACTCCGGTCGGTGATGAATATTTTTTCGGAACTACTTTGATGATTGGTCCAATTTTACAATTTTATTTCTGAATAATACGAAATTGTGTAGAATTATAAAAAAAAATTTTAAATTACAAAATAATAATTTAGGCAGCGCGAAGATCATGCGTCCGTTCGCGTGCGACCACTGCAGACGCAGATTCGCGCAGAAGGGGCATCTCGTCCGACACCTAGGCACTCATGAAGGTGCGATTTTTTTGAATATATTCAGGTACAAATTGAGTTCATAAAACGTATTGCTTTCTGATTATTGATTGGGAAATTCTCTTGAAAACGGACGTCATAAGAAAGATTTTTAATTTTTTTTTTAATTTTCATAAAAATTTCTGCAGCACCCGAGCTGCAGTGCGATGCTGCGCAGCCCAAGCCGACACTGTGGCGCACATTCGATGCCGAGTGAAGTACAGTCTCCCGATTGCCAATAAATATTTGGAGAATATTGTACATTGTACATTTGACCATCTAAGTTAGGGAGAGAGGAAGGGAGAGAAGGGGGCGGAAAAGGGGTGAGGGTACGGGATAGATAAAGGGAGAGAGAAGGGGAAAGGTGTTTAGGCAAAGGGGTAGGGGGGTGAAGGGGAGGAAAAGGGGAGAGGTGGATAAGGAGAGAGAAGGGAAGGAAAAGGCATAGGTGGATAGGCAGAGAGAAGAGGGGGGGAGGGGTGATTTGTAGGGGAGAGAGAAAGGGAAAAAGAAGTGGAGGAAAGGAGTGAGGGTAGGGAAGAGAGAAAGAGAGAGAGAGAATTAAGAGGTGTTTAGGGAGAGGGGTAGGAGAGGGAGAGAAGGTGAGGCATTTCGGGGGACATGAGAGTGGGGGAGATGGTAAGGGAGAGAAACAGGGGAAAGGATAAGAGACAGGGGAAGATGGAGTGATATTGATAGGAAGGAAAGGAAGATGGGAAAGGGGGGGAGGGCGGAGGCGAAACGGGTAGGTGGAGTGGTGGGTAGAGAGAGGGGCACCAGAGAAGGAGAGGGGAGAGGACTAGGCAGATGGATAGTGGGAAAGTTTTATAGGGAGATTGGGAGATGAAGATGGAGACGATGGTAGGGAGAGGAGAGTAGAGAGGGGGGGGGGTGAAGAAAGAGAGAGCTGAGGAGGAGCAATAGACGGAGTGGTGGTTGGGAAGAGCGGGGGGGGGGGGAGATGCCGACGGTGAGAGAGATGGAGATGGGGTACTGTATATTTGTGTGCTATTCTGTCGTATACGTGCAATGTTTACGTGAAAAATTCACGAAAACAATTTAATTGAATCAAATCAATTTGATCAACTCAATTTGCATCCATTATCCAATATTGACGAGTGACCTTCTCTTCTCCCCTCCCCTCATTTCTGCCTTTTCACTCCGCGCCAAGAGGTCGACTGGATGGACGAGCAATGAGGTATCGACTCACCTCCCTTTTCAGATTCAAAATCGATGGCACGGACCTTCCTTGTTCCTTAACCTACCCATTTTTCACTGATTTTGTCATCTCTCTTCGTTTTAGGGTTTTGGATTTAGATTTTATTTTCTTTCCAATTTGTGAAAGATCAGAGATCATTCACTTGCGACTATCATTTTTTTATATTATGCTATTATCTCTTGGTTTCTTGCTGAATTGAGTTTTTGAAAAAAAACCGTCCGTTTTCTCCTTCATCGATAGTATAAAATATTATATTATAGTTTCTTGATAAAATCAACAAGATAATTTAAAATAAACCTAAATTCCAGGACGATGCTCATCTCACTCGTGCTAATCGTCTCGCTGGGGCAGATTGTGGCCGGGAATCTGGAACCGACACCGTTCAATGTATCAGAATGCGGCGACAAGCCACCATCTCGATACGTGAGTTCGAGTGGTGCACACTTCAAAAGCGGCACTTCTCGGATAGTTGACCTACCCCCCCCCCTTTTCTTGTTCCCTGAGTTTCGGTCGCTACTCGCCTGTGATTTGGAGGGGATGCACAATGATATGAGGGGGATGGGCCGACAATCTCAGAAGTGACTAAAGATCAGCGCAGTGGTCGTCTGAACACGTTTAATTACAGAGGTGCTTTGCACTGGACATGTGCACTGATACGAATCTGAAAGGACAGCCTGTGGGACAAAGCAAAGTGAAAGAAATAAAAGCTGGCGATACTATACTTGATGATTGTCCAGGAATATTACGCTATCAGTGAGCTAGTTATTTAGCATTAAGCATAACGTTTTGATTCAGTTTGTATACACTGAGTAGAATATACGTGATTATCGAAAGCCTGCAACCGTTGGACAAGATAAAATCGATCATATTCAAAGTGGATGGCACCAGCGGCAGAAAGAGAAAGGCCGAGTTTTCTTGTACTGCTGATACGTCTAAAAATGAAATGAAAGGATTTACACTATACCCATGTGTAAAACCGGGAAATTCCTAAAAGACGGCTCTGGGGCCAATCGCCTACAAATTTCAAAATATCTCGTCTAGGATATTATTCCATCATAATATGGTCTAGATCAGGACACCTTTTTGCAAATTGTTCCTGAAGGGGCTCTTTTTCATTCACTGACTCATGATACACGTGATATAAAAACTGACTGATTACTTATTTTTAATTTTCATAAGGAATTCATCGAGTCATTTGGGACACCTCAACTGGAAATGATGAGCGTGAAACCGGTAACAAAACATTCGTACTATGATAGGGTTACAAATTCTCTCTGCTATTTTCGACCCTACTTAATTGACTTCGAGAGTAGCACGGTATCTTCTATACACGTTTTCTCCACTCGACCGGTATAGAAGGTAAGTATGATAGAATAAAGTAAAGATTTTTTTGTATTTTTTGACTCTTCTACCTTAGCCGGGTTTCTCTCCGTCTCCATCGCACTCAGGTAGTCTTCGAGGTTGGCCGAAGAAGTGACGGAAGACGACTCGGGAAGGACCGAACGACGACGATTCGAAGTGAGATTCTGAGAAGGAGAACTGATTTTTATTTCGATAATTGTTTTTCAACATAAATACATCATGGGAATCTGAGTAGGGTACTCAGGTTCTGAGTAGGAACACTGTTTTGTTATCGCACTCATAGTTCCAAGGAAATTGCAATAAGAATGAGATTCAGTGTCTTTGCAAGACATTCTTTCTAACCCATCTGTTCGGTAAAAAACGCATAATAATAAAGAGAGTCATTGAAAAGTCAATCCTAGTTCTCACCTTTCGATTATCCCTGAGCAGCAGACATTCCAACGTGGATTCATGGAGGGAGCGAAGATCCTGCTTTGACGAAGTACTTTCGTGCTGTAGAGAGCAATGATCATTGACTCGAGAATCTTGATTATAATCTCTTCGTTGCTGTTGGAAATTCATCATTGGAGCTGATATTTTTGTTGCAGAAAACAGCCAAAAAAGCTATTGTCGCAAGCAAATTGCTTTGCTCATATAAATTTCGTGAAACAAATAATTCAATGGTGAAATGTCTGCCTGTTAACTTCTCTGTTTTTCTATTCACATTTCTAGCACAATCATCAGCTGCAGCCCACCTCGCCTTCTGCAGTAGTGAGTTGTCCGACTGGCTGGCGTGCACGCTGCGCGTCGTTGCTGCTGCGACTGCTGCAGAGACCGCACGGGCTGCACGCGCCTCATTCTCCTGAATTATCATGCTATAACACACTATCTGAGAAAATCAACATATTTCTTCAGCGACTTGGCACAGGCCGAAAATTAGAATTCATTCTGACTTCACCAGTAGGTCGTCCTCGACGAGGGTAACCGACAAGCATCGCCAGATTTTCGATCCGCATCCGCGCGTTCGCGGGCGCGGATTTTGAAAAATTGACTACGGTAGCTTCTAGATGTTGTAATCGACTCGTATCACTGCGGCGGTAGGGGCGCTGCATCCCTTGACAAATTCTAAGACTTTTTTACTTCGGGGAGTTTTTCGATCAGATTCCATATAACTCCGGAAATCGATAATTTCACTTTTATTTCGTACATGAATGCAATTCCCCAGAAATTTTCGAACAACTTCCACAAATTTTATTGCTGATCGAGATTCTGCTTGAGCAGGTACATCCTTCAGGTGAAAGGCGCGAATTAAAAATTCCACTAAGTTGGCCAAAATGAATTACGAATCAATTATGGTGTAATTTTTGGGTTACTGTAAGCGAGTGCAAAAGTTGGACGACTTTTTCCAATTGGTGAAATACAATCTTAAATCGATTTTCAAGATATATTACACCGATTGGGAAAAGTCGTCCAACTTGTGCACTCACTTACAGTCACCCCAAAATTACACCATAATTGATTCATAATTCATTTTGACCAACTTAGTGGAATTTTTAATTCGCGCCTTTCACCTGAAGGATGTACCTGCTCAAGCAGAATCTCGATCAGCAATAAAATTTGTGGAAGTTGTTCGAAAATTTCTGGGGAATTGCATTCATGTCCGAAATAAAAGTGGAATTATTGATTTCCGGAGTTATATGGAATCTGATCGAAAAACTCCCCGAAGTAAAAAAAGTCTTAGAATTTGTCAAGGAATGCAGCGCCCCTACCGCCGCAGTGATACGAGTCGATTACAACATTTAGAAGCTACCGTAGTCAATTTTTCAAAATCCGCGCCCGCGAACGCGCGGATGCGGATCGAAAATCTGGCGATGCTTGTCGGTTACCCTCGTCGAGGCCGACCTACTGGTGAAGTCAGAAGGAATTCTAATTTTCGGCCTGTGCCAAGTCTATTCCGATTCTGTCGGATATTGTGTTCTATAAATTCGTCATCGTCGCAAATGGGAGGTCACTTCTTGAACTCTCTCTACGAAGAGAGTGAAAAATGTTTTGGAGGCTAACGAAAAATGACACACCTCTAACACAGATGTAGCAAATGTTTGATGTTTTGTAAAAGTGTTTGTTTATAAAAAATCTAACAACCCACTTTGGCGGCGACGCTCAGTCTCGGTACGAAGTGAGCGACGATCTTCAGCGTATCTTCTGTCTTCAGAGAATCGTCGCAGAAGTGGCATCTGAAGGCTTAAGATTTCATTCAATTAAGGTTGACCTTAGCAATCGAGTGGGTGATCATCGATTGGGAAACGGTAGCCAATCGGTTATTGATTTTTTTGCATCGAGCTTTTCCTGGAACAACTATTCTTTATATATCGTATGGAAATTTGAGAGATTTGTGAAGCATATATGTTCGTCCATGGCATGATCAACAACAATCCGTTTCAAAATTTCTCTGCGAATTGCATTTGGTTCTCATCGGTTCTCAGAAAGCGCTAAAAGACGGTCGCGTTCGCCAATTATTGAGCCGCGATTATCGACCTGGTTTACGGTTGGCACTCGATTATTGATTGTTTATTATTATACGACCGAAACTCGGGACGATACTAATAAGTGGCCGATTCTGCAAAAAAAAAATCAAAACAACCCTTCACATCAACCATTTTCTGCATCTGAACATTTTATTTTTTAATATTAATTCCATGCAATTTACAATGAGTTCTTCCCATCCACGTCCCAACCCTTCTCGTTTTTAAAAATTGAAATACAAATCACATGAGCCAATAGGGTATATTTGGTAATTTTTGGGAGATCGTGAATATGGAGTAGCCCCAGGAATGAGGAAGGGCGGGGAATCGAACACCCAAAGATATGCGTAGTAGGCTCGCAATAAATGCAGTTTGCCGATGGGATTGAAGTTGAGAGCAAATCAATAAACACAAATAAATGGATATCAAAGAAATTTGAGTAGACAGTTTTTGTTACTTTTCTCGTTCCTCTTCTCCATTTATTGAAAGAAGTAGCCTTTGTTGATTGTTATTTCGTGCTCACGAGTACTTTCGACAAGAGTTAGTTTTAAAAATCATTTTTTTAGATTTTTGAACTCTGACGTAATCAATTTTAGTTCATGAGTCTCGAAGCCGATTCGACTGCAGCTCAATTTGGATGATCCCAAATATTTATTGTATTATAATATGCAAGAAGAAGAACATGAAATCGAGTAAATATGGCGGAGCAGACAGAAATTAATTGTCTGAAACATAAAGTAAAATTCTACTCTGATTCGTTTTACTTCGAAGTCTCAATTCATATATGTTTCACTAACTTATTTTTTGTGAGCTTGGCCCGATTTCTAATGATATCCTTTTGCTATTTCAAAACAAATATCATGACAATCAGGTTCAGACAGTAGTGAATAACACATCTTGGGCGAATCGCGATTCCTGCTCTTTCTTATCTCACTGCATCCTATTGCCTGACTTGAATTTCATTCCTTCATTTTAAATCAGGACACCCATAGTACCATTGGAACCTATGACAATGAAT
Organism: Pristionchus mayeri; assembly: GCA_036245805.1. Taxonomy (NCBI): domain Eukaryota; kingdom Metazoa; phylum Nematoda; class Chromadorea; order Rhabditida; family Neodiplogasteridae; genus Pristionchus; species Pristionchus mayeri. Next base: position 35,640,989 of record BTRK01000003.1, read on the forward strand.
TTCAGCGATTTAGCTACATGCTTTTGCGGTTCCCTTATCACTGGGAAAACAACTGTCGTCCCACCAGAAGGCGCTTTCAAGAGTGTTGCATGAAGCGAGTCCGTTCCTTACATTCTTTCAAAATAAACAAATGACCTAGTTTTACAGTAGTTGACCGCTCCGATACTTCCGGTATCTATCAATGTGGATTTTAGAAGAACACAGAGAACATAACCAGAGCAATGTGATATTGGAATTGATCCAATGCTAGGAAACAATTCAAAGTTTATCTGATATGATATCGTGACATTTTGAGCGATTTGTGAGCTAAGGCATGGCGATTGTGTGATATTATGATTGTGATGCAAGTTAAAGATTTACAATATTACTTAGACAGGATATTTAGTAGTGTAAAGCACTAATGTGTACAAACACTCCTTAATAATAAGGATTGCACAGGCATATATTTTAGGACTCCTAGTTTCGAAGAGACTAGGACAACAATGTTATTGAAAGTGACATAGTTAGAATAATGACAATACAATGCGACCTAGATGCTGGTACCCACTTGGTTCCGCTTGGACCCACTCAAACCCAATCGGTACCAACTAGACCCACTTGGGTCTGGCCGTGGTCTGTCTGAGTGGTTTCGGTCGTTCGACGACGTCGTTCTTGATCGTTTGCTTCGTCGTTAAGGGAGTATTCGTCTTGATGAGAGAGGGACGAGAGGCAGTCGAGACAACGGAGGAGGCGCGGGCGGAGAGCGCCTTTAAAGAAGGAGCGTCAGCAAAGTTGAACTTTTGACACTGTCATAACCATGGCCTACCTTTTCAACCATGAGAGATTCCAAAAATTTCAAATTCATATCTTTATTGTGAACCGAGTTATCACTAGTTGGCAGAGTGCCATAGGCGCTGATAGTCCTTGATAGGGCAGGGACGTGCGGGAATTCAAATATCTCGAAGATATGTCAAAATCTTTGTGTGGGAATCGAGCACGCAACCTCTCGATCACATGGCGGCTGCTCTACCACTGAGCTATGGAAACGATGGTTGTATCCTCTCTTAGCTCTCGCTATGATATTTGGAGTGTTGGCTAGGTCATTGCTATGACAGCGTCAAAAGTTCAACTTGACACTCCTTCTTTAATGAAGAAATTAGGAATTGTCTAACTTTCGGCATGGCATAAAAAATAAACTCTTCATAGTACGATTTTTAAGGAATTTTTTTTTGACTAGCAATTGCGCCGAACAAAACCGGTACGCTTCACATTTGCAATATTGTTTGAGCTTCGCCTGTGTGGGCATTCGTTTCTTCATATGTCGTTGGAAAAAAAAACAAAATTGTCTTGATCCGAATAGAAGATTTCTGTTGTAATAAGCATTCCCAACCTTGGGTCCCCTGCTAAATGCACGACCCTGAGTTATTTTTGTAAGTATAATGGGATGATAACTTGTATCCCTCACCTTAGTGACCTGCTTCCTCTCGTCATCAGTTAGCGGGACGCTCCTCCTGCGAATTCAATTGATTAAATAATAGTAATGACTCAAAAAAGTTAAAACAATCAATGACCCATTGCCTATGTCGCTCCACTATCTCCCTAGCAACCCATGCGAAAGTGAAGTGATACAATTGATTGATAACCCAATGACACAAATGCACAATGGATAAAGGTGCAGCCGCGTCAATCGATTTTTCAGTCGTCAAGATACAATAATACAGAGATGGAAATATAACGATGCAGGGAAAGCGTACCTGGGTGCTGCTGAAGGACGGGCTCGCACTGGTTGAGGAGTGCGAGAGATGCCAGAGGAGGAGGCGGGAAGGGAGGAACGATGAGAGGGCTGAAGGATTTTTCCATATTCAAGTTCGAATAGCAAAGTAAAGTCGATTCGACAATTAATTGCATGAATATTGTGAAGAAAGGCTAATCCTCCATCCTAGAGTTTGAAATTGGATAATCTTCTCTTCGTTCCTTTTACACGATCTAAATCTTTGGAAAATGGGAGGAAACCCGCCGCATTTTGATAATAATTTATCCATAATGTTCCTAGAAGAGACAAGCTAGCATCATCGACCCACCTTCGGTAGTGCTGGAGGGGCAACTGTAGCAGAAGCAGAAGTAACTGCTGCCTGTCGGACAGGGGGAGGTCGTCGAACCATCGCGGGAGAGGTGAGTTTGGAGGCGGAGAAACCTGATGGTGGTGGGAAGCTGATTAGCATATTCAGAACTGGCCAGGCAGCGCCTAAGAGTTCAGAGGTTGCTGAGACTCAATTCTAGCACACAGAGGGAGACCCTATTTTTCTATTTTTTTGTATTTTTTTTAGGAAAGTTACGACTAACCACTGAACTAGTTTCGAATTCCAGCACATTCATGTTGTAAACGAAACACACACAAATGAACTAGAATCACGGAGTTTTTATTATTGTTTCAACATTTTCAATCTCTCACCAGTTCTCGGCTTTGTTTCTGGTCTTGGGACTGCAGTGGGAATTCTCGTCGTTGACGGCGGAGATCTGACTCCAGAAGGAGATGGAAGCGCAATCTTAGAGGGCGTCGAGACGCGAGTCGAGGGAGGTGTGACCTAGAAGTTAATGTTTTTTTGGAGTCAACAATTAGACTCGGGATGTTAACTTCCCTCTCACGCTATTTCTTTGCTGGAATTAGAAAGAGTGATAAGTTTATTATTTGCAAGGCGAGTTTTACCCTCGACGTAGGTGGACTAGGTGGTTTGTTCGACACTGTAGTTGGCGGGCGGCGGACCTGAGGTAAAATTCGCAATTATTTATGTTTTAATCTGACTGTTTTTATCGATTAGTACAAACTTGTTTCAACTATTCATCCTATCATATTCATATTTATCCTGGCGTCATTCACAATGGTCCTGAAGGAGGGTGACTTCAGTGTGGAGGGGATTAGGATCTTCGGTCTCAGAACGTCGTTAGGTCAATTGATGGGATCTTCTTTGGCTTCTTTAGTCAACTGTAGGGACGAATAGTTGAATCAACTTCATCTTATACCCTAATAAAACGATATTTTCGATATTTTTTTCGATTGAAATGTTCTCAATTCTACCTCTCACCTTTGCCACAGTGGTCGGACTGGTCGTGATGGATACGGTCTTCCTCACTGGCTTGCCTGAAGTCACCGGAGTAGGAGGACTCACGGTAACTGCTGGGACCTGAAATATCATATTTTTGCTTCAATCAATTGAATGACCATGTACGCAAACCCAAACTGATACCACTGGGACCTTTGATATATTATAATGTTTTGAAGTTACAGAAGTTTACAATAAATTGTCGACAAAATACAGCGAATTTGATGGTGCAATTGCGATTTTGATTATACATATTTTTTAAATTCCAATAAAATAATATAATACTAACCTCAGCGACTGTTTCGATGGCCACCATCCTGGGCGCTTCTGGAGTAATAGATCCTCGACTGGAGGGAGATTCGAAGGCGCGCGAGGGTGTTTCGGCCTGAAATATCTTGATTTAGAAAGAAAGACACATTTTTCACTAGCCAGCTCTGTGAGATGAATGGTTATTTGAAATTTTTTTAAACCACTGATGCAACCTGCTAGAATTGATTGAGAACGAGTGGAGAGGATGAAATGAGACGCATGAAAGATATTTAACGTACCAAATTTCATTGTTTAACCAATGAGCGTTAGCTATTTTTATGTTTCATTGTTTCGATTTCTACAGATTCGTTCGGAGTTTCTCTATTCATTCTTGTTTGATCTTTCCGAAGATAAAAAAAAATTATTGCGCCTTGCAAAGACGAGCTTACGAGCTCATATAGTGCAGAGATAGAGTGTGTAATGGATAGAGTTGCATGATATGGTAATTTCCTACTATCTATAACGAATCTTTCTCTGGGTGGTGCTGGAAATGGTCAATTGAGTGTTTACTCGAGTAATTTTACCTTCGCAATCGGACTGGTCGTAGCCAGCAGTGCCTCCTTCGCATCCGAGTCGAAACCCTCGTCGGAACTCTTCGGAGAGACGGACGAGGAGGAATCTGCCGGTTATAGTATTTATAAAGATAATTATTTACAAAATTATTGCATAATAAAAATTCAAATTCCACACCCCCGCCACTTGTCGAGTCCAGCACCTCGAGATGGATCGCGCTTGAGGCTTCGGGCACCTAAAGTTTATTATGAATCAAATGTGCTATGGCAACAAATATTAGGGGTGGATTCCCAATAAATAAGCAGGAATGGATCTTTAGGATGAAGCAGCGATATCGGTCTTTCAATTAGTGATTGGTTCGCAAGGAACAACTCCCCATTATTCTATCTAGCCGACCATATTACTAGAGAGCCCAGAGTATGAATGAAGTCAGTTCTTGCGGTTTCCCTAGTCATCAAGTGGAAGTATTACGGCTCTCTCTCACAATCTACGCGACTATCGTCGATCAGGCCAGAGAGTGCGCGTAATGGGGAGAGTTCATTCCTTTGTCCCTCACCTCCTCCTTCCTCTCCTCCACCGCTTCATTGAGTGTCTCATGGAGGGTCGATGTCTGAGCGACTTCAGTGAAGGTCTGTCGCATAGTAGAGCGTCGACGAATCACCTTGAGTTTGATATTTTCTTTCGAAAAAAAATAATTACTCTAGCTTAGAATTCGGCAGCATAAGAATGCTGCTGGCGGCTTGCTTGATGAGTTAAAAATAATAGAGGTATGACTGAATTCGGGGTCTAATTAAATGGCAATATACTGTGAAGCATATTACAACGCATTCCTACTGAAAAGGCTACACTTTATTTAAGCTCATCATCATCTTATACTGTGTCGGATCTACTGGACTTAGAATACGGTAAGGAGGATTAATTTGCTCATTGAACGGCTGAAGATTTTTTGAAACAACGAGCATACTCAATATCGCGATAATTCGACTTGCGCGAAAGACATAACAAGCGTGAAACAAATTCCAATCCTTCTGTCAAAGACTCAATTATCTACGCTCGTAATTAATCACGCGTAGATCGATGTTGACAAGGCTAGAATTCAAGCAAAATATTATGCCTACCTTAGCCGGATTTCTCTCCGTCTCCATGGCACAAAGGTAGTCTTCTAGATTGGCCGAAGAAGTGGCGGAGGAGGACTGGGGAAGAACGGAGCGACGACGATTCGAAGTGAGATTCTGAGAGGGAAAATTCTTTAAAGCCCTGTTTAAACACTGAGCAAAAAGTGCTTTCTTTAGGCTAGCACGCAGAATGAAGTTAGCCACTGAGTAGAGATCGCTTCTTCTCACCGTTCGATTATCCCTGAGCAGCAGGCACTCCAACGTCGATTCCTCGTCGTTCGACGGAGCGAAGGTCCTGCTTCGACGGAGAACTTTCGTGCTGTAGAGATCAATTATCATTGGATCGAGAATCTTGTTTCAAACCTCTTCGTTGCTGCACATACCCTTAGAGCTGATATTTTTTTCAAAAAAAAAACCGAGAAGCTATTGTTGCAGAAAAGTTGCTTTGCTCATATATATTTCGTGAAACACATTAACAATTCAAAAGTGACACTGTGTCTATAATCGAAATAGTGCATAGAAACAAAAAGAAGCTGCAGCCCACCTCGCTTTCTGCAACAGTGAGTTGTCCGACTGGCTGGCGTGCACGCTGCACGTCGTGGCTGCTGCAACTGCAGCAGAGGCCGCACGAGCTGCGCGCGCCTCGTTCTCATGAAATAGCAAGTTATTGATTAGTCTTTTTCGCAATCTGAGGAGTTTCTTCGGATATTAAAAAAAAATTAAAATAAATTCCAGCTCACTTTGGCGGCGACGCTCAGTCTCGAAACAAAGTGAGCGACGATCTTGAGCGTCTCTTCCGTCTTCAGAGAATCGTCGCAGAAATGACATCTGAAGAATATGAAGGCACTAGGTCGGAAGAGAAATATGACGTCATGCCGCCTTTGATATCAAATGCAACATGACGGCATAGTTCTCGAGACTAAGGCGATACGCATTATCCATTAACCGAACCCTACTACCATCCCTAAATAAGTTCTACGGAGCCGGTTATCGATAACAATAAATTGATGTATGTTTCATAATGTTCTTTTCACAATGACAATTATAAATTTCACGATCTCTACCACGCTTTCCTGGGAAAAAATCAATTCATTTTACCCTTCTTGAGGCGATCACGCTAACGTGAACAGAAAAGATTTTATCATCAGTGGCAAAGGCACAAGATGGGATTAAAAACTATGGGCTCCACCCTTGATATGTCAAGTGCGCCATGACGGCATAGTTCTCATCTGACCTAGTGGCATGACAATCAGCCCACCTCAGTCGCTTTTGATCGTCCATCAGTTCCTTCAATTGCTCTCCCACTTCCTCGATCTCATCACTGCAGTGGACCTGCAGTGAAATTTGCACAAATTATCACACACTTATCAGTCTTCTGATTTATTTTTTTACCGGCGCTACAATAAGAACATACAATATGACAATCAGATCGAATTTCAATTAAAACCTGACATCTCAAGGGGGATTTGAGATTTCACATAGAGCGTGTTTAAAAGAGTGAAACCCACCTCGAGGTACTCCTTCTCGTCCCTGAAGTACTGCTCCTCTTCCTTCTGCTCCAATCTGAAAATCTAAGATTGAAAATGTAAAGATCAAATATCGTTACCTCCTGCACAGTGCCGCCCTCTTCGATTGAATCGACTCGAACTCGCTCTTTACGAACTCCACAGAGATCCTGAAAGGGAAGGACTTTTGAACTTCGTAATTTATATTTTCGTTTATTTCAGTGGCAGGGTAGTTGGGTCCATTCGTGGTCAAATATTCAAATGGAACACTATTATTTTACTTTTGGATCTAATGAAATGCAGAGGATTATTGGATACAAATCCATTCACCATTCTTAATAGAACGGCCTGAAACATATTGGGAACTGTTGATTCAGTACTCTCTTTCCAAACGGAAAGGAGAGTACGGTATCTCACTTCGCCGCAGCCTGCAGGGTGGTCAGCTCGCGTTCGAGATCTCTCACGCAATCTACGTCGAGCTGCAAGATTATTGATTATTTTTGTAAAAGGTAGGTCAAGGAATTGCTTAGTTAAGAAATTGGGAAAAAGCTCCACATAATGAGAAAGGTAAACCTCAGCTAGATAGTGCAGCAGCGACGGCGCGGTGTCTTTGGCGCGTGAGGCGCGGACGTCCGCGACCTGAACAAGCGGAACGAGCGTAGACTGGTGCGGGAGACTATTAAACTGATGATTCACACAAAATGCAATATGCTAGATAATATTGGTTCTTTGATATTTACAAAACTTCATATGTTTTATAACAATCATATTTGCTCCATCGATCGGCGAATCCCAATTTCTACTTCTTATCGTTTTCAAAAATTAATTCATAACACTAATCCGTGACAGCTTTCCGTTTACCTAGACTCCGTAAGCCCCGCCCACTCGGCTCGGACACTTTACCCCGCAAAAGCGAGACAAGAGGAACACAGTCTTCATTCGCAACCAAATCGCTCGATCAAAAAATAATTTGGAAGCTCTTTTCATCCTCTTTCGAATGAGCTTCCGTGACCCTGTAAAATCCATCTCTAAGTAGGTCAGCATACAAGTTTTATAGAGCGAATTAGCCAAGAAACCTATAAAACTCGTATGCTGACCTACTCAGAAAAGGAATTTCCAGGGTCACGGAAGCTCATTCGAAATAGGATGAAAAGAGCTTCCAAATTCTTTTTTGATCGAGTGATTTGGTTGGGAATGAAGATTGTGCTTCTTCGAATTCGAAGCGCGCATGGCTGGCAACTCTTTCTGCGTTCTCTCATCTCTCTCCCTCCCCTCCCTCCACCCGTCTCTCACCCGGCGTGACTAGAGAGCACTCAAAATAAAAGAAAGCCCCTTTTCTTGCTCTTCAGACTTGGGCGAAGCCCTACCCGATCGTTTCGAGAATTGGAAAGACAATGGAGAAATAGGCTCCGCCCCTCTTTCTCTCGTCTCGCTTTTTGGGCCTTTCACGTTATGATCAATTCAACCACATTTTGGGTCATTACTTGGCTCAAACATTAGATATCAACCTAATTCAAAATGCATGGTCCTATTTAGCCCCATACGAACACATTAACAACACAATTAGACCTGTGTGACGATTTCGGGTAGCCACCTTGTGGTCCCTACGTTTACCTACGAAATTCCTCATTGAAACCCTCCCCTGCTGCTCACATATGCATTGTTATATGCAAATGACCATAAATCCAAGAAAGAGTTGAAAAGAGTAGAAGAATGGTATCATTTCGTCATTAATTTCCATATTGTCATACCTTCCACAGCGAATTCAGCTTGAATCCAGCCGCATTTCCCTGTGTATTCCCGTGATTGAGATAGTTGCCGACTCTCACGATAGTGAGAAGAAGACGACCCAGGGCACGGGAGTCGATCAGTTCTGGAAATATAAAGTGAATGATTATTGTATTTTCACATTTTATTTTTACTGGATGTTTCTGTAGGTAACTTGTGCAAGAAAGAGCGTAAGCAGAAGATTGAAAAAATTATACAATTCACATTTTTTAAATAAATGATATTTGAAATTATTACAAATTTTCCTAAGCTCTTACGATCATAACTCATTTAAGATCTAGATCATAATTAGCACAGTTGCGCTCCGCCTTGGTCGGGGTCTCAGATGCACTAGGTTTAACAATCCGGCCACACATCCTACGCTCTTAACTGCCTAAGGATGGACCCTTAGGGTGGCAGTAATATAATCTGCTCACCTTGGACGGCCTTCCTCAGACATGCCAGCAGGGGCGCCGCTTCCTCCATCGCCGTGTGGAAATGACGACGGAAGAGAAGACAGTCGAGACTGAGATATATGAAAGTATCTCCTGCATCAGGGTAAGAATGAAGCAGAAAGATTACTGTGGTTGTACATAGCTCTGAGTTTTGCACTAAGATGGTGAAACTAGTTATAATTCATAATTGTTCAACACGAGCTAATCTCCCTTTCCATAATCATCAACGAACCAGAGTTCTAAATCCGAAGCCACCCTAGCATGCTCACCGCAGTTCATAGTCGGGCACTGCAATGAGCGAGAGGAAGAACTGCTCGGGAGGCGCGAGAAGGGAGGCGTCTCCTGTGTACCCGCGAAGCATCGTGACCTACATATTCAACTCGATTCAAGTGTTTGTCTTCCGTGATAGAATTGGATAACGCGATCGGAAAGTCATATGTGTGTGAGCTACTGCTTGTTCTGGAAAGCTGTAAGCTATAATTAAGATTTGGCAGCTTCAGTATAGTACCGTACTCCCACCTGTTCCTTATCGGGCAGCACAGCCGCGAGACCCGCCAGTATCTCCTTGCTGAAGGCGCCGCGACCCTCGCGAATGTCATCAATGAGAGCACGCGGGTCCTGAGAGGAACAATCGATCGAAAATCAATAAATTGAAGCTATATTAAGCCTGAATCAATCAAGTGTACCGTACTTTGGCTACCGTAACATTACCGTAATCCCTCACCTTGATCTGCTTGAGGAAGATGTTCGCTTGGAGACTCCTCTTCGAGCAGAGCAGATTGACGCACTCCTTGCGGGTCGAGTTCTGCGATTTGGTTACTGTAGGATTTAGAAACTGTCGTTTACAATTGTTTCGCTATTTAGTGACAATATCAGCTGAATTTTTGCTTATGGTAATTATTTGACTTTTAGTTCAGTCGGTGGCGGTTATAGAATCAATTTTCGATTTTTCAAAAGTGTTTTGTTGTTTCTTTGAAACTCTTCTGATCGAATTAATTTTTCTCCGGAAGATTCATCTCGTTCATTGTTACTTTACACAGGTCATGCTACCTACCAACCTTTATAAATCAACATTTATCTAACTATCAGGAAACAATTCAACTTTCTGCTCACCCCATTGCTCGCTCTCCTATCCTCTGCTGCGATCGTCGTCATAGCCGAAGATGACGTCGTCGGATCAGGGATCCGGAAGAGCGAATCGAGCGCCTCGTAGTCGACGCTGACGTCGTCTGGAAAGTATTGTCAAGTATGAGGATCTACAGCAGCCAATAAAGCATTTTGGTTTAAAAAAATCAGATAAGAGTCAGTTCCAATTATTGATTATTATTTTCTCATTGAAAGTGACCGAATATCGACGTTAACCGATGGAATTTGACCAACTGCTCTGTGTGAAACATAGAAAGACAAAAACCTACAAGGATTTGTAATCTAAGAATTTCAATTGTATGCTTCATGCTGAAGAAATTTATTTTTATAAAGCCTATTTTCATCGTTTTGTAATGGTTCCTTCTTGTTCCGGTAAGAAAAAAATTATTTTAGACGCCTCGATGAAACAAGTGTTGCGATGTTTTAAAAACCCACTCTTCGAGTAGATCAAAATCATACTGCATCCATTCATCTATCGATAAATGTTCAAACCCACTCTTCGAGCACGTCGCGCGCATCCAGATGTTGTTCGTGCAGGTAATGGAGGTGAAGGCGACTTTAGCCACCGGGATCTTCGCCCACTGAAAACAGTCGTTTACCCTTATTCGATGTTCACTCTTGTGATGTCTGATAGTTTTTTTCTCCAATTTATTGTGTGTCGCAAGAAGATGAAGTTAAGCTTCACAAAGAATTCATCGATTGGACACTCACGACGCTTTAGTGTTTCTCGTGTACTAGACGTTCGAAAATAAACAAAATTTTACACATCTGCCCAAGTAGTCACCTTTTTCCGGCGCGAAATTCAAATTTCAAATAAGTCTTGACACACCTGCAGCGCCCTCATCTTCGTTCCCTCTGCCGGTCGCGCCTTCGGTATCATCGCTTGTGGCAATTCGACTTCCTTGGCGGTCTTAGCTGTCAGAAACGGCGGTGGAGGGGGCGGAGCTGCAGCTGGTGGTGGAGGAGGAGGAGGGGGTGGAGCATCCTGGGATGGCGCAAACATTTATCTATTTCTTATTCTTTTTGTTTCTCAATTATGTTTGGGAAAGCTAATGTCAACGGTTTTCTCAAATTTTCACAATATACCTGACTCTCTTTGAAAACTTGAAATCAAAATTGGTCGAGGAACGGCGGTGACGTACATTTATTCAATCAAATTCAATTCTGAATAATAAATAAGGAGTACCTGCATGGGGGTGGGAGGTGGCGGAGGCGGTGGTGGTGGGGCTTTGACCACGGGAGGTGGAGGAGGTGGAGCGGGAGGAGGGATTACTAGGCCAGGAGGAGCAGTGAGAAGAGTGGAGGGAGTGGGCGGTGGAGAGATCACGTTGTCTGTAATTTTTTTTAAATTCGAATTTGGCCATTGCTTGTTGATCCTATTTACGCAACATCCGCTAAATAGCATTCGAAATCGCATGCAATTCGGAAATCAATAACTAATGAATATCAAAGATCATCTCGCTCACCATTCCCATCCAGAGTGAGCACGGATGCCGACTTGATGAGGCCAACGACGATGCGGAGATCCGGCTGATAAATCAAAGATCAAGTACAGTATATATATATATATATATATATATATATATATATATATATATATATATATATTTTATCAACGCTTAGTGGCGCAACAATACACGAATAATTAATTATGTATTACGGTACAAGTGTGTTGACTCTCCTCACACTGACGAAGAAAAGCAATAGTGATTGTTTATTGACGAGTTAAATACTCTTCCCAGAATGTTGGCAATTCGATAAGAAAAAAAGGGGGAGAATCGCATAAGAATATGAAAAATGCAAGTGAGTCATCTTCGATCGCTCAATTTCTACCGCCGTATCTTTCCTAAGATTTTACTCACTTTTTGGAGATTAATGACCAACTAATATATCTCTAATCCCTTAATGAGGCTAATGAGTCCCACAATCATTCCCAACCCCTACTACAATCCTGCAAATCACTGATGTACCATACGCACTCCATTCAAGTGCGATGACCTACCGATCCCTCAATGAGATGGATAAGTCCCTCCAGTAGCTCTCTACTCTCATCATCTTCCTTCTCTTGCTGCGAGAGAATCGACGAGAGAGAAGAGACGAGCGAGCCGCTGTTCTGAGAATATTGATTAGTTATCAATTGGGATACTGTAGTTAATCGCTTAATGATTTTTTTGTAATTATTAAGACGAACAACTCGCTTTTGCTTGATTATCTAAATATCGATTGGGATAAGGTGAACAGAGGATTATTGTTTTTTTTTGTGATTTTTTCGCGCTGCGAAGGATGACGAACTAATATGTTACATGATCTCCAAAATTGGTGCTGGTTAAGCAATGACTCTCTTCATTCTCAGTGCTCTCTCTCCCTCTTCTCATCAATAAGAGAGCGTGCAGAATGAAGAGAGTCCCCTCTCAATTCTGAGCGCTCTCTCTCCCCGTGGCTGACTCAGCCCGCGTTGCCCTTTACTGATCTCGGAGCGCTTAGGGGGGGAATCATTGAATCATCGTCTTCGGGAAGAAAGAGAGGGACAATACAGGAAAGGGAGATGAATTGTTTTGCAGAATTGAAATTGGAGGTTCACAGCTCAGAGCTGGACAAAACAAGCGCAAAGGTGGCTGAATAGATTAAAAGATCGCGTTTTGCTTCTGTTTTCGCTAATTGAAAGTGGTTAATTATACATTTAAATTTTGAAACGAACCACCATCTACCAGGCGCGGGCCGCCTCAGTGACGGGCGAGTGGCAATCGTGCTGTAATCAGTATATTTTTAAAAATATTTACTCGGCGACTGTGAGATATGCGAACCGATAAACGACGATGATTAGGAGTAAATGCGCAACCATGAGAGGGAAGATTTTTCAGATCAAACCACTCTGTGATGTGTGAAGGAACTGTACGAACAAATTGCTCAACATGACAGAGTTCAGGGATCAAGCAACGATTTGTGCGGGAGGGAGAGAGGGGGGCGGGGGGCTGTACGAACGGGAGCGCGAAGCAAGAGTATGAATTCGAATGCGGAAGGCGACGGGCAAAATTCGTCATCTGGTCGGCAGCTCCTTTATGTTATGACTAGGGATGGCCTCGAGGCGGGAGAAATCACTCTCTTCAATTTACGTGCTCTCTCGCCTCTCCCTCTCTCTCACTCTCCTCAATTCCCGTGTTCTCTCGCTTTTCTCTGAATGACAATAGATCAGGCAGATGCAAGAGTCGATTTTTTTGCTAAGACATCCCCAGTTATGATCGAGCCGCGCCGTGCCGAAAGGGCCAAACGTACACAAACTGCACCTGTTACATCACATTGCGCTGCGTTTGTATAGCGACCAAGATTTGCACATTCGACGAGCAAAAATTTGAATGATGGAGTAGAAAAAGCCATTTGTTAGCGCGCGGAAGTGAAAAAAAGAAGGAATGGTGTTCACAAAGATATTTTATTGCCGGAGGGGGCGTTAGATAGCATAAAAGGGCTCTGATCAATGCCCACTCTATCTCTGGTTAGGGACAGCGAAAGAGTGCAGGATGTTGATAGAGAGAGAGAATGCCCGAGGCAAGAATAGAATGAGCAAATATGGCAGATCTGAGTGTTCCGGGGCGCGCGTCATCTTTTTCTACAGTTCTGACTGGCATTCAGAACTGCTGACTCTCCATCTTTCGCATGATATCTCTAGAGAGAGCGTGTGCAACGGGGAGAGTTGCTTATTGACAGCAGTTCTGACCATCTTCAAAATACGTACTCTCTCGCTCTCTCTACCATTAGAAAGGTGCCAAGAGGAGACATGAATTTTTCAGCTACGCCGAGTGGGGAGGAATGGGAGAGGGGCGGCAAAAAAGGGGGGACATCTGTGGCTCAGATGCAGAGATGTGAGCAAATCGAGTGTCAACTAGCTCTAGGTGTGCTTGTATGTATGCGTATCTCAGTTGTAGCAGACTGGTAAGTATAAGGAAGGGAATGCAAACAGTGGACATGACCAAATGACGCTTGGAGATTATACCCCGAAGTAATTACTAGAGTTCAAGAAACGAAGGAATCGGCTGAGAGCTTGAAGAGACTTTTAGGAACTGCCCAGTAAACCTGGGCATTCAGAGAAAAGAAAGACGTTATTCGGAAGAAAGATCCAAGCTAGTCAACGGCCTTTTCCCACTTCGCACCTGTGCTCAATGAGCCGTGCAAGGGGCCGTAAAATCTGGCAAAAGTTTCTAATAGGAGAGGAAGAGGATCTCCCTGAGTGCATTGCCAATTGATTCTTGAAGAATGGCTCTCGTCAATCTGAGTGTTCTTTCGGTTCTCTGACAGGCTAGGGAGAACGTAAAATAAAGAGAAACTTGGAAATCTGAGAAGGAAAGGAACAACCTCTCGATGCCTCATTCTCTCTTTCCTCATTCACAGAAAGTGAATCACTGTGAAAAGAGAAACAGGGAAGAGGTGCCTGATAAATGGCAGCAAAGTGCAAGAATCCGCATTTGATGGATTCGAATGAAGTGACTCGCTTGATTCAGTGTGCAGGCTAAATGACGAGTTTCTCGCGAAGCCGTAATCTCTCTCGTGATTTGAATTGCTCTCAGCATTCCTATACATGTCTCTTCTTTCACGCAATCTCTACTATGGTTGAGTTGCTATATAGTGTGCACAATGAAGAGTACAAGACAGTGTCGAGCGAGTGGAAAGTGCGAAATGATTCAGCGTAATGGACGAATGGTTTCCTGCAGACAATTGGAGAGAAACGTGCTGTCTCCTCTGCCGCGAGGGGAGGGTTAGAGAAAACAAGAGTGCAGGAAAGGATATAGTTATACTGAAGTTGTATTAATTTTGTTGAAGGCAAAAACAAGGAACGATCAGGCTATCCAACCTTCCCTATGCTGAAATGCAGACCGTGAAACATAGCACGAATAATATGTGATTTAATGAAAAAGGGAAATCAATATGATTATTGGTAGACAACAGAATTATCAAGAGAGCAATGCCTGGTTACATGAGAGGCGCAAAACATCGTTTATAAATTTCTTGTGCAATTTCTTGTGAAGCCATCCGTAGTTACATGCTTCGAAAACTTCAAGAGACAAAGTGAGCGACTACAAAGGGAGCGGGAACAAATGTCTCAAGCTCAGGCAACTCGATTATTGATTTAGATAAAGAGGTGAAGAAGAAATCGAAATCGAAACAAGTTTAGGGGGAATTAATGCAGTTAAACATATCATGTTGGGAATTTCAGTGAACGTCGGATCGAGCACTGCGGAAGGCAAATCATGAGAACGAAATGCAGAAGATTCACTGTAATTGAGAGATAAATTCCTGGGCTATGTAGATCTATTGACAACCAAGAGCACCAAGGGAACGCCTTTCACTGTCTCTTTTCACAGAAGCCTGGCTGAGACACCATATTTAAGATATTGAGGCACTGTGATGTAAGAAAGAGACGTAGTCGACGAATTACAGTCTTTCTTAGCAATTGTATGTTTATTTTGGACTCTGAAGCCGAACGAAATTGAATTTAACACGGATCTCCTGTAAAAATGTAGGAAAATGACATCCTTTTGAGACAGAAAAAAAATTTTGTCTGAATTTCTGCTTGAACGAGGAGGGGTAGGGTATAATGAGGGCGAAGAGAACGTCTATTCACTTGCTTTTGCGATATTTGCATATTGAAGGCTTTTAATGACCTACCACTTAAATTGACTGAATGTCGGTCAATTTTTGACGTACAGCGAGCGAATTTTTTGCAATCGATGGCAAATTGGATGATCTACAAATAACTCAATTAAGGATACGGTCTAAATTCGCATCTTCCATGCATTATTTTCGAAAAACTTTTTCAATTCAAAATATCTCGAGATTTTTCTTCAAAGGATATGAATTTTATAGCAGAATCTGATTCTCCATGGTCGAATTGAGGTACTCAGGTAGTTCATTGTTCATAATTCTGTCCCCCCAATACTGATCCTCAGTAGGCAGAACCCAGACATTGCCAATTTTTTGACAAAAACACTCTTCGTATCGTATTTCGATTGCAACATATGCAAATCTACAAAATTAAAGCACTTTTCGATAGCTCTTGAGAAGATCTCCAATTATGTCTTAGGGGTCGAAAGCGTCAAAGTTAACCGGTTTTGAGAAAACGAGTAAAAACCTCGGAAATACAAGCATAGTGTGATTAGACCATTTTTCTCACCGATTCTCTCACTATGGTCAATTGTTTTAGTTTTTACTCGTTTTCTCAAGACCTGTTAACTTTGACGCTTTCGACCCCTAAGTCATTATTGGAGATCTTCTCAAGAGCTATCGAAAAGTGCTCTAATTTTGTAGATTCGCATATGTTGCAATCGAAATACGATACGAAAAGTGTTTTTTGTCAAAAAATTGGCAATGTCTGGGTTCTGCCTACTGAGGATCAGTATTGGGGGACAGAATTATGAACAATTAACTACCTGAGTACCTCAATTCGACCATGGAGAATCAGATTCTGCTATAAAATTCGTATCCTTTGAAGAAAAATCTCGAGATATTTTGAATTGAAAATATTTTTCGAAAATAATGCATGGAAGATGCGAATTTAGACCGTATCCTTAATTGAGTTATTTGTAGATCATCCAATTTGCCATCGATTGCAAAAAAAATCGCTCGTTGTACGTCAAAAATTAACCGAGATTCAGTCAATTTAAGTGGTAGGCCATTAAAAGCCTTTAATATGAAAAGGCGCAAAGCAAGTGAATAGACGTTCTCTTCGCCCTCATTATACCCTACCCCACCTCGTTCAAGCAGAAATTTAGACAACAATTTTTTTCTGTCGTATGTGTTCCTGCAATGTTACAGGAGATCCGTGTTAACCTTTCGAATGAGCTGAAATGATCGCAGTGAAGCATACATTGAACAACATCTCAAAACAATTCACGCGCATCGGAATCACTTGCGCATTAGAAAGTTTTCCTGATGCCAGTTTTACTTCTAATCCCTTACAAGATCAAAGTAAGCAACCGAGTGAATGCGCCAATTCGTGAGATCGAGATGCGCTAGATCCTTGCTCTCTGGCCATTGCAAATAGCGATGCAGATACAGCGTGGCCAGTTATTGGCTTCCGGCTTTCATCTCACGAGATGAGACACTCCCGCGTGAAAAACGATGCGCCAATTGCATCTGGAGTTACGAGACAATCGAAAACTTGCAATTTCTCAATTGTAACGCTATTCCTTTGTGGGAGCAAAAAAATGCATGAGATTATCAAAGTTGGAAAGGTAAATTCAAATAGGATGATCAGTTATCGCAGCACTAGGCCATCCGGCTTTTATCTCCCATGAGAAGGGACACTTGAGCGTGAAAAAGATGCGCTTCTCGTCATTCATCTGAAGACGAGTGGCTATTACTCATAGGATGAGCAGATCGGCAATTCTTCAGCCAACAGGTGATCTGGATGACTCAACTATGATCGAGGGCTTCCACACAGGCAGTTGAACAATGGAGAGGGGCGGAGACAAATGAAATATCGCAAAGTTACAGATTTAGACAGGTTAGATTTTCTGGAAGGCTGGACCTACAAGTATTCAGAAACATCAGTGGCATTATGTAGGAGAGAAGAGTCTAATGACTGGGTGCCATTAGACGAGACAAGGCACAGATTATGGAGGGATATCTCCTGAAATAACCCGCATAGCCGAGATATCGAGACGAAAAAGGCGTGGGAATCGAGCGCCGAATAGCTATGAAATCCGAGCCGGAGAGGCGCCAATTGGGGAGAAGATGACACTCTCTCATATTTGCACACTCTATCGTCCGCTCTCACCGCCTCGCGAAGAGTTATTCATAGGGACGAGCGAGGGAGGAATGCTCTTTCTCTGACCCTCTTCGATTCGCACACTCTCTTGCCCGCTCTGGCCATAATGGGGAGAAGCCGATGGAAGGAAGGTGAGATTGTTTGCAGTATCAAACAACACTAGGAAACAATCGCCCGAAACGCTACAATAGAGTCTCTTGCTAGAGTCCTTCGGTCAGCTGGCACTAGTTTCTTCGGCCGAGTAAACATCAACCATGGGGGAAGTAACGGCTAGAGAACAGGGAACAAGCCGTGAGCTTCATGTATGCGATCAACTAGAAGCACGATGCTGCTGGGCTCTCCGTTCATCGGCAAATATTTTTGTGGATACCTGCTCTACACGTTAGCAAGCAACTGTTGCCCATCGAACTGAAAAGTGTGCGGTGAAACATAGGACTAACGATTTTAAATTAGGAGAGAATGTCGCCTAGTAAACATCAACGATCGGGGAACTCCGGTAATTTGTGCCTACTAGTACCCGAGTTAGTATTTTACTAGGGGAGAAAATCTCCTCGTTTTCCATACTCTCTCATCACTCTCTACTTGGTTTCGAAATACCCTAGTAGGATCCAAGTAGAGAGTGATGAGAGAGTATGGAAAACGAGGAGATTTTTTCCCCTAGTAAAATACTAACTCGGGTACTAGTAGGCACAAATTACCGGAGAAGTAGCGCCTAGAGATCAAGGAACAAGGAACAACGGGATCATAATTGTATAAATGCGATCTGCCTAATTATGCTAGCATTTGAAAATGTGTACTACATCTGTTGCTCTGTTGCCGTCAGTTAGTTTGGTGTGGATTCTAGTAAACGACTGTTTCTCATAATCCCATAAAGGAGAAGTAGCACCCCCTATCAGGGAACAAGGAATGGTAACAATAGGAGCACAATCATCTGTAAACATCTGTCAAAGTTTAACAGTGATTCGAAAATGGCCAAATCTGCTTGATCTCTCCGTACACCTTTTTTTTAATTTTTGAACGAGTGATGAACGACTTCGCACTAATAAATTACTCTCCACTACATTGAAATGAGCACGATGAAATACATAATTTACTGGCAGAGAAAATCCGAAGATTGATGTATTTCACAGAGGATACAACGAAGCTCGAGAAGTGCAGCCTTCCGAGGAAGGAACAACATGATATATATGTAAACCTTATCTGGCTGAGATGTATCTCTTTCGTTGTCTATACAAATTTTTAGATTCAGAACAATGCCTGAGCACTTAACTATTGCCCGATGAACCAAAGTGAAAAATCATTCAGATTATAAATTGGCCGAGGATCACGATAGGTAATTCGCAGAGTAAACACTAAGGATCTGACTAAATTATTGCTGCCTCGTCGTACGTTTTATATTTTGAAGACTAGTTTTCACAGTATCAACAAACGGCTATCTCAAATCGAACTAAAATGATCGAAGTGAAGCACAGTATTCACGCGAAGAAACTCACCGGAATACAAGAACTAGTTGACACCAGTTCGTTCAGGGAAGTACGCCATGGATCACGCAGTAAATAAACAGAAAGCGCCGAGATAAAGGATGAGGAAGAGATTCGGCAAGTCTGATTGGTGATTCGGCAACCGCGTCACTGCTCTGTCTAACAGGCGAGATATTGCATGAGATGAGAAGAGTAAGGATGAACACTACTCAGTCGTTATGCAAAACGTGATAATGATAACACTAAAATATAGAGTTAGAAATTCGGGTAATCGTGAATTCATTTCACTTCGGGTCTAGTGACGAGAGAGTCTTGGAAATGAATGGACATTCATCCGAATTTAGAAAAGCCCTGCCATCAGAGGCTGCTGACCAACGCGATCTAACCGTTCGCTCGTCTTACATAATCAGTGATTGCGAGGTTCGAAGAGCAAGGGAATCTCATCTCTCTTTGACAAGCGAGAGAGCGTGCAAACTGAAGAGAGTCAGGTGAAGGAAGGGTACGATTCAACAGGAGAAAAAGCGCGGCCTTTGACTGCATTGCATTGAAATGAGCGATGCAATACGAATTGCTGAGATTACGGGTATCGAGGAAAGAACCTGGGCAAGGAATGCAATCACATATGGGTCATTCGATGGAGTATCCTGGGTAGGAATGGCAGATGTGTGTATCTTTTACTAAATTTATGCGGAAGGATCAGTTCGATGAAACTTTCGATTATGTTGGGCTTTCAAAAAAGCGAGCACTGAATGATGCTGCCAAACCTACTCCTATAATGAGGAAGCTTACAGGAATTGCGACAGCTGATCGGGAAGGAAACGTAAGAAAAAGTAGTAATGGCATCAAACTAGCTGCGCAAGAAATGACTCTTCATATGTTGCTGATCAGAGGGGTAAGGGATCACACCATTGTTAATCCTATCTGGCAGGAAGACTACAGGAATTGTACAGGTCGATCGGGAAAGAAGCGAGAGAAGGTGGAGAAGGAATCGAAAGGGTTTAAAACATCGAACAGTTGCAAGTATCATAATTGGATTACGCAATCGCGTGTGGATCATTCAATGCAGTAAAATGGGCAGAAATTACAAATGCGGAACGACTCGTCTTTTGTTGTTGCAATATCATCAAAATATTTTCGAAAAAATCTCCGAATTGGCCGATTTCCCCGAAAAATCTGGCAGGAAACTACTGGGCTACAGGAATTGTACAGGTCGATCGGGAAGGAAGCGAGAGAAGGAGGAGAAGGAATCGAAAGGGCGTCGAACACATAAAAAGAGGAGCGGCAAAAAGCGATGTGAGAAGGAAGGAAGAAGTGAGCAAGGAGATGGCAGAAGCTATCGTTTCTGCCTGGTTAGAGCAGACGAGAGAGTGTGCGAGAGGAGGAGAGTGTATAGATCTTTAGATAGTCAGAGAAAGCGAGAGAGTGCGGTAATGGAGGAGAGCATCCTGTCTCTAAGAGGTGTATGAATGGCCGATGGAAATGGGCACACGAGTAGCCGATACTCTCTTCCTTTCGCGTACTCTCTCGCACTGTCTGATCGGGGAAAGAGTGTGTGAAAAGAGCAGATTAGAAGTGATTACGAAAAGTGGTTGTAAAACAATTAGGTCTTTCTGGAAGTCAAACAAGAAGGGGGGAAACTGCCAAAAACAGAGTCAGGGAGAAGTTGTCAACACATTGGTACGATTGAGAATGCACAGCATCACATTGACCAGATTTGAAGTGTTAATTGAATAGTTAGCCTTTGCACTAATAGCTTTTGGAGAAATTTGGGGCCAGGCGTGATATATTGGAATCAGAGAGAAATGGGGCAGCACTAATTGTACGATTGAGATTGCACGGCAACCCTTGACCAGATGTGAAGAGTAAATTGAAGCGGGTCTACCACGATTTGCGAGTCGTTGCTTAATGATTTATTTTGGAAAACTTCAGGAGTGATGCATTGCACTAACCTAAATGTGAGCAGTAAATTGAGAGGGGAACCGTGAAGGTACACATGAATCAGATGTCAGATGTTCCTACCCTAACGAGTCTTGGTGGTCAAGAGGGGAAATACGAGGCGAAGCAGGCGTTATGTGACTAATTTGATTGTATTCGCAGTAGAAGAAGGGAAGAATCCACAATGACTGAAAATTGTAGGCTTATGTTATAGGTGAAACTCAAAATCAATGTCGGGCAAAGTCGGAAATGAGCAGCTGCAAAGATCATCCCCGTGAGGATCCTGTGTATTCTAGAATTGTATCAATCACACATTAGAGTTCCGCTAAAACACACGATTTGGGGCACATCCTACTAAATTCATAGGAAATCGATGGCAGGCATGTCTTTCCATTCAATATCTGAGAAAGGTGATCCCTGTCGAGCAAAGCACTGATCATGCCGGGGTAGGTGCGGTCACACCTCGAAACAAGGAAGTACGCACCGAGAGACATTCCGATAACCACTTATCCCCAGACTGGTGAGTGACTGCCAGACTCTCTCCGTTTCACACACTATCTCTCCCGCTAGAGAGGGAGAGAGAGAGGGATACTAGACGCGCGTATCTGCTAGCTCACCCTTCTCACTTATGCAAATGAGCTGATATCCCCCCGTATCACAATAGTGGGGAGGGGATCTATTTGTATCTCGCTTCTTCTCGTGAAGTGAGAGAGGGGGCGAAAAGCAGCGTGCTCTCTTCATTTTACACGCTCTCTCGCTATCTCTGATCGATCCAAGATCAGAGGATCCCATCAAATGCGCCATGCAATGATAGGCAAACGAAGAAGTTGTCAGCTGAGGAGAGAAAGAACAACAAATGGCCTGATTTCAGGGCTAATACGAGGCGGACTGGGGCTGTATTTAGCGCATTTTATGCGGGATCGCTAAAGGGTCAGTAAAGGGAAAGAAACGGCTATAATGTGCACTTCCCACTCTTATTTCGGGTCAGACCGATTAGCGCCGGCAATTGTCAACCGTGGGATATGGGATTATTGAGGTGGGGCAGAGTAAAGGGAACACTTTTTTATAGGCAAAAGAGGCTAAAGGTAAAATATAGGGTCCCATGCTTGATTGAAAAAAATGGCAAGTGGATCGTTTGAATGGATTTGCAAGTTCTAATCGGTCAGACAACTAAACTAGGAGAGTCAGAGACGCCAACACGAATGGCTAGCATTCGAATTTCGGGTTAGCAAGTCTCCATTTCGCTCTTTCTATACACCGATCGAGTTGTTAGAGACCAGGCTAAACTTGGAGAGCCAGAGGGGCAACTCTAGTGGCAATGAAGAGGAATAACCGAGCAGGAACGGGGGGACAAGCAACGTCTATCTATCTGGTAGATCTCTCGAGGAGCAGATCCTGAGGGGTGAGGAGATAGGAGAAGAGGAGCCAAACCGTGAGAACAAATTCCGATCGGGACGTGAGATTAGATGGGGGAGAAGCTGGATCCGAAGGTAGAGATGGGAAGGGTGTTCGTGGGGCAGGGAAATGAAATCTCCCTTTTTCGAAAAAGGAACTCAATAATTCTGATGAATGAGCGTTGAGCGCTCGTATGACAACGAGATTTTGCAACCTACGGAAAATTTTAAGCAGAGACAGGTCTTATTTTTGTATTGATAACGAGAACGACAAATCAGCGCCGCTTAGAAGAACCCTCCCAATTTGAGTAGTGCCTGAAACGTACCTAAATTTTCCAATGAAAAAAGTCCTTCAAATGTCAGTAAAAGAGCAAGTTCTGATTGAAGACATGTGGAAACGCAGAATATAAGAAATAACGATTCATGAGAGACGATATCAGAGCGCCGATAGCATCATTCGCTCGAGAGCGAAGTTATGCCCCCAGGGCATGATGCTATCGGAAGTGATACGCTCTCGCCTCTTCACCCCTCTCTCCCATCTCCCCCTCCTCCTCGCCTCCTCCTCTTCACTCCTCTCCCTCTCCCCCTCACCTCCCCTTCCCTCTCCCCCTACCGTCTGCTAACTGACTCAGTCCCCTGTGAAGATGCGTGAATCTCAGCAATGCCAGAGCTCCCTTTCACCATGTACCATGGCTAACGTTCAACATGTTACAGGAAATGGACAAAATATGGATAGAAGCATCCTCATGCTAACCT
Organism: Pristionchus mayeri; assembly: GCA_036245805.1. Taxonomy (NCBI): domain Eukaryota; kingdom Metazoa; phylum Nematoda; class Chromadorea; order Rhabditida; family Neodiplogasteridae; genus Pristionchus; species Pristionchus mayeri. Next base: position 35,664,204 of record BTRK01000003.1, read on the forward strand.
CAATGGAAATTTGTGAACGAGCAACAGCTGATAGACGGGAGTTCACCATAAATGGGGGGAAAGTGAAATCATCCCGCTCCTAGTTGGAACGGTAAATCGTAAAACTCCTCTTTGCGCATATGCTAATCGGATCACCAATGCCCTTTTCAAGTGGGGGATAACCCAGAAACCGAGACTCCCCTGTCTCTCACTCATGATTCTGGAGCTATCTAACTGCTTTGACAGTGTGAGAGAGAGTGTAACATCGAGAGTTTGAACATTATTACAGGAACCGAGACTCCCTCTCGATTCTGCGTGATCTCTAATGTATCGTCAGAGAGCATGTCAAGTGAAGAGATCGGAGAGTTAGGCGATATTACAGAAACCGATACGGGAGCGGAGTTCCCGGGCTCTCTGTACCTTACAGCCGGTAAAAGAGAGAGATAGTTCGAGAAAAGGAGAGAGTCTGGTTATATGACTTCAATTCGACAACTCACTTGTTGTCGTAACCCGTATGTGGAACGAGAGTCATGGGTAAACAAGTCATGATTCACTCTATAACGCGGGTATATGGGGCGAAGTGAAGAGTAAGACGACCTCCAGGCATGTGATAGTTGTTGGCACATCGGGATTACCCTACGATGGGGCGATAGAGGCGTTCAAGAAGCGTTACTATAATACGCTCCCTTTTGTGAGTTGCATGCCATCGGGATGATGACCGCAACACCATCGTACCTAATAAGTGAGACTGATCTTAAAGAAGGAGTAACACGAATGGATGCTAGGGAGTCCCACCACGAAGATTTTGCGCTCACAATTGGAAACTGTAGCCAAATTGCCCCCAAGCACGAGGCGAAAATTATATGGAGCAAGTGAAACATAAACGAACTAGCCACATCCCTGCTCTGTCAATGAACTTTGCGTGTATGTAAATAGCCTCAGAACTGTCTGTGAAACTTCGGATAGAGTGCTTCATTATCGGGCTTCTGATTCTCACTCTGGTACTCGGTGAGTCTGGTTGTCGAACAGGCGGAAATAGCGATGCACTAGTTAATTTGACTAGAAAGAATTGAAAGCCTATGATTAGGCAATCAGAGGCTGACAATGAGTTCTCTATCGTTCGCTCCTCGTGGCATCTGTGCGTGGCCTGATCGTTATATTTTGTTCTTATGACCAATAACTGCTCGGACTAGAGGGACATTTATTGCCCCATGTGCAGTCAGAAATATGTCATTTCTGTTGGAGAATCTGTCACGAGGTCAGGGATCAGATAAGCGAGGAGGAAAAGAAGAACTGTTATTTGATCACTTTTGCTTTTCGTTATTGTTTCGTAATACGCAAGAGTGGGAAAATAATCAATGCAGTAAAGCAAATTTTCATTAGGCTGCACCGTGAAACTGAAGTGAACCAGGAAATCTGTCACGGGGTTAGGGATCAGATAAGGAAGGTGGAAGAGAGGGAAGAACGGTGTTCGCGCCTTGATTTATTGCGGGTCTGGATCTCACTTTCGACGGTAAGTAAAACAGAAGGGCGACAGGATGTGACAGATTGGGAAGACCCTTAGAATTTTGACACCTGCAGAGGAAAATAATGAATTGCCATGCTGCGAAATGATGCCAAAAGCGAGAAAAAGGTGATTGAACACGGGACCATCTGGGTGTGCGAAGATGGGAGAAGCTAACTACGAAATCGACCAAAAAGTGATGGGTGAAATACGAATGGCATTCTCTTCAGCATTTCATTAGAAAATGGGCGCTGTATTGCCGAAAAGGCGTTCGGAGAGGAAATTTTGTGGATTACTCAGTGGCGCCGCTACGAAATGGATGGCGTAAAACAGAGGAAAAGAACACGAAACAAGCTGGTGGAAACGAGAAGAGTCTCTTGATTCAACACTCTCTCTCTCTCGCTGATCAGACAGTGCTAGAGAGCATGTCATATGGAGAGAGTCAGACCATTGCTGCTGGAAACGAGAAGAAGAGACTCTTGCAAACACTAAAAAGCGGCGTATGTTTATAGATAAAAGAACGATCTCGTCCCATCCCCCCGAAGGAAGGGAGGAATATCACCGGCTGTAAACCGAACTGCACCGCTTACTTTCACTGGAATAAGTGAGTCAGAAATCGAGCAAAATTATATTTATGAAGCCATTTATCTGTCATTTCTTTGAGGAATTTGTCCGATCAAAACGAATGAGAAGAAGAACAGAATACCACAGTAATCAGTTGCTCCACCTAAGAGAATTTAAATCGGCAAAAGATGGCAACCGAAAGGCGCAAGAGGTGAATAAGAAACGTGGGGTCAACATTTCGGAATCACTGATTCAGAGATTTTCGGTAGACAACGGAAAATGCCAAACTTTCGAAATCAGGAGTCTGTTGAAGGATCACATTTCCGCAGAAAAAAATATGGAATTTGCATCTGCATTAGGGATGGCTTAGGATGAATTGGGTCTCTTCATTATGCGTACTGGAAAGGGAGAAGAGATCACAGGAATATAGAGAGCCATTACTTCATTATTTAGAAAGTCATTACGAAGCCACTCCTAATCAACACTAGGTGGAAACAGTGCTATTCCTCTTCCTCCTCGTAGTTCCTGGTAAGGGTATACGAATAGGCAAGAGTGAGGCGAGACAGAACACAATAAAAAAACATGTCTCTAATTCAGTAATTAACAATTAGAAACTACTCAACTTTTGCCACCGGAAGTTTCCTCACAAGGAATACGAACCATCAGTAAGTTGAAATAGAGACGAAGAAGAGAGACAAAAATAAGCCGGGAGCAAATGCGGCTTCACTATGACACAGAATCTCACAAAAACAAGCTATTGCCCTTGCAACGCGCCCGAGGAATTCTAAGCGGCAACAGGCAAATCCGAATGGAAATTCGAAGCAAGATGCGGAATCTAAGATGCACTGGCTTGGAATCTAATGTGGCTGAATTCTGATTCTCGGTGAGGAACTCTTGCAACGATCACTGGGCAGAAAGAGTGAGACACGGGATAGTGAATCTCGAGGAAGAGCCGGAATTGCGAATCTCAGAGATACAAGGGGTCGATTATGAATTCTCGATCTGCCACGGGCTGCTGCTGACCCATATTGATCGCTATCTGGTAGAGAGGCGCGAGTGACTCTCCCTGACCTCAAAATTCTCTAACCGACTAGAGAGAGCGAGATAGCGCGTAGAATGGAGAGAGCAGCCTGATCGTGGAAAGGGAGACGAGAGAGGAAAAGTGTCAGAAAGTGAAGAGGAAGGTCTCCCTTTCTGATGGTTTCGCTTTTCGATTTGAAAGCTTCCTCAATCTAGTAGCAGCGTTGAGAGTGGCAAAGTGCTGTTTTTCAAAGTGCCGGGTCGGTCATTATCTCATCCACGGGATCACACAAGGAAACGCCGCTGGATTCAAACTGAACTCGCTGTCGAAGGTATGAGCAGGATACAAGACAAACTAACCGGTTTTGAGTTTGATTTCTTTTTTATAAATGTTATTCACCTTTACGAACCGATTATTGGATTGCGCCGATAGCTAAAGATGAAATATTAGATGTGAAACATAGAACAAAGGGTTACGCAAAATCGAAACAGAAGAGAGCGTCCTTGACTTTGTTAATCTCGATGTATTCGTTTTAACGGATCCGCTCATACTCAATTCGCATTTGCAGGACGTCGACGTGCGCGCATCATGCGCTGCGTCACAAACAATTAACCCTTCTGTAGAACTTTCAGAGTAGGTTCAGAAAATCTCTTAAATAATTCTGTGAAAGTTCTACAGAAGGGTACATTTTTGGGTTATCATACGCCCTAGTGATGGTTTCATGTGAGTGTCACTTGGTGCCACACAACTCGGCGTACTCTCTAGCAAGTCTGAGTGACGAGAGTGCAATCAAAATTAAAGGAGGAGTAAACTCAAAATTCAATTTTTGAAGCGATTATATACACTGCATAGAGCTCAACATCGATAAGACGCTCCGAAATTTTCATATTGATATCTCCATTCCGAACAGAGTTATAGCTAGTTAGCTGGGAGCCAGATCAGGGAAAGCTCAGGGAAGGGAGCGAGATATCACGCGACTTGAAGAGAGTGCGTCCCTAGGTGAAACATATTCCAACCGGGCGCGCGTTTGCATTTACTCCTCCTTTAATAGAGAATTTGTTTCGATTCCATCCCCATGGTCATCTCACTAATAAACTTGCACAAGAGAAGATTGGGGATCAGTCCATAAATCTTTGATTTATGTTTCACAGCGGGGTCATGCCCTCAAGTTTTTCGCAGTTTCAGTATCAATGGGGCCTGAGTTGAAAAAAAAATCAAGATCAACATTTAATTGATGTCAAGTGATATGGCTGCAACTTTCGCCTGCAATGATCACGAACGAATACAAGGCGTGGCCTAGTGCTTGCAACAGCCTTCCTAATTAGCCACGTGGTTTGTTCACTTCTCGTGCATACTCACTTCCTCTGACTATTGATCGAGTTTTGGAAAAAAAGTTGGTGGTGAATGTGAGAAGGCCACCTTAATTTGCAGGTTGTTGACTCTAAATGGATGAATGGATATAACACACTATCTGAGAGAATCGAAATACACTTGGCACAGGCCGAAAATTGAAATCTCTTTTGACTTCACCAATAGGTAGTACTCGACGAGGGTAATCGACGAGCATCGCCAAAATTTCGATCCGCATCCGCGCGCGCGGCGGCGCGGATCTTCAATAAAACAGCAGTAATCCTCGAAATTTTGTATATCGATCCTAATCACTGCGACGGTAGGGGCGTCGCAGTGATACCGTATACCAATCGTTAATTAGCCATGGGTCAACTCTTATTCCGTGGGTCAGATTTATGATTTTGACCTTTGATCGTTGAATTACCGTATACCAATCAATAATTAGCATTGGGTCAACTACCGTATACCAATCGATAATTAGCCATGGATCAACTCTTATTCCGTGGGTCAGATTTATGATTTTGACCTTTTATCTTTGAATTACCGTATACCAATCAATAATTAGCATTGGGCCAACTACCGTATACCAATCGATAATTAGCCATGGGTCAGCCATTATTCCGTGGGTCAGATTTATGATTTTGACCTTTGATCTTTGAATTACCGTATACCAATCAATAATTAGCATTGGGTCAACTACCGTATACTAATCGATAATTAGCCATGGGTCATCCATTATTCCGTGGGTCAGATTTATGATTTTGACCTTTGATCTTTGTATCACCGTATACCAATCAATAATTAGCATTGGGTCAACTACCGTATACTAATCGATAATTAGCCATGGGTCATCCATTATTCTGTGGGTCAGATTTATGATTTTGACCTTTGATCTTTGAATTACCGTATACCAATCAATAATTAGCATTGGGTCAACTACCGTATACTAATCGATAATTAGCCATGGGTCATCCATTATTCCGTGGGTCAGATTTATGATTTAAATTTTTGAAATTCGCTAGGACGGGGCCCCCGCCGTAGGCGGAGGCCAGACTGGCTAGTTAGTAATAATTCACCATGCAACGAAAAACCCATGCAAATACGCTTCATCGTCTATAAAACAGTTGGGGTTTTGTATCTGAGCAATTATGCATCGTCCTGTTGTGCCACACGACAAAATAAAAAATAACATGGACAATTTCAACCACTAAAGTCTATAACAACGTATGTGCGGGTCTTCGAAGACAGCAGAGACAAAAGCAAAGACATGCAAATCCTGATTGCTTCATCGCCTACTAATCAGGGATGCTTTTGTCTATTTGCATTGATCTCATGACAATCTTCCCTCCATTTCCTTCCACTCTGGGTGCAAAAACGGCGCCGCGAAGTCACAAAACTGAACGATCTCTCACCCTTTCCATCCTCTTTATTTTGCAAACCTCGTTGATCTCCTCTCTCTCTCACTTTCTTATCAGTTCTGGGTTCTCCCCTCACTTCACGTGGCTCGTTTAGTCACTTCGAATTAGCGTTCATACATTGAACAGTCAAACAACTGAGTTGCACACTCACCATGCTTCCTTGGTCCCCCCGCGTCGATAGTAGCATTGTCTTTGGTGTCCCGGATAAGAAATTTCGGATTTGCGCAGGCATTCTAATATTATCGTATCAGCGGAACTGTAAATTGTTGTTATCCGACCTCGTGCCAAATATCCACACACGTGGCTTGCAAATACGCGTTGCTAACATGCCTGCTTATGCTCTTTCTTTCCTGAACAAACGAATCATTGATGAAGGGCAAATATTAGAGATTTCGACCAACATCCTCTCTCCTCTCTCTCTACAGTCTCGGTGTATGATGGAATTTCCGCGCCCGAAGAGAATTTGCATGATCTGCAGTGGCAAGTTGGTCCAGTTTTCCTGTTTTTAGAAATGGAAAAAAATGTAAAATTCAATTATATTTTAAAATGTATATTATATATTTTTTTTAATTTCAGGGCAGACAGTGCCCACTTTGGAGTCGAGTCGTGTAGAGCGTGTGCAGCTTTCTTCAAAAGGGTAAGACATTTCGCAAACAAACTTAGATTTGTATCGAAAACAATGAGTATTCTGAATATTTAAAATAGTCTGAAAATACCCAATCTGCCAACGCTATCATTCTAGCTCGAAGCATGCGCTGTTGTATCGTACATGCACGCTCTTTAGGAGATTTTCGGCCCTTTTTCCAGCATATGTTTACAATTTTAGACAGTTCTGCTCAATCGAAATTACATCTGCAGGCAGAGCAATGACAAATGCGAAGTTAACACAGGCATGCATTTTGTTTATATTCTTGTTATATTACTTTTTTTTTGGTATATGAATTGACTATCAGTCATTACGTGTTGTTGGATTCATTATGGCTAACTAACTTATGTAACTTGAACGACGGAAAATAATTAACATTTGAAATTTTGCAGCAGCTCGATTCACATGTCGGCGATGCCGCTACGTCAAGTGTCTAGCTGTAGGAATGGATAAGGACAGTGAGTATTTCTACTCATTATAATTTTCATTTCTTGTCTAACGCATCCCATCAAGATTAGGAAAAACATCGTTAATGATCATAATAAAAAACACCGTGCCGTAATAGGACAAACTGTTTCTCCCTCTCACATCTTCCATTATCTTAGGAAGTACCCCTTCCCTTCTCACCCTAGGCAACCCTAAATCAGGTTAATTAATCCAGGTGTCCCTCCCACTCCCAACATGCACATCTCCGATTCCATCTGGAGAGAGCCTAAGAGGATCACGTCGGAATCTGAAATTGTACATTTTTCGTTAAAAACATTTCGAAATTTCGAGATCAAGTGCTCTGTTTGCGCTATCACATTGCGTGTGTGATTTTTGTGATCACAATTCCTTTCTTTGAAAGTTGCTTCTTTTGCAACTATTTGGGCATTATTGACTAGATATTTGCACTTTATACAAATTCAGTTGGTTAACAATTCAAGAATCTAACCTATGCAAAATAGTTGTTAATAGATTTATAGTTCAGAGTGATCCGGGATCGTCTTCGGAGCCCTCCCTGCTCAAGCTGATCGCTGAGAGATACTAGTAAGGTTTTAAACCTCTGGTTTAAGATATTCATCTAAATGAATCATGAACAATATCAGCCAACACTGTATGTTAATGCGAGTTTAAGCGAGAGTGAAAGTTCATTAGTTATTCGAGTATGATATCGATCAGTTTATGCGAAACAATGTGTTGTGAGCTCAAGATCGTTCGGAATGGGTTGGAATAACCAAGGTTATTTGCAGTCTCATGGAGAGCATCGGTAGGAGGAGCGACGAACGAGTGATGACCGATGCTCTGGGCGACAGAGTGCAGAGAAAGGTTAAAGCCTTCCCCATTTTGGAGTACGTTGTCAATATGATTCGTTGATGAAAATTGAACAAAACCATTGCTTAATGACCGAAAAATATGGGGGGGTGACAACTGGTAAAACGACAACTGGTAAACTCGTCGCCGTTCCTTTGCAATTTGGCGCAGCGACTTGGGAGTTGTTTCATTGTAATCAGTATGCGATCCCATACATGTGAATGTATTAGTCTTGTTACCAGGCGATCATGAGTTTTAACGTATAGGGGGTCATGGAAATGCACAATCCATGAATCCCGGGTCGTTGATTTGGAGTAAAACTCATGATCGCTTTTTAGCAAGACTTGCATATGCAAATGTAGGGGAGCACATACTGATTACAATGCAACAACTCCCAAGTCGCTGCGCCAAAATGCAAGTGAACGGCGACGAGTTTACCAGTTGTCGTTTTACCAGTTGTCACCCCCCAAAATATGATTAACGTTTTATCTATTCATCTCGGTCGTCCCTTACCGAGAAGCATAGCTCCTAGACAATCTGAGCAGCTCGCTCATGGCTAGTGACCATCTGCATTTGCAGAAGGGGAAATAGGCTCTGAATTGTGGATTGCTGCATTTGATCCAGTCTGGTCGAGGGACGTGCGGATTCGTGATTCGTCATTGCTCTGACTCGTAGCCGCACCTCGTACCTCTCCCCTTCGGGGGGCGGACAAAACGTATATGCCCTCTACTACATCACCCTGATTAGATCCTTTAACTAGGCGATCATGATTTTCACTCACCTCCAACGTATGTTTCATGGTCGAAAATTGGGAATTTTAGTGGAAAATCACGGTTATATAAACATTAAATGCCGTAACTAATTGATACCCATGTTACTGGACTGCGTTAGTTCCTAGGTTACTCGAATATCAATTGGATATGGCATTAGATGTTTATCTAACCGTGATTTTCCACTAAAATTCCCAATTTTCGACCATGAACCCCTATACGTTGGAGGTGAGTGAAAATCATGATCGCCTAGTTAAAGGATCTAATCAGGGTGATGTAGTAGAGGGCATACTGAGAACAATGCAACAACTCCCAGGTTGCTAGATCAAATCTCCAGAGAAAGGCAATCCGTTTACGTTTTGTCCGCCCCCCCCCTCCCCTTCCCCTTAGTCTCTCAAGCTATTTGATCACTTGTGTGACTTCCAGATGTCTAATAGTTAATCCCACTATGCTTATCTGTGACTTCGGAAGTCGAAGATAATCATCAAACAACGGCTTTCAAAGAGGAAGTGGAAGCTGACGTCGAAAAAAATTGAAATGCGTAACGATAGTATTCGTCTTAATGTGGCGTATCAACAAGACATTTATATCAATATGCTGCAAAAAACATCCGCAAAAGATTTTCTTGTGCATATTTCCTCTAAATTTACTCCCGGAATGGATACAGGGATACAGGATCATCGATTACTCCGGGAACTTTAAAAAAATCTCTAAACCGTTTGTACCGGGTCCGTACTGATTCTCTAGTGATAGTCGTGCTGCAACAAATTTCAGAACGGTTTCATCGCTATCGCCATCGGTCTGCAAATCTAGTGCACACGTAATAGTATTCAGCCAGTGTCCAAATATCCTAAAAATCATAGAAGTCAGGTGTTCATGTGAGCGAACGAAAAGCAGAGTATATATGTAAGTAGGGCAATAGTGTCCAAATTTATATCACGATATATGTTAATTTCAGAACGGTCTCATCGCGAGCACGATCGGGCTGCAGAATCAGTGCACGCGAGCTTCTCTTCAGACGATGACCGACTTCGCCCTCTGCTGCTTCCCTGAAATTAAGGAGTTCGACCCGCAAGAAAAGGTGCGAACTCAATTCGAAAAACATATGTTTAACATTCGAGAAAAAAAGAAAGACATGACTCTTCAATAGGGTTCTCTTGATGGAATTGATTCCGGAATTCCATTCGTTATTGGAATTCCAATAAGAGACGATTTTTCATTCCGATCATTTTGATCGAAGATCGGTCTGAACAAAAATCACTCTTTTCGCTTGAGTTTCACCGACAAATTACCTCCCTTGTTAATGGAATTCCATATAGTTATTGGAATTCCAATTGCATTTCAATTTCATCAAGGGAACCCTACTCTTCAATCGATCTCTAGACTATTTAACCAGCGAAAGAGCACACAGAATGAAGTGCTCTTTCTGGTTAGGATTGTTAAATATTGTATCTCAAGCTCGTTTCAGTGGTTGCTGATCAAGAATTGGTTGACGTCTCGTTTCATATTTGACGGAGTCCACAGAGCACAGATCTACTTCCCGGGAAAGCCAAATTAGTGAGGGAATTCCCCTCACGTTCTTTTTTTTCTGGTGCTAGGTCGGATGAAAACTATTGCGTCATGCGGCTTTTTATGTCTCAAATGCAGTATTGCTAAATAGTGCTCACACGATCTAGTGCCGCTGAATCATTAGTGCGTTTCCACCTTTTTCAATCAATGATTGGCATGGTTAACCTGAACTTAAATCATAAATATAATTGCAGCGTGATGGTCACCTTCCTGACCTTCGCCGACATCGACAACGCCGACTACTACATCGCAGATCTGGATGCCATCTACGACAAGGATCACTCAATTAGGCGAGTTTATGATTACGTTTTGAACTACAATAGAATATACACTGAAGAATGGTCGAAATTTCGGCTCTGTGCGAATACCGTGGTACGTGTCGTTTATCATGGTACGTACTGCGTACCACGTGGTACATAACTACTTATTATGGTACGTACTATACCCCCGTGGTACGTAACTTATTATGGTACGTGTAACAATCAACTTTGAGACTACGCAATCATTCATTGTTCTAGCCATGAACATTTGTGTGATATTTGTGATTGAATGATCACATTTCAAATCACGTTTCTTCAGTGCTGACATAGATTCTTCGATGAATGTGAAGTGGTAGTAACTGAAGGGACTAAAGGGCGGGGACATATAGAGCGATAGTCTTGAGAGTTTTACGTTTTAATTACTCCAAAGCACAACTCGATATTGCGTCTTGTTAGAGGAAACGTATGTGCATTCTAATTTTGTTACGACCTTTGTCCGGTTGCTGTAGAGCGCAGATATTTTGGTGAGTGGAACAAAAATATTAATACCACGAAAAAGTTACGTACCATAATAAAAAGATACGTACCATGATAAATGATAGGTACCACATGGTAAGTACTACGTGCCACGTTATTCGCACAGATCCGAAATTTCTGGCTTTAAAATATCGATGTAACCAATCCCGCATTTAAACGACAAGGAGCAATCCATCGGTTAGAGTGGTATTTCTTACCCGATAGAATTTTTTGTTATCAATAGTACGAACACAACACTGATGAAACATCGATGGCTGTGATTATGAAATAACGTTGAAACCAATCGGAATATATTATATATACACATCCCAAAGTCTTCGTTCCGATCTGCGATAAGGACTCTTCCTATTATATTTCCACCATGTTTCTTATCCTTTCTTCATTTCTTGAAAATACGTTCATCTTGTTTTTTTTCCAGGAACGTTTAGAACCACTTTATTTCAGGTGGTTTTTTTACTTTTTAGATCTATAAATAATTCGATCTTACGGGGTTTATGAATAGGGTTCCCTTGATGGAATTGATTCCGGAATTCCAATAGTGAGGACAAAGGAGTGATGCAATTCCATTCCTTCCATTCCCCCTGCGCGGAGCGGTGGAATGGAATTCCAATAGTTTTGGAATTACATTTGAATAAATTAATTACTTTCCACATATGAGTGCGTTCGCGTAAGAATCGCACTATTCTCGGGAATGGCGGTACAGCAAAAAGAGACCCTTCATGGTTTACACTTTTTCTGATACCCCAAAGTGTCCTATATCGATTTCCGTGTTTGAATTATTTTTAGTTATTTAATTAGCATAATTATGCATGCTCAAACTTTGACTGTTTCTATGTTCTTTTTCATGCTACTCCGCTGAGATGAGCTGGGTTCTCACGAAACTGGGGAATTAGGGCCTTCTCGACATGGCGCATCGAACTGTGTCGTTGGTTTATGCAAATTCGAATTTTTAAATTTTCAAGAAAATTAAAAAAAATTTATTTCACAAAAATAAGGCCGAACACGGCTGGATTTTTGATATGTTGTGACTCTTGGTATGAACTGAGAAAAAAACTTGGGCCGAGATCGAATAATCAGAATATGTTTAGTCCTTAAAAAACTGTGAATTACGTTTAGAGGAAAACGCTTCATTCCGCGCCGCTCGCTCTACTCGCACGGTCAGAAATGACTGTCAAATGAGTTGATTGGGCAGAAACAAATGTGTTTCACATTCATTTCTTATTTACGCTCCAAGATCGAAAGCTCGATCGATTATGATGGATATGATTATGAATAGGGACAACAAGGTGGATGGCCGAAATAATCCCACAGGCCACATTGTTAGGATAAAACGCGTTCTCCGTAAGAACGCAGTGAAAGGGTGAGATAGTGGCACAACTCCGGCAAAATGGTCGCCCAAAGCTCAAACATTTAGAATATAACCACTAGGGACCAGTAATCGTTCATTCGAGAGTTGAAGCCAAAATATCGATTTTGACCTACAAAAATCGATAATTTTAAATTTTAGATTTCGATCTCGTGTTATATATCATTCGAAAGAGCGTGAAAAGTTATCCTAGGATCTATCGTTTCGTCAAAAATAAGCTATCCGGAAGCGGGAAATCGAGCAAAATTAATAACTTTTTCGCTCATTTCGACATATATCGCCAAAACTACCCCTCTTAAAGTAACCCCCGCCCTCCAGTTTCGATATATTTTGTGCCAAATGTATCGTAGAGTACTAATTACTTATGCAATCGCCATATTTTCAGAACTGACAATATCGCTCGAAATTACGACTTCCGTAGATTTTTTTTAGGTTCCGACCAATTATTCTTCACAGTTTACTAGTGATACACTTCCAAATCGACAACAAAAACCATAAGTGGTCTTGTAGAACATATTTCAGTATTTTCCATAGCGTTACAAATGCTTTTTCATGTTTCAAAAATCATGATTTTCGCCAATGAAATCTCTATTGCTAACTCATCAGTTCGAAATCATTACGAGTGTTGGCTACACAAATTATATAGTATGCATAGCCATGAATGAGAATTGGTGGTAGAGACCTCCACCAATGTTTCGATGCCCCGATTTTTGATGCACAAATATGGAAGATCGATTGCTTCGGAAATGTAAACAAGCCGATTTTGAGTTAGATTATGTGAATTTTAATGAGTTATTTGTTTGGACAATGTTTTCCTAAGCCAACGAATCAGAATTCAACGAGAAATGCACCAATATTCTCCTTTCTAAAATTTCCTTTTTTTTTACTTTGAAAATTTCCATTTTTATAAAACCTCGAAATCTGGTAAATTTTCGTTATTTACAGATTCATCTGCACGCCAAACAAATTTCCAAACAATTATTTCATTAGAATTCACATAATCTAACTCAAAATCGGCTTGGTTATATTTCGAAGCAATCGTTCTTCCATATTTGAGCATCAAAAATCGGGGCATCGTCACATTGGTGGAGGTCTCTGCCACCAATTCTCATTCATGGCTATACATACTATATAATTTGTGTAGCCAACACTCGTAATGATTTCGAACTAATGAGTTAGCAACAGAGAAATTTATGATTTCAGTGTCGAAATTCATGATTTTTGAAACATGAAAAAGCATTTGTAACGCTATGGAAAATACTGAAATATGTTCTAAAAGACCGCTTATGGTTTTTGTTGTCGAATTGGAAGTGTATCACTAGTAAACTGTGAAGAATAATTGGTCGGAACCTAAAAAAATCACGGAAGTCGTCATTTCGAGCGATATTTTCAGTTCTTCGTCACTGAAAATATGGCGATTTCATAAGTAATTTGTATTCTACGATACATTTGGCACAAAATATATCGAAACTGGAGGGCGGGGGTTACTTTAAGAGGGGTAGTGTCGGCGATATATGTCGAAATGAGCGAAAAAGTTATTCATTTTGCTCGATTTCCCGCTTCCGGATAACTTATTTTTGACGAAACGATAGATTCCATGATAACTTTTCACGCTCTTTCGAATGATATATAACACGAGGTCGAAATCTAAAATTTAAAATTATCGATATTTTGGCTTCAACTCTCGAATGAACGATTACTGGTCCCTAGTGGTTATTTTATAAAAGTTTGAGCATTGGGAAACCATTTTGGCGGAGTTGTGCCATACCCACTGCGTTGTTACAGAGAACGCGTTTTAATGTATATTCATATGGAGCTAAATATGAGGTTGATATTTAAAAAATTGTCACGCGGGTGAGATACTGACGAGAGAGTGGAGAGAGATGGACAGCGGGAGTTGCAACCAATGGGGATTAAGAAAAAAAGAACCACATAATGAGTTAGCAACCAAATCATTCGGTTGAAAGCGGATTTGGAAGCTCTTTACATTCCGCCCGCTAGAAAAGGTTAACTTTAAGAGAGACTTTCTGAGTGAATGAAAATATGCTTGGCACTAGCGAAAAATCGAATTCCTCCATAATTAGCATACATGTAGTACTCGGTGAGTGTAGCTCAGGCGTAGCCTATTTAGTCTTCTAGATCACGCATTGAGAAATGCTCCTCACTTTAGTCCGAATACGTCAAATTTCGAAATTTGTCATTTTGCTATCAATCTGAACGAGTTATATCTCTAAATATGCGCAATATTCAAGAGATCGAACCTACCAATTTTCATACGATTTCGATAAAAGTACTTTTGAAAAAAAGGCAAAATTCTAAATATTATACTTTGTTCAATTTTAGCTCCTTCAGATGGGTAGAGGGAGACCATTTTTATTCTTTGCATTTGTAGCTCTGGATACTAACTAACTATTGAAAAAATTAAATTAAAATCAACAAATAATGTTGGGAGAAATTGGCTAACAATGGCCGGCAACTTGAAATAAAGCCAGTTTGTCATAAGGACCTGCCTACCGTAATCCAAAAAAGAAATGGAGCTGATCTAGGGTTGCCCTGCACGGAGTACTCGATGAGGGAAATTCACTCGGATCAACCGCAGTACGATGCGCATCCGCGCGCGAGAGAGCGCTGATGTTAAAAACTATCAATAAATTACGGTAGTTGCTTAACATCAGCGCGCAGGCGCGCGCGGATGCGTACAGTATAACAGTTGATTCGATTGAAATTCCCTCATCGAGTACTCCGTGTAGGGTAACCCTAGAACACCTGTCCTCCATTTTTTTTGGATTACGGTAGGCCCGGTCCTTATCACAAACTGGCGTTATTTCATGTTGCCGGCCGTTGTTAGCCGATTTCTCACAACATTATTTTTTGATTTTAATTTAATTTTTTCAATAGTTAGTTAGTGTCCAGAGCGACAAATGCAAAAATAAAAATGGAGCTAAAATTGAACAAAGGTATAATATTTCGAATTTTGCGTTTTAGTACTTTTATCGAAATCGTAAGAAAATTGGTAGGTTCGATCTCTTGAATATTGCGCATTTTTAGAGATATATCTCGTTCTGATCGATAGCGAAATGGCAAATTTCGAAATTTGACTTTTTCGGACTGAAGTGCGGCGCATTTCTCAATGCGTAATCTAGAACACTAAATAGGCTACGCCTAGGCCACACTCATTGAGTACTACATATATGCCAATTATGGAGGAATTAGATTTTTCGCTAGTGCCAAGCGTCTGCACAAAAATGTTCACTCACTCAGATAGTCTCTCTTAAGTAGGTCAGCATACATCTTTTATAGTTTTCTAAGCTTTGTCGTTCAACACGTTGGACACACACGTTGGACGGGGCTTGCTGAGTCCAATTATGGATGAAGAGTCGCTCAATGAAATCTTCGAGGGTGAATACTATTATAAATGAATGTGAAACACATTTCTTTCTGCCCAATCAACTCATTTAATAGTAATTTCGGACCGTGCGAGTAGAGCGAGCGGCGCGGAATGAAGCGTTTTCCTCTAAACGTAATTCACAGTTTTATTTAAAAAACTAAACATATTCTAATTATTCCAAATCGGCCCAAATTTTTTCTCAGCTAGTTCATAGCAAGAGTCACAACATATCAAAAATCCAGCCATGTGTTCGGCCTTATTTTTGTGAAATAAATTTTTGAAATTTTCATGAAAATTTAAAAATTCGAATTTGCATAAACCAACGACACAGTTCGATACGCCATGTCGAGATGGCCCTAATTCCCCAGTTTCGTGAGAATCCAGCTCATCTCAGCGGAGTAGCATGAAAAAGAACATAGAAAGAGTCAAAGTTTGAGCATGCATAATTATGCTAATTAAATAATTAAAAATAATTCAAACACGGAAATCGATAGAGGACGCTTTGGGGTATCAGAAAATGTGTAAACCACGAAGGGTCTCTTTTTTCTGTACCGGCAGGGGTGCCACTCTTAGGCGAACGCACTCATATGTTCGCCAATCAATTTTGATAGTTTCCTCAATGGAATTCCAATAACAGTTTGGAATTCCATTTCGAGTGGAATTCCAATTGTCAACCGCTCGTATGCGAGCACGGAATTGGAAATGAGTGGAGGGTTTTGGAATTCCAATAGTCAAATAATTCCATCAAGGGAACCCTATTTATGAATCTATAAATTTGTCTATTTGTAGCTACAGCTGTAAAAGACTCTCCATGCATGGAATAAGCTTCCATCACGCCCGCATCATTTACTGGATCGGTCTGAGATCCTATTCAGGCGTACCATTTTTACTGTTTTTATACTAGATGTTGCCATTGCGTTGAAGACAGCCGGAATGGTTTGTTTCTAGATACTGATGAAATCAATCACTGAAATACTTACTAATCAGCGATAAGGAGCAAGAGGAGTTCAAATAGTTTTTTTCTTATTTTCTTTTTTATAAGTTTTGTGTTCTTATTATCGCGCGAGCTTATTGCGAACTGAGGAAAGATCGAAAACTTACATTATGGAATACAAGTGAAACCAAGATTTCACTGGTTAGTTCGATCAAACTTAGATCCTTTAAAGGGATCCGGACATCAAAAACCAAGTGTGCCTTAAAATGCGTCTCATCGACCCCTTAGTTGAATGCAATAAACTAAAAAAATGTTTAAAATTTATTTAAGCAATAAAAATAAATAATTACATATATCACATGTATCACGAGTCGATGAAGCAAAATCAGGGCCTTCGCGAACAATTTTTTTCAAACCTATTCAAAATCGACCAAACTAAGGTAGAACACTACTCTAGTGAAGAGTTTTTGAAATATTAATGCTATTTGTCCCAGAGCCGGCATTTAGGAATTCTCCTGTTTTGGACCCGGAAATACAGTATATCAGCTCCCAGATGAGCTACAGAGATGGCACCGTGCTTACAAAACGTAGAAAATTATTTTGAGAAACTTTCATGTTGAAAGCGTATCATGAAACTCAAAAATAAATTAATTGTATCTAAAAGTATGCTTTCCAAACAACATAAAAATTGTTTTTCCCATAATGTAGGAGACTTCCTGGGAATTTTATTACTGATTTTGAAAGAACATCTTCCGTTACATATAACAAAAAAATAAAAATGGCAAAATGATAGGGGCTCTAGTTCTCATTTTTTGCATTCAATGTGCAGTGCTCGCAACTTCAGTTCTGAAATACCAAAAATAATCATTCCAGCTTACTGTATTTCACTCCCCGATACTTATTTACAATGTTTCCAGACCGTTAACGTTAAATTACTTTGCGAAATTCGAAATTTCGAACTTTTGAAAAATGCGGTTTTCGGATTGAGATAAAATTATTTTTTGATTATATTATTAAGAATATCGCTGCAATTACATCATGCAAAATACGCTTGGGGTTAGGCGAGTCTGAAAATCTATAAAACATTTCATTTCATCTCAATTTAAAAAGTCTGAAAAAAATGTAAATTTAAAAATTTTCATTTTCAGAAACATTTAAATTGTTGCAATTTTCAAAGTTTTTCAGGTTCAACTGCCCCCGAGCGTATTTTGCATGATGTAATTGCATCGATATTCTTAATAATATGATCAAAAAATAATTTTATCTCAATGCGAACCTTCACTATATTTGTCTGAAGATTTTGAAAAGAATACAACGTTAGGTGGTTCAACTTGGTAATAATTTCATTGACTGTGGCATATACTATAACCATCGACTGTTAATGCCCGTCCCATGTTTATAAATTGTAAGTTTTCAATGCTGAAAATCGTGTTCATTCGAGGCTTCGAAAACCGCATTTTTCAAAAGTTCGAAATTTCGAATTTCGCAATTTAACGTTAACGGTCTGGAAACATCGTAAATAAGTATCGGGGAGTGAAATATAGTAAGCTGGAATGATTATTTTTGGTATTTCAGAACTGAAGTTGCGACTACTACACAAAAAATGAGAACTAGAGCCCTATCATTTTGCCATTTTTATTTTTTTGTTATATGTAACGGAAGATGTTCTTTCAAAATCAGTAATAAAATTCCCAGGAAGTCTCCTACATTATGGCAAAAACAATTTTTATGTTGTTTGGAAAGCATACTTTTAGATACAATTAATTTATTTTTTTAGTTTCATGCTATGCTTTCAACATGAAAGTTTCTCAAAATAATTTTCTACGTTTTTTAAGCACGGTGCCATCTCTGTAGCTCATCTGGGAGCTGATATACTGTATTTCCGGTTCCAAAACCGGAGAATTCCTAAATGCCGGCTCTGGGACAAATGGCATTAATATTTCAAAAACTCTTCACTAGAGTAGTGTTCTACCTTAGTTTGGTCGATTTTGAATATTTTTGAAAAAAATTGTTCGTGGCAACGTCCACTGACTGGTGATACATGTGATATAGTGTATTACTGTGGTAGCGTGTAAATTCGATGTTTCAAAAATTTCAAAAAATATATATTAAAATTACTGTATTGGAAGCATCTTGATTATCGGTTTTCAGCGTCTTCTTCGGCAGTTTCTTTGCTTTCTTTTACTTTTTTTCAGTTATTTATGCTGTATTTCACTGTTTTGTGGCCTGAATTGTATTAGAAAAGAGCTCGGCCATGTATAATGCGGTTAGTGAAGTAATCTGTATTGACCCTTATTGAATAGCGAACGAGCGTTTTCTGATTGCATTATATTCCTTCTAGTCGCACTTTTATTGCTTGCATTTGCTATCAGTACATGGCTATGGTTAGCTGCTCCGCTTGCCCGCTACGATCGCACTTATGCAGGGCAATTCGCAATTTTGCCGCGATGGGAAGGGAATGATTAGTGTGCCTGATAATTTTCGAGGATGAGTTCAAGTTACTCGAAGAGAAGGCTAACGACGATTCAAGCAGAGAGGTGGCGAGCATGGCTCGCCACCCCGACTTCGTAGGGAGACACCACCTTGTATTTCGCCTAATGGACGCACTTTCATCGTTAATAGGACCTTTCGGTTGTGTAATCCAATGCTGAATCAATAGAAAGCCCTTTCTTGTTTTGGTATTGGTAATAGAATTTTCCGTTTTCTCCACTACGCGTCTTTAGCATTGTAAGAGGGAAGGGGAGGCTCTAGAAGAAGGACGATGTACAAGTACTGTGCAACATTTATTACTTCAAAAAGGCATTACAGTCGTATTAATATGTCCTGAGGAGGTAATCTGAATAATATACAAGCCCTGAGGAGGCAATAATACACGCATAAACATACAAGACTTAATAACATTCCAGCCCGAGCCAGCTCCTACGGTAGACGCGATGTCAGATTTAATATCTGATCTACTTCTCCCATCGCCTTGTGGGTCGCAGTCGGGAATATCTGGAGTACGTACAACAATATCATTCGAAACATTTATTCAATTATGAAAACAAGAAACTTGAACGATGGAGAAAAATCAAACCACAAAACAGTGAAACATTGATTACATTTCAAACAAATACTATCGGTCGACGCCGAACATGGATTGTCCATTGTCGATCACGTACTCGAGCACCTTCTCGCCGTCCTCCAGACCGCCGGGAAAGACCTGATATCGATCGATAAATATGGCGTACTGTAGCCAATCGTTAACCAGTGCATACCTTGACCTACCTTGATGCCGTCCCAGTGAGTCGTCTCCATGAGCAGATTCGGGTCCCAGTCGAGCATCGGCCCGATCAGTCGGCTCAATGCGGTCACCGTCCAGCGCGTCCAGTACATCACGCAGTAGGCGTTCGGACACAGGCGCGACTGCAATCGAGAACCATGTTTACTATGGTAGTTACGTGCGGAAGGAAGATCAGTTCCCCGGGTCATAATCCTAACTCACTTTTCTATCTTCCCCATCAGAGACAGAGACCCACCCCCTCGTCCCAACTTCTCCCTTAGAGGCGTGGCCGAGTACCTAAACTTCATCAGCCAAAAATCCAAATCTGAGCAGTGTCAGCAGATGCCCAAGCAAACTAAGCCAGGCCTTAAGTTGCCTTATCACGAGAAACTGGTGGAAGGGGGCGGGGTTTGGTAAGCTTCTAGGAAAGTGCCCTCACCGGATATTAGTAAGAGATCCGAAGCACGGGCTCGATGATGTGCATCGCCATCTTGTGGATCATAAATTTGGTCATCTGAAGGGAGAATATTTACCCTTTTTTCATCCTTTTCACAACTGCAATATTCGGCACCTAACCAAGCTGTAAACTGCTTGTAGCTGAGAATGAAACAGCAAATTGATTGTTTTCAATTTTGCGGTTTGATTCCGCCACTCTACTTACATATTCTATCAGCATAAAATTAAATAATGAAAACAATATATACGCGCCTTTCCCTCGAGCGCGCGGATGTTCGCCATCGTACGCCGATCCAGTCGTCCATCCAGCAGAACACCTGCAAGTTGTGAAATTAATACAGTCCTTTAATAGAGCGAGCAGCCGTGAATGGATGATGGATGCGCATTAACATGCGTACTGAACAAAGGCGTCAAGGAGGTGAGATTGTAAAACAGTATTTGAAAATGCTACATGTCCTTCGCAAAATAATCGCTCGTCCCACCACTTCCATGTTTCATCGAACCCCCATAAATAAACCGCGAAACGCGAACCTCGCGGTGAAACTTGGAGAACAGTCGGGGTACTGCTTGAGGGAGAAGCTCTCGACCGTCTGCTGGAAGCCGAACCACTCGAAGTGCACGGACACCATCTTGTACGCGCACATCACCTGACATTCGATATTTAAATAATTTAATTATAAACATTTGAATCTTCCTGAGAATCACACAAATTTGCTTGGCAACTTTTAGAATTCATGAGGTCACAATAAAAAAATGCAGATTCACTAGGCCGATCTGAGCTTCAATAGTAGATCTACTATGCATAGCTTCGACAAACAGGCCAGCTGCTTGCTAGTTATCTAGTTGCCCTCGACCGGCTCGACTCCAGGCTTCTTTTTCTGGCAGCAGTTTCATCAATAATAATGCTAGCTACTTTTCAGTATCAAGGAAATGATATAGTGAATCCATTCATTCAAAGTAAAGTTCACTTACCGGCTCCGTGCCGATCCTCCAGTCATTGACGAGCGGTCCTCTTCTTCGTCTGGTACAGGGAGGGCGACATCTCCTGCTTGACGCCGGCCGGCGTCAGGAACTCCATGTCGTTGGCGATGCCGATGTGGACGACATCCCGCTCCTCCCTCGAGGTTGTGTACCTGTATTTTAAATAATTAAATATTATTTTAAACACTGACAAATAATGAAACATCAAACAGGTTGATCCTACGAGCGTATTTTCGAATTAACAATTAAATATAAACTGGTAATCAATAATGGACACGCCATTCAGTATCACTCTTGTAAGGTTGTGAGAAGCTAAAGAAGCGCGTTCTCGAGAGATGGAAGTACGATACAGAAGGCGAGAGAACTACCCCCGAAACAACACTCTAGTAACGGAGCCTAGTTTCTTCAAATTCTCACTCACATTCTCGGTCGTTCCTCGGTCGGACAGGTGGATGGTCTCGACCTTGACGAAGAAGTTGTCCTTCGAAGTTTGTCGGGGCGTTCCAGGCCTCCTCGTGGATCGCCAGCGATCCCTGGGGCGCGATCTTGAGGATCAGCGTCGGGACCTAAACAATTAGAAAATATTTTTAAGATTAAATATGCACTAATTATATAAAAAAATATGCGATAATTAGCACTGACCTTCGACTGGAGGTGGTAGATCTTGTGCGTGTACTGGCCGCGGTCGTACGAGCCGTTGAACAGCGCGTGGTTCGCGAACGGTTCATTTCTCAGTACCTGCAAAACGGAACCGATATTTGGATGGAACGAGCACATGCCTGTTGGGGTGAGAAACGGAAGCAAGCAAGGCAGGCGCGTAATTACATGGCGTGAGCGCGAGAATTGCGTCTGTGGTAAACGCGGCAGAATTATTAGGTCTGGAACTCGGGAAAAGCGGGTGAGTTTTTGTATTTTTAAGCGGTCGGCAACATAAAATCTGGCCACATTTTGTCATTTGGCCCTAATAGACGAAGTGGGAAACGCACCTATACTCTCTCCCCGCCGCCAGTTTCGGCCTTGCTCGCTTCGGCCACGGGGTGCAATTGGCCGACCTGGTACTCCTCTACGGTCAGCGGAAGGACGGTACGGCTGGAACGGTTAAATAAAAATAGTAATAAAATACAACAAAACAATCGTGGAAAACGCACTATTCCTTGACGATCATTCTCCGTGTTGCACGTGCTACTCCGCCGACGACGGATGGGCCGGCAACGAACCGCTGAAACGAAGCGAATGAGTGGTGAGGCTCGACAATAAAAGACAACACAAAGGAGGCAAAACTAGTATGTAGTATCGACATTATCGAGGAAAAGTATTACAATCGCGAGGATGGTGGGAAAAGTCGGGAAGAACTAGTCAACGCGCCTTCCTACACGGTAGAGCGAACGAACACCGCAGATAAGAACTGATGTCGGCATTTCCACGCTCATATCAAGCCACGCCGAATTAAATGCACACGCGAGTAGTGGATGAGAAGCGGGTTGAGTCAGCAATATTTATATTGCAAGTTGCTCGCAAATCTAGCGAAACAAGAGCAACTCGAAAAAACAGCTAGCAAATTAGGTACCATAAGCTAAAAAAGGTGTATTCCTGCCTAAATTCATGGTGAGCAAAGTGAATTGGGCCATTCTGAAAAGGAATATAACCAGTTTTGAAAAGAAACAACGTAAAAACAAGTGGAAAACGCCGATAAATGCGGAGCCCGGTTGCGGTCGCTAGCGGGAACCGGTAAATTCAGAGCCGGTAAATTGCAAAAAATGGTGGGAAACCTCACCAAGGCTCACGCTACAATTCAAATTGTTGAATTATTTTCAC
The DNA here is from genome assembly GCA_036245805.1 of Pristionchus mayeri. Classification (NCBI taxonomy): domain Eukaryota; kingdom Metazoa; phylum Nematoda; class Chromadorea; order Rhabditida; family Neodiplogasteridae; genus Pristionchus; species Pristionchus mayeri. The sequence continues at coordinate 35,687,317 of BTRK01000003.1, forward strand.
GGCGTATCACTGAAGAAGGAAAAGTCGCGCCACACTATGAGGGTGCCATAGAGGAGTGATTTTTATCATTTACTGTGGTTAGCAGCACACACAGCCAGAACCGTAGCTCGGTCGTCCGGAACCGCAGCTTGGCCGACCAGAACCGGTACTTAGGTTGCGCAGATTGCCCAAACCTACCGTAGTTTATGGGCAACAGCCACATTCAAACGTTCCCGCTTTGCCTGATTGTCAAGGTGCCTGAACCGTGTACCCGTGCGGAATTTTTTTGGCGTCTACTGTAATTATTTTCTTCAACCTTCGGGGCAGAATGATGCGGTGCCGTGATACGCCGTGTTTTCATTGCGAATTTTCTCCACTCATATATATTTTTTATTTTTATTTTATTTTTCGAAGTAATATGTTTTCAATAGTTGATTTCAATAGAAAGAAACCAAATAATTTAAAAATATAAACTTTGGGGCTCCCGGATCCCTTTAAAGCTGTATCATATTTAACTGATATTTGGACCAGATATGCGTGCAACAACTGATATTTGACAAGATCCATATTTTAGGTTAATGATCTCCAGGATGATGCGCGAGGCGGCTAAGCGCAACTCGGAGTGGCTGGGTCAAATTTGTCCATACAACAGATTTTATTTTCGTTGCGTTATGTATTGATCCAAATGAAAACATGGCACTCTCTCATGATACGACACATGTTTTTGCATCTTTCATTGGAGTTACGTCCGATGAGGTCTTCCAATGCATGGAGTATTTTTAGTCAGGGGCGCACAGATAAAGGAGGAGCAAACACATTCAATTGTTGAAGCTTTCATATGCACGGCCTAGATCTAACCAACGATAAGAAGCTCCGAAATTTTCAGATTGATATCTCCATTACGAACAGAGCTATCGGTTGTTGGCGGGGAACCCAAATCAGGGAAAGCTCAGGCAACGAGCAAGTTATCCTCTAATTGAAACATATTTCAACCGGGCGCGCGTTTGCCTTTAAGAGAGACTATCTGAGTGAGTGAACATTATTGTGGAGACGCTTGGCACTAGCTAAAAATCGAATTCCTCTAAAATTGGCATACATGTAGTACTCAGTGAGTATAGCTCAGGCGTGGCTTATTTAGTGTTCTAGATCACGCTTGTTAGAGAAATGCGCGACACTTCCGAAAACGTCAATTTTCGAACTTTTCCATTTCGCAATCAATCGAAACGATTGATATCTCTAAAAACGCATAATAGTCAAGTGATCACACATGTCAAGTGCCATGTCGTTTCGATGAAAGATCTTGAGAAAAAAGCTAAAAATCGATAAATTTTACGTTTGATGAATTATATTTCGTTCGGATGGGAGGGGTCAGAAAGTTTTGAAGATTTAAATATGTAGCCGCGGATACTAACTAACTACTATTTGCAAACAATTAAAATTAAAAAATAACTTTGGGAGAAATTGTCAAACAACTGTCGGCAACTTGAAATATAATCAGTACATGATAGGCCGTGCCTACCGTAATCCAAAACATAAATAGAGGACAGGTGTTCTAGGGTCACCCAACACGGAGTACTCGATGAGGGAAATGCACCAGAGTCAATTCAAGTTCGATATGCATCCTCGCGCGCCAGAGCGCCTGTGTTAAATAACTACCGTAATTTATCGATATTATTTAACATCATCGCTCTGGCGCGCGCGGATACATCGAAATTATCGAAATTTTGTTGATGCTTAGGTATTTCTCTCATAGAGTACTACGTGTAGGGTAACTCTACAAAGCGTTCTTGACCGACAGAGAAGGGATCTGAATCGAACTGCAATCCTTAAACTAGAAAACCTACTGGAACACAAAATGTCCTGCCGCGCATGTCTCTCTCGATGCGCGAATGTGACCAGGCGAATTTGTGTTTCACTCCTAATATAAGATGCACTTGTGCTCAGAGTGGCCAAAATGGGGAACTTGTTTTATGTTTCAGACTATTTTAAAATAGGGAAGCGCTTTCAAACAGCCTATTCCCGCATTTTGCAGTTCGTGGTTTCGCGGGAAAATTCAAAATCGTAATCCCTTTGTCTACCCTTATCTGGAGAGAACAATGGGGGTCAGAACGCTGTGTCTAGAACAGCTGCCCTTTATTTCTATTTTGGATTACGGTAGGCCAGGGCCTATCATGAACTGATTATATTTCAAGTTACCGACCGTTGCTTGGCAATTTCTCCCAAAGTTATTTTTTTTTAATTTTAATTATTTGCAAATAGTAGTTAGTTAGTATCCACAGCTACATATTTAAATCTTCAAAACTTTCTGACCCCTCCCATCCGAACGAGATATAATTCATTAAACGTACACTTTATCGATTTTAGCTTTTTTTCTCAAGTCCTTTCATCCACTCGACATGGCACTTGGCATAGGTGATCACTTGAATATTCCGCATTTTTAGAGGTATCAATCGTCTCGATTGATTGCGAAATGGAAAAGTTCGAAAATTAACGTTTTCGGACTAAAGTGCCGCGCATTTCTCTAAGCGGGATCTAGAACACTAAATAAGCCACGCCTGAGTTATACTCACAGAGTACTACATGCATACCAATTATGAAGGAATTCGATTTTTCCCCAGTGCCAAGCATATTTTCATTCACTCAGATAGTCTCTCTTAATACTCGTTTAATTTATGAAAATCATCAGGATGATGCGCGAGGCAACAAAGCGCAACTCGGAGTGGCTGGGTCCTCTGCTGAAGAAGGCGGCGATTGACGAGGCAGAGACAATGGCCATCTACGGGTTGCTGTGCTGGCCGAGTTGTGAGTAGTATCACTATGTTGTAAATCAAGAAACTATGCAACTAAAATATAATTTTGAGAGTGATGGTTCTATTGTGTTGTTGGAATGTCATGGTAGTCTATTGTTCTAGTCTGCTGGCCCAGTTGTGAGTCCACTCGCGCTTTTTTCCAATCGCCGTTGCATCAAATCTCCAGCTTGCTCAACCTAGAAAGATGCCAAATATTTTTTCGAATGAGTATCGTCATTCTGCGTTGTCTCTCGGAGACAATACGAGTTATTGCGAAGTAATTCATAGAACAATTCTCGGGTTCCATTTTCAATTCTGCTGTTCGGTCTTCTCACGCCTGTCCATGGAAATACCAATAGAACTGAACTGAAGAGAATACAATTATTGCCACAATTTTCAGACCTCTCCAACTCCTCCCTTCGAGTGCGGGAGACCTGCTACAAGTACCATCTCCGCATCTTCCAGGAGTTGAACCAGCACTACAAGTGCGTTTGCCGCCTGTGATTTGGACGAAAACTAAAGAGAAAAAAATTATCGTAAGATGAAGATGAAGGATCAAGGTGCACTATCCGAATATTTCCAGGAAAACAGGACGAACTGACTACTTCGCACGTGTTTCTTACGTTACTTCTATCCTATTGTGTGTGCAGGTATCCTATTTCATTTTTTTAAAAATTATTTATAAAATACAAAGAAAATGAAAAATGCAGGCTGCGATCCAGCGGCTGAAGGAGGACATGGTCGTCTATCGATTGCTGGATGTGTATAGTGGTGATGAGTTGGTGTACAATGTGGTCAAGTGATAGGAGAGGAAATAAATTATGTAAAGTGTGCGTTGCAATAAAATAATTGTCGATCAAATTGTTGTCTTTCAGCTGAGACCATAGTGAAAGATTTTTTTCGGTAACATGAATGTTGTTCGTCGAATAGGAAATTCGGGCGTTAATGAGAAAGGTATGATTCTTTTTGCACGAGCACCATAGAAGAGAAATATCAGACGAGAATGTTTCAGTCATATCGTTCTAATACGTTTCAACGATGTTTCATATGTAAATCTCACAAATGTTTTCAATTTCTTCTTCCGTTTCGGCTCTGAAAAATACATAATCGTCGTGTGTGATTTAGGCAGGCTAGTAGATGTTGAATTGCGTTATCACTATCGCCTCCCCCTCGCATAATGCGAAATCCGTTGAGGGAGTGGATTGCGATATCGCTATTCAACATCGAACAGCCAATTCTGAGTGTGAGCACATAGCAATACGACATTTCAAAACCGTTTTACCTCACTTTCAGTCCGAGAACCGAAGTGATAACAGAACAGATCAGAGTGGGGGAAGAGCAGGGAAGACACGTATGGCACTCTCTCAATTCCCCACACTCTCGCGCCTGTGCGAGAGAGCACGCGAAACGAAGAGAGGGTCAGACACGAAACTACTGAAGCAGGTCAACGATCTTACGCGGATAGAGCAAACGACGTTTTGTTTTTTTTCTTCACCACTTCACTATAAAAGTCTACGACCAAGGATCTGGAAGAAGTGCGGGAATCCGACTCATTCGAGTCAATTCCAGCTCTTCCAGCAGCGCCGCCTCGTCGCAGGTACCGTATTCATTCCGCTGTCACACCGTAACCTAAAGCTACCGTATGCTAGTAGTTGTTGAGACAACCTTCCTGTTTATACCCTTGTGATATCGTGCCGAGAAGTTAGCGTATTCGATGCGTAGCAGTGCGAACACATACTCTTCTCTAACCATCTGGCAGGCACTTAGGGATGGCCTCGCAAGAAAGGGCTCTCTTCGATCTGCACTCTCTCTCACCAATATTACCGACGAGAGAGTACGCAGAATGAAGAGATCAGTTCTTGTGAAACCTACTTGTGCTCCTCAACAGCACCTTTACGCCCAGAACAAGGTCATTTCAGAACAACATCGCGGCTGCGGCTGCAGCCCAGTCATCTGCCGGATCTGCAGCAGCTGCAGCAGCTGCGTCGCTCTCGGTGACGCCCACGATCGGCTCGGCCTCGACCACGCCCACTCCGCTCTAGACCATCCCCTCCTTCGGTGGACTCGCGAAGCTGGGACTACAGGGTGAGTAGAGGGGCTCTTTCATTTGATCGTTGATCGTACCTTTCACTAAATTTTGAGAACGTATCAAGAATTCGAGAGCAGTAAGGGTTCTTTTGTAGTAGTTTTCGATAGAGATTTTCTTACGCATGGACATTATCAACTATTGCCAATAGCGTTTTCTCCTCAATATGTGGACTCCTTGAAACTTAAACACACAGCCAAAAACGTAAAATCGAAGAAATATCTAATTTAATATGAAGAAAAGTCGGCTCTGTCTGAATAAGCGGGGCCGATGAAATTTTCATCGGCCCCGCGGGGCCGTATTTTTGGTGACGGGGCCGTAAAAATAGTGGCGGGGCCGAAAAATTGGCTAACGGGGCCGTAAATTGTTCATGCGAAAATGAGTCACATTGTAAATACCACCTGATCTCCCTTCTTCGACGCCTTCAAGGCATAATCTCTCTCCTACCCTGATGGTCTCCCTTCTTCGACGCCTTCAAGGCATAATCTCTCTCCTACCCTGATGGTGAATAAAGTATAAGTATAGAAATGATGTTATTTCATAGTTATGATGCAATAACGTGCCTGGTTAGCATAGTATGCATCAGAAAGGTGAGAAAAGTTCAGGGAAGGTGTTCTTCGAGGCCACATGGGACAGCACACCAACGGAAACACTTCGTCATTATAACGTAATATTTCGTCATCTTACGTAATATTGCGTCATCCATATGTAATACGGGCTGCCGTTCCCACAAGGCGCCACCCTCCAAGAAACTAGGCCATGGCTGCTCCTGTTACCCCTGCAGCACCTATTGCCAAGCCACCAAGAGCGTCACCTATTGGCAGAGGAGGGAGGGAGCCAAGAGATACATCCAGATTTTTGACCTGTGCCAGAACTCTTCGAATTTGCCTGGTTCTTAGGAAAACGGCCTCATATTTTCTTTCAAATATTTATCGCAGTAATATATCTTACTCATATCTTCGTTAATTCACAGTAAAACACGTTTTAATCGTAAAAAAACGAAAAACAAGTATTACATAAGAATGACGAAATATTACGTCATAATGACGAATTGTTTCCGTTGTTGTGATGTCCCAAGTGGCCCCGAAGGACACCTTCCTTGAACTTTACTGACCATTGTTATGTGCACTATGTTGACCAGATGTTATTGCATCATAACTATGAAACATCTATATACTCTAAGACTCCTTTTCGAATGAAAAAATACGGCCCCGTTATCCCAATTTTACGGCCCCGCGGGGCCGAATCACGGCCCCGCCGCTAAAATTTACGGCCCCGTTTATTCAGATAGATTTTTCTACGTCCCCGCTTATTCAGACAGATTTTTTCAACGGCCCCGTTTATTCAGACAGATTTTTTTACGGCCCCGCTTATTCAGACAGAGCCGAAAAATCTCTCTCCAGGAAGTCCTCTGCTCGACTCGACTCGTTTGTGTATTCCCAAGGACAGACTTGGTTCCTTTGTGTTTCAGGGATATGTAAAAACGTTTGCTGGAATTGGTTTGTTACTAAATTCGTCGCTATCCGTATAAAATAATGCAATAATTTCTTTTCTGTCATTAAAATTTGTGGTTTTCAAGCCCATCAAAATTGCATTTTCTAATTTGTGAACCTATAAGGGATGTTAGTGGTAATGGGATCAAATATCAAAAGCCAAAGACCAAACAACAAAGACTACAAATCAAAGATCTTAGATCAGACCTTGCTCAGCTTCTCGCCCTCCTCGCGTGGCAGCAGTGCGCGTAATGACTGGAAACCCGCGTTGATCGACTGAAATCGATATTGGTCAGATACAGTAACCGAAAAGTATCCATTGATTTTGTCTTTACCTCCTACAAACTATCGCCCAAACAGTGCCTTCGGTACCCTTATTCAACCGTACTCTTTCACCCCTCTCCTACCACTACCATACCTGATACTTTAGAACCTACCTGATCCTTTAGAACCAGATCCTCCGCTTCCTTAAGCACACTTTACTCTTTACCATCGATATACCGTACCATTTTCTACAGTACCGTATACCTGCATACGTCTCGGCTCGTTGCAGTTTGCGATTTTCCGTCGTATCCGCCTGTCGATGACGCATTTCCCGTCTTCTCGATGCCTTTTCTTGTTATTTTATAGCAGGCTATCATCTGTGTCATGGATTGTTGAGGTGCCAAGCTACGAATATTGTCTGCTTCGTGAAACACAAATGTCCTGGTAAGTGAGTCGTCGCTTTTTGGTAATTCGGATATGCTTCGGAATTAGTGTTTATTCAAGTTGGTCAGTATCAGCTCAATATTACGAAGGCATAGGCAAAAAAACATGATAAAGTGATATCACTAGAAGCGAGTCAAGTCTTCCGACTACATTGTGGTTGTCAGTGCTGGCAAAGAACAAAACATCCTAAAGTTTCGCTCCCAAGCCCTCCAAACTCATCATATACTACGGCACTAGGTCGGATGAGAACTACTACGTCATGCCGCCTTTGATATACCATGGCGGCATAACGTCATAGTTCTCATCCGACCTATTGCCTGTACTACGTGCTTCTCTCTCTCTCTATCTCCCTTGTGTGTGATCTACGCGCGCTTATCTCGACATCTCTCCACTACATCGCGGATCTGGATGCGATCTAGGATAAGGAACACTCAATCAGACGAGTTTATCTTTATTATTGATGAAACTTCGAGGAAATACTGACCAAAGTGGATGAGATTCTTATATAATATCGACGAAACTAATCCACAATTATGTCATCTCCGATAGTCATCTCCGAAACACTTAATTCAGATCTGCCGTAAGGTGTACTCGAACAGGTTTTCTTGTTTCTCTTTTTTAATCGATTAATAACAATCGATCAACTGAAATCAGTATTTTTGTGTTTTTATTGTCATAGATGCATACGGCAAACTGAAGAACAATCGAAAGCTTACATTTTACAATATTGTTGAAACCAATCCAAAAGACAATCAGACAATCTGTTCATTGGAACCAAAGAGAAAACGTCCAATATAAAATCTTTGTTTGTGTTTCAGAACGGAGGCAAAACCATCGTAGTCAGGGCTGTTGGCATTGTTCGCTTGACGATCGTCGCACAAGCATTATTCACGATAAAACCTATTTACGTTGTGTTATTCACGACGATTCATTTTTGAGGAAAAAAAACAGATTTTCCATCGGACAGTTCATTCATTGGTTAGAGTGTACCTAATTCATTTTAATAGATATGATAAAAGCCTTCAGGATGATGCGTGAGGCGACTAAGCGCAACTCGGAATGTCTGGGTCCTCTGCTGAAGAAGGCGGCGATTGACGAGGCTGAGACCATGGCCATCTACGGGTTGCTGTGCTGGTCGAGCTGTGAGTCGTTCTGCATACTCTTTCAACGATAAGACTGGCGAGAGATCACGCAAAATGAAGAGATCAGTTCTTCCGAAGACATCCCATGTCCAATATTTTCAAGTTATTACCCACTCGCCTTTCCAGAAAATCACCTTCTTGTGTAGAGTTATTTTTTGCAATATATCGTATTATATTTTAGCGTTATCTCTCGGAGATCGTACGAGTTATTTCGAAGTCACACTTTTGACAATCCTCGAGTTTCATTTTGCACTAGATGCCTATTCAGGGAGATATCATTAGAACTAAACTAAAGAGAATACACTTATTGCTTCAAATTTTCAGACTTCTCCAACTCCTCTCTGCGAGTGCGAGAAACATGCTACAAGTATCAGCTGCGCTACAGTTGCAAGAGTGATGCGTAACAGAATTTTTTCAATCATTCCCATTCAAATACGTTTCAACGATGTTTCATTTGTAAAATCGAAACACTATTTTCTATTTGTCTGATTCTTTTTGTCTCTAAAAACATAATCGTTGTGTGTGATTAATGCTGGCTAGTCGATGTTGAAAATCACAATCTCCTCCCCCTTGCGAACTCCGAGGAGGGAGTGGATTGTCATACCGCTCTGTAATATCGGACCGCCAATTTTATGTGTGATCACATAGCAAGACGACATTTCAAAACCGTTTTACCTCACTTTCAGTCCGAGAACTGAAGTGATAACAGAACAGATCAGAGTGGGGGGAAGAGCAGGGAAGACGTGCCTGACACTCTCTCCATATCACACACTCTCTCGCCAGTGCGAGAGCACGCGAAATGAAGAGAGCGTCAGACACGAAACTACTGAAGCAGGTCAACGATCTTACGCGGATAGAGCGAACGACGTTTTGTTCTTAAAATAACATCAGAAAGCGGTGGGTGCACTTCTACTTCTACTACTTACTAAAATTTACTATAAAATTTAGAGATGTCGATACCTAAACAATCGGTTCATAAAGGGGGCGGGGCTAGAGCAAAAAGGGGCGTGCCTACACACACATCTCAAGGCGCATATTGTACTGGATCTATCTAGCACGGACTGAGTAGTCGACGAGGCAGGCAGAGTCATTCATTCTTACTTGAGTCTTTGTGGGGGGCGGATGAAAGTGTAAATGGTGGCGGAGGGGGCGGATGTTGGAAGGGGGTTTCGGCAGTAGTTTTAGTAGTTATTGAGAACGGGCTATAATAATGAGATAGTAACCGGGGGCGGAGCCTAGCAGACGAAAATACTCAAATCGGGTGTGGTCATTCTAGACGAAACTGGGGTGTGAAATTCATCGGAATCGATCGGAACAGAGGTCAGTTGAGGAGAGAAAAGGTACTGAGAGAGAGGAAGAGGGAGAAGGGAGAAGCCGGACGGGAATCCTGGCCCTGAATCAGGGAAATCACTGATTCAGGGTCTGGATTCCGGCCCAAAACAATATTATCCATGAACTTATAACAATAAAACACTTATTAAGCATCCAGACGGGGGGAACCGGGCTAGAGGGGAAAACGTGTTAACCGAATAGCGAGAGACGCAAAAATAAGTGCATGTATTATACTACGAAACAAGTGAGTAAGGGCAACGCTAAATAACTAAATATAATCAGAAAACGACGGGGGACTAAATATGGGGGGCTGAGCCTAGATGGGGTGTTGCGACGAGAAGTGCGCGGCAGTGGGGCGAAACGCGCGCATCATCAACGCAGGAGCAGATTTGCGTGCGACGAGGGCGGAGGCGAGGAGGAGGTCACCGATCCTGGAATAGATCGATCGATTATTGATTGGTTATTACTGCATTATCAATGATTCCTGGTATCAGATGAGCATTTTCACATGAAGTCGGTCAATTTAGCAGGTTATTAGCAGGTTTGAAATATTAAAGCCAGTACTCGATAGTACAGTACCCTCTACCGTACCTTCCATATGCTTGATGGCCTCGAGCAGCACGTTGATTGTGCGGGCAGTGAAGGCGGAGGGCGGAGTCGAGACTGGAGGCTGCTGCTGAGCTACCGTAGTCCCCGCCTGCTGCTGCAACATCTCCATCTGGTAAACGAAGGAATGATTATTGATTGATGAATACAGTATGCCCAATAGGTAGCTACAGTATCCTACAGTAACCCCTACCGGAAGGACATCCTACTCTATCCTAGGGGTGGCTTGGCGAGAAAGGCTCTTCATTATGTGTGCTCTCTCTCTCTGGTCATATTGACGAAAGAACACGCAGAAAAAAAGCTGCAGCTGCAGCTACGGCTGCTGCAGCCTGCTGCTGATGTGAGGCCGCAGCTGCAGCAGATGCAGCAAGTGCAGCTGCTGCTGCCATGGTCGTCAGCGGACTGCGATCGTCACCGGACAACAAACGAGTCGAGTCGAGCAGAGGACTGCCTGGAGAGAGATTTCGTCATATGGTTTTGTGTTTCAGGAAGTCAACATATCAACTAGAAAAAGGCGATTGACAATAGTTAATACAATTCATTTTTAAGAAAATAAATCTCTATCGAAAGTTGCTACAACAGTACCCTTACTGCTCTCGACTTCTTGATACTTTCTCAAAATTTGCTTAATTTCGCCGTCTCTTCATTGATGCACTCTCTCGACCGGTCGAATAGTGAGAAAGTGTAAATAGTGAAGAGACATCCTTTTCATTTATTCACTATTCAGTCCGAGGCACCGAAGTTTGGGTAAGTGAAAGGTACGATCTAAGATTAAATGAAGGCAGCCCTAACTGCGCGAGTCCACCAAAGGAGGGGATGGGCGAGAGCGGAGTGGGCGTGGTCGACGCCGAGCCGATAGTGCGAACCTTCGACTCCAGATGCATGCGCATCACTGCAAAGGGGCGGGGCTTGGGAGCTCCGTACTTTCTGTGTAATATCACGCCTCTCACGAGAGAATCGAGCTAGAATAGCCATTTCAGGGAATGGAGAGAAAATCGTAAAATTGGTTCTTACCAGTTTTGATCATCCCAAGGCATGCTTGAATGACCCCCGAAGTCTCACTATGCACACTTCATTTTGGAACTCCCTACACCGGGTCAGCTATCGGCTGCACCTTCTTTGACCGCTCTTTTCTCGGTTCTACTGAAAGATAGACGGAAATTGTCCTCTGAGTGACCCCCGCTCATTTTTCGAGCTCTATCGATCCTTCTAAACCATTTTCCATGAACATCAATTTTAACAATAATACATTCTGTGCCAAATTTCTCAAATGTGTAGGAAAAGGTGCAAACGAAATTCGCACGGTATATGCAGTTCACGAAGAGCTTTCGAATGATATACTTGCGCGAAAAATACGGACACTTAGACGCCACTTATGACCATTTTACGATTCGCGATCATTTGAAGTCATTTCATTCACACCGAATAGCTCGCTTTCGAACGCACGAAATGAAATGAAAGAAGGAAATATTGGGGTTCTTCTATATCGGATAGGTTTCAAGTCCTCAATGTTCCTCATCAGCAATCAGCTATTTTATGCGAACTTGAAACGTATCCGAAATATGAGAACTCTACTATTTTTCAATTCCAATTTCATTTCTTCCTTTCGAAAACGAGCGATTCGGTGTGAATGAAATGACTTCAAATGATCGCGAATCGTGAAATGGTCATAAGTGGCGTCTAAGTGTCCGTATTTTTGGCGCAAGTACATCATTCGAAAGCTCTTCATGAACTGCATATACTGTGCGAATTTCGTTTGCACCTTTTCCTACACTTTTGAGAAATTTGGCATAGAATGTACCATTGTTAAAATTGATGTTCATGGAAAATGGTTTAGAAGGATCGACAGAGCTCGAAAAATGAGCGGGGGTCACTCAGAGGACAATTTCCGTCTATCTTTGAGTAGAACCGAGAAGAGAGCGGTCAAAGAAGGTGCAGTCGATAGAAAAAAATGAAGTGTGCATAGTGAGACTTCGGGGGTCATTCAAACATGCCTTGGGATGATCAAAACTGGTAAGAACCAATTTTACGATTTTCTCTCCATTCCCTGGGATAGCTCGATTCTCTCGTGAGATGCGTGATATAATGCACTATTGGAGCGGCATCTGTTATTTCATATTGCAGTTTAGATGTTTCATGCCGATGAAAATACTTGTCATGTGGGCCATTTGCAGTGCGCGATTACGACCGTAGTAAAAATAGGCCACCCTTCATCCCATACTATCAAAGCTGCTCAAAATTTTGTTTGAATTTTTCACGGGGTATCGCTGCATCACATCATCCGCCCGTTTCCTTGCACACACAAAATGCTCATTCATCAGTGCGCTAATCATTGCCTCTGTCGGCATATCGATACGTCATGGACTTGACAGTTTCTAGCAATGCTTGATGAGCCTTCGAGTGCTGACAGACTCTTATCTTGACAGGAGAAGAGAGAGTAACATCAGAAAGGACGATCTTATCTCCTCTCTATTTCCACGGTCTCTTTCACTTCTGAATCTATGTCTAGCCGCAAAACCCAACCCGATACAATACGTCACGGTACCTCGTTCCCGCTCCAGCTGGTTCTGCAGCTCGGTGAGCTGGGGCATCTCCGACAGCGACGAGGTCGTCGGCGTCACCGAGAGCGACGCAGCAGCTGCAGATGCTGCAGAACCGCCCGATGACTGGGCCGCAGCAGCGGCGGCGATGTTGTTCTGCAAAGGTTATGGTTCAGGACGGAAAGGAGCTGCTGAGGAGCACAAGCCTCTCTGGTTAGAGAACAGTCTGTGTTCGAGGCAGCGAGTACGGCACGGTATCTCAAAAGCAATCGTCTAACAAGGACTGTTGTCTCAACGACGGATACGGTAGCTTTGGGTTGCAGTCGCATCTAGTAGTACGGTAGGACTACAGTAAGACCACAGTACCTGCGACGAGGCGGCGCTGCTGGAGGAGCTGGAGGGAATGGACTCGAATGAGTCGGACTCCCGCTCGAGTCGGGGCTTCTTCCAGGCGGCTGAGGGAGGACCAGATGGCATCTGAAGGAGTCAACTTACTCATATTCTTCTAGAAGCGAAACGGGTCTCTGATGAACAATTATTCGCAATAACTTCGAAATATTTGCGAAGTGATTGCGAAAAATAGGCTTGTTTGCCCCTTTGCGAAATGGAAGAGGAGAATGCAAATCAATGCGAAATTGCGAAAATAATTTCGGATAAACAACTCTACTCTGATCATCCAGTCGAGGTGGGCGCTTGGTCGGATGATAACTATGACGTCAATATCAAAGGCGTCATAGTACTCTTCCGACCTAGTGTCGTGTGGAGAAGAGACGGTGATCGAATTTCGAAATCTACCTTCTAGCGTTCTTTCGACGTCTCATTGCCGCTGCATTACCACCGAATTAGAACAATAGTACTCATTTTGAGATTTTTTTGAAAGGTGATTTTGGGCATTCATCTAGAGTTACAACTTCCAAATATTGAAGTCATTTTGAGTTATGCTTCAACGTGCGGGCATTACAAGATAATTTCAAATATTATTGCTACTTCGTTGATAATTTCTTCAAAAATTATTTTTTTCAATAAAGTTGCTTAATGCATTTTACGCACTTTCACAATTATTCAAATGAAACGGGTGATAATAGCCGCCCACCGTATCCTCCTCGCTGCTGCCCGTTCGCTGCAGGAATCGCGCAGCTGCTGGATCAGCTCCGCGGTCTGCTGCAGAATGGCCGCCTGCAACTCGGTTACCGTAACCTGGAAAATCATTTTAGGAACCAGCTAATTATACCCAAGAGCAGATCCTTTTCCTTTGAGTTTCAGGGATATTTCAAAACGTTTGCTCGAACAGGTTTGTTAATATTTCTCTGCCCCCTTTTTAAAATGCTGCAATAATTTATTTTCTGGAATCGTAATCCGGAAACAATCGCGGCGGAAACCGCCAAATTTTCTTCAAAAGAACAGACTTGGTTCGTTTGCGTTTCAGCGATATTTCAAAAAATCTTATCAAAGTTGTTTATCAATATTTTGTTGGTTACCTATGTAAAATAATTAAATAATTAATTTTCTGGCATTAAAGTTTGCGCTCTTCAAGCCCATGACAGATCAAAGATCAATATCATTGTACACAAGATCTCATTTGTGTAGCTATTAGGGATCTAAGTGGTAAAGGATCAAATATCGTTGTTCAAAGGCCAAAGGCCAAACAACAAAGACTACAATTCAAAGTTCAATCACGCCAATCCATTTTATTGTTTTATTACATAAAAAATAAATTTATTAGAATTATTAAAATCTCAGCAAATAAAAAAGGTGTGTTATAACTACATCCACTCGAAAGGGAATTCAAAGAGGAAAAGGAATATATTTTTCTTTTATTTTTTATCCATTCGACTTTTTCGCAATTGAATTAATTGTACCTCAAAATTGTGAATAATGGGTGACCCTTGCTTGATCTACCCGAGTCTCTCGTCGCCATCGACCCGATAATCCCTCTCTGTGCCAGAGGGAAAACGAGATAGAAAGAAAAGAAGAGAGGGTGCAGAGAGTCAGAGGCTCATTTTGATGCACAATTAAAGTCGAATGGATAAAATTAAAAAGAAAAATATATTTGAAATCCTCTTGGACTTTCCGTTCGAATGAATGTAGTTGCAACACACCTTTTTTGTTTGCTTCAATTTTAAAAATTCTAATAAATTTACATTTTAAATAAAAAATTGATGGGTGTGTTCGCCATCGAAAAATACCACGGAAAACAATTTCGCTTTTTTTTATCAATCTCTCGAGAAGAAATATTTAGGAAAATGCGATTTCGACGCGACGTCATCTACCGTTAATGGGAACTTCCAGTGCAAAATGAATGTGTCCATCGTTATCAGCACCGTTGATGACCCCCAAAGGCAGAGTTTCGGGAAATTGGTCATTTTGTCTGTGCCAGACTTTGCTCGATTCTTACGCGACCGGCCTCATATCGCATGCTGCAGTGGCCGATCCCTTTCACCTGCTCCTGCCATGCTCCCCCCCCCCCTGAGCCCACAGTACCCTGATTATAGCGCATCCTAATCCTACCGTATACCTGCACGCTACCGTACCTTACTATCCCTGATCCTACAGTACCCTGATCCTACAGTACTTCTCCTACAGTACCCTCTCCTACCGTATACATGCATGCGTCTCCAGTCGTTTGCGATCTGCCGTCGTATCCGCCTGCCAATGTCCGCATTGCCGGTCTTATCGATGCCGTTCGTCGGCGAGACATCGACTGCAATCGATAAAAGTATTCCTTACCCAGATTAATTCAGATCTGTGGTAAGGAATACTCGATCAGGTTTTCTTGTTCATCTATTTTATCGATCAATAATATTCGATCATCCAAATTCACTTATTTTTTGTTTTTATTGTTACAGATGCATATGGCAAACTGAAAAACAATCGAAAGCTTACATTTTACAACATTGTTGAAACCAATCCAAAAGACAATCAGACAATCTGTTCATTGGAACCAAAAGAGAAAACGCCCAAGATAAAATCGTTGTTTGTGTTTCAGCATGGAGACAAAACCATCGAGTCACGGCTGTTTGCAGTGCTCTCTTGACTATGGATGCAAAAGAGCTGAAAAATTATTCGAGGTAAAACTCCCAATCTACGTTGGGTTATTCACGAAATTTTTGAGAAAAACATGTTTTCGAGAAGTTCCAGAAACAGTATGGAAAAATCTTCCATCGGATGGTTCATTAATGGATTAGAGTGTGCCGAATTCATTTTAATAGATATGATAAAAGCCTTCAGGATGATGCGTGAGGCGACTAAGCACAACTCGGAATGTCTGGGTCCTCTGCTGAAGAAGGCGGCGATTGACGAGGCTGAGACCATGGCCATCTACGGGTTGCTGTGCTGGTCGAGCTGTGAGTCGTTCTGCATACTCTTTCAACGATAAGACTGGCGAGAGATCACGCAAAATGAAGAGATCAGTTCTTCCGAAGACATCCCCTGTCCAATATTTTCAAGTTATTACCCACTCGCCTTTCCAGCAAATCTCCAAATTTGTCATAGACACTAGATGGAATGATAACTATTTCGTAGTAACAAAATAGTTCTCATTCCACCTAGTGTATAAGATACCAAATATTTGTTCGCAAGAAATCATTTCTGCATGCTGCGTTTTCACTCGAAGATCATATGAGTGACAGATTACAATTATTGCCTCAACATTTCAGACCTCTCTAACTCCTCGCTCCGAGTGCGTGAGACCTGCTCCGCAAGTACCATCTCCGCATCTTCCAGGAGTTGAACCAGCATTACAAGTGCGTTTGACGCCTGTGATTTCGATGAAATCTAAAGAGATGCAATTTATCGTCCGCCCTAAGATGGTGTACTACTCGGATATTTCCAGGAAAACAGGACGAACGGACTACTTCGCCCGAGTTTCTTACGTTACTTGTATCCTGCTGTGTGTTCAGGTAGCCAATTTTATTTTTTCTTATATTAAAATTATTTATAAAATACAAAGAAAATAAAAAATACAGGCGGCGATTCAGCGGCTGAAGGAGGATAAGGTCGTTTACCGATTACTGGATGTGTATAGAGGCGATGAGTTGGTGTACAATGTGGTCAAGTGAAGTTGGCCCATGTACGATACAATATTGAAAAGAATCAATGAAGTTCAACATGTAAGATCAGTGATAAATTATATGAATTGTACATACACACAAGAAGCCTCCACTGTTTGGTTACTTGTGGTGGATATAGTTTGACGATTGCCTGACTTTAGGCGCTAACGCGTCTCGTTGCCTGCCAACGCCATATGAATACGTTTCAAAGATGTTTCATAGGCAAAATAACAATACTTTTTCGATTTTCCTTCAACTGTTTCTGCAAAAATAATAATAATGTGATGAACCAGACGACATTTCAAAACCGTTTTACCTCTTTCAGTCCGAGAACCGAAGTGATAACAGAACAGATCAGAGTTGGGGGAAGAGCAGGGAAGACGTGTCTGACACTCTCTCAATTCCACACGCTCTCTCGCCTGGACGAGACAGCATGCGAAATGAAGAGAGCATCAGTCGCGAAACTACAGAAGCAGGTCAACGATCTTACGCGGATAGAGCAAACGACATTTTGTGCTTAAAATGACATCAGAAAGCGGTGGGTGCACTTCTACTTCTACTACTTACTAAAATTTACTATAAAATTTAGAGATGTCGATACCTAAACAATCGGTTCATAAAGGGGGCGGGGCTAGAGCAAAAAGGGGCGTGCCTACACACACATCTCAAGGCGCATATTGTACTGGATCTATCTAGCACGGACTGAGTAGTCGACGAGGCAGGCAGAGTCATTATTCATTCTTACTTGAGTCTTTGTGAGGGGTGATTGAAAGTGTAAATGGTGGCGGACATTTTTCTAAAAATTTTGTACATTTTTATAAAAATCCAAAACCTATCTTACAATTATTCTACAATAGTTAGGGGTACGGTAAGATAGTTTAAAATAATTGTATGCTCAATTTTGGATTTTTTGAAAAATGTTTGACCCAAGGAACTGGGTTACGGTAGTTACTTGGGTACTGTATAATCGATTGGGCATGGTACCAGGACTTTTTAAAAATAAAGTTAGTTTGCGATAATCGGGGGTTACGGTAGTGGTATACGGTATCTGGTGGTACTGCACTATTGATTGGGTACGGTACCTAGTCTTGACCTACCATTTACCTACCAACCTTTTTTTGACCATGACCCCCTATAACACACTATCTGACAGAATCGAAATAGACTTGGCACTGGCCAAAAATTCGAATTCCTACTGACTTCACCAATAGGTCGGCCTCGTCGAGGGAAACCGACGTGCATCGCCAGAAGTTCGATCCGCATCCGCGCGGTCGCGGGCGCGGATGTCGAAAAAATACTACGGTAGCATCGATTTCTTTAAATCGACTCCAATCACTGCGGCGGTAGGGGCGCTGCATTCCTTGACAAATTCTAACACTTTTTTACTCCGGTGAATTTTTCGATCAGATTCCATCTAACGGTAGAAATCGATAATTCTTCTTTTACTTCGGATACAATTTCAATTCCCCAGAAATTTTTTAAGAACCCCCACAAATATTATTATTGATTTAGCTTTTGCTTGAGCCGATACATACTTCAGTAGAAAGGCGCGAATTAAAATTTCCCGGAAGGAAGTTAAAATTAATTATGAATGAATTATGGTGCAATTTTTGGGTTACGGTAGGTGAGTGCAAAGGTTGGACGACTTTTACCAACGGATGTCACATGGTCTTAAAATCGATTTTAGACAATCCTACACCATTTGGGAAAAGTCGTCCAACTTTTGCACTCGCTTACCGTAACCCCTAATATTTGATGCTTTGCTCCTAATGCATTCATAATTAATTTTAACTTCCTTCCGGGAAATTTTAATTCGCGCCTTTCTACTGAAGTATGTATCGGCTCAATCAAAAGCTAAATCATCAATAATATTTGTGGGGGTTCTTGAAAAATTTCTGGGGAATTGAAATTGTATCCGAAGTAAAAGTAGAATTATCGATTTCTACAGTTAGATGGAATCTGATCGAAAAATTCACCGTAGTAAAAATTTCTTAGAATTTGTCAAGGAACGCAGCGCCCCTACCGCCGCAGTGATTGGAGTCGATTTAAAGAAATCTATGCTACCGTAGTATTTTTAAAGAAATCTACCGTAGTATTTTTTCGACATCCGCGACCCTCAATCAGGAAAATCCCCTGATTTAGGTTCTGGATCCAGGCCCAAAACAAGATTATCCATGAACTTATAACAATAAAAACACTTATTAAGCATCCAGACGGGGGGAACCGGGCTAGAAGGGAAAACTTGTTAACCGAATAGCGAGAGACGCAAAAATAAGTGCATGTATTATACTACGAAACAAGTGAGGAAGGGCAACGCTAAATAACTAAATATAATGAGAAAACGACGGGGGGGGGGCTAAATATTGGGGCGGAGCCTAGATAGTGAGGTGACGAGAAGTGTGCGGCAGCGGGGCGAAACGCGCGCGCACCATCAGCGCACGAGCAGATTCGCGTGCGACGACGGCGGAGGCGAGGAGGAGGTCACGGATCCTGAAATCGATCGATCGATTATTTATTGGTGGATACTGTATCAATGTAGTCTTGTAACAGCTCTCAACTCTACACATGAGGACAATCAAGTATCAGTAATAAATACAGTTCACGATAGCCAGGCTACAGTACCCACTACCGTACCTTCCATCTGCTTGATAGCCTCTAGCAGCACGTTGAGAGTGCGGGCCGTGAAGGCTAAGGGCGGACTCGAGACGGGAAGCTGCTGCTGAGCTACCGTAGTCCCCGCCTGCTGCTGCAAGATCTCCATCTGTTAAACGAAGGAAAGATTGTTGATTATGTCGACTACAGTATCCCCCGATACATCATTACAGTACCCAACGGTAACCCATACCGATCCCATACGGTAAATGAAGAACGGCATCCCACTCTATCCTAGGGATGGCTTAGCTAGAATGACTCTTCATTGCTCTCTCACCGGTTATACTGCAGGCAGAATCAAAAGAGGATTGAAATTATGTTTTGGTGGGAATCTTTAGGCTATGAGATTTTAGTTATTTAAGATGGCGAGTGTGGAGCGCAAGTGCATTGCTGAGGAGCAAAGCATCAAATATTATCTGTTTTGTGAAACGTCTAAATTCCTGGCAAAAAATCATCGCGTTTTACTAATTCATCCCTGCACCATCCCTGCAGCCTACTGCTCCTAGATCGTTACAGTCCCCTACAGTATCCCGCTACCGTACCCCTACAGTACCTGCTGCTGCAGTGAGGGCGCCGAGGAGGCGTTGCTGAGCGAGACGAGGTTCGCCAGCGAGACGTCCACGCGCAGCGGCTGCGTCGGCGTAGGTCGGCTGTAACCGACGAGGCTGCAGCTGCTGCTGCTGCGGCTGCTGCAGCCGGCTGCTGATGCGAGTCCGCAGCTGCTGCAGATGCAGCAAGTGCAGCTGCTGCTGCCATCGTCGTCAGCGGACTGCGATCGCCCCCGGACAACAAGCGAGTCGTATCGAGCAGAGGACTGCCTGAAGCAAAATTTTGAAATTTCCTTGTAACTGCTTTCATTATTTCGAATGTACATTGAGCGTGTTTGTTTGTGTTTCAGAAAAGGTTCATACATATCAGGACCAAGAGATGATTGAGAATCGCGAGGTCACAACGAAGAAAAAATTATCAATTGCCAAAAAAATTCCCCATGGACCTTAATAATCAAACAATATCATAATAGAGCGTAAACAGAAAGGAATGTGAAAATGCAGCATTGAAAAATTATTGGCACTCTTGGAGATTGAATTTTCATTATTCCCGCAAGAGGAAATGGGACGTGCCATTCATTTGCCCTGTTGTCAGAGATATTCAAGTGAGTAATGATCATTGATCAAATGGATAAACCCCTCCACTCACCCTGAAATTGTCTTTCTTTATCTATGTCTGGAATTTGAAATTTTGCGTGACGTTTTCAGGGGGTATCGCTGCATAAAACATCTCATCAGCATCATCATCCGACAGATTCCCCAGCGAAACAAGACGCTCTATCATCAGCGCGCTAAGAAAAATCTGCATGAGTCATGATATCACTTCGTCAGTGCCTTTACAGTTTCTGGCACTGCTTGATGGCCCTTCGACTGCTGACAGACTCTTATTTTGACAGGAGAAGAGCGAGAAAAGAGAGAGTAACATCAGAAAGGACGATCTTATCTCCTCTCTATTTCCACGGTCTCTTTCACTTCTGAATCTATGTCTAGCCGCAAACCCAACCCGATACAATACGTCACGGTACCTCGTTCCCGCTCCAGCACCAGAAACTAATAGAGATTCGCAAGCTACGGTAGGTTACGGTAGCATACTGTAGGCTACAGTACCTCGTTCCCCCTCCAGCTGGTTCTGCAACTCGGTGATCTGGGGCATCTCCGACAGCGAAGATGTCGTGGGCGTCACCGAGAGCGACGCAGCTGCTGCAGCTGCTGCAGATCCGCCCGAGGACTGGGCTGCTGCCGCGGCAGCGATGTTGTTCTGTAATGTTGTTGTTGTTGACAGAAAGGTGATTCGGAGGAGCACAAGCCTCTCTGGTTAGAGAACAGTCTGTGTTCGCACTGCGAGGCAGCGAGTACGGAAGGGTATCTCAAAAGCAATCGTCTAACAAGGACTGTTGTCTCAATGACTATTAGGATACGGTAGCTTTGGGCTGCAATTGCCTGTAGGATGCAGCAAGCGGCAGCAGATGCAGCAAGTGCAGCTGCTCCTGCCATCGTCGTCAGCGGACTACGATCGCCCCCGGACAACAAGCGAGTCGAGTCGAGCAGAGGACTGCCTGAAGCAAAATTTCGAAATTTCCTTGTAACTGCTTTCATTATTTCGTATGTACATTGAGCGTGTTTGTTTGTGTTTCAGAAAAGGTTCATACATATCAGGACCAAGAGATGATTGAGAATCGCGAGGTCACAACGAAGGAAAAATTATCAATTGCCAAAAGAATTTCCCATGGACCTTAATAATCAAACAATATCATAATAGAGCGTAAACAGAAAGGAATGTGAAAATGCAGCATTGAAAAATTATTGGCACTCTTGGAGATTGAATTTTCATTATTCCCGCAAGAGGAAATAGGACGTGCCATTCATTTGCCCTGTTGTCAGAGATATTCAAGTGAGTAATGATCATTGATCAAATGGATAAACCCCTCCACTCACCCTGCAGTCCCAGCTGTGCGAGTCCGCCGAACGATGGGATGGGCGAGAGCGGAGTGTGCGTGCTCGAGGCGGAGCCGATCGTGCGCAGCTTCGACTCCAGATACATGCGCATCACTGCAAGGGGGCGGGGCTTAGGAATACCGAGCTTGTTTCGCAATATTTATGGCCACCTTGATAATTTTAATGCGGATTAGATCACCGAGAGTGCTAGGCTTAGGCGCTGGCGTCATCCGTTATTAATTATGTTGCATTTTACATTTATTATGTTGCATTTTACATTTTAGATATGTTTCATATTTGTGACAATACTCGTCAAGTTTTACCATTTGCAATGGTACCCGTGGTCACATCTGAAGAAAAATGTTAAAAAATACCAGCCTTTACCCCCTATTGTCAAAGCTGCGAGAAAGAAATTGTCTTTCTTTATCTATGTCTGGAATTTGAAATTTTGGGTGACGTTTTCAGGGGGTATCGCTGCATAAAACATCTCATCAGGATCATCATCCGACAGATTCCCCAGCGAAACAAGACGCTCTATCATCAGCGCGCTAAGAAAAATCTGCATGAGTCATGATATCTCTTCGTCAGTGCCTTTACAGTTTCTGGCACTGCTTGATGGCCCTTCGACTGCTGACAGACTCTTATCTTGACAGGAGAAGAGCGAGAAAAGAGAGAGTAACATCAGAAAGGACGATCTTATCTCCTCTCTATTTCCACGGTCTCTTTCACTTCTGAATCTATGTCTAGCCGCAAAACCCAACCCGATACAATACGTCACGGTACCTCGTTCCCGCTCCAGCACCAGAAACTGGAGGAGCTGGAAGGAATGGACTCGAATGAGTCGGACTCCTGCTCGAGTGGGGGCTTCTTCCAGACTGCAGAGGGGGGGCCAGAGGACATCTGAAATTGTCATTTTCTTATCCTTTACTAGGCCGGCTGCCCCCCACCTTCGGCGGGGGGCCCGTCCTAGCGGAGTAGGTTTCGCAATCACTCGTTTCGAAACTTGTTGATGCGCGATCTCTCTCCCTCCAAATTTCGTAATCGTTTCGCAATCCGGACAGACGTACGGACACAGCGCTTTATATATAGGTATAGATTTGGACACTACTTCGGATGAGACCTATGACGTCATGCCGCCTTTGATATATCAAAGGCGGCGAGGCGTCATTGTTCTCATCGGACCTAGTGCCTTCTTTTCCATTACGTTCTGCATTTCTGCATAATTTTGTGTGGTATTATGTGCTTTTTATAACGGATTTTAGTTCGGTAGACGATGCAAACAAATACAGATGAGAGTCATTTTGGTTTTCGGGTGCGTTCCGATATTGGGATTTAACAAAATTTCTGATGCCCCTTCAGTGGGGCCTTGAAATTCTTCGAATACAAACAAAAACAACAACAAAATCCTTTTGTTCAATCACAGTTGTCATGTTTTATGATAATATTTAATCGACATCGTTTTCAAAATTAACAGGCATGTGGACGTCGACTTTCGTTGTCTTATCAAGTAACAAATGAGTTTCATTGACTTCTCAAGTGATTTTCCGTAATTGATTTTTCAATACTTCTATCGAGCCCCGAGTAAAAATTAATAGTCAGTCGTGATCATCAACTGCCTATCAGAATGATCCCTGTAAATCCGGTAATCGATGATATCTGCATACCGTATCCTCCTCGCTGCTGCTCGTTCGCTGCAGGAAGCGCGATCGCTCGGCGCGCAGCTGCTGGATCAGCTCCGCGGTCTGCTGCAGAATCGCCGCCTGCAACTCGACTACCGTAATCCGGAAACAATCTCGGCGAAACCCAGCAAATTATCCCAAAGACAGACTTGGTTTGTTTGAGATTCATGGATATCTCAAACAGTCTTGCGGGAGTGCTTTATCAATATTTCTCTTGTCATCCATGTGAAATAATGCAATAATTTATTTTCTGTCATTAAAATTTGCGCTCTTCAAGCCCATCAGATATCAATGTCGTTGTTAAGCACAGGTTCGCATTTGTGTAGCTATAGGGGATGTCAATGGTAAAGGATCAAATATCGTTGATCAAAGGCCAAAGACCAAACAACACAGACTACAAATCAAAGATCAAAGTTCAAACCTTGCTCAGCTTCTCGCCTTCCTTGCGTGGCAGCAGTGCGCGCAGCGACTGGAAGCCCGCGTTGATCGACTGAAATCGATAATGATCAGATACCGTAACCGAGCTACAGAATCAGATTTAGATTACCATTTATCGCACACTTCTAATGCATATCGCATGATACAGTGGCCGATCCCTTTCACCTACTCCTACCATGCTCCCCCCCTGACCCCACAGTACCCTGATTCTACCATATCCTAATCCTACCGTATACCTGCATGCTACCATACTATCCCTGATCCTACAGTACCCTGATCCTACAGTACCTCTCCTACAGTACGCTCTCCTACCGTATACATGCATACCGTATGCTGCATGCGTCTGCGTTCGTTGCAGTTTGCGATCTCCCGTCGTATCCGCCTGTCGATGTCCGCATTGCCCGTCTTCTCGATGCGTTTTTTTTGTTATTTTATATTAGGCTATCATCTGTGTGCTGGATTACTGAGGAGCGAAGCGACAAATCTTGTCTGCTTTGTGAAACACAAATGTCCTGGCAAGTGAGTCGTCGTTTTTTTTAATATTCGGATATGCTTCGGAATCAGTTTGTAATCAAGTGAGCGTCGACTCAATATTGACAGTGAGCTTCGACTCAATATTGACAGTGAACGTCGACTCAATATTGACAATGCTTATGAAAAAAACACAAAATAGTGAGTTAACAAACGAAACAGTCATTTCTTCAGACTCCATTGTGGTCTGTAGTACTTGTGACGAACAAAACATCATAAAGTTTCTCTCTGTAGCCCTCCAAACTCATCATACATTACGTGCTTCCCTTCTCTCTTCCTTGTATGTGATCTACGCGAGCTTATCACGACAGCTATCCTCTCCAGCCGGGTTGACTGATTGTTTGTGGATGTGTTTCAAAACAGAATCATAATAATTGAGTCAGGATTATTTACAATATTCCGTTTGCATTTTTCAGTAACGCATTGATTGTTTCAGTTGTTATAAATTTGGTTGTCGTAGTGTTATTCGTAACATTTCAATTTTGAATGGAAAAATGGGAATTTCTCGAACGATATCGCTTTCAAAGAGGTGTTACGTATTTGTGTTTGTCTCTCTGGGGCGCCAGTTGCAAAGTACTCTCCATGCATGGAATGATTTTTCGTCACGCCCGCACTGGATTCCCCTTCATCCATGTCAGCCGTATCATTTTAATGGACTAAATCTTGAATTTCCACTGAAGACAGTCGGAATGGTTTGATTCGAGATATTAATAAAATCAATCCAAAAAATTCAACACGGAAATACTTGCTGATCTGTGATAAGGAATAATTAAGAGGGCTTCAAATCCATATTTTTCATTTTTCTTTCTTTTTAATTTTGTGTATTCTTATTATCGCAAGAGCCTACGAGGAACTGTAGAACGATCGAAAACTTACACTATAAAATACAGTTGAAACCTATATCCGAACGGCAATCAAAGTAGCATTTGTTTCAGATCTGCGATGAATACTCGATCATGATTCTAAGATATTACACGAAATATCTTTTCAGAGATTACGCTCTTCTTATTTTTATTTTTAGACATGGTTAGGAACACTTGATAAGACGAATATCTAAATTGAAAAAATTAAGCCCATGAGTAAATCTCTGGTTTTGCGGATATGTTTCAGTAGGCAAAGCCATTGATTCAGGGCTAACGACTGTGATCCCAGTGCATTCAGGAAAATTAACAAAAAATGATCGAGCCACTATAAAACTGTTGTTCGACGGGTTATTCACGGAGTTCTTGATCCGACAGCAGGCGTTCCCCTACCTCGAAATGTTTGTAAAATACTTTCAAGCGTCTGATATAATCTGAGTTTGACAGCTAACTGAAGGGGTGATAGTTATGAGAGTCTTCAGTTTGATTTTATCGTAAAAAGAAGAGATGAAAATTGTATGCGTGTAAGATAGTTGAGGCATAATTTACCCCGGCGCGCAGCCAAGGCAATTATGGCGTGGATTCGAGAAATTACCATTTCCGGAAAGGCTCCTGAATCCTTTTTCAGGACCGAACCGTAAACTTATGGATAGATAATGATCAGAATCAGGATGATGCACGAAGCAACAAAGCGCAACTCGGAGCGACTGGGTCATAAACTATTCTTCCAATAAAACTTGTTTTAGCTGCGTTATTCACAGAAGTGTTGCTTCAAATTTTAATTTAAAAAACGGCACTTTTTCACGATATAATGCGTGTTTATGTGTCTTTCTTCAAATTCTGGTAGTAATTTTTCAGTCAGGGGCGCACAGTTAATTCATGAAAATAATCTCTTCAGGATGATGCGTGAGGCGACGAAGCGCAACTCAGAATGGCTGGTTCCTCTTCTGAAGAAGGCGGCGATCGTCGAGGCAGAGACGATGGCCATCTACGGGTTACTGTTCTGGCCGAGCTGTAAGCACAGTCCTTCATTTCCCACTCGCCCTTCCAGCAAATCTCCTACTTTATCATAGACACTGGGTGGAATAAGAACTATTTCGTAGTGACGTAATAGTTCTCATTCGACTTACAAGGGAAATTCGCGGAGTGTCCGTATAGTTTCATAACGAGACCTAGCGCATTCGAAAGAGGAGAAAATTCTAAGAACTTCTATAGTTTTCAAATTTGCGGAACGCTCATGTGGAGGCCTGGGATGTATGGGAGTTTAGGAACATAGTCTCAGAAATTGCATATTTTTTGGCCTTTCGAACGTGTTCGCCACTATGAGCGCACTCCGCGACCTTCCCTTGTTAGTGTCCTTCACATGTATACCCGGGAAGATACCAAATATTTGTTCGCAAGACATCGTTTCTTCATTCTTTGTTTTCACTCGAAAATCATACGAGTGACAGACTACAATTAGTGCCTTAAATTTTCAGACCTCTCCAACTCCTCTCTTCGAGTGCGGGAGACCTGCTACAAGTACCACCTACGCATCTTCCAGGAGTTGAACCAGCACTACAAGTGCGCTTGTCCACTATATTTAATCGTGTTATTTCTTGGAAAAGTGATTATTCTGTGCAGGAAAACGGGGCGGACTGACTACTTCGCACGTGTTTCTTACGTTACTTCTATCCTATTATGTGTACAGGTAGCCAATTTAAATTTCCTTATTTTTAAGATATTTAAAAAATACAAAGAAAATGAAAAATACAGGCGGCGATTCAGCGGCTGAAGGAGGGCATGGTCGTCTATCGATTGCTGGATGTGTATAGTGGTGATGAGTTGGTGTACAATGTGGTTAAGTGAGATTAGCTCATGTAAAATATGCGATAAACTATGCGAAGTTTGTATGTTTGATAGTAAACAAGAAGAGAATTCATAAAAAATGTGAAGTCTCCATTTGTGAGAAGGCATTCCATTGAATTCAATTATACTTCCCCCCCCCCCCCCTGTTAATACAAGTAGAGGATGCTCTTGGATGTAGCTAGAAGATGGGGGATTGAGGCTTTTCAAGGAACATCAAGTAACAGCGACTCAGTGAAATAAGAGATATTTGTTTCATTGTCATCCAACGAAATTCGAATACGTTTCAAAGTTGTTTCATTGGCATTATTGCAACACTGTTTTCAATCATTCGCCCCTTTTCTCCCAAAAAAAACATAATCTTTGATCTCAGGACAAGACGGCTCACTTTTGCATCAGGTAGGACTACAGGCGCAAGAGCGATTCGGAATAGAAAAGAAAAAATGTGTTTCAGTAATAGCACTTCGAATATTTTCCAAATATTTCATAAGTAACATCACAAGACTGTTCTCAATTTTCTCTTTTCCTTGCTCATACAAAATATAAGCAGCGTGAGCTCGCACAGCAAGGTGACATTTCAAAAGCGTTCTACCAAGTCGAAGAGCGGCTAAAAAAATAATTGGCAGAAAAGAGCGTTTCAATCACATTATCATTCAAATACGTTTCAACGATGTTTCATTTGAAAAATCGAAACACTATTTTCAATGTGTCTCTTTCCTTTTGTCACTAAAAACATAATCGTTGTGTGTGATTAATGCAGGCTAGTAGATGTAGAATTGCGTTATCACTATCGCCTGCCCCTCGCATAATGCGAAATCCGAGAAGATAATGGATTGCGATATCGGTATCGAACAACCAATTCTATCTGATTTCGCATAACAAGACCACATTTCAAAACCGTTTTACCTCACTTTCAGTCCGAAAACCGAAGTGATAACAGAACAGATCAGAGTGGGGGGAAGAGCAGGGAAGACGTGCCTGACACTCTCTCAATTCCACACGCTATCTCGCCTGCGCGAGAGAGCACGCGAAATGAAGAGAGCGTCAGACACGAAACTACTGAAGCAGGTCAACGATCTTACGCGGATAGAGCAAACGACGTTTTGTTCTTAAAATGACATCAGAAAGCGGGGGTGCACTTACTACTTCTACTTCTTACTAAATTTACTAAAAAAATTTAGAGATGTCGATACCTAAACAATCGATTCATAAAGGGGCGGGGCTATTCGAAAAGGGGTCGTGGCTACACACACATCTCAAGGCGCATATTGTACTGGATCTATCTAGCACGGACTGAGTAGTCGACGAGGCAGGCAGAGTCATTCATTCTTACTTGAGTCTTTGTGGGGGGCGGATGAAAGTGTAAATGGTGGCGGAGGGGGCGGAGCGTATGTTGGAAGGGGGTTTCGGCAGTAGGATTAGTAGTTATTGAGAACGGGCTATAATAGTGAGATAGTAACCGGGGAGGGCGGAGCCTAGCAAACGAAAATACTCAAATCGGGTGTGGTCATTCTAGACGAAACTGGGGTGAGAAATTCATCGGAATCGATCGGAACAGAGGTCAGTTGAGGAGAGAAAAGGTACTGAGAGGGAGAGAGAAGGAGAAACCGGACGGTAATCCTGACCCTCAATCAGGAAAATCCCCTGATTTAGGTTCTGGATCCAGGCCCAAAACAAGATTATCCATGAACTTATAACAATAAAAACACTTATTAAGCATCCAGACGGGGGGAACCGGGCTAGAAGGGAAAACTTGTTAACCGAATAGCGAGAGACGCAAAAATAAGTGCATGTATTATACTACGAAACAAGTGAGGAAGGGCAACGCTAAATAACTAAATATAATGAGAAAACGACGGGGGGGGGGGGCTAAATATTGGGGCGGAGCCTAGATAGTGAGGTGACGAGAAGTGTGCGGCAGCGGGGCGAAACGCGCGCGCATCATCAGCGCACGAGCAGATTCGCGTGCGACGACGGCGGAGGCGAGGAGGAGGTCACCGATCCTGAAATCGATCGATCGATTATTGATTGGTGGATACTGTATCAATGTAGTCTTGTAACAGCTCTCAACTCTACACATGAGGACAATCAAGTATCAGTAATAAATACAGTTCACGATAGCCAGGCTTCAGTACCCACTACCGTACCTTCCATCTGCTTGATAGCCTCTAGCAGCACGTTGAGTGTGCGGGCCGTGAAGGCGGAGGGCGGAGTCGAGACGGGAGGCTGCTGCTGAGCTACCGTAGTCCCCGCCTGCTGCTGCAAGATCTCCATCTGTTAAACGAAGGAAAGATTATTGATTATGTCGAATACGGTATCCCCGATAGATCGATACAGTATTCTACAGTAACCTACACTACTGCTAACGGGCCCGCCTAGTCAACGATGAACGGTATCCTACTCTACCCTAGGGATTGCTTGGCGATAAAGACGCTTCATTCTGTGTATACTCTCGCCGGTTTCAAATTGACGAGAGCGTTCTCAGAATGAAGAGACGATTGAATTTTTGTAAAGAGAGGCATGGCCGAGACCACAAAGATCATAGCACGAGATGAGAGGACAAGGGAACGAGGTGGTATAGCTCAGTGGTGAGAGCACCCGACACGTGATCGGAAGGTCGTTGGTTCGAATCCTCCTGCCCCCAATGATGTTTTTGAAAGCTCCTCTGACATGTGAGATTCATTCTAATCTTACTTTTTTACGAGAAAGTTTAGGCAATGAGATTTTAGTTATATTAGACTTTTCTGAAGGAATCGCTGAGAAGCAAAGCGACTAGTATTATCAGCGTCGTGAAACGTATAAACTCCTAGGGAAAATATCATCGAATTTTACCAAGCCATCTACACCATCCCTGCACCCTACTGCTCCTAGATCGTTACAGTATCCTACAGTACCCCTACAGTACCTGCTGCTGCAGTGAGGGCGCCGAGGAGGCGTTGCTGAGCGAGACGAGGTTCGCCAGCGAGACGTCCACGCGCAGCGGCTGCGTCGGCGTTGGTCGGATGACCGATGAAGCTGCTGCTGCAGCTGCGGCTGCTGCAGCCTGTTGCTGCTGCGAATCCGCAGCTGCAGCAGATGCAGCAAGTGCAGCTGCTGCTGCCATCGTCGTCAGCGGGCTGCGATCGCCCCCGGACAACAAGCGAGTCGAGTCGAGCAGAGGACTGCCTGGATAGAGATTTCGTCATACGGTTTTGTGTTTCAGGAAGTCGGCATATTGAGTAGAAAACGTGATTGGCAATAGTTGATAAAATTCATGTGTAAGAAAATCTCTATCGAAAGTTGCTACAACAGTACCCTTACTGCTCTCGACTTCTTGATACTTTCTCAAAATTTGCTAAATTTCGCCGTCTCTTCATTGATGCACTCTCTCGACCGGTCGAATAGTGAGAAAGTGTAAATAGTGAAGAGACATCCTTTTCATTTATTCACTATTCAGTCCGAGGCACCGAAGTTTGGGTAAGTGAAAGGTACGATCTAAGATTAAATGAAGGCACCCCTCCACTCACCCTGCAGTCCCAACTGCGCGAGTCCACCAAAGGAGGGGATGGGCGAGAGCGGAGTGGGCGTGGTCGAAGCCGAGCCGATCGTGCGCAGCTTCGACTCCAGATACATGCGCATCACTGCAAAGGGACGGGGCTTAGGAATACCGAGCTTGCTTCGTAATATTTATGGTTACCTTGAGAATTTTAATGCGCATTAGATGGCGTCATCCGATATTTCATGTTGCACTGTTGATGTTTCATATCGATTACAACAATCGTCATGTGGGGCTGTTTACAATTACTCCCTCGATACCCATCGAAAAAAAAAATATTAAAATAATCCATCATTCAGCCCATAATAGTAAAGCAGCTCATTTCCTTCCCTATTTGTGCGAAGTTTTCAGGGGATATCGCTGCATCAGACATTACATCAGATTCATGATCCAACCATTTCATTCAATCCATCAACACACTCTACCATCAGTGCGCTAAGCATTGTCAGCATCTGTCAGGATATCACTACTTCACTGTCTTTACAGTTTCTGGCACTGCTTGATGAGCCATAAGTGCTGACAGACTCTTATCTTGACAGGAGAAGAGCGAGAAAGAGCGAGTAACATCAGAAAGGACGATCTTATCTTCTCTCTATTGGTCTCTTTCATTTCTGAATCTTGTCTAGCCCCCCCCCCAAACCCAACTCGATGCAATACATCACGGTACCTTGTTCCCGTTCCAGCACCAGAAACTAATACAGATTCGCAAGCTACGTCAGGTTACGGTAGGGTACTGTAGGCTACAGCACCTCGTTCCCGCTCCAGCTGGTTCTGAAGCTCGGTGATCTGGGGCATCTCCGACAGCGACGAGGTCGTGGGCGTCACCGAGAGCGACGCAGCAGCTCCTGCTGCTCCAGATCCGCCCGAGGACTGGGCCGCTGCTGCGGCAGCGATGTTGTTCTGAAATGATATGGTTCAGGACGGAAAGGGGCTGCTGAGGAGCACAAGCCTCTCTGGTTAGAGAAGAGTCTGTGTTCGCACTGCCACGCAGCGAGTACGGCACGGTATCTCAAAAGTCATCGTCTAACAAGGACTGTTGTCTCAATGACAATTATGATACTGTAGCTCTAGGAGTACGGTAGGACTGTAGGCTACAGTATCTCTATAGTACCTGCGACGAGGCAGCGCTGCTGGAGGAGCTGGAGGGAATGGACTCGAATGAGTCGGACTCCCGCTCGAGTCGGGGCTTCTTCCAGACCGCAGAGGGGGGACCAGAGGGCATCTGAAATTTTCATTATTTTTCCTTTCTTTGACAGTACGTTCTGCATTTATGCATCGTTTGCGTGTTATTATGTATTTTTATAACGGATATTTACTTGGTAAACGATGATCCGATGCGGAATGAAAACAGCAAATGAGTGTTTTCGGATGTGTTTCGACAATTGGATATAACTAGACTAGTGCTGCTCCTTCAGTGGTTGTGTGGGCAATGATTCGATTACAAACAAAAAACAACAACGTACTATTTTTCGTGTTACAGTTTTTTAATGTTTCCATGATAATATTTAATCGTTTTCAAAATCGAGAGGCTGATGACAGTCGACTTTCGTTGTCTTATCAAGGAGCAAAAGAGTTTCAAAGTGTTCTCAAAAGATCATCCGAAATTAATTTCTTCAATACTTCACCGTATCTCAGCTCAAAGACTAATATTAAATCGTGACAATTAGCCACTGCTCACAATTCATTTGGATAGATAATCGATAATCGCTGCCTACCGTATCCTCCTCGCTGCTGCCCGTTCGCTGCAGGAATCGCGATCGCTCGGCACGCAGCTGCTGAATCAGCTCCGCGGTCTGTTGCAGAATCGCCGCCTGCAACTTGGCTACAGTAATCCGGAAACAATCGCGGCGAGACTCAGCAAATTATCTTCACTAGGGGAGACTTGGTTCGTTCGAGTTTCAGGAATATGTAAAAACATTTGCTGGAATTAGTTTGCTAATGTTTTCAGTATTGTCGTCCAATTCCAAAAAGTTAAGATCGCTGATTTATTTATTTGGAGTTTGTGCTCTTCAATCCTGATATAGATCAAAGATCAATGGCATTGTTATCCACTGGTTCTCCATTGACTAACGGTTTTCTATTAGAGATTAGTGGTAAAAGATCAAAGATCGTTCACTGAAAGCAATTGACCTAAGAGAAAAGACCAAAGTTCAAAGATAAAAAAATGTCAAACCTTGCTTAGCTTCTCGCCCTCCTTGCGTGGCAGCAGCGCGCGTAGCGACTGGAAACCCGCGTTGATCGACTACAATCGATAATGATCAGATACCGTAACCGAGCTACAGTATCTCCAGACTTAAATTACCAAGTATCGCACACTCTCGCCTCTTTCTAATCTCTCCTGTATCAAGCAGCAGCCGATCCCTCTCATATGTTATCACACAACCCTACCGTGCCACCGTACCCATACTTGATCATACCCTGCTGTCCGTAACTTGAATCTACAGTACCCTGATCCTACAGTATCCTCTCCTACCGTGCCCATTCCTACCGTACCCATTCCTACAGTATCCTCACTTTACAGTATCCTCCCATACCGTATACCTGCATACGTCTCCGCTCGTTGCAGTTTGCGATTTGTCTTCGTATCCGCCTGTCTATGTCAGCATTTCCCGTCTTCTCGATGCCGTTCGTCGGCGAGACACTCGCCGAGCCGCTCCCGCCCATTCTGCAATTTGAATTTATTTGAATTTCCGATTTGGCGAGAGTTTTAAGATCACGAGAATTTAGTTATTTTAGGCCAGAGGTCCCGTGCGATGTATTGCTGAGGATCGAAGCGGCAAATATTATCTGCTTCGTGAAACACAAATGTCCTGGTAAGTGAGTCGGC
This sequence comes from Pristionchus mayeri, assembly GCA_036245805.1. NCBI lineage: Eukaryota > Metazoa > Nematoda > Chromadorea > Rhabditida > Neodiplogasteridae > Pristionchus > Pristionchus mayeri. Next base: position 35,720,891 of record BTRK01000003.1, read on the forward strand.
GCGCTTTTGGAAATTTGTATACGTTTCGGAATCAGTTTCTAGTCAAGTTGGTCAGCATCGACTCAATACTGTGAAGGCATACGCAAGAAACAAAATAATGAGTTTTCAATCGAAACGAGTCTTCAAACTACAATGTGTTGATCAGTGCTTGTGAAGAGCAAAACATCATAAAGTTTCGCTCCTGAGCCCTCCAAACTCATCATATACTACGTGCTTCCCCTTCCTTGTGTGTGATCTACGCGCGCTTATCACGACAGCTATCCTCTCTATATCAGCCGGGTTGGCAGCTCTCCGGACTCTCCTCAATCCGCACGCTCTCTCGCCTACCGTAGTCAGCGAGGGATCAGGCAGTATGGAGAGAGCGCAGAGATAGCAGATATGTGATAACGAGCGGAGAGAGAGAGAGAGGGAGACGCGTCCCTCTCGATTTATCGTTCAGAAAGAATGAGAGCACAGCAAAAAGTGATGATAGGCATAGAGGCGAAAGAGCATGGAATTTGGATAGAGTACAGAGACGCTGACTGGTGTGCAGGCGAAAACTGAAATAGGAACGGAAAGAAGGGAAAGTCGCGAGATCTAAGATGCGCTGCAGCAAAAACCGAACCATAAATTATGGAAGATAATCGGAAATGCGGATGGGGATCAAAGATCAATAAGTAGGAGGGGTTGGGCAGTGAAAGAGCTGATGCGATGATAGAGAAGGATCAGGTGACGCGTATGTTATGAAATGCAATGTTTCAGGTTGTACCTGTCATCGTGATAGCTACGGTCAATAAAGGATTTCGAAATTGTTACGGTATGGGTACGGTAGCGTTCGCCGTAGGTCAATCGATAGAGCGCGCTCGCTATACCGTTCGTCATTGCTTTCTTCTCTTTCTTCATCAATTCTTCACGTTTTCTTTGCAGTTCGAGAGAGAGAGAGAGAGAGAGAGAGAGAGAGAGAGAGAGAGAGAGAGAGAGAGACGGGGGGGGGGGGTGATCGGAAGGTGAGGCAGAGAGATTGAGAGGAAGGAGTGAGACGGCCGTTGCGCAAGCACCAGACTATCTATTCTAAGATCGTCACCCTACCGTAACCTGTTGATCTACCTACCGTATCTGCCCAAGCGTACGGAAGCTCTGCAAGATTTCCATGCTGATCTACCGTATTTAGCTATTCATGGAAATTGTGTCGACCTACAGATCATATGACCAACCATACTACCCAGCTGATCTAACCAGCTGTTTGTGGATACGGTAGCGCGAGTCCACGCGGTCCAAGGCCGACTGACCTTGGCAAAAAGCAGATTCATTCGTTCTCTCAAGTGCAATGCAATGCGAATGCGTTCATGCGCGCTCTACTCTCCCTCTCTCTCTCTGCTCTCTGCTCTCTGCTCTCTCCAAATCTCACGCTCTCTCGCCTTTCTCTGATTTCTCTCTCGCTCTCTCCGAATGCCGCGCTCTCTCGTCGCTTCACGCTCACTCGGAACGACGAGAAGAGTAAACTGGGCTGAGACTGTTCGATCGGGAGATGGCGAGAGATGGAGTAATGCACCCTCTCTAATCTACATGCTCTCTCGCCTATCAGTGAAAGCGAGAGAGTATGGAAATTGAAGAGTGCGCAGAGCCGGAAAGATACTCGACCTTGAACCACGCTAGAGCGAGATACGAAACGTTGGAACGCACATCGAAGTAGTGGCTGACTCTCTCCCACGCTCTCTGGGTTAGACAGTGCGAGAGAGCATGCAAATTGGAGAGAATTAGAACGGCAGAGATGGGAAAGGCGCCCAAAAATATCGCGCAACTCAGTGATTTTGCGGGCAGAAGCGAAATGGAACTGGTGGAACGAAAAAATGAGAAAGATGGCGGAGAGTGAGTCAATGTGTCTGGGGAGAGATAGAGGAGGAAGAAGTGGAAGGACACGCGCTCTTTTCGTTTGCTGTCAGCTGAACACTGTTGACATGCGAGATGGCAAGCTATGCGCTGTTTGAATGGAGTCATTCCTCGATTGGAGGGGACTACAGTAACCAGGGTATTGAAGGCGTGAATGAGGTAGTGCGATACGGTCCTACTTGTCAAGCGTCTGGAGGGATGCACAGAACTATTGATATTGTAGGTGCGAAATAGGCAATGTGAAAAGATCCCACTTGACAACACCTTTGCTCCAAATAACGGTTGGAGGCATTTTCAGCTGCTTTATGCTATCGCAAACTACAAAGAATCGAACGCGTAGAGCTCTAACTCTATAAGTAGAGCATAGTTGCATTATGTATACCCATTTCAAGCAATGACAAACTATAAAGAACCGATAGTTAAGCGTTCCAGCCCGGCGACACGCTGGTGCGTCTAGTAGTAAATGCTCGAACAATGGAGTGAGAGTGCTGGTGCTTGCGAGGGTGTGTACGACCATTGAACGGCGGGCAGAAAGGGCAATAGACAGGGGCAACACACTAGGCGAGGAATCGTCTGGCTCTCTCCAAACCACACGCTCTCGCTTAGATCAGAGTGAGCGAGAGAGTGTATGATATGGAGAGAGCGAGAGCATTGCTCCACTAGGCTGTTCGCTGTTGCGCGTTCAAGGCAAAAAGCGCGAACATGAATGACGAATCCAAAGTACAGCAGTGTTGTTGAATTCCTTAGCTGTATTTGCATAATTAAAAGGTAGCAAAAATTGCCGTGGACAAGCTAATCTGACACTGTCTTGTACTCGCTATCAGCTAGAAATAGTTGAAATACGCTGTTAGTTCCCATGAGGTCATTGTGGCAAAACATGTGGGCTGGGATGACGAATAGCTGGTCTGCCCAATTCGTCTATTCGTTTTTCCCATCGCACTCATATTTTTACACCTCCAATTTTGGAATCCGGCCGCGACCTCATTAACAACAACCGCAAGCGCTTTAAAACCCATGAGAAATTGCAGTCTAGTCGTTATTGAGTCCCCATTTCACATGCTATGCTATTTTGAGTTCTGCGCAAACATGGGCAGATAGTCTTACAAGTTGGGCTCTCACTATTTAACACGGGTTTCGTGTTTCACGCTTACTACAAGTTGGGCTCTCACTATTTAACACGGGTTTCGTGTTTCACGCTTACTACAAGACTTGGCATTAAGCCAATTTGACGGAGGCGAATAATTTGCAAAAACGCTGACGTGAACTCTCTCCTAACAAATAAAGAAAGGCGAGACATACTAAGCACTCGAAACCCGAGAGCGGCGATCTCTCTGACTCTCTCCAGTTCCCGTGCTCTCTCGCTTTCTCTGACCGGCGAGAGAGTGTGTGAATTGAAGAGACGTGGGCGAAACCCTATACCACAAGGGCTTACTGCAGTTATTCTGGCGTTATCTCAAGCTGCGGGGCCTGAAGCCCTGTTTGCATACTTTGCGCTGACCTACTAGAGAGCGTGGAGAATCGAGAGGATTCTTTTCCGGGCAGACATAGCGAAAGAGTAGGGAAAATGAAGAGAGTCAGACGGGGTTTTGCATTCAGAATATAGTCATCAGACCCGAGAAGCCCCAATCTCAGGCATGGCCAAATGGCAGAGAGGTTCCGAACTGATAAGCACCTGACTCGCAAACAAAGGACAATACGAGAACATGATAATGCTGACTCTTCTGAGCGAGAGAGCATGCAAAAGTGAGAGAGCATGAGGCATTGTTCGCTTCGCGCCATTCAAATGTGTTGGCAGAGCGTGAATGTACGTGATCAGGTGATAGAGAGCGAGCAGGCTAGCCATCAGAATCTAAATGCGATCCGTATCTCAGTTCATTGAAACTGCTGTGGTTTTCAGTGCAGATTTCGGTTTTCGAAGCGAACGATTGAGAATTTATAGTCTGAACCACATTAGGAAGAGCGATTGAGCAGTCAGATGGGTGGAACGAGATGCTTAGTATGTATAGAAACGCACAAGCTGATCGCTTTCGATCGTTTAATCGAATCGTTTTTTCCTATTCCTTCCCCGTCTTTCGATGGCAAGCGAGCGCTGACTTCTCGAACTCTCTACAGATCTCGCCCAATATTAACGAATGAAAGTCGCGCTCTCCTCAAATCACACACTCTCTAGCCTCTGGCAGACGAGAGAGCGCGCGATTTGGAGAGAGCAGTCCACTTATCTCGGCAATTTGCATAATCCACCCTGGCACAGAGCACGGAACGATCACGTAGCGCAAAATTTCGTCATTTTCTTGAAATCTGACAAAGTGAGACTTACACCCTGCCTCCGGCCTCGGTCCAGGCGCGCATGCGAACAGCATCGCCTGCCAGGATTCCTGGAAATTTAAATTTTGAACTCCCGCCAGCATCTTGGTCGAATTAAAAACCTCTACATAAAAATTCCAGATTTTCAAACTTCACTCAGTTCTCGATACACTTACCCGGTGCGCCGTCTACCGTATCCACATCGAGGCAATCGTCGTCCAGGTCGTCCATCATCTCCATCTTCATGCGCTCCTGAAGTAAAAGTGTTGGTTACGGTACCTATTAATCGTTGCTCACCTCGTCAGCTGATTCGGATCTGACCATTGATGGTATTGTACTACGGTAGGAAGGGTACGGTAGCTCTCCCTCGCTCTCTACTCCTGATCTACTCCTGATGATCTACTACTGCTCTCCTGCTAGGATGATCTCTGATCTCTGATCTCTAACCGCCACGGAGTGAGCCGAGAGGAGGCAGGCAACGCTCCAGGCGGGTTTACCTGAGAATCAGGGAACTGTTTGATATGGTAGGCGTACGGTAGCCGGAAGTAAACAATCGCGAACTGAGCGAAATGCGGGAGTAATCGCGGGGAAGAGGCAGGAGACGAGTAAAACTAATATCGGTAATGAGCGAGATTTCGGGGAGTATGCTAGGGGCTCCTCCTTTCCAGAACTTTGCGCGGATTAGCCCCTCCGGTGTTTCACGCTCGTCGGAAATGTCTCGAGTTGGCTAGGCAGGGCGAGAGAGTACGGGAACTGAAGAGAGCCGCGCGCGTTTCACATCACCAGTATGTGGAAGCGCGAAATGTTTCGAGAAATAGACGAGCAATAAAGGGGGAGAAGATGGAGAAGGAGCAGCAATAGAGAAATGGAGAGAAAGATCGACAAGAGGGGGGCAGGGAGAGAGAAACGAATGTCAGAGGTGAGCGGTTGAATGGCGCAGCCGTGTGTTAAACAGCTGCGGCGTAACTCGGCGATGTTTCTCCCCTCCCTGATTCAGGAAGAGCGAGGGGAAATGACCTACCCCTCGTCCCGGAGAGTTCACAAGAGTTTTCGGAGCTCTGCTCTGCCCTGCCCTCTTCTCTTCCCTTCTTCTCCATCTCTCTCTCTCTCCGTCTCTCTCTCCATCCTCGCCCGCCATTCTATGCGCTCTTTCTCCATTTTTCTACTACAACTTCCACATGGAGAGGGAGCGCGCGTTGCGGTCGCGCGTCGCGGTCGCGGGTTCTCTACTTCGCTTCTTTCCTCGCTTCGCTCGCTCTTTTTTCAGCAGCGCGGGATGGGTCCATCAGCCGGCCGCCGGGGCCCAGGCACGGGGAGCGGGAAGATGGGGGAGGGAAGAGGGAGAGGGGAAGGAGAGTGGGAGAGGAGGGAGGGAGAGGGATAAGGTTTTCCATGCGCTACTTCTCCAAGGGAAGCAAGATTTATTACCGTAGTGAGAGATACCGTAGTCCGGGGGAACTCGGGGGAAAGGCCTGCAAATTGGGCCCAGATGAGTGGTACTTCCTGAGAGAACAGACTCCCTTTCTCCCTTCTCTCTCTCCTCCCCTCTCTCGCGCCACTTTTTGCGTGTGGGTATGTGAGTGGAGAGAAACGTCAGAAGGGGGGAAAGAAGGGCAGAGCAGCAGCCTGGAGAAAGCTCTAGCACTGGGGGAGAGAATCGGATGGGGGACAGAACTTTCAGCCCCCCTTTTTTCAGCCAAAATGCAAGGAAACAGCCGTTTATGACTCAAAAAAGGGCAAATATCATCAATTTTTCCAGTTCGTGCTTACAGCACATTACTAGCGAACACCTATGACTAGCGCTTCGGATTCTGGGGCCCTTGGTCCCATGCAGAGTTCGAGCAACGATACCACTGTATCGTCATTCTTCAATCACTCGGAACTCCACCGGTCAGCAGAGTGAACTCCTGGCATCCCTGGTATCGTTTCTCGAACTAGTGTCCCATGCATGGCGAGCATCATGCTACTACTCGAAGTGAACATCATCAATTTTCGTTCGTGCTTATCGAACATAACTTGCGAACGCCCACAATGAGTTTTCAGAATCATCAGAATCTGTGGGCATGCACGGCCCTTGTTCATGCATATCGGGAAGGCAAACAAACTTGAACTTATAGCACGTAACTTGCGAACACCTTTGATGCGTACCCCAAGTCCTAGGAACATGGCCTTTCATCCCTCATCCATGCATATCCAGCCTCAGCCTGGTGCTTCTCCCCCACTGGGGGTGGAATGGCGAATGGATGGGGTGAATCGAATGGCAAAAACGAGGGAGGGGGAGACCGAGAGTTTCTCTCTGTTTGCTTATTGGGGCCATCTGGTATGAGCTCGCGAGGAGGAGGCAAAGAAACGGCGAGGGAAGAGGCGAACTGGTGAACCGGCGTGACTCGAGTTCGCCGTTTCACAATAGGTGGATGGGTACGGTAGGTGTACGGTAGCGATGCTACAGAATGACATGCAGAAGTATCAACGGGGGTAAATAGCAACCGAGGGCAACGAGCAAGTGATCACTAGAATACAGTCAAACCAACAAACTATCTCCATCGCAACTAAAGGGAAGTGAAGGTGAGGTGTACGGTAGGAATACGGTAAGAAAATTAGGTGGATGTGGATGCTAGGGATGGTTTGTTAGGGAATGGCTGCCTTCAGCGTGCTCTCCCAGCTGTCTGACTGGCGCGATCTAACGCAGAATCGAGGGGAAAATTGCTTACGAAGCCATCCTGCACCCAAGATATGGGAGTAGATCGGGCGATAGCGACGTTTCCACGAATCGAACGAATGACCCCAGAAACAATGAAGCTCTGCGTAATGGACAAAGGGGCTGTTATCAGCAGTTATCAGCAGAGCGACGGGTTGCAGGGGCGAGAGAGAACGCAAACCGAGGAGAGTCGACCTCCTCCGCCCGGACTGCAACCACCTGTGTGCTCTTTGAACCCGCGCCTACCGTAATCCGCGGATACCGCGCGGAAGCCTACCGTAAGCAGACCACAGTTTAATGGCAGCAAGGCAATACGCCGCTATGTTGTCTCATTTGAGAGATGTGTTGGTTGGTTGGAGGATGAGAACTTTCAAGAACCGGTAATGCAAGAGATTGGGTGTGACTCGAGTCGAGAGGGGGTAGCTCATCATCATCAGCGAACCCCGTCCGAGTCAATCGATAATCAGGTGACCTTATCGCGAAAAGCGGTGCGCATTGTTCCAGAACCTGAGAGAGGCAAGAGCCGTAGAATCCCCCGACTTATCAGCTTGCTATCAGCGGGCGCATTGCATTGTAGACATCGCGGGGTGATGGGGCAGGGGCGGACTCTGGTCCCGAACGGAAGATTACGGTGGCCCGGGGGAGGATACGGTAGATCAATGATCGAATCGAGTGTGTGGAGAAGAGGAGTGGAGAAAAAGGTTTGTGAGAAAAGGGGAACACTGACACAGAAAAGTGGGGGAGTTCGATCCAGTGTGTGGCTGGTGTGCTAGAGAGGAGAGGGTTTGGAGAGAAACGAAGAAGGGGGAGAGGGAGAGTGGAGAAGGGAATGGAGTGAGTGGGGGTAGAGCAAGAGGGAGACGGAGAGTGAATGCGAACGTGTAAATTTCCCAGTCAGACACATGGTAGATCATGTGAGGCTCCCGTGGCCCTACCAGATGACTTGAAAGTACGGTAGGAGTACGGTAGACCTGTCAATACCTGTAATCAGCATAGGCACGCAAACAATAGTGCACGGCACCTTTCTCAACGGCGCTCTCGATAAGATAGAGAGACATCGAAATATCAACGTACTATAATGGAGATGGTGAATTATGGGTTGATTCACGAACCGGCGGCGATACAATATGAAAATGACAATAAAAATGGGAAATTCCTTAAATTTCTGAGTTTTTTCTGCAACAAAAAAGGATCAACTTCCGGTTTTCTTGAAACTTCTCAAGTGTAAACTCAGCTGCGGGCCCCCATCAACCAACAGCTGTAGCCCTGCTTACTCAGAAGAGGGCGAGGAGAGAGTGAGGGGGAGAGGAGAGTGCAGACAGGCAGAGAGAGAACAGAGAGCGCTGCCAGGCGAGAGAGCGGGAGGTCAGAGGGCGAGAGAATTCGCGATTCGCAGATAGACACGTCAACAACTTGCTGAGAGGCGGATGCACATTCATCTCACGAGGTCGCCCTCTCTCTCTCGCCGGTCATACAGGGCGAGAGAGCGTGCAATTTGTAGAGAGTCAGACGAACAAGAGCGGATATTCCCTTGCAAAACGCTCATCCCACTCGGATAGAAAGATTTACTTGCACAGTATCAAACTTATTGGGCAACATCTCAACAGCTATTTAGGAAACGAGTCTGGGGAAAAAAACCGCCAGGCACAAACACGACACTCTAGGAAGAAAGAACAACGTAATCGGCGAATTGTTAAAAAAAGGGTCAGATTCACAGTACTCGGGACGACAATTGTATGGATGGGTCAGCACTAATCTTACAGCACAAAGGGGTAGATCACAGGAGGAGTACAATAATGGGAAAATATTGATCGGATATCGATTGAAGGAGTAGGTCACAACTGGAGTACGGAAATGGGAATATCGATAGATTATAGATTGATGTGGTAGGTCACAACAGGGGTAAAGTAATAGGAGAATATCGATCGATTATCGATTGCTGGGGTAGATCACAGCTGGGGTACGGTAATAGGGGATTATCGATTGATTAGATCGTATCGAGGAAGTCATCGTCATCGTCGTACTCGCTTTCCTCCTTCTTCGCATCGGATTTACAGGGCGAGCTGGGCGGCGTCGACAACTGGATACGGTAGATTATCGATCAAATGAATACGGTAGATTATCGATTTAATGAATACGATAAATTATCGATCGAACACATTACTAAACTACGATACACCTTCAGTCTAGCAAATTTGATATTATTCGTTTCAAAACATGCCGTCTATCGTCTATTGGAAACATTGGAGAGTTATGAGCACCTCGTGCATCTTCAGTGCACCAACCTAATCAATTTCGGATTTTTTAGCTGCTAAATGCAAATATGGATCATAAAAAGAATATGCTCGACAATGTTGAACGGAACCACTTGAAAAAAAAATTTCTCAGACCACTTCACTTTCTTATTGCATCCATTTATCACTAAAATAATCGAAACATTTAAATATTGGACCCGAAATTCACGATTTTCGCATTTCGAACTTGAATTTTCAAGAAAGTGTATCTAACGACTTCAGTGGGGAACAAATTGTCAAACAACAGGCCATATATGATATGGATAAGTTCGTTAGTTATAAATATTATCGATCAATCCCAGTACCGTAATCCCATGATCTACCGTATACCTCCGACTTGAGATCCTCATCCTTCACCTCCTCCTTCAGCGCGAACGCATCCAACTCGGAGGTGAGCCTGAAGTGCAAATAATGACTATCGTTTTTTTTAACAACTAGGCCCACCCATTTCCTGCTGTTCCAACACACTGATAAATTCCAATATCTTTTTTTGTGGAAACAAAAATTGCCAGAAGTTGAAACTTTCCCGTTAACTACCGTATTCCTATCGCACATTGACAATCGAATGCTATCGATCGTCCGATTATCGTATACTCACAGATTAACCGCTTCCTCTCTCGTGGCGCACTCGTTGAGACGGGACCCGTTCTCTGAATGGGATATTGTAGCCGAATCGATCGATACCATGGTCGATTCGATCGATAAATCACGGTAGAAGCTCAGGAGACCTCGATAATGGATAAGCAAAAAGAGTTCGAACCAAAGCTAGCATATTTTGGTTTCCGGTCCTTATTCCATCCCACTCATTTCCCGCTTCCCCCACCCTACTTGTCGGCCTTCGCCGGTCACGATCGCCTAGTATAGTGGATTTGAAGTGATAGGTTGGTTCAGAAACCGCAACTGCAAAGCTACCGTAAGCTACCGTGCCCTTAGCGACTAGTATAGTGGATTTGAAGTGACAGGTTGGGCCAGAAACAACAACGGTGACGTTACCGCAAGCTACCGTACCCTTGGCGAACGATACCGTATCCCCCAGACCGCCATCGTACCCTCGGCGAAAGATACCGTACTCAGGTTGCGCAGGGTCTCCAGTTGCTTCTTCTTCGCGTCGATGCTCGCGCGCAGTTCTTTTCTGAAATCAAAATTCACAACATTTTAATCGCGAAATGACTATTTCAAATTACATTTAAAAAACAAGAATCTAGCGTTTTTCCGCATTGTTTTTGTTTCTTATTAGATACGACGGTTAAAGTGTCAATGATCATTTGCAGAGCGATTACAAATTGGTTTGATGTTAATAGATACAAGAAGTCCGTCGCACTGACTAAAGAAAATAGTGAAGAGGTAAGAGTCCCTTGCGCAACTGCAGTGCACCAGGCTAAACTATTTCGGAATCTGAGCACAGTTAAATTCAATATTACATCGATCTTTGATCTTTCCACTCACTTTCTGGCCAGCAGCTCAGCCTCTTCGTCCAACGCCGCGCGCACCTGCTTCGCCCTAAATCAATATTATTATTTAAATCAATATTCATTTTTTTTTAATATTGTAGACAAAATAATACCCTATAGCTACCGTACGTCAGCATTATGCAACTCTGCCGAAATTTTCTATTGCACACAAGGACAAATTCGACAAATCGATAATCAATAGCTACAGTACTCTAAAAATACCGCATACCAGGTCGTCTCGTCGACCTTCGCCTGCCACTCACGCACCGCCGCGCCCACGTGCACTTCCGCGATCGGCTAAAACAATCGATATTATCAACCTAAGATCGATAATCAGGCGTAATGGACCGATAAAAAATCGGTTCGATAATGAATGTAGCAATCGATAAATATCAAAAGTCGGAATAGAATAATTTTGAACAGATACAACGACGACACATTGTTGATCATTGTTACACCGGTGGATAGTGTGATTGCGAAACACAAATACAATGTTTAGCCGTTCAGTCTACAATACCTGCTGCACCTATACTCGCTACTTGGGCATAGGTCATAAACCTATCGCGTAGAATTACAATGTTTTATGGCTTCAGGTAGTTCATGCAATCAATTGCCACGTCGCAGTCTTCACTCGATTGGGAAACTGCGAAGCGCGGAGTCCAACTCTAGCTCAGTTCTGGGGATCAATTACCAAGCCAGTCGTGCAGCGTGATTAGAGTATGAAAATCAATTATTCATGAGAACAATACGCAGATCCAATCGAAGGTTTCTGGTCCCAATTATTTTTGGTAAACGGTGCAACCATAGTCTGTCGGGTCGCGCAATTATTGGACCATGTCTGCCACTGCCGCGCCCACATGTGCCTCAGCTATCGGCTGAATCTATGGATATTATCTACTCGCCGATCGATAGTCAGGAATAATGGATCGATAAAATCGATTCGATACTGACTATAGCAACCGAAAAATAGCAAAAGTGTGCATAAAATAGTTTTTTTTTATCTGAGAAGTCAATAATTGAAGATATTCAGACCACTACGATTGTTGATCGTTGTGACATCGAGGGATAACGTACGTTCAACAATTCCCATCCAGTGCAGTTCATTATGCATTGCCACAGATGCGTCGCAGCTTGGAAGTAGGCCATAACCATATCGCGTAGAATTGTGTTTTACAGATAGTGAAGTTGTACCACATCAATTTCCATTGTACAATCTTCCTCTTGATTCGAAACTGCGAAACGCGGAGTCCTGATTTTACTCTGTGAGTGTGCAAAAGAGCATCGAATGAGCTGCTTTTCGAAGAGCCCTAGCATGATTCACTAGTATCAGGTTGTTGCATAAGTCTTGATCGTTTTTGAGCACAAGGTTTCAAACCATCGATTCCGCTTCCCTCAAATGACTATAGTCTGACTTAGTAACATAGTTTAGACATATATTTGCTTATTATATACATGATGTAGATCTTACTCGTGCAAGAGTTCAAAGCTATAAATAATTACTTGAACATCGCAAATATCTGATAGCAAATTTGAAGTTCCTTCGAGTCGGCATATTTTCATTGAGACTGATGATAACTAAATCGCCAAAGTCGTGATTTGGAGTGTACTGATTGTTCGTCCAAAAAATATGTTGAAAATGGTTCTAGCTTAAACCAAACCAGAGAAAACTTTATACGAAATTAACCGCTTCCTCTTACCCATGCTCAACTCAAGCAGTTTTCCTCCCTACAGACCCAAATAATGTCACGTCACTTCAAGTGCGCTCGAACAAACATTCATTCAGTAATCACATAACAAGAACAAATTGGGGTTCTGATATTCTCGTCAAATTACAAATTGAAATATATAAACGTGTAAGTTATCGGAGTTTTTCCATTTTTTCCAGTTTTAGGCTGATATTATTAACAAATTTTGCTGCCAATATTATATGTTTCCCAATAGTTTTCATATAGTGGTAGATAGTACAAGAGTTGTTTGTTCATATAACCACCTTACATCCTGCTCTCATTTATTGGTTGAGATAGGAAATCGACTTGTGTGTCGATTTCAATACTATGATTTCCACTATAAACTTCGGAATATGAAATCAGATCGACGGAGTAACGCCATATCTTTAACCCAGAACAGTAAATTGGTCAATATAACTGTAAATTATTGCTGAGAGATATAGATATCTGAACCTCAAATAACCAGATTTCGACAAAATACACATTTTTGAGCCATGACATAGTGGCTTGATTCGGATTGAAGTGCAATTCTCCGCAAAGGACAAAGTATTTCAAATGCCGTAATTGCACGAAAGTATCATGTATTTAATGCTCTTTTATATAGTGGCTCAAGGCTGGCACCATCATCGTTCTCCAATAAGATATCGCCTCACAAAGTGACAACCCCATTACTCCAGTTGACAGCATTTGACTTTATGATGTTCCCATCATAATGATTCGACAGATTTGAGCTAACGAGCGCTGGAGAGCATATTAATATACTAATAACATAAGAAAAACTAGACGCCGCTTAAACAAATAGGAGTACCTAGAGAGGTCAAGATCTCTTAGTGTTAAAAACGATCAAGACTTATGCAACAACCTAATAGGTTTGGCACCAGTACTGGTAGTAGTGGGAACCAAGGATCTGGCCAGCCGTGCAGCGTTACTAATTGTGAATATTAATTATTTATAAGAATAGATGTATATATTAGGTTGTGAAAAAAGTAATTGTAGATTTGGACCATGATGTTTGAGCACGCCTAAAATTCTTTTCATTTATAATCTCAAGCTAGCTCAATAGCATATAGTAGGGGTATACTTGGTGAATATATTTATGTATTCCAATCGCTTCATGCTTTTAGGATACCCGGCAAATCCAAGTTTTGTCAAGTTTGATATTATCACTCTTTTCTAAAAATAATTCCCGTCTCTCGTATTTTATGGGGGGAAGGGGTGTACATTGCCATATAGCGTAGTGAGAAGCACATGTGCAGTTATTTCGAAAAATAGGTCTAACGCCGCTCTTGCCTCAACATAGCACGATTTACACATCACTGAATTAATACCTCAGCTAATAAACACATATCAAGCGACAACTTTTCCTGCTTCGAGGTTCAATCAGACTGGTTTCTAAATAAGCGCGCTTCCATTATATACTATACTGCTACATACCACAGAGAAACATTTGAACTCATCCCTTCTATACTTGTAGAAAACATATATTTTCAGTATTGATGAATACAGGCCAATATTGTCAAATTGTCGACTTTCGGTATACGGTGAATGAATACATTTCCTCAAAAGGGAGCTATCCCCTGACTTTGCCCAGTCATATACTGATAAATAAAGAGTAGCTTTAACAGATAATCACAAAATTTAGGGCTTTTCACTAACCCTGGAAAATAGAAGACTTGTAATATACGAATTTCGATGTTTCAAATTTCATAGTCGGGATGATGAATGTTACATGTTTTGCTAGAAGTATTGAATGCCCACCTAAATACAATTTTAAGTTAACCATGGAAAGTGCTTTTCGCTTCACTACATTTGAGATGGATATATCAAAAGTTACGGATGCAAGGTAAAAATAATTATTTCTGTTGATGTTCAGTTAGGGTCAAGTTAAAAAATGAGTGTATTTTCTGACAGGCCATTCGGAGCGGACCAGGTTCACATGTTGTCGGATGAGTTCAAGAGGTGGTTGGACTTCCCTCAGGGGTCAGAATCCAGTGGTGACATCAAATTTGTGTTTGACTTTCCCCTGCATTTGCGGTTCCCTTGTGAGTTATTATTTTGTCCTTCATTAGCCATCAGTGTTAGCAGGATCAACAATTTGTTTGTTGAACGAATCCATTTGCCAAACATTGCTCTGTGTAATATAATATAGTGGTGTTTGATTAACTATCCACCCTTGTTATTCGTGGATAGTTGCTGAACATTGGTCGATACACTGTTATTTTCGATAGAGCTGCCGATCGCTGATGTGCAAATGGGCGCTGCGATATGTAGGCTAAAATTGTAAATTACCGCAACACGAAGGACTGAGGTTGCAGTCGAGTAGGGCATTAGGTCGAATGATCACCGTCGGATGATAACCAAAAATTGGACCCTTCTGTAGAACTTTCACAGTAGGTTCCTAAAGCGTCAAAAATGCTTATGTGAAAGATCTACAGAAGTATGCAAATTTTTGGTTATCATCCGACGGTGATCATCCGACCTAGTGCCTCGAGTGGCTTGAATAACAACCACTGTGATCATAAGATTAATTGCAAGTTCACTCCCAGTAGATTTCCATGAGAATAGATAATAGACTTTTCCGCACCAGGCTTTTCCAAAAATTTCGTCCTCGGTCACAGGAACGGAGCCGGGTATCGTTTTAGAGGTCACTCCCCTGAAAGCACAACCCGGTGAACCAACGTTACACGTTTTAGCAAAAAGCAGATGGAACCAAAATTATATATTCCGTCCTTGCTGGTAATGCAAATAATTTATTATCATAATTGTGGTCTCATGGTGGGAGAAATTGAATTTGTGTTTCGTCCTTTATTTATCCACTAGTGTTAGCAGGATCAACAATCTATCGTGCGTATTTATTACATCGTGATAACTTAATCCGGAAGGAAATGAGATAGTGGGTGTAGTTCTAGAGTGTCTGCCCACCCTTGTTATTCATCGATAGATTCTGATTATCGATTAATTGACCCGAAATTATTGATTGATCAGCCGATCGCCGAGGCGCACGTGGGTGCTGCGATGTGCGAGTAGCAGGCGAAGATCATGCGATGGCACAACCCGTAGGACTAGGGTTGCGCCATTAGTAAAATCTAGATGGTACCACGAACCTGCGATTACAATTGCATTTTTTTCGAAAACAAATAATTATCATACTAATTTAATTGGTTCTCTCCATGTAGGTAAGCAGGCGAAGATCCTACAGTAGCGCAACCCGAAGAGACTGTGCTGTGGCGATTGATTGTACGATCATTGCTTATCCCAATAACATATTATAAGACTGTGCATTTGTTACTGCATCACAAATGCCCGAGCTGCGAATAAGCGCATTTGCGGAAATGTAGAGTGAACGGCGCAGTGTGGAGCCATTGAATTTTTGTTTCGCCCTTACCTTATCCTTCGGTATTAGAACAATCAACAATCGTCCTCCTGAGTATATTTGAAAAACGATTTTGCTCCCACCTTTGATATTTATCTATTGTTACAGCCATTGTCGAATTCATTTTATTAATCGATTAAGTTTTTTTTATCGCTCGGCTAGTAGGTTGAACGAATCTCTAGTCTCACGTAGATGGGCAGGTGCGTGAGCTGCATGTGAATTTGCGCACCCTGATGAACTATGGTTGCACGCATTTGCAAAAATCGATGGGAACCAAGAACCTGCGATTCTGATCGCACTTTTGTCTTAAATAATTAATTTTCATTCTAATTGAATTACTTCTCTCCATGTATATTCCCAAGAGGATATCACGCCTCTCACCAGAGTATCGAGCTAGAACGTCGATTCTTGGGAATGGAGCAAAAAGCGGGAAATGAGTTATAGTCAATTTTGGGCATCCTGAGGCATGCCTAAGACTCCCCCAAAGTCTCATTGTGAACATTTCATTTTGGAACTCACTACACCGGGTTGGATCTCGGCACCTCCTTCTTTGAGGGTATTTATCGCGCCTCTCGTGAAAGATAAACGAAAATTGCCCTCTGAGTGACCCCCACTAATTTTTCGAGCTCTTTCGATCTGTATGGTTCATGTCCTCAGAAAATGAATTTGAACAGTGCTACAGTTCAGTCTACTTTTCTCAAAACTGTAGGTAAAGCCGCAGCTGAAACTTCCCCATTTTGTGCAGTTTATCATGGGCTATCGAATGAGTGGCTTGTCATTAAAATGCAGGGGGGGGGGGGGGGGGGCAAACAAGAGTTATGCCAATTTTACTGTTTCCGATCGTTTGAAGTCTCTTCATTCCACCCCGCACCGTGCGTTTTCGAGCGAGTGGGATGAAATGATCCCATTGTTCCATTGTCTCTCCCTTGTAATTTCAGCTCGCTCGCTCGAAAACGCGCGGTCCGGGGTGGAATGACAAGACTTCAAAAGATCGGAAACATTAAAATTGGCATAAATCTTGTTTGCCCCCTCTATTTTCATGACAAGCCACTTATTCGATAGGCCATGATAAACTGCACAAAATGGGAAAGTTTCAGCTGCGTCTTTACCTATAGTTTTGAGAAAAGTAGACTGAACTGTAGCACTGTTCAAATTCATTTTCTGAGGACATGAAACATACAGATCGGAAGAGCTCGAAAAATTAGTTGGGGTCACTCAGAGGGCAATTTTCGTTTATCTTTCACGAGAGGCGCGATAAATACCCTCAAAGAAGGAGGTGCCGAGATCCAACCCGGGGTAGTGAGTTCCAAAATGAAATGTTCACAATGAGACTTTGGGGGAGTCTTAGGCATGCCTCAGGATGCCCAAAACCGACGATAACTCATTTGCCGCTTTTTACTACATTCCCATGGCCAGCTCGATTCTCTTGTGAGAGGCGTGATATACTACCGGGCTTTCCTAGTTCCGCTGTAGTCCACTCCTAGCGTTCTTCCTTGCAGCATAAGGGCTTACTGTCACTGTCCCTGATCCAGTCCTATATTTCATAACCCGAAAGACTAAGGACGCACGTTTTAGGAAAAGCAGATGCTATTAGAAACCCGCGATTGAACGAGCGATGATCTCAGAATTAATTAATTATCATAATTTGCGGGAGAATGGATTAAGGTGGTAGTAATTGCATTAGTTTTCGTCCTTCAGTAATGTTTCAGTATTAGTATGAAAAAAAATCGTGCACACATTCTTCACAGTCACAATTTAATTCGGGTTGGCGTTGGACAGTGGAGTAGCGATTGATTGTCAATTACTATGAACATGAGAATAACTTAGTTAGTTAGTAGAGTTCGAGAAACGATACCACGCTCTCTTCATTCTACAGATTCTCTCGCCATTCAACCGGTCGAAAGAGTGTGGGAGAACTCTATTAGTTAGTCTCGTCTGGAGAATGTAACTTTCCTGATTCCGCGTCAGGCCGCGGCAAACCGGCTGTCGCCGAAGAGTCCAAACCCTCCTAATAGTATAACCCGAAGGACTGAGGTTGCATGTTTTAGCAAAAAATGGGTGGAATCGCACTCTTCCTCTGGATCCTGCTAATGTCATAAATAATTTATTCTCATAATTTTCGATGTAATGTCGGCGCAATCGTTGAACTAGTGTTTCGACCTTCAGTTATCCATTAGTTTTTAGCATGATCGACAATTTTTGGTGCGAATTTACTCTATAATCATTATTTAGTCCAGATGAAATAGTGTTGTAGCGCTTGATTCTCCCCACATTCGCTACTCGTTTATATAGCTTGATCATTGATCGATTTACCGAAAATATCGATCCATTCAGCCAATCGCTGAGGCGCACATGGGCGCTGCGGTTGGTGTGTGGCAGGGGAAGGTTTCATGATAGCCTGATGGACTAGCGTTGCACGGTTTAGTAAAAATAGATGGTACCACGAACCTGCGATTACAATTCCATTTTTTTCCGAAAACATATAATTATCATACTAATTTAATTAGTTCTCTCCATGTAGGTTCACGCGGGGATATATATGATCCCCCCTAATTCTGCTCTAGGCCACTCCTAAGCCCGCCGCGCTACGGCAGAATCTGGCTCGCTATCACTTTAGACTCCAGTCCCTTGCTAGCGCAACCGGAAAGACTAAAGTTGCACAATTCAGTGAAAACCGGCAGAAGCTGGAACCTTCAATTTCACTCCTGCTGTTGCCATAACACATGTATCACCAGTCAGTGGAGGTGGCCACTAACAATTTTTTTCAAACCCATTTAAAATCGTTCAAACTAAGGTAGAATACTACCTTGGTCAAGAGATTTTGAAAGAAACATACTAATTGTACCAGAGCCGGCATTTAGGAATTCTCCGGCTTTGGTCCCGGAAATGCTGTATATCAGCTCCCAGATGAGCTACAGAGATGACATAGGGCTTATAAAATGCAGAAAATTATTTTGAGAAACTTTCATGTTGAAGACATAGCATGAAAATCAAAAATAAATTAAATGTTACCAAAAGAATACTCTCCAAACAACACAAAAATTGATCTTCCCGTAATGTAGGAGACTTCTGTGGAATTTTATTAATGATTTTGAAAGAACATCTTCCCTCACATATAACAAAAAATAAAAATGGCAAAATAATAGGGGTTGTAGTTCTCATTTTTCGCATTCAATGTGTAGTAGTCGCAACTTCTGTTCTTAAATACCTAAACATATCATTCCGGCTCACTATATTTCACTCTGTGGTACTTATTCGTGATGTTTTCGGACCAATGAACCTAAATTACTGTGTGAAATTCGCAATTTCGAACTTTCGAAAAATACGCTTTTCGCAGCCTCGGATGAAGACGATTTTGAGCATTAAAAACTTAAAAATTGTAAGCATGGCACGGACAGCTACTGTTGACTACTATAGTATATACCACCTTGAACAAAATTAATGTCATGCGGCACCATCCAAACTTCTATTCTTCTAGATTCTTTCAGCCCAAAATCGCTCCAGCGAAGGGTCGTCAAAGGATAAAATTATGTTTTGATTAGATTAGTAAGAATATCGATGCAGTTGCATCATGAAAAATATATTCGGTGATAGATGAGTCTGAAAAACTATGAAATTTTCACAAAATTAAATGTTTCTGAAAATCAAAAATTTCAAATTTCAAATTTTTACTATTTTCGAAAATCAATATGTATGAGATCTCTTATAGTTTTTCGGACTCATTTATCGCAAAATATATTTTTCATGATGCAACTGCATCGATATTCTAACTAATCTAATAAAAAAATAATTTTATCCCTTGACGACCCTTCGCTGGAGCAATATTGGGATACAAAATCGAGAAGAATAGAAGTTTGGATGGTGCCGCACGACATTAATTTTGTTCAAGGTGTTATATACTATCTGGTAGTTTGCGACAATATAAAGTGGGCTGATGAATACAGCTGAGGGATGAAAGTTAGCATGAACATCAATTTATAGGGTGTATTAGGGTGGTGAAAACAGTTCAGCGGGTCGACCTTTTGAGCTGCTCGCCAGCTTAGAAACTGGTTGTACTGGTTTTCTGTTAGGAGATAATAAAGACTGACTTAATTAGTTCTTCTCACGAGGATATATTATCGGGCTTTCCTAGTTCTGCTCTAGATCACTCCTAAACCTTTTCCCCACGGCAGGATCAGGTCCGACTCGAGTCCAGATCTCTGATAATGAACCCGAAGGACTAAGGTTGCACGTATTAGTAAAAGCTGGTGGGAACAGAATCTGCGATTCACTCGTCCGATTACAGTAAAACAACGCTTTCTTCATTCTACACATTTTCTCGCCATTCAACCGGTCGAAAGAGTATGGGATATGAAGAGACGGTAGAGACTATCGAACTCTATTTGTTAGTCTCGGCTTGAGAATGCAACTTTCCTTTTTCCGCGTCAGGCCACGGCTAACCCGGTTCCCCCGGTGCGGCGGGAGACGGGCCGGCTGTCACCGAAGAGTCCAAATCCTCCTAATAGTCTAACCCGAAGGACTGAGGTTGCATGTTTTAGCAAAAACGTGTGGAATCGCAATCTTCGATCTGGATCCTGCTAATGTCATAAATAATTTATTCTCATAATTTTCGACAATGGAAAGTTGGCACATGATGGAAATCATTGAACTCGTGTTTCGCCCTTCAGTTATCCATCAGTTTTAGCAGGATCGATAATTTTTGATGCACATGTTCTTTATGATCGTATAGTGTTGTAATGCGTGATTTTCTACCCACCCTTCTTATTTGTGTATAGATCCTGATTATTGGTCGACCATCCCGAAATGTCGGTAGATCAGCCGATCGCTGAGGCGCACATGGGTGCTGTGGTGCGCGAGAAGCAGCAGGCGAAGGTTACATGATAGCGCAACCTGATGGACTAAGGTTGCACGCTTTAGCAAAAAAAGAGGGGGACCCCGAACCTGCGATCGCAATGGGGTTGTTGCTGTAAATAATTAATTATCATACTAACTGAATTAGTTCTCTCCATGTAGGTTCTCAAGAGAATTTATTATCAGGATTTCCTAGTTCTGCTCTAGGCCGCTCCTGAGCTAGTTCTACATGGCAGAATCAGGGATAGCTCTCACCTCAGAGTCCAGATCCCTGATAACGCAACCCGAAGTAGTATCGTTGAACCTTTTACCAAAAAACAGATGGGACCAGAAACCTGTGATTTGACCTGCTTAATCTTATCTTCAATGATTTATTTTCTATAGAAGCTAGCTGTGATTTCCTTGACAGTGCAACCCGAAGGGCAAGGTTGCGCGTCAAAATCAGATTGGACCACAAACCTACACTGCAACGAGTGCTGGAGTACTAAATAACTAATTCTCATAATTTCCCGCAATATCACCAACATCATCTACAGTAACTGTATTGTTATTTGTCGGCTACCGTAACCCGATCTACAGTAATCCAGATACTGTAAGCTAATGAAAACCGTGATTCCACTCGTGCACCTCTCCCTCAACAATTCTCATTACTAAGTAACGCTCTATTTTCCTCCCATAGTACACTTACTATTCCCGTGCCATCATGAGCAGCAATAGTAGTGAATTATCTTGTAATTATTCGTCAAGGAGCTTGATAAATGCCCACAGTGTTCGCAAGCGTATGTCTTCTTCGCTTCGCCGTTTCACAATCGATTGAATAAGGAGGCTGTTACGTGGTACTTGATTCCATTCGTACTACTTGGCCCCAACAACGCAATATCGTTCACCGCGCTAATTAGTGTGTGATATACGCCCGAGTCGCGACTGCATCTGTGACAATGCAGGGCGAATGAGAGAAAATGAAGAAGTCGCTGAATTCGTGTTCCGCCCTTACGCTATCTCCCAGTTTTAGGACGACCTACAATCGATTGTGTATGCGTGGTCCCAAAACAACCATAAACATGGCTTTGTGATTTATAGATAGGCGCAGAATTGAATTGATTTTATCGATCCATTCAGTCAGATTATGAATCGGCGAGTTGATAATATCGATTGATTCAGCCGATCGCCGAGGCGCACGTGGACGCGGCGGTGCGCCAGTGGCAGGCGAAGCTCGACCAGACGACCTGGTATACGGTAGCTTTAGAGTACTGTAGCTATTGATTATCGATTTTTCTTATTTGTCGTTGTGTACAGTAGAATTGAACTACGGTAGAGTCGTTCTAGTGAATAATTCTAGTGTAAGGTAGATATGGAACATTGTTTTCTCTACTAGATTTTTAAAAAGTTTAATAATGATTTAAATAATATTATTGATTGAGGGCGAAGCAGGTGCGCGCGGCACTCGACGAAGAGGCCGAGCTGCTGGCAAGAAAGTAAGTGCAAGGATCAATTCCGTACCGTACCCTCGGCGAAAGATACCGTACTCAGGTTGCACAGGGTCTCCAGCTGCTTCTTCTTCGCGTCGATGCTCGCGCGCAGTTCTTTTCTGAAATTAAAATATGAAATGTGTTTATCGAAGACTAACGTTAAACAAGAATTCAATAATTCTGTCTGTATTTAGAAAGAAACCACGTTAAAAGTGTCAACGAGCACTTGCTCACCGCAAACTATGCTGGTTAATTTTATTCCAGACTAAATGGTGTCCCATCGTGTAAAGGAAATATTGGCAAATTATGAGATCCTTGTGCGACTTTAGTGTACCAGGCTAACCTATTTCGGAATCTGAGCACAGTTAAACTCAAAATTACATAATTGATCCTTGCACTTACTTTCTTGCCAGCAGCTCGGCCTCTTCGTCGAGTGCCGCGCGCACCTGCTTCGCCCTCAATCAATAATATTATTTAAATCATTATTAAACTTTTTAAAAATCTAGTAGAGAAAACAATGTTCCATATCTACCTTACACTAGAATTATTCACTAGAACGACTCTACCGTAGTTCAATTCTACTGTACACAACGACAAATAAGAAAAATCGATAATCAATAGCTACAGTACTCTAAAGCTACCGTATACCAGGTCGTCTGGTCGAGCTTCGCCTGCCACTGGCGCACCGCCGCGTCCACGTGCGCCTCGGCGATCGGCTGAATCAATCGATATTATCAACTCGCCGATTCATAATCTGACTGAATGGATCGATAAAATCAATTCAATTCTGCGCCTATCTATAAATCACAAAGCCATGTTTATGGTTGTTTTGGGACCACGCATACACAATCGATTGTAGGTCGTCCTAAAACTGGGAGATAGCGTAAGGGCGGAACACGAATTCAGCGACTTCTTCATTTTCTCTCATTCGCCCTGCATTGTCACAGATGCAGTCGCGACTCGGGCGTATATCACACACTAATTAGCGCGGTGAACGATATTGCGTTGTTGGGGCCAAGTAGTACGAATGGAATCAAGTACCACGTAACAGCCTCCTTATTCAATCGATTGTGAAACGGCGAAGCGAAGAAGACATACGCTTGCGAACACTGTGGGCATTTATCAAGCTCCTTGACGAATAATTACAAGATAATTCACTACTATTGCTGCTCATGATGGCACGGGAATAGTAAGTGTACTATGGGAGGAAAATAGAGCGTTACTTAGTAATGAGAATTGTTGAGGGAGAGGTGCACGAGTGGAATCACGGTTTTCATTAGCTTACAGTATCTGGATTACTGTAGATCGGGTTACGGTAGCCGACAAATAACAATACAGTTACTGTAGATGATGTTGGTGATATTGCGGGAAATTATGAGAATTAGTTATTTAGTACTCCAGCACTCGTTGCAGTGTAGGTTTGTGGTCCAATCTGATTTTGACGCGCAACCTTGCCCTTCGGGTTGCACTGTCAAGGAAATCACAGCTAGCTTCTATAGAAAATAAATCATTGAAGATAAGATTAAGCAGGTCAAATCACAGGTTTCTGGTCCCATCTGTTTTTTGGTAAAAGGTTCAACGATACTACTTCGGGTTGCGTTATCAGGGATCTGGACTCTGAGGTGAGAGCTATCCCTGATTCTGCCATGTAGAACTAGCTCAGGAGCGGCCTAGAGCAGAACTAGGAAATCCTGATAATAAATTCTCTTGAGAACCTACATGGAGAGAACTAATTCAGTTAGTATGATAATTAATTATTTACAGCAACAACCCCATTGCGATCGCAGGTTCGGGGTCCCCCTCTTTTTTTGCTAAAGCGTGCAACCTTAGTCCATCAGGTTGCGCTATCATGTAACCTTCGCCTGCTGCTTCTCGCGCACCACAGCACCCATGTGCGCCTCAGCGATCGGCTGATCTACCGACATTTCGGGATGGTCGACCAATAATCAGGATCTATACACAAATAAGAAGGGTGGGTAGAAAATCACGCATTACAACACTATACGATCATAAAGAACATGTGCATCAAAAATTATCGATCCTGCTAAAACTGATGGATAACTGAAGGGCGAAACACGAGTTCAATGATTTCCATCATGTGCCAACTTTCCATTGTCGAAAATTATGAGAATAAATTATTTATGACATTAGCAGGATCCAGATCGAAGATTGCGATTCCACACGTTTTTGCTAAAACATGCAACCTCAGTCCTTCGGGTTAGACTATTAGGAGGATTTGGACTCTTCGGTGACAGCCGGCCCGTCTCCCGCCGCACCGGGGGAACCGGGTTAGCCGTGGCCTGACGCGGAAAAAGGAAAGTTGCATTCTCAAGCCGAGACTAACAAATAGAGTTCGATAGTCTCTACCGTCTCTTCATATCCCATACTCTTTCGACCGGTTGAATGGCGAGAAAATGTGTAGAATGAAGAAAGCGTTGTTTTACTGTAATCGGACGAGTGAATCGCAGATTCTGTTCCCACCAGCTTTTACTAATACGTGCAACCTTAGTCCTTCGGGTTCATTATCAGAGATCTGGACTCGAGTCGGACCTGATCCTGCCGTGGGGAAAAGGTTTAGGAGTGATCTAGAGCAGAACTAGGAAAGCCCGATAATATATCCTCGTGAGAAGAACTAATTAAGTCAGTCTTTATTATCTCCTAACAGAAAACCAGTACAACCAGTTTCTAAGCTGGCGAGCAGCTCAAAAGGTCGACCCGCTGAACTGTTTTCACCACCCTAATACACCCTATAAATTGATGTTCATGCTAACTTTCATCCCTCAGCTGTATTCATCAGCCCACTTTACATTGTCGCAAACTACCAGATAGTATATAACACCTTGAACAAAATTAATGTCGTGCGGCACCATCCAAACTTCTATTCTTCTCGATTTTGTATCCCAATATTGCTCCAAGGGTCGTCAAGGGATAAAATTATTTTTTTATTAGATTAGTTAGAATATCGATGCAGTTGCATCATGAAAAATATATTTTGCGATAAATGAGTCCGAAAAACTATAAGAGATCTCATACATATTGATTTTCGAAAATAGTAAAAATTTGAAATTTGAAATTTTTGATTTTCAGAAACATTTAATTTTGTGAAAATTTCATAGTTTTTCAGACTCATCTATCACCGAATATATTTTTCATGATGCAACTGCATCGATATTCTTACTAATCTAATCAAAACATAATTTTATCCTTTGACGACCCTTCGCTGGAGCGATTTTGGGCTGAAAGAATCTAGAAGAATAGAAGTTTGGATGGTGCCGCATGACATTAATTTTGTTCAAGGTGGTATATACTATAGTAGTCAACAGTAGCTGTCCGTGCCATGCTTACAATTTTTAAGTTTTTAATGCTCAAAATCGTCTTCATCCGAGGCTGCGAAAAGCGTATTTTTCGAAAGTTCGAAATTGCGAATTTCACACAGTAATTTAGGTTCATTGGTCCGAAAACATCACGAATAAGTACCACAGAGTGAAATATAGTGAGCCGGAATGATATGTTTAGGTATTTAAGAACAGAAGTTGCGACTACTACACATTGAATGCGAAAAATGAGAACTACAACCCCTATTATTTTGCCATTTTTATTTTTTGTTATATGTGAGGGAAGATGTTCTTTCAAAATCATTAATAAAATTCCACAGAAGTCTCCTACATTACGGGAAGATCAATTTTTGTGTTGTTTGGAGAGTATTCTTTTGGTAACATTTAATTTATTTTTGATTTTCATGCTATGTCTTCAACATGAAAGTTTCTCAAAATAATTTTCTGCATTTTATAAGCCCTATGTCATCTCTGTAGCTCATCTGGGAGCTGATATACAGCATTTCCGGGACCAAAGCCGGAGAATTCCTAAATGCCGGCTCTGGTACAATTAGTATGTTTCTTTCAAAATCTCTTGACCAAGGTAGTATTCTACCTTAGTTTGAACGATTTTAAATGGGTTTGAAAAAAATTGTTAGTGGCCACCTCCACTGACTGGTGATACATGTGTTATGGCAACAGCAGGAGTGAAATTGAAGGTTCCAGCTTCTGCCGGTTTTCACTGAATTGTGCAACTTTAGTCTTTCCGGTTGCGCTAGCAAGGGACTGGAGTCTAAAGTGATAGCGAGCCAGATTCTGCCGTAGCGCGGCGGGCTTAGGAGTG
This sequence comes from Pristionchus mayeri, assembly GCA_036245805.1. Classification (NCBI taxonomy): domain Eukaryota; kingdom Metazoa; phylum Nematoda; class Chromadorea; order Rhabditida; family Neodiplogasteridae; genus Pristionchus; species Pristionchus mayeri. Next base: position 35,747,085 of record BTRK01000003.1, read on the forward strand.
GCCTAGAGCAGAATTAGGGGGGATCATATATATCCCCGCGTGAACCTACATGGAGAGAACTAATTAAATTAGTATGATAATTATATGTTTTCGGAAAAAAATGGAATTGTAATCGCAGGTTCGTGGTACCATCTATTTTTACTAAACCGTGCAACGCTAGTCCATCAGGCTATCATGAAACCTTCCCCTGCCACACACCAACCGCAGCGCCCATGTGCGCCTCAGCGATTGGCTGAATGGATCGATATTTTCGGTAAATCGATCAATGATCAAGCTATATAAACGAGTAGCGAATGTGGGGAGAATCAAGCGCTACAACACTATTTCATCTGGACTAAATAATGATTATAGAGTAAATTCGCACCAAAAATTGTCGATCATGCTAAAAACTAATGGATAACTGAAGGTCGAAACACTAGTTCAACGATTGCGCCGACATTACATCGAAAATTATGAGAATAAATTATTTATGACATTAGCAGGATCCAGAGGAAGAGTGCGATTCCACCCATTTTTTGCTAAAACATGCAACCTCAGTCCTTCGGGTTATACTATTAGGAGGGTTTGGACTCTTCGGCGACAGCCGGTTTGCCGCGGCCTGACGCGGAATCAGGAAAGTTACATTCTCCAGACGAGACTAACTAATAGAGTTCTCCCACACTCTTTCGACCGGTTGAATGGCGAGAGAATCTGTAGAATGAAGAGAGCGTGGTATCGTTTCTCGAACTCTACTAACTAACTAAGTTATTCTCATGTTCATAGTAATTGACAATCAATCGCTACTCCACTGTCCAACGCCAACCCGAATTAAATTGTGACTGTGAAGAATGTGTGCACGATTTTTTTTCATACTAATACTGAAACATTACTGAAGGACGAAAACTAATGCAATTACTACCACCTTAATCCATTCTCCCGCAAATTATGATAATTAATTAATTCTGAGATCATCGCTCGTTCAATCGCGGGTTTCTAATAGCATCTGCTTTTCCTAAAACGTGCGTCCTTAGTCTTTCGGGTTATGAAATATAGGACTGGATCAGGGACAGTGACAGTAAGCCCTTATGCTGCAAGGAAGAACGCTAGGAGTGGACTACAGCGGAACTAGGAAAGCCCGGTAGTATATCACGCCTCTCACAAGAGAATCGAGCTGGCCATGGGAATGTAGTAAAAAGCGGCAAATGAGTTATCGTCGGTTTTGGGCATCCTGAGGCATGCCTAAGACTCCCCCAAAGTCTCATTGTGAACATTTCATTTTGGAACTCACTACCCCGGGTTGGATCTCGGCACCTCCTTCTTTGAGGGTATTTATCGCGCCTCTCGTGAAAGATAAACGAAAATTGCCCTCTGAGTGACCCCAACTAATTTTTCGAGCTCTTCCGATCTGTATGTTTCATGTCCTCAGAAAATGAATTTGAACAGTGCTACAGTTCAGTCTACTTTTCTCAAAACTATAGGTAAAGACGCAGCTGAAACTTTCCCATTTTGTGCAGTTTATCATGGCCTATCGAATAAGTGGCTTGTCATGAAAATAGAGGGGGCAAACAAGATTTATGCCAATTTTAATGTTTCCGATCTTTTGAAGTCTTGTCATTCCACCCCGGACCGCGCGTTTTCGAGCGAGCGAGCTGAAATTACAAGGGAGAGACAATGGAACAATGGGATCATTTCATCCCACTCGCTCGAAAACGCACGGTGCGGGGTGGAATGAAGAGACTTCAAACGATCGGAAACAGTAAAATTGGCATAACTCTTGTTTGCCCCCCCCCCCCCCCCTGCATTTTAATGACAAGCCACTCATTCGATAGCCCATGATAAACTGCACAAAATGGGGAAGTTTCAGCTGCGGCTTTACCTACAGTTTTGAGAAAAGTAGACTGAACTGTAGCACTGTTCAAATTCATTTTCTGAGGACATGAACCATACAGATCGAAAGAGCTCGAAAAATTAGTGGGGGTCACTCAGAGGGCAATTTTCGTTTATCTTTCACGAGAGGCGCGATAAATACCCTCAAAGAAGGAGGTGCCGAGATCCAACCCGGTGTAGTGAGTTCCAAAATGAAATGTTCACAATGAGACTTTGGGGGAGTCTTAGGCATGCCTCAGGATGCCCAAAATTGACTATAACTCATTTCCCGCTTTTTGCTCCATTCCCAAGAATCGACGTTCTAGCTCGATACTCTGGTGAGAGGCGTGATATCCTCTTGGGAATATACATGGAGAGAAGTAATTCAATTAGAATGAAAATTAATTATTTAAGACAAAAGTGCGATCAGAATCGCAGGTTCTTGGTTCCCATCGATTTTTGCAAATGCGTGCAACCATAGTTCATCAGGGTGCGCAAATTCACATGCAGCTCACGCACCTGCCCATCTACGTGAGACTAGAGATTCGTTCAACCTACTAGCCGAGCGATAAAAAAAACTTAATCGATTAATAAAATGAATTCGACAATGGCTGTAACAATAGATAAATATCAAAGGTGGGAGCAAAATCGTTTTTCAAATATACTCAGGAGGACGATTGTTGATTGTTCTAATACCGAAGGATAAGGTAAGGGCGAAACAAAAATTCAATGGCTCCACACTGCGCCGTTCACTCTACATTTCCGCAAATGCGCTTATTCGCAGCTCGGGCATTTGTGATGCAGTAACAAATGCACAGTCTTATAATATGTTATTGGGATAAGCAATGATCGTACAATCAATCGCCACAGCACAGTCTCTTCGGGTTGCGCTACTGTAGGATCTTCGCCTGCTTACCTACATGGAGAGAACCAATTAAATTAGTATGATAATTATTTGTTTTCGAAAAAAATGCAATTGTAATCGCAGGTTCGTGGTACCATCTAGATTTTACTAATGGCGCAACCCTAGTCCTACGGGTTGTGCCATCGCATGATCTTCGCCTGCTACTCGCACATCGCAGCACCCACGTGCGCCTCGGCGATCGGCTGATCAATCAATAATTTCGGGTCAATTAATCGATAATCAGAATCTATCGATGAATAACAAGGGTGGGCAGACACTCTAGAACTACACCCACTATCTCATTTCCTTCCGGATTAAGTTATGACGATGTAATAAATATGCACGATAGATTGTTGATCCTGCTAACACTAGTGGATAAATAAGGGACGAAACACAAATTCAATTTCTCCCACCATGAGACCACAATTATGATAATAAATTATTTGCATTACCAGCAAGGACGGAATATATAATTTTGGTTCCATCTGCTTTTTGCTAAAACGTGTAACGTTGGTTCACCGGGTTGTGCTTTCAGGGGAGTGACCTCTAAAACGATACCCGGCTCCGTTCCTGTGACCGAGGACGAAATTTTTGGAAAAGCCTGGTGCGGAAAAGTCTATTATCTATTCTCATGGAAATCTACTGGGAGTGAACTTGCAATTAATCTTATGATCACAGTGGTTGTTATTCAAGCCACTCGAGGCACTAGGTCGGATGATCACCGTCGGATGATAACCAAAAATTTGCATACTTCTGTAGATCTTTCACATAAGCATTTTTGACGCTTTAGGAACCTACTGTGAAAGTTCTACAGAAGGGTCCAATTTTTGGTTATCATCCGACGGTGATCATTCGACCTAATGCCCTACTCGACTGCAACCTCAGTCCTTCGTGTTGCGGTAATTTACAATTTTAGCCTACATATCGCAGCGCCCATTTGCACATCAGCGATCGGCAGCTCTATCGAAAATAACAGTGTATCGACCAATGTTCAGCAACTATCCACGAATAACAAGGGTGGATAGTTAATCAAACACCACTATATTATATTACACAGAGCAATGTTTGGCAAATGGATTCGTTCAACAAACAAATTGTTGATCCTGCTAACACTGATGGCTAATGAAGGACAAAATAATAACTCACAAGGGAACCGCAAATGCAGGGGAAAGTCAAACACAAATTTGATGTCACCACTGGATTCTGACCCCTGAGGGAAGTCCAACCACCTCTTGAACTCATCCGGAAACGACTTCCTAAGAACCGAAATTTAAATTTGAAAATTGGGGGAAAATTGACGTGAAATTTTTCTTTTCTCCCTCAGCCTAGTGTACTCTTCGAAGTGCCCCCTGCCTCATCTCCACCGGTAGCGCAGTGGTTGTGAGTTGCATATATTTTGCAGAAGTCTGGAGTTCAAACCCCGATCCCAGAAGCATGTTTTGCTCTTTTTTCCCCATCTTTCACACACTTTTCATGTGGATTTGTTCAATTATTGTCATGTTTCACACGATTTTGACTTATGCAAAACTTCATTTTTCTATTTGTTTTTTCAGCGACAGATAAATACCAGTGAAAAATCGAACAATAATATTAACAACATAATCAGCAAGGCCTGCCCCATCCCCCGCTGATTATGTTGTTAATATTATTGTTCGATTTTTCACTGGTATTTATCTGTGTTGCTGAAAAAAACAAATAAGAAAATGAAGTTTTGCATAAGTCAAAATCGTGTGAAACATGACAATAATTGAACAAATCCACATGAAAAGTGTGTGAAAGATGGGGAAAAAAGAGCAAAACATGCCGCTGGGATGTTCGAACTCCAGACTTCTACAAAATAGATGCAACTCACAACCACTGCGCTACCGGCGGAGATAAGGGAGGGGCACTTCGAAAAGTACACTAGGCTGAGGGAGAAGAGAAAAAATTTCACGTCAATTTTCCTCCAATTTTCAAATTCAAATTTCGGTTCTTAGGAAGTCGTTTCCGGATCAGTTCAAGAGGTGGTTGGACTTCCCTTAGGGGTCAGAATCCAGTGGTGACATCAAATTTGTGTTTGACTTTCCCCTACATTTGCGGTTCGCTTGTCAATGAATTGAGCGTCCACTCTACATTGTCGCAAATTATCAGAATTAAGTATTTGTTAGATTAGCATACAAGTGATTGCAGGTTTGATTTCCACCTACTTTTGTTAAAACGTGCAACCTCAGTACTTCGGGTTGTGAAATATAGGATTGGGTCAGCGAAAGTGACAGTCAGCCATGATTCTGCCATGGGGAACGGGCTTAGTAATTGCCTAGAGCGGAACTAGAAAGGCCCGATAATATACTCACTTGGGAACATGGAGAGCACTAATTAAGTAAGTATGAAAATTAATTATTTACAACAACGAGACCGAAATCACAAAGTCCTGTTCCCATCTGCTATTTTGCTAAAGCGTGCAACCTCAGTCCTTCCTGACACTAGCACACCACCGCCGTCTACGTGAACCAAGTGTTCCGCTGAATCGATCGATATTTTCGGTAAATCGATAAATGATTAGGCTCGATCCATGACTAGCGAAGGTGGGTTGAATCACGCACTACAACGCTATTTCACCTGAATCGCGCCAAAAATTGTCGATCATTCACTCGGTCCAGATTGCAGATTTCGATTCCACCTATTTTTGCTAAAACATGAAACCTCAGTCCTTCGGGTTATACAGGGTGCGAGAAAAATATTGTGACACAATTCAATTAAGCCCCACTTGGTGCGCAGTGTTTTAATTTATCCCAATTTTTTGCACCATGTACCTTAGCTATGTAGCTATTTAGCGCTCATGTATCAAACAAATATTTCTTTTAGATTACGAGATTTAATTTATTAAAAATTTAGTGAAGAAAAACGATCATGTTTCTCTCACTGCATGAGTCGTATTCTTTAATGCCGCATTACAACAATGTAATAGGTGGCGAATTCCATTATTTTTTCTTAAGAAGGGCACTTGTGCCCGAGTCTAAATATGTGTCCATTTAATTTGGAGATTTGGTTATACAGCTTAAAAATATTTAAAAGTAAGCTGTGACGAACGGCCCTCGAAAAAATTTTCTCGAATAAAGATGTCGCGTCCATCAAATAAGAATGATAGAAAAAATATAAACGTATGTATTATGGTACACGTCCATTCAGTAGTGCAAATATGCTTTCAGTTTAAATTGGGAAAGCGAATCTGCTTCTGTACCTTTTTCGAATCTGTCCCAAGTGTCGTTTTCAGCCATATTTTATCATGTATGGTTCAGTAGTTTAAACCATGTTTTCATTCAGTTTGACGCTACTAAAATTCATAATTCGGTCCTTGCATATAACATACAAGTTTATATCTCAATATATGGATGCTGAGAAAGAAATTCGAAAATGTGATTTTTCAAAAAGATAATTCCGTATCAAAGTGTGATGCAGTTATTTTAGTATTTCTCCGTTTCCTGATATCGTATTTCCGCCTAAACAAGTATACTTTAAAGAGGAATGGTTGCTCTCCATACTCAAGTTGAGAAAGTGGGGGAATTATTATCCGAAGATTTTTTATTATTAATTAAAGAGAAAAATGAGCTGCGGGCCAAGGGCCCATTTTTTCGAACTTGAAAATCGAAAAGCTCTGAAAGACAAAATCGATAGATGGGGAACTGTGATAAAATTGTTGGAGGTACTGTTCGCAGGCATACAATGGCGAAAGCAGAAATCTATGCTATCATTACTTCGCGAGATATTACATAAAAGACTTGTCACCATACTTTTCTCGCACCCTGTATTACTAGCACACGTCTTCTGAGAGATTGCATGAAATCGAGACCACATTTGAAAAATTATTCAAATTGCTTCAATCCCCTTCCCACTTTCGTGGTATGTGTACCTAAGGTCCTGGAACTTTTCATACAACCGGTTTCCCGGAATTCCGGAAATTGCCTATAAGCCGGCTCTGATTTTCTCAAAAATTCATAATATCCTTCAACGTTGAACAAAAAACTCGTTCAAAAAACAGAAATGATCTGCTCGAGAGGATAAACAAGTTTTACATTGACGGTTTCTGTGTATCTAAAAGTCTAAATTAGGTTAAGTTACAAAAATCGAAAAAAAGTACATTTTTAAACTAAAATTTAGCTCCAGTGAAAAAAAAAGTTCCACACGTCTACGAGATCTCAGCAGATTCGGATTCTACGAGCTTTTCTACGCCTAGTAAATGTCTTTCCGGTCGAATTGAAGGTGAGATATGTTGTTTAAAATCGCGTTTTATGTGCAATTTTCGTAAGTCCCCACGTCATAGGAGCGCTTATTGCTGAAATCTAAACGAACCCCGATGACATATATGATTTTTCTGATGTTTGCAGGTACATAAAGTAAAATAGCATTGAAAATTAACGAATTTCGACATTCTGAAAATTCGATTTTTTTCAGCATCGAAAAAAGCGAATTTTCGAAAATTCATATTTCTTGGCTGTTTTAGTAAAAATGAGTTTGCACAATGTTACTAAGAATTACTACCTACTTTTGGACCATTTGAAGATCGTCCGGACTCTATAAAATGCCTTTAAGCATGCCGGTAGGTAGTCTTTGCTTAAAATTGCTCTTAATCGATTTTCTGGACTCCGCACGATCTTCAAATGATCCAAAAGTAGGTAGTAATTCTTAGTAACATTATTCAAACTCATTTTTACTAAAATATCGAAGAAATGAGAATTTTCGAAAAATTCGATTTTTTCGATGCTGAAAAAATCGAATTTTCAGAATGTTGAAATTCGTTATTTTTTCAATGCTATTTTACTTTATGTACCTACAAACATTAGAAAAATCGTTTGTCGTCGGGGTTCGTTTAGATTTCGGCAATATGCGCTCCTATGACGTGGGGACTACCGAAAATTGCACATAAAACGCGATTTTAAACAACATATCCTACCTTAAATTCGACCAGAAAGACATTTACTAGGCGTAGAAAAGCTCGTAGAATCCGAATCTGCTGAGATCTCGTAGACGTGTGGAACTTTTTTTTCACGGGAGCTAAAATTTTAGTTTAAAAATGTACTTTTTTCGATTTTTGTAACTTAAACTAAGTTAGACTTTTAGATACACAGAAACCGTCAACGTAACTTGTTTATCTCCTCGAGATGATCATTTCTGTTTTTTGTATGAGTCTTTTGCTCAACGTTGAAGGATATTATGCATTTTTGAATTTTTGAGAAAATCAGAGCCGGCTTTTAGGCAATTTCCGGAATTCCGGAAAACCGGTTGTATAAAAAGTTCCAGGACCTTAGGTACACCTACCGCGAAAGTGGGAAGGGGATTGAAGCAATTTGAATAATTTGTCAAACGCCTGATGCGATCTGTCAGAAGACGTGTGCTAGGATAGTTTGAACTCTACCATAGGTGTGTACGCCTCGATCGGGGGGGGGGGGGGGGGGTACCCAACATGTTGGGTACCCCCCCCCCTCAACGTAAAATCGATCGGTAGGCCAAGGCTAAGTACCATAACAAATCGATAGTACAGTACACCATGATACCGTATATGGATACCGTAACCCGCGAATATCACAAACTAACTTTATTTTTAAAAAGTCCTGGCACCGTACCCAATCGATTGTACAGTACCCAAGTCACCACCGTAACCCAGTTCCATGGGTCAGATCCAGTTCCTTGGGTCAAACATTTTTCTAAAAATCTTAACTCGATTATAATTTTAGTCTGCAGTAACGAGAGATACAGTAGGATAAATAAAAATAATTTTACCATCGATTTTAAAATTTTACAAAAAGATTTGACACAAGGAACTGGGTTGCGGTAGTGACTTGGGTACTGTACAATCGATTGGGCACGGTGCCAGGACTTTTTAAAAATTAAGTTAGTTTGTGATATTCGCGGGTTATGGTATCCATATACGGTATCAGGGTGTACTGTACTATCAATTGGTTATAGTAATTAGTCTTGACCTACCGATCGATTTTTGACCATGACCTCCTATACGCTGGGGGGGGGGGGGGGGTACCCATCATGTTGGTGCCCCCCCCCCCCCCCCGCCTCGATCCCTGCACATGTATGAACTCTACAGTGACAGCCGGCCCCAATCCCGCCGCACCGAGGGAACCGGGTTAGCAGTAGCCTCGTGCGGAATCAGGAAAGTTACATTACCAAGCCGACATGAACTAACAAAGCTAATCATCATCTTCACAGTACTACACAATCAAAGACTACTCCACTGTCCAATATTCATTCGGATTAAAGTTACCGGACGAGGACGAAACCCTGATCTGACCCTGATCTCGTCGCGTGTACGAGAGAGCATGCAAAAGTGAGAGTAATTACGCTGGTTCATTTCCGGCTTTCCCTTCAGGCTATTATTAATTTTCAGCATGTTTGTGTATTCATTCTCAACATATTCAGCCATCGGCTATTCGATGGAGGACAAAAAATAGGGGGTCAATTTTTGTCCTCGTCTGGTAACTTTAAGTTGTGAAAATCAAAACATGCTAAAAAAACCAAAACATGCGGACGACAAATTGTAGATTGCGCTTACATTGATGTGCAATTGAAGGACGAAACACGAATGCAATGAGTCCAAACAGGCATATACTCTACATTGCCGCACATTATGGGAATTATTTAAAAATAAATGGACTGGAATCGCGTATTTTGTACCCTCCACCTTTTTGTTAATACGTGCAACCGTAGTCCGTCAGATGGCGAGATCAGAGGATTCTGATAATGGGGGAGGTTAGGCGTTGCCTACGACAGTCCGATAATCTATTCTCGCGGCAACATTTGATGAAGTGGATGGTACAGATGCTAACTGGATAATCTAGTATTGGGAGTGAAACAACGAACCGGCAGTCCGATGCTGGCGACTTCACGATTACGCGCAGCGATGTCCACGCCGAACAGCTCGTTGATCTTAAGTAATTAATTAATTAGCTGAAGTTTTAAATAACGCGCCCAGATCGGTTTTGATCATTCTACAATCGGCGAGAGCCAGTAAAAGCGAAATTGGTATTAAAACAACTCGCATGGGGGCAGAAATGGAGCTTAAAAAATTAAGACTCGGCCCACTACACCACCACTAAGTAGCGCCATAGTGTGTGCATCTGACCGCCTGTTCACAAAAATCGAGTCCGGAAAATATTTACAGTAACCCTGATATCGATTTGATGGCCTTTAATCCAAGAAGTGCCCGATCAAAGATTCAAAGATCAAAGATCATTCGCCACCTCATCCTCGTCGCTCGAGTCCTCGAGCGCTTGCTGCAGCGCCAGCTTCTCGTGCACCATCCCGAATTTCATCTGAATTTTGTCAATCAATACTGTTAAGGAAATCAATAATCATGACGTCACAGTCTGTGTCTTGCGAGGTTACAAGAAAGATACAGAAGTGGAAAAATATCGAACGAGAAAAGCACGCATTTGGGTGAGATGTAAGATAGTGTCCAGAAAATACAAAACTCTCCGCAATTTGCATGCCATCCAGCCCACTGAGCGACTATTGCTTGCGATATACCGGCGGAATACCGTGAGCATAGCCTTCATCTGCGAAAAATGATCTCCAAATGGCGCCCAAGCTTGGTAGCCGCTTGGGCACCCTCTCTCCTTATTACATGATCTCTCGTATCTCTGACCGAAACCCAAGTTGGCATCAAGTTGGGGCCAAGTTGAAAATTTACTTGAGCCCAACTCGGGGTTCGGTCAGAGATACGAGAGAGCGTGTAATAAGGAGAGAGCGAGGTCGCCCTGGTGGCGACCAAGCTTGGTCGCCATTTGGAGTGGCACACCAGAGTAATACCAAGAGAGTCAGGTCATTGCTCATTTACCTGCAGCTCGTTCACCTCCTGGTCCATGGCACCCGAGCGATCGCGCGCAGCCTCAAACTCCGCTAGGCTCTCTGGAAAATCAATATTTAAAAAAAGTGAAACAACATCAAGATCTTGCGAAGGACTAGCAGGAATGAAAAGGAAATAAAAAGAAAATTATCATTGTGCCTATCATCGACCAAGTAACCGATCACCCTTTCGTTCTATTGCCGTAGTGAGACCGATAAATGGACAGAGAAAGGCAAGCAATGGCAAAGATGAATGAGCTAGGCAGAGAGCCCGACTCTACTTCACAAGACCAATGTGAGCTTAGGATACAGCTCAGAATAAGGGACCATATTTTCAGGGCTAACTATTAGGGGTATACGGCTTGGTTGTTAGGATTTACCGTGATGTTTCAGTGATCTGATCTAGCGAAGCATGCTGTCGAGATATTGAAGGTACACAAATGGGTGCTGAGCAGTCATACCTTTCACCTCGTTCACGTTGAGCTCGATTCGTCTGGCGAACAACTCGCGCTGTTGATCTGAAATTAAAATAATTAATAAATTTTAAAAAAAAATTATTATCATAAAAATACAGAACACGACAGGTTTGGAGGCGTTTACGACTTCCACGGTCATAGAAAACAACGGTAGGCCGAGCAAGGACGTTGTCGAAGAGAAGGACCCCCCCCCCCCCCATTCCTACTCCTTCTCGCAAAGTGATCGTATGCTTTGACCCAGAGTTGCCCTTCTTGCCCTCTCATTTTCAATTGCCCAAGATAGTACGACTGGTCAACTCACAGCGAAACCTCTAATAGTGATCGCAAAATGAGTGGCCTAGAGCACCTACCTGCTGCAAAATACACACTGTCAAGCTGATAAGCTAGCTTTTGATGAGCAATAGAGCCGTTCGACAAGTGTATCTACTAATATATTCCGCGGAAAAAAACGCTGAGGATTCACGCGCAAACGCGCTTGCGCAATTTAGGTTTTACCATTCTCAATTTAGGTTTAGCAATTAAGACAAAAGAGCAACACATCCGATCGTACCTGGGGCCCTCTCGAACTCCTTCCACATCGAGGTGAGCGGCTGCTGCTGTGGTGGCTGCGGGCTCGCCTTCATCGCATGCTGGATGGGAGGGGTGGACGGGGCGCTGCGCGTTGATCTCCTCATGCTCAATCTGCAAAAAATAAGGATAACGGCATAAAAAGGGTCGAAACAGGAAAAATCCAAAACCAATAAATTTATGGTCATGCTGCAAAATCAGTGCTTTAAAAAGGTGGTAAACATATTTTTCCATTACGGTAAAGACGGAAATCCTGCCGGGAAATGGTCGAGAGTGAAAAAAATGCTAAAATACCGTATACCGGTCAGCTGCACCACATTCTATCCTAAAATGTAATCGCGAAACCTCTGTTATTCTGGATGTTTTCATGTTGTTCTCCGGTTTTTCCTTTAGACACAGCAAGAGCGCACGCAACTTGGAGATATTCAGAAGAGACGGTTACTCCCTTGCAAGTCATTCCACTCGGAAACACAAACATTTACTTACAGTATCAAACTGATTGGAAAACATATCAACAGCAGTTTAGGAAACGAATCCGGTTCACGAAATCACCGGGCTCAGGCATGAGATTATAGGAAGAAAGAACAACGGAATCAGTAATTTCTAAAAATACAAAAATACACATCACATTTACAGTACTCGGGACAGCAATTGTATCGATGGGCCAGCACTGATCTCACAGGACGAAGGGGTAGATCACAGAGGGGTACAGTAATAGGAGAAAATCGATCGATTATCGATTGACTAGATCGTATCGAGGAATTCATCGTCATCGTCGTACTCGCTTTCCTCTTTCTTCGCATCGGATTTACAGGGCGAGCTGGGCGGCGTCGACAACTGGATACGGTAGATTATCGATCGAATGCATTTCTAAACTACGGTAGGCCAAAACTACGATAATCCAGTCAAGCCTATTAGATTTTATTCGGTTGAAAAGTCAGTAGTATCGTCAAAAGGGAACATTGGAGAGGTATGGGCACTTTGTGCAACGTCAGTGCACCAAGGTAAAGTATTTCGGAATTTGAGATTCTAAACGCAAATTTACATAAGTTCATTAACTATAAATGTTATCGATCCATCGATCCCTCACCTACCGTAACCCCCTGATCTACCGTATACCTCCGACTTGAGATCCTCATCCTTCACCTCGTTCTTCAGCGTGAACGCACACAACTCGGAGGTGAGCCTTAGGGGCAGATATTGATTATCGATTTCTTTGAATTCTAATTCCAGCTCAATCTATTTCCACAGATCCAACACATTGACCAATACCATGCTCCTTTAGAAAAAAAATTCCAGAAATTGGACGTTTCGCGTGAACTACCGTATTCCTACCGTACATTCACAATATAATGTCATCGATCGCTCGATTACTGTATACTCACAGATTAACCGCCTCCTCGCTCGTGGCGCACTCGTTGAGACGGGATCCGTTCTCTGAATGGGATACTGTAGCCGAATCAATCGATACCGTTATGATTCGATAGATTTCAATAGAAGCACAGGAGGCACACACAACCGCTAACAACGCTTGCAAGGAACAAAAATTGGAACCTAAGCTAGCGTATTTTTGTTTCTGTTCCTCATTCAATCCCACTCATTTTTCGATATTCCGTTCCCACTTTTCGGTCTCCTCCCTTCCCGCACGCCTTGATTAGTGGGGTGGGGGGGGGGGGGGGGGTTGAAGTAATGGATTGGACCAGAAACCGCGGCGGTGACGCTACCGTAAGATACCGTACCCCTAACGACAGTTACCGTATCCTTAGAGAAATACCATACCCTCATTCAATGCCACTCATTTCTCGCCTCCCACTTGTCACCCCACTTGTCGGTCTTCGCCGGTACAGATCGCCTAGTGCTGTGGTTTTGAAATGGATGAGCCAGAAACCGCAGCAGTGACTCAAACGTAAGCTACCGTACCCCAGGACAGCCACCGTACCCTTGGCGAAAGATACCGTACTCAGGTTGCGCAGGGTCTCCAGCTGCTTCTTCTTCGCGTCGATGCTCGCGCGCAGTTCCTTTCTGCAACCAACAAATTAAAAATTTAATCGAAGATCGACTTTTAAAACATCAAGACATCGCGTTTCCCTGTTGGTTTTGCTATCTTTTTTATTAAGGACTACTGTAGAAATTCCATAGATCATTTGCACAGCGATTACAAATTGTTTTAATTTTATGCGATACAGAAAGCTCACCACACCGTCTCAAGAATAGTTTGGAGAGGTATGAGTACATTGCGCAACTTAAGTGCACCAGGCAAAACTATTTCGGAATCTGAGCACAGTAGCACTCAAAATTTCATAATTGATCTTTGATCCTTGCACTCACTTTCTGGCCAGCAGTTCAGCCTCCTCGTCGAGCGCCGACCGCACTTGCTTCGCCCTCAATTAATATTATTATTCAACTCAATATTAATTTTATGAAATATTGTAGACAAAATACTACAGCTACCGTACATCAAAATTGTGCGTCTCTACCGCATGTTTCTATTGTGCACAACGCAGTACGGAAAATCGATAATCAAAAGCTACAGTACTCTCGAACTACCGTATACCAGGTCGTCTCGTCGACCTTCGCCTGCCACTCGCGCACCGCCGCGCCCACATGCGCCTCAGCGATCGGCTGAATCAATCATTATTCATACTTGCCGATCGATAATCTGGATGAATGGACCGATAAAATCAATTCGATACTGAATGTAGCAATCGCTAAATATCAATTTTGGGAAGAAAAGTTTTGGAAAGATACCCAGACCGTCGATTGTTGACCGCGCCAAACACCGATGGATTAGTTCAGGATGAAGCACTAATTCAATAACCCACCATCCGTTCGGTCTACTTTGCCACTAATGCACTCGCGATTCGGATCATGCATTTTAAAAAAAGATTATACAATTAAAAAAAACGCTGAGAATTATAATGTGTTATGGAACAGAAATGCATCAAATGCCACGTCGCAGTCTCCCTCTTTGTAGAGGAAATGCCCCAATGATGTCATTTCCCCTGTGAATTTATGTTATTTAATTCCCTGCAATTAGTAATTAATTAAATAATCAATATAATAATTAAATAACATAATTTAGCAAGCAATCAATCCAATGTAATTACTGTATCAGACTGGTCAATTCATATTTGAATGGCCGCGTCACCTAGAACTTTCTTGTGCGCACACCAAGTGTGCGCCTTCAATTTTGTCAATTCTTGCACTGGCCTAAATTAAGTTCTCTCTGTTCCTTGGTAGAGATAGGTCGTTGTGTGTAGTATTTTGTTGAGTTATTTCAATAGTAAATATTATTGATTAATTCTCCTCGTCTTACTTGAGTTTATTAGTGGGAGTTGGGCTTATTGTGGAGGATCTCTCTCCACTTATCGTCGTCGGCAATCTTCTCGTTTTCCTTTCGCTTTCCCTTCCATTCTTCTGTCTTCTCTTTCCTTTCCTTTTGTTTTTCCTTGCCTTGTCTTCGAGTCAGTCACAGAGTGAAGTGAACCTTCTCTGTGCCGAAGTTAAGTGAACCTTCTCCGTTGACGAAATCGTGGGAACTCGTGATCCGAGAACCTGCGTCAGGTCGAAGCCTGTTGAAGTTTACCTCGCTTGTTGCGGGCAGCATTTCATTGGGTCGGCGGAAGCCTATCTCCAATTGGGGAATTGCTGTTCAAAACTTGCGGTGTGAACGAATTTGCTGAAGCTAACCTCTTGTTTTCTCGAGTGCGATACACTCTGGGGAGAGAATAGGAGTGTCTAGTCTTTGCATCTTTACTCGATAGCGAAACCGCGAAGTGAGGAGTTCTACTCTTCCTAGGTGTGGTGAACAAGCAGCTTTTCAAGTAATCAGAAAACTTAACACTTTACAATTAGTCCTTAATACCATACTGCTGCAAACTATGAGAATTAATTATTTGAGGCATCAGCATTCACTACATTGCAGGTTCCTGGTCCAATCAGATTTTGTTAAAATGTGCAACCTTCGTCCAGCGGGTTGCGCTTCAGGGATCTAGACTGCTGAGTTGACTGCCAGACCCGATTCTGCCATGGGAGGCGGATTTAGGAGTGGCCTAGAGCGGAACTAGGAAATCCCGATAATATATTTTCTTGGGGAAATACATGGAGGGAAATAATTAAGTTATGTCAATAAATCATTTAGGACAACAGAACAATTGGAATCGCAGGTTTGTTGTGTCTGTTTTTCCTAAAGTGCGAAACCTTAGTCATACGGGTTGCGCTACCGTATGATCTTCGCCTGCCACTCGTGCACCGCCGCGCCCAAGTGCGCATGGGATGAATCAATCGATAGTGTCCACTAGAGTTCTCTTGTTGGAATTTTATTGGAATGAATTGCATCATTTTCATATATGTTTCACGTGCACTATATAGATCATATATGTAGTGCACTTGAAACATATATGAAAATGATGCAATTTATTCCAATATTATTCCAATAAGAGAACTCTAGTGTCCACTCGCCGATCGATAATCAGGCTAAATGGGTCGATAAAATGAATTAGATATTGAGTATCGCAATCGATAAATATCATATGCCGGGGGTTAGTTTTGAGAAGACGCCCAGACTGTGAATTGGTGATCACTTGAAAGCCGATGGATATTGAAAGGGCGAAACACAAATTCAATGACACCCACTCTGCGATGTTCACTCTGCATAGGCGCTAATGCACCTCTAGTGACAGCTCGCGAGATCATATACTTACAAAATAAGTAGTACTACAATGTGTTATAGAGATGGCGGTGCGCATATATCAAATATCACAGGACTGTCTCCCTGTTGACTCGATTGTGAAACTGGGAACGGCGGAGTCCGGGTCCATACCAAAATGTCCCCCCTCCCCCCCCCTGGCAGTACCCTCCTCCTAATCAAATTTTGAAGTTTTAATTACATAACTCAATTAATTTTGGTTAAAAAGCTTCGCACTGTTTTCATTGTTAAAGAGCTTGAGCTGTTCTATCTTTTGTATGTTGATGCCTAAGAGCTCAGACTCACATGAACTTCGCTACATTATCAAATACGTTAATTATTACATTTGATAGTGTAGCGAAGTTCATGTGAGTCTGAGCTCTTAGGCTTCAACATACAAAAGATAGAACAGCTCAAGCTCTTTAACAATCAAAAAAGTGCGAAGCTTTTTAACCAAAATTAATTGAGTTATGTAATTAAAACTTCAAAATTTGATTAGGAGGAGGGTACTGCCAGGGGAGGAGGGGGGACATTTTGGTATGGACCCGCGGAGTCCAACTACGCATCGAACGTACAGGAGCATCGAACAAGCACAATTTTTCACAATAGTACTAACATGATTCACTAGTAGGTTAAACTACAATACTGTTAGCATTGGGAATCAATTACCTAGCCAGCGTGAATAGGATATTAAAATTAATTATTCAGAAGAACAGCACGGTTCAAATCAAATGTGTATGGTCCCGACTGTTTTAGCTAATACGTGCAACCTTATTCCTTCGGGTTGCACTATCAAGGGAATCGAAGGTGACAGCCAGCCCCGATTCTCCCATGGGGAACTGGCTTAGGAGTGGCATAGAGCGGAACTAAGAAAGCTCGATAATATATTCTCTTGGGAACCTACATGGAGAGAATTAATTAATACATAAGAATACATAAGAAGTACGTAATACATAAGAATTAATACATAAGAAGAGAATTATATAAGAATTTAATATTTACGGCGACAAATCGATTGGAATCGCAGGTTTCTGATCCCATCTATTTTGGCTAATGTGGGCAACCTTAGTCCATCAGGTTCCGCTATCGTAGGAACTTCGCCGACTGTTCGCGCACCTCCCCATCTACGTGAGCCTAGAGATCGGCTCAACCTACTAGCCAATCGATAATCAGGCTTAATGGATTAATAAAATGAATTCGACAATGGCTATAGCAATCGATAAATATCAAAGGTGGGAGCAAAATCATTTTTCAAAAAGATACTCTGGAGGACTATTGTTTATTGTTCTAATACCGAAGGATAACGTAAGGGCGAAACAAAAATTCAATGACTCCACACTGCGCCGTTCATTCTACATTAGTCGCAGCTCGGGCATTTGTGATGTAGTAACAAATGCACAGTCTTATAATGCGTTATTGGGATATGCAATGATCCTACAATCAATCGCCACATCACAGTCTCTTCGGGTTGCGCTACTGTAGGATCTTCGCCTGCTTACCTACATGTAGAGAACCAATTAAATAAGTATGATAATTATTTGTTTCCGAAAAAATGCAATTGTAATCGCAGGTTCGTGGTACCATCTAGATTTTACTAATGACACAACCCTAGTCCTACGGGTTGTGCCATCGCATGATCTTCGCCTGCTACTCGCACATCGCAGCACCCACGGTCAGAAATTGACGGAGATACAGTATTCCAAAGAGATAGGTCAATATATGCAAATTTTGAAAAACGAAGTTGATAGGTGTTTTCGCCATCCTCACTTTGGTCAGTCCTCCTGTTTTCACCGAAATTCATGACCCAAAATTTTTTTTCTGTCGCATCCATTCCTGCATTATTACAGGAGATCCGTGATAAGTAAAGGACGAAACACAAATTCAATTTCTCCCGCCATGAGTCCACAATGTCGCAAATTATGATAATAAATTATTTGCATTACCAGCGAGGACGGAGTATATTACTTTGGTTCCACCTGCTTTTTGCTAAAACGTGTAACGTTAGTTCATCGGGTTGTGCTTTCAGGAGTGTGAACTCTAAAACGATACCCGGCTCCGTTCCTCTGTACCGAGGACGAAATTTTGGCAAAACCTGGTTCGGAAAAGTCTTTTATTATATTCTCATGGAAACCTACTGGGAGTGAACTAACAATTAATCTTATGATCACAGTTGTTGCTAAACAAGCACTACTCGAGGCACTAGGTCAGATGATAACCAACAATTGGATACTTCTGTAGAATTTTCACAGAAGTATTTTTGACGCTTTAGGAACCTACTGTGAAAGTTCTACAGAAGGGTCCAATTTTTGGTTATCATCCGACGGTGATCATTCGACCTAGTGCCCTACTCGACTATCTCACTCGGATTCAATAGTGATTATGAATTAAATGCGCACTACTTATCATTGTTGCTGCTTCACTGATGGATAAGTAAAACACGAAACACCCACTCAATGGCTTTTTCGTCCATTCTACATTATCGCTAATTATGAGGATTAATTATTAGTGAGATCGGCACACCGATGATTGCAGATTTTGATCTCACTTCTTTTTTACAAAAACGTGCAACATCAATCCGTCGGGTTGCGCTAGCATCTAGACCCTAAGGTTGGAGACGTGTTTAACGCGGTCAGGCGAGGAAAGAGGAAAGCCCTTATTCTATTCTCAAGCCAGCTTACTGGAAGAGATAACTAATTAAGTTAATATCATGTTCAGCAGAAGCCTGGCGCGGAACTCAGAAAGTCACATCCTCAAGCCACGTGAATTAATTAAGTAAATCTCATGTTCACAGGCTCAAGCTCTTCTCCACAATAAAAAATTCATCCGAGTTAAATTGCAACTAATGCATGCGCAAGACAAATTGTTGATGATGCCACCACTGATGGATAACTAAATCACGAAACAGTAATTCAATCATTCTCACCATTAGTTAAATTATGATTATTATTGTAATAGTTGCGCGAGTAAAACCGCAGAATTCAAGCCCCACATACTCTCACTAATTCGTGCAACCTTACTCTCTCAGCTTGTGCAATCGGACTGGGCTTCTAAAGTGACAGCCAGCACCGAACATGCCACGTTGGGCAAGTTTAGACGTCGCCTATTTCATTCTGCATTGCCGAAAATGCGTAGCATCTTGGACATAGGCCCTAAACATATCGCGTAGAATTGTGTTTTACAGATAGTGAAGTTGTACTTAACATCAATTTCCATGGCACAGTCTCCCTCTGGTTCGATTGCAAAAACTGCAAACCGCGGAGTCCTGCTTTTAATCTGTGAGTGTGCAAAAGAGCATCGAATGAGCTGCTTTTCGAATAGCCCTAGCACGATTCATTATTAGGTTTGACACCAATACTGGTAGTAGTGGGAACCAAGGATCTGGCCAGCCGTGCAGCGTTATTAGTTGTGAAAATTATTTATCTCTAAGAAGAGCAGTCTAGAAATCACTGATGGGAATCTGTTTCCACCTACTTTTGCTAATGCGTGCAACCTCAGTCCTTCGGGTTGTGCTAATGTAGAATTTTTGACTACTTCTCGCGCGTCGCAACACCCATGTGCGCCTCAGCGATCGGCAGCTCTATTGAAATTATCCGTCCATCGACCAATATTCAGCATCCATCCATGAATAACAAGTGTGGGTAGTTAATGCAATACTACTCCAATATATCACGCCTCTCACGAGAGAATCGAGCTAATCCGAGGAATGGGAGGAAAATCGACAAATGGGTTCTTACCGGTTTTGATCATCCCAAGGCATGCCTGACTGACCCCCGAAGTCCCAATTTGCATCCTTCATTTTGGAGCTCCCTACACCGGGTCGGCTGCAGGCTGCTCCCACTTTGACCGCGAATTTAGCGATGCTAGTGATAGATAGGCGAAAATACTTCTCTGAGTGACCCCCTCTCATCTTTCGCGCTCTATCGATCCTTGTAAACCATTTTCCACGAAAGTCAATTTTAACGGTGCAACATTAAATTCCAATTTTCTCAAAAATGTAGGTAAAGGGGCAAATCAAATTTTCACAGTGGATGCAGCTCATCAAGAGCTTTCGAATAAGGGGTTTATGAAAAAATACCGTTTCTTAGACACCATCTTTGTCTAACTTATCTTTTCCTTATCATTTGAACTTTATTTTCAACATAAAAATCCCCTCTCACACCGCTCTCTTCACGGAGCGAGATCAGAAATGATTGCTCTCTCTCATTTTTCCTGTTGAAAATAAATTTCAAATGATAAGGAAAAGATAACTTAGACAAAGATGGTGTCTAAGAAACGGTATTTTTTTTATAAACCACTTATTCGAAAGCTCTTGATGAGCTGCATCCACTGTGAAAATTTGATTTGCCCCTTTACCTACATTTTTGAGAAAATTGGAATTGAATGTAGCACCGTTAAAATTGACTTTCGTGGAAAATGGTATACAAGGATCGATAGGGCGCGAAAAATGAGTGGTGGTCACTCAGAGAAGTATTTTCGTCTAGCTATCACTAGCATCGCTAAAATCGCGGTCAAAGTGGGAGCCGCCTGCAGCCGACCCGGTGTAGGGAGCTCCAAAATGGAGGATGCAAATTGGGACTTTAGGGGTCAGTCAGGCATGCCAAGGGATGATCAAAACCGGTAAGAACCCATTTGCCGATTTTCCCTCCAATCCTTAGAATGTCGATTCTAGCTCGATTCTCTTGTGAGAGGCGTGATATCATGTTCACACAGAGTAAATTTTGGCAATGGATGCGTTCAACAAATTATTGGTCCTGCTAACACTGATGGATAACTGAAGGACGAAATACTAACTCAATAACTTGAGCGTCCACTCTACATTTTCGCAAATTATGAGAATACAATTTGTGGTGTCGGCATACGACTGATTGAAGGTTTGTGGCTTCACCTGCTTTAGCTTAAACGTGCAACCTAAAACGTGCAATCGTTCGGGTTGTCAAGGGACCGGATCAGGAAAAGTGACTGTCAGCCCTCATTCTGCAAGGAAGAACGCTAGGAGTGGACTAGAGCGGAGCTAGGAAAGCCCTATAAGAGGCGAATCGCGAGAGAATCGACCACGCCGCGGCGGTAGGAAAAAAATCTGTCCTACCTGGTAACAAATTTACCTACAAGTATTTCAAATGATGCTCTTTCAAACTGCGTCGTTAGAATTTTGATATCGGTCGTCTTCTTCGAGATTCAGAAGGCCAAACTTGGTACTATCACTTTTCGTCATTCAAATAGGGGCCACTTAAATGAGCATAACTTCGTTTAAAATGAAGATAGAAGGTCGTTCTTTTTTTAGAAAGAAAGCTACCACCATGCTCTACAACTTTATCTAGACGACATCATTCCTGGTCTTCATCATGGTGCAGGACGTTCGGGCGGACCAAACATGACGTATCTTTGGAAATCGGAAAAAGATATTGGGTTATCATGCTTAAGTTGCAGTACCTATGTATGGCTAACTTTTCGGCAAAAATTAGGCAAATCGGAGCATAAACAAAAAAAGCGCTGGCACTTTTGTGCGACGACCCCAAAATGAGTTCTGGGCAAGAGTACTTCCGTATCTTCAATTGGTCTCATTTGGGCTCAAAGTCATTCAAAATCATCCAAAACTACATTATAAGTTTCTACTTCCCACATTATAGCGCTTCCATTGGTCATAAATGGTCAGCTGACCGAAAATTTTAAATTCGGTTTTTTAACCTTTTCAAAGTTGCTGGATGGGCTCTATTGCACTAAAGTTGTTTCAAATCATGTAACAACATTCCTCGAAACGGCTCTCAAAAAGCGCGCATCTGGAAATACGAAATTTAATCAGAGGAACGCAATGAAAGGCGCTAAAGTGTACATCAGTTCAAAATATACATAGCGACCTGACAAATAAATAGAAATGTAGAGCACGATGAGCTAAACATTTCATCTGTTGAAAGTGAGTTTATATCTCTTCGTTAAAGTGCGCTACAGAGCCTGGAAGTTGGTATGAAATAGGCTTGAATCCCCCGAGAGCGCGCGCTCTAACCGTCTGGCGCTCTCGCCGTCTGCCCTCCCTCTCTCTCCCCTCTATTTAGCGCTCCCCCGCGCACGTCTCTAGTCGTTTTCTACCAAATTATAAGTTCTCTAGCTCGCTTTAATGAAGAGATAGAAACTCACTTTCAACAGATGAAATATTTAGCTCATCGTGCTCTACATTTGTATCCATTTGCCAGGTCGCTACGTCTATTTTGAACTGATGTACTTTTAGCGCCTTTCATGGTGTTCCTCTGATTAAATGATTTCCAGATGCGCGCTTTTTGAGAGCCGTTTCGAGGAATGTTGTTACATGATTTGAAACAACTTTAGTGCAATAGAGCCCATCCAGCAACTTGGAAAAGGTCAAAAACCCGAATTTCAAATTTTCGGTCAGCTGACCATTTATGACCAATGGAAGCGTTATAATATGGGAAGTAGAAACTTATAATGTAGTTTTGGATGATTTTGAATGATTTTGAGCCCAAATGAGACCAATTGAAGATACGGAAGTACTCTTGCCCAGAACTCATTTTGGAGTCGTCGCGCAAAAGTGCCAGCACTTTTTTTGTTTATACTCCGATTTCCCTAATTTTTGGCGAAAAGTTAGCCACATATAGGTACTACAACTAAAACATGATAAACCATGATCTTTTTCCGATTTCCAAAGTTACGTCATTTTTGGTGCACCCGACAGCCCCGCACCAGGATGAACACCAGGAATGATGACGCCGGCAGATATTTGTAGAGATTGTTCTCAGCTTTCTTTCTAAAAAAAGAACGACTTTCTAGCATCATTTTAAACAAAGTTATGATCATTTAAGTGCGCCCGATTTTACTGTCGAAAAGTGATAGTACCAAGTTTGGCCTTCTGAATCTCGAAAATGACGAATGATATCAAAATTCTGACGACGCAGTTTGAAAGAGCATCATTTGAAATACTTGTAGGTAAATTTGTTGCCTGATAGGACACATTGTTTTCCTACCGCCGCCCACCCATCTCAAATGGTGGATTCTCTCGCGATTCCTCTCATAATACATTATCTTGGGGACGTACACGGAGAAAAATAATTAAGTTTGTAATATAATTAATTATTTACGGCAACAAGGGAACTGGACTCATGTTCGTGGTTCCGTCTGTTTTTGCAAGAACGTGCAACAATAGTTCCTCGAGTTGCGATATCATGAAACCTTCGCCTACCGCTCACCCACCGACATGCCCATGTGCGCCTGAGCGATCGGCTGGATCGATCAATATTTTCGGTAAATCGATCAATGATCAAGCGATTTCCATGAGTAGCGAATGTGGGGAGAATCAAGCGCTACAACATTATTGCATCTGGACTAAATAATTATTACAGAGTACATACGCACCAAAAATTGTCGATCCTGCTACAACTGATGGATAACTGAAGGTCGAAACACTAGTTCAATGACTCCCACATGTGTCGACTTTCCACGGTCGAAAATCATGGGAATTAATTATTTGCGCTAACATCGAGAACGGAATTGATGGCTTTGATACTATCTGCTTTTTTTTGCTAAAACGTGTAGCGTTAGTTCTTCGGGTTGGGCTGTCAGGGAACTGGACTCTAATGCGATACCCGGCTCGGTTCTTGCGACGGAGGACGTGATTTTGGCATACCCTGGCGCGGAACCTCGAATATCTTATATTCTATGCTCAAGGAAACCTACTGGGAGTGAACTAACAATTAATCTCATGATCACAGTGGTTGCTAATCAAGCACTACACCGCGAAATATCCGAGGTTTCTGCTCCTACCTATTTTTGCTAATGAGTGCAACCTGAGTCTTTCGGGTTGCACTCTCATGGAACCTTCGCCTGCCATGCGCACACAGCGGCGCCCATGTACGCCTCAGTTATCAGCTGCTCTATCGAAACTTTCGGAACAATCGATCAATAATCAGGTTATATCCATGAATTACAAAAATTGGGTAGAGAATCAAGCACTACCCAATATTCCGATGTTGACTCGGAGTAAGTTATGACGATGAAGTACATACCCACACAAATTGTTGATCCTGATTGAACTGAAGGATAACCTAAGGGTGAAACTCTAATTCAATGAGTGAACTTGACATTGTCACAAATTATGGGAATTAATTATTTTGAACAATCGCGCACAAGCGATTGTAGATTCCTGGTCCCATCTGCTTTTGCTGTGTGCAGCCTTACTCCCCCGGGTTGCGCTATCAGGAATCTGGACTCTAATGGGACAACCGACACAGTTTCTGCCATGAAGAAGGTGTTAGGCTTTGCCCATGAAAAGTCGGAATGAACTACCTAGAGATGGTTTCGTATTAAAAGATCTCGTTATGATTAGGTCGGCTAAACGATACCGATATAACGAGCCCGTAACGAGCGAGCCTTTCATTCCATTCTCGTTATTTTCGTTATCTCTCGCTTTCCCGCACACCCAGGCCTCCCGTATTCTCTTTGCTTTGCGCTCTAACTGCGACGGGTCAGAGAGAGGCGAGCAGAGACCGAAAAGTCATGCTGCGCAAATAGTTTAAAATTTTTAAGAATTTTATTGTTGAGAAAAACGTGCCTCTTTTTGTATCAAAAAAACATATCAAAAAAACCGCAAGACTTTTGCACCAACCTAATAATTGTCCGCACATTTTGAGCTCCACGCTATCCTTGTAGCTCATCTGGGAGCTGAAATATGACAGAGCCGGACCCGAAACCGGAAAATGCCTAAAAGCAGGTTCTGTAAAAAACGGCCAACGTCAAAAGTTTTCTTGTCCCCAATATACTTTGACATAAATATCTTGAGGATACTGCTGAAAGTTGGGGCTCCTGGTTCCGCTTCATGCAATCTCTCAGAAGACGCGTGATATTACACAGAGCAAATTTTAGCAATAGATGCGTTTAATAAATTGTTGATCCTAAAAACACCTATGGATATCTGAAGGACGAAACACTAACTCAATGAGCTACCGGAGGAACTTCGCCTGCCACTCGTGCAGCGCCGTACCCTCAACGATCCGCTGAATCGATCGATATTCTCGGTAAATCCATCGATAATCGAGCTCAATCGATTAATAAGAGAAGTTGAATAGATAATCAATCATTTCGTTAAATGTTCACTCGGATTAAGTTATGACGACTAAATACATACGCTAAATTGGTTATCCTGAATACACTGATGGATAACCTAAGGGTGAAACACTTATTCAACTGCTTCCACCATGCGTCCATTTTTCCGCACAGGATGATAAATGATTATTCAGGATTGATTATTACCTCGTTAAATTGCAAGATTTAAGGTCTCATCTGTTTTTTCTAAGACGTGCAAGTCCAGTCCATCGGGTTGTGAAATGAAGGACTGAGTCAGGGAAAGGTGGCAGCCAGCCAGATTCTGGCACCCGACTAAATCGATTTTTTTTTTTTTCAAGGAATTGTTAGGAATGGTATAGAGCGGAACTAAGAAAGTTCGATCATATATTCTCTTGGGAACCTTCATGGAGAGAATTAATTAATTTGGCATAAGAATTTATTATTTGCAGCATCAATGAGACTGAAATCGCAGGTTCGTGGTCCCGTCTGCTTTTGCCAGAACATGTAACGCTAGTCCATCGGGTTACGAAATCATCCGACCTTCGCCTGTCACTTGGACCCCACGAACTGCCGCGCCCACGTGCACTTCAACGATCGGTTGTATCTATGGATATCGTCTATTCGCTGATCGATAATCAGGAATAATGGATCGATAAACTCAATTCGATACTGATCGCAGCAATCGATAAATATCTTCGTGAAAACATAATCGTTTTGCGAAGATATACATGCGGTCAATCGTTGATATCTCCAATGACGATGAATAACGTAAGTGCGAAACACTAATTCAATGACTCCCATTTTGCAATGCTAATTTTGCTTTGCCGCAGATGCGCAGATGCGTCGCAGCTTGGACATAGGCCATAAACATATCGCGTAGAATTATCATGGGTCTCCTGTAAAATCGTAGGAACGCTGGCCCCTAGAAATATTTCATGTCACAGATTTTCACGAATCTTGATTTATGGGCATCATTGGATTGTAGGAGAAGGATTATCCACCAGGTTTGGCCAAATTTGCACATTATCGATTTTTTGATCTACAACGATTATGGCTGAAATTCGGTCAATTTTGATCGTACAGCGAACTTTTTTTCTCATTTTGCTCGTAATCGCGAGCTCTACAATTCACTCAACATCTTACAAAAGCAGGGAAGTCGTTTTCACGGTCATTTCCTCGAAATACCGAATTTGCAATCAAGAAATCGATAATTTTAGCATGTCATATATCAAATCCAAAGGTTTTTATTTTAAAAATGGATTCTCCGCACCAAATTAGGGGGTGTCTATGTTGATCATTTTTAACATCTCTTGCCCTTCACTATCGATTTAGTATAGGGGATTCTCGACTTTTCCGGACTAAACTCAATGGCTAGTACTCAATACTGAACATTGTCGCAAATTATGAGAATTACATCTGTGAGCTCGGCAAAAGTATTTGAAGGTTTGTGATTCCTCGTAATCCCTGGTGTTCGGTACCATCTGTTTTTGCAAAGACGTGAAACGCTAGTCCATCAAGCCGGGCTATCATGAAACCTTCGCCTGCCACAAACCGACCGCCATGCCTGTGCTCCTCAGCGATAGGCTGAATCGATCGATACTTTCGGTAATTCGATCAATGATCAAGCTCTATCCATGAGTAGCGATCTCAGTTTTGTGATCCCAACTGCTTTTGCTAAAATCAGCAACCTCAGTCCTTCGGGTTAAACTGTCAGGGGGGTTTGGAATCTACGGTGACAGCCGGCCCACTCCTGCCGCACCGAAGGAACCGGGTTAGCCGTGGCCTGACGCGGAAACAGGAAAGAATCAGGAAAGGAAAGTTAAGCCAAAAGAACTATCTACGTTAATCTCATCTTCAAAGATCACAATCAAGCGCTACTCCGCTATCCAATTTTCATTTGGATTGAGTTGTGAAGATCAAAATCATGCTGATGGATAATTGAAAGGCGAAACACTAATTGAATGAGTCCCGAGAGGCTACACTGCCGCAAATTATGAGAATTTTACACTAAAAGCACTAGCGAAATCACAGCTTTTGGACCCTCCAGCTTTTGCTAAGACAGTGCAACCGTAGTCCGCCAGGTTGTGCTATCATAGGATTATGCACTGGGGAGGTTAGGCGTTTCCTAGGCAACTCCGATAATCTATTCTCTTGGCAACTTTTGATGCGTTGGGAGGTATAAACGTTAACTAGACGTTTCCTTCTAATTGTATCAGTAACCGATTGGCCAACATACAGCACTACAGCAAGCGAACCTACAGTAATCGAACCTTCAGTACCTACAGTAATCGAACCTTCAGTAACTAAATCTACAGTAACGGAACCTACAGTATTCGAACCGACAGTTACCCACTGGGAGTGAAACAACGAACCGGCAGTCCTATGCTGGCGACTTCGCGATTGCGCGCGGCGATGTCGACGCCGAACAGCTCGTTGATCTTAATTAATAAATATGTTATGTAATTAAAAATTATATATAAATTTAATGGACTACTGAGCTTTTGTCCAGACCCGTTTTGAATATTCTATGATCGACGAGTGGATAAGAAAGAGCGAAATTGGTATTAAAACAACTCGCATGACGGCAGATGATGCGCACACATGGCCGCAGTTCACACAATCGTGGTCGGAAAAAACGTTTTTACAGTAACCCTGATATCGATTTGGTTCCCAATAATCCAAGGAGTGCCAGATCAAAGATCAAAGATCAAGGTTCAAAGATCAAAGATCATTCACCACCTCATCCTCGTCGCTCGAATCCTCGAGCGCTTGCTGCAGTGCCAGCTTCTCGTGCATCGTCTTGAATTTCATCTGAATTTTGCTAATCAATATTTTTAAATCAATAATTATGTCGTCGTTTATGTCTCCGTCATGTGATAAGAAAGTGATAGACATAAGAAGAGATTGATGACCAAATTGTAAATGAGGAAAGCTATAAGGGCGAGGACGATAGGTAAGAGTACAGACGAAAAATAAAAGCTACCCATTCAAATGCACTCTAGCGAATGGTTCTCGGAGCTATTTTGCTGGCATTATTCCAACAGAATGCCGTGAACGTAACCTTCATGGTCTGACTCTCTTCATTTTACACGCTCTCTCGCCAAAGCGATCGAGAGAGTCAGAGCATTGCTCGAACCTGCAGCTGATTCAGCTTCTGGTTCATGGCAAACGAACGCTCGCGCGCAGCCTCGAACTCCGCCAGGCTCTCTGGAATATCAACAAATCAATATTTATTAAGAAGAGAAACAAAATAAATGGTCTCATAGGTGGGCAAAATCAAAGCCAGCTTCAAGACCCCACCGGTTTGCGACTCCGTCCCAACCGATAAGTACATTGATTCACCGCCCCTTCCCCGAATTTTGACCGTCGACCCCTCCGGTATTCATTTATAATGGTCAACCACTGCCCACCTATGAATGGTCTTCTGTAAAGCAAGGAAAATGTTGCAACGAAGGATTAGCGGGAGCCAATGAGAATTTTTAAAAAAAGATTAATGTGCCTATCATCGACTAAGTAACCAATCATCCTTTCACTCAATTGCCGCAGTGAGACCGATAAATGGACATAGAAAAAAAAGAAATGGCAGAGATGAATGAGCTAGGCAGAGAGCCCGACTCTACTTGGCAAGACCAATGTGTTCTTAAGATACAGCTCAGCCTAAGGGACCATGTTTAAGAGCCTCTCGTTAAGGGTTTACGGCATAGATGTTAGGATTGATCGCGAGGTTTCAGGGAGCTGATCTTGTGCGGCATGCTGTCGAGATATTTTAGGAACACAAAGGATTGCTGAATAATCATACCTTTCACATCGTTCACGTTGAGCTCGATTCGCCTCGCGAACAACTCGCGCTGTTGATCTTGAAAATAAAATAGATAAGTAAATAAATAAATATACAGAACACGACAGGTCTAGGGCTTCTCTGGTCATACTAAACAAAGGTAGGCTGAACAAGGAAGTATCTGTAGAGAGGGACCCCCAGTTTACCCACTCCTTCTCGCCAAGTGATCGTATGCTTTGTCTCAGAGTTGCCCTTTTTGATCTATCATTTTTTTTGCTCTATCGGACAGGCTGGATTCAAGAGAAGACACGCTTGCGCAATTGAGGTTTCGCCATTTCCGTTTAAAGACAAAGGAGCAGCACATTTCCGTACCTGGCGCCCTCTCGAACTCCTTCCACATCGAGGTGAGCTGCTGCTGTGGCGGCGGCTGCGGACTCGCTATCATCGCAGGCTTCTGGATGGGCGGAGTGGACGGAGCGCCGCGCGTTGATCTCCTCATGCTCGATCTGCGAGAAAAATAAGCAAAATCGGCATGAAAAGGGTCAAAACAGGAAAATTACAAAATCAATAAATTTATGATATCATGCTGCAAAATCAGTGCTGCAAAAACACGGTAAACACAGATAAAAAAACGGTCAATAATATTTCCATTACTGTAAAGCCGGTATGTCAGCCGGGAAATGGTCGGGAGTTAAATGCTAAAATACCGTACTTCGGCCAGCTGCACCACATTCTATCGTGAAGTGTGATTTCGTAATTTTCGCGAAATTTCTCTGTTATTGGCTGTTGTCGTGTTGTTTTCCTGTTTTTTCCTTGCTAATTGGGTGGCCATTCAGGTACAACCTATGCTCGGTAAGCAATGATGTCGGTGAGCCGTTGCATTTCTCTTCAGAGGCCGATTTCCTCGGTGAGGCTCTTGCGTCACTTTTTTCAAACTTTCAATTTAATTAATTAATTATATTTAAGTTAATATTTGTTTTTGTTTTCGCAGGTCGTCTCATCCGTCGCATCGTTGAGTACCACGCCCGTCGCAGCCAGTGCTCCCATCGCTAGAGTGCTCCACCTAACTCCTAAGCCGGTTGTGCTAGGTGGGTTCTTCTCACTGATTTATGAACTTGTAAAATCGAGCATGCTGTGCCGCCCTAAATCAATATCGAATATATATTTTCCCCGATTGGACACTTTCATTGTCAGCGCGTTAGGGTTCTAGGAGCCCGTTTTGTTTAAACCCACAGACCGCCGTGCTTATGATCTTTAAGTCCTTTTAATAGTTATTCGATAAACCAACATTTAATTTGTTTTCAGCAGCAAAGAAAGCTGATCTGCACACTTCGGCGCCCCTGAGCGCTAACAAGGACTACTACAAGGCACTAGGTGTCGAGAAGAAAGCCGACGCCAAGGCGATAAAGAAGGCCTATTTCAATGTAAGCGGACTTTCTGCACTACTTCGAAAGACCAGATTGGCCTGAGACTAAGCATAATCCAATGTCCTTAGCAGTGAAACCTAAGCCTTAACTTAGAAAACCTTAATCCTAAGCGCTCTTGTTGCATTTTCCCCTTGTCTTGTGTGTTGAGGGAGTGCGCAGTATTATTTTGTCTTTAATTACTGTTAAAATTGTTCTTATAGCTAGCTAAGAAGTACCATCCCGACGTGAACAAGACTAAGGAAGCCGAGAGCAAGTTCCAGGAGATCTCCGAGGCTTATGAAGTGGGTTTGGAACTTTAATTTAACTTGTACATTAAAAAAATTCCTTTTCCCCCCTTGTATTTGGGACGCGTGCTAGGATTGCCCTACGCCGGTTTCACTCGCCAGGATACCTAGACGCTACCTGACAGATTGGTGTTGTGCGTACGCTCTAAAATTAAGATGACTTTATACACTGAATACTTTTAAATAAATTTGTCTTATTTTAAGGTTCTCAGTGATGACACGAAGCGGCAGCAGTATGACACCTTCGGCACTGACATGGGTGAGTGGTCTTCGGTTCTTTTCGTCTTTGTGGATGGTCTCTGATGTTAGAAATGCTGCTCGTCTTCGGATGCTTTCTCGGCACTACGTTGATAATTGACACGCTCCTATTCCTGACAGATCTTTCCTTCCCCAATCTCGTTCTAGAGCATGTCCCTTGCAATATCAAGAAGACAGGGTGACACCGAAAGCTGGGGAGGGTTAATCTAGAAGTGAAAAGGGTTTAATGGAGCGGGTCGATTATCGAAGAAGCGCCGTCTTGTTTAACTGTATGACCGGGAAGAGGTGGGAGAAAAGCGAGAAATGATCCGCGAAAATGTTATTGACAGTTGAACTTGTTTACGAGTATTTGAAGAATTCACAGGGTGGTTATCATGTTGATGTTTATCACAAGAGGCGTGTATTACACCCTGAGACCGAAAGAATATCGTTTTCTCAATCATTACGCAGTAAGGAAAATGCAACGGTCGTTTTCTTGAAACCGTAATGAGTTGAGTGAGCCGAAACTGTATTAATTGAACAGCTAATTATGAAATCAATTAATCAGGCGCCGGTATGGGCCGTGGCGGTGCGGCGAACGGCGCTGGCGGTGCCCAGTGGAACTACCAGACGCACGCGGACGTCAACGAGATCTTCCGAAGGGCGTTCGGATTCGGAAAGGTTAGATAGCTAATTGGCTAATAGGGAAATCCTCATTGGAATGAACTGCTTGTGCTGCGATATGTCCGTTCTTAAATGTTTAAGGTGAAGCGGCAGTGTTGTTAGCTAGAAAAGAATGCATTGCTATTTCTCCGCGAAACGCCCAATTTACATCTTACGGTTGAAACGCGGAGTCACTTGGTGCCTTTTGCGTTGAGCTTTTAAATTCCTCTGTTTTTCAGGGCGGCATCAACTGGAACATGAACTTTGCCGAGTCGCAGTACGGTTCCGATCGCACGGAAGGTACAGATCTCGATGATTTGCAAATTTAAATTTTATTTTGTAAATTTAAAAATTAAATTTACTGTTCATATGTACGAGGTCAATAGGCATTCATCATGGAGTTTGTAGTGTATGGTGGTTCACTTCTCACCTCTATTAAAGGAGGAGCAAAGGCAAAATTCAATTGTTGAAGCTTTCATATGCCTAGACCCCCCCAACGATAAGAAGCTTCGAAATTTCCACATTGATATCTTCAGTACGAACAAAGCCATCGGTAGTTGGCGGGGAGCCTAATCAGGGAAAGCTCAGGCAACGGGTGAGAAAGCGCGCTCCTTGAAGAGAGTTCTCCTCTAATCGAAACATATTCCAACATGGCGCGTGTTTGCCTTTCAATAGTTATTTGTTGAATGATGACTGCGACATGTTGGATGAATTTGCATTATTCGAATGACATGTAATTTTGCTGGCTACCAGTGGGATTGGAGTTTCATGTGCAGCGTATAGCATCGAGGTGTACGGGAAGCAATGATTTGTCTCCATCAGTTACTTAAAAAATAATCAACAAGGTGAAGGCTGTTGTTGGTATCAATCCATAATCGATCGTTCAGAACTCGTCCTGGATCTCTCCTTCGAGGAGGCTGTGCGCGGAACGACCAAGGTATTTTTAAAATTCTGGCCCGTTAAATTGAGGCTTCAAAAAATAAACAATATGACAAGTGTATTTGCTACAGAACGTGAATGTTCGCGTCATCGAGGACTGCTTCAAGTGCAAGGGCACCGCCGTCGAACCGGGCTACAAGAAGGTGAGAACTTGTCGATTAGGGCGGGGAAAACGACTCATCGAGTCGACTTGTTTACTAGTTGGATCGAGTCGAGATCGAGTCTCTCGAGCACTCAACCCTCTCCCTTTTATTGCCCCCTAGAGGACGAGTGAGTCGATTCGGTTCGAGTCGAAATCGAGTCGGCGATTTTCTCAGCTCTAAGTGGTCCAAATTGCCTATTCTTTGCGCAGTTTGAATCAGCTCGATGAGAGCTATCGAACACATATACATTTTAGGGTATTTATGCAAAAACGGTGAATAGATTGAAATTCTCCGCACAAACCTGAAGAAAAATCTGAAAAAAAAATCTTCATTTCTACCCTCATGTTTACACTTTTTCGACAGGTCACCTCAAGCAGAATCCAACTGTCCAAAAATTAAATGATTTGGACTACTGCGAGCTGAGAAAATCGCCTTGACTCGATTTCGACTCGAACATGACTCGACTCACTCGCTCTCTCTTCCCGCCAAAACGAGCACTCGACGAGAGAGGGGTCGTAAACACGCCTTCCCTCGAGCACACGAAAAGAGGAGTAAACAAAGTCGAGTGCTCGAGAATCGTTTTCGCCGCCCTATTGTCGATTACAGTAACCTGCCGAGAGTGCGGGGTCGCACTGTCGGGCACACTTTATATATCGACTACGCAGATTTTTCTTAGGCTTTGGCATAAGTTATGCCGCATAACCCAAATCACTTGCTATCCTTTGAAGCAAAAGGGATACTAATAGTTGATATTTTGGCCAAGCGGGACCCTTGATTGTTTCCAGCAAGTTTCGCTTTTTCTGAAACCTTGAAATACTACCCTCACTGGTAACTAAATATTTTCCTTCACAGGTCTCGTGTCCCTACTGCAACGGAACTGGGATGCAGACTCAGAAGCTGCAGGGTG
This sequence comes from Pristionchus mayeri, assembly GCA_036245805.1. Taxonomy (NCBI): domain Eukaryota; kingdom Metazoa; phylum Nematoda; class Chromadorea; order Rhabditida; family Neodiplogasteridae; genus Pristionchus; species Pristionchus mayeri. The sequence continues at coordinate 35,780,844 of BTRK01000003.1, forward strand.
GATACTTCTTCCAGCAGCCATGCGGCCGCTGCAGCGGATCCGGCCAGTACAACAAGAATCCCTGTCAGGTACTGTTGCTTAAGGACAAATTGCAAAAGGTTGGTGCCTCATGCTGGAATCGAACCAGCGACCTTATGTTTACTAGACAGACGCTCTGCCACTGAGCCAATGAGGCAGGTGGCGTTGTGTTCCGCAGTGTGATCAATCTATCATAGAAATCTTAGTCTTGAGAGAGAATTGGCAAAAGTTGCGACCACGGTAGGGATCGAACCTACAATCTTCTGCTCCGTAGGCAGACGCGTTATCCATTGCGCCACGCGGCCATGGTAGCCTAGGCTGTCAACTGCGCTCATACCCATCGCTTCTCTTTTCTCGAACCATATTCCCCATGCGCGTATTATGATTGCCGCCCTCTTAAAGGACTAGAAAGAGAGAGAGAGACCGTAAGCAACAGCACATTATCATACTTCGAAATACAATGATTCAATCTCGTCCTTACGAAATAGCGATAACGATTGTCATACTGTGGATAGAATTACATTCTCGACTAATCATATATTTCCAGGAATGCGAGGGCCACGGCAGTACGGTTCAGAGGCAGCAGATCAGTCTGCAGGTCCCGGCCGGAACCCACGACAAGGAGACGATACGGTACCAGACCGGCAAGGTACTGTAGACGATTAATTACCGAATAGTGCTGATATCTCTCAAAAAATGTTGATTATATCCCCAATAATGATGGTGTGATTGAAAGATTACGCGATTCGTGTAATTTTGTTATTTGTGTAACGTCGGAGCGACTGCTTGTTTGGACATTTTTCGAGTGGACTATCTATTGAGTTTTTTGCAGACGAACGTCCTCGTTCACTTCAACGTCGCCCGCTCAAACAAATTCACGCGACAGGGCGATGATATCTACGTGGATGTCGAGGTATACGGTTTAGACCAATCAATAATTTGAGTACGGTAGTGTCCGATGGCACGCATCCATCGCCTGAGCTAATCAATATCTTCCAGGTTACGGTAGCGCAAGCGATTCTGGGCGGTACGGTGCGCGTGCCGGGAATCTACGAAGACACCAGCATCCAAATCACTCCTGGTACCGGATCGCACACCAAATTGAGGTATGCGGTAGTTGTGTGGGAGGGGGTTCTTTATGGTGTTTTTTTAGATGGATGCATTATTATGTTATCAAACATTTAGAATTAAACTTGTAATAAAAGTTTCTCCACATAATGAAACTATTAATTTATATTTTTAGTTTTGCAAATAAATAATTGTTGTTTGCAGACTCTCTGGGAAGGGCGTGAAACGAGCGAACGCTTACGGATCGGGCGACCAGTACATCAACGTGCGCATCGCAGTGCCAAAGTGAGCTATATTATATTTTCGCCGAGAAGCTGATGGAAGACTGCACTTATATTCCGAGTTGTTCTTTAAGAAAAATGTGTTACTTGGAACTTCCGGGTTCATTATGGCATGGCTTCCTGGTTGATTAGAAAGAGATAGGCTCCATATTCGTAATGGAGAGTTCTGCTACTCTGCTGGTTTATAGAGTGCTTAATTAAGGTACCTCAACGACGAGCAGCGTCGTCTCATGAAGGCGTGGGCGGCGACTGACAAGCCGAAGAGCGGAAGTGTGAGAGGAGTGGAGGAGGAGGTGAGGGGAATCTAATGATTTGGCATGGGCTTCCGCAGCTCATCGACCGCAAGAGAGTGTACAACGTGGGAATTTTGGCACTTCTGCAATAGGTCGCACCAAATTAAAATAATAGTATCAAGCCCCGATGGACGTTACCCATCTACGAGCGAGATCCAATTTAAGAGGGGATGAGCACCTCACTTTTCCATACCCTTATCCGTAATACGACCGCCAAATTACACGGGTATTACTACGAATGAACTTTTTAAACTTGGCCCGGTCTTCTGCAGAAGTGCCGGAATTTTTATGAAGAAAGCTTTAATTAAGTCAATTTGATAAACTCACGCGGGCATAAAACACATTTCTAAAAATTTTTAATGGTATCATACCTGGTAGATTAGTGCGCCACGATTATCTTGTTAGCGAATCAGAACAGCTAGTGCAATCGGTGGTCGGTTATTTTTTTCTATAAAAATGTATGATAGAAAAGAGAATTGTTACATGTTTCGTGTTTCTGCCGATCTTTGTGTTTTAGGATAGCAAAGTTCATCAATCCATACTTGATGAATTGTGTTAAATATTTATTGCGGAAATGATCAAAACTCCATTCCTGATCTAATTGAACTTACTTGAAATCGTGGAAAAAAAGAGGATGAAACGTGCATCTTGCTGGAGTGTGTGCATTGTAGGTGAAGAAGGAGGCGCCCAAGAAATCGACGAAAGCCAGCAAGTCTGAGGAGCCAAAGGAAGAGAAGAGCGACAAAGGTGAGGATTTCGGTAGTGTGATGGGACTTGCTGTAGGCGCCTCTAGAGGCTACCATAGAAGGGGGTTACGGTATTGCCGACGCCTGCAAACTCTGTCTCTCTCGGGGTACTGTAACTCTTCCGATGATTATCGATTTTCGGAAACAAATCAGGAAAAGAGAGACGTTGTTTGCAGGCGATTCGGATGAAGGATGGCTGGGGAGTATGAAGAAAAAATTCTTCGGATAGGTAATCGATTGATTGATTGATTTGATTTTGCGTACTGTAATCTTGCAACGTTGATTACTCTAGCTGATTATCGATTGATTTCAGAGGCGACTGGGAAGAAGGAGAAGGAGGAGGAGAATAAGAAGAAGGAAGAGCCTAAAGAGAGCAAGACTGAGGAGCCCAATGAGACCAAGGCCGAGGAGAAAAAGAAAGCTGCCAATTCGTGATTGACATACCGTAAGACGGTGTTTACTGTAGGCCCTCCTTCCAATCGATTGATCCTCCAAATCCTCCGAAACCGGTTCGTTTCTACTAGATTTTGTTAGTTGTTATTGCTCTTCCCTCATATTTCTTTCGTGATTTCCTGATTTTTTATAGAAAAGTTAGCATGTAGGTTACCGTATCCATTACAAAGAGTTGTTATCACTGTTAATCGTCCGTTACCGTATATCTCGATATTTTATGCGATGAAATCTGTAGTTAGTTGATTGATAAAGCTTGTCTGACATCGAAATTTCGTCGATGCGTATGATCTTTGTTGTCTTGAACTTTTATTTTAGTAAGGACTTCTTTGGTTGTTTTGCCCCACCGCTATAAGGTGAGAGAACGACGAGAAATGATCCGCGGACAATGTTGTTGACGAGTAGACTTGTTTACGGGCATTTCTCGGGTGTTCTAATGCTCAGGTTAGTCTTTCCAATAGCGAATCATTTCTTGAAATCGGAAAAAAAAGATTTTTTTTAGTAATATACAGGTATTCAAATGTTACGACATTTCCTAATGACCAGTCGAATAGGCGCTTCAAGCTGATCATTTCCGATCTAAGTATTAGGACGCCAATAATAGGATACGCCAATAAGTCGGACAACAATATACAAATATATCTGAAATTCGGTCTCAATTATATATAAGCATCTCCTAATCCAATATGAAATTTGTCACAAAAGTAACGAGACCGTTACAGTAATGCACGTGCCGCTGGCTCATTTACTTATCATCCTTCAAAACGAAAGGAATATTTGATGTTTTGACCTAGGATTTCGCTTTTGATAGTAACCATGAAACACTACCCTCACTGGTAACTAAATGCTTTCCTTCATAGGTCTCGTGCCCGTACTTCAACGGGTGGGGAGCTCAGGAGGAGGCGTCCAAGTTGGAATCAGCCCTGTTTTATCCCTGGATGCCTCCCCCTACGCCAAAAATCAATTAAAGGTTGGATCCAGCCCTGAATCCAACTTTTGCTGCCTTGGATCCATCTAGTCAAAATACCGTAGGGGGAGGCTCCCAAGGATAAAACAGGGCTGATTCCAACTTGGGCGCCTCCCCCTGAGAGTGCATCAGAAGCTGCAAGGTTGACACTTCTTCCAGCAGTCGTGTGGCCGATGCAGAGGATCTAGCCAGTACAATAAGAATCCCTGCCAGATACTTCATTTGGATGGCCAGCGACCTTCTGTTTACTAGACAGACGCTCTGCCACTGAGCCAATGAGGCAGGTGGTTTTGTGTTTCGCAGTGAGATCAATCTACCAGGCATGTAAGTCTTGATAGATGAAGGGCAAAAGTTGCGACCACGGTAGGGATCGAACCTACAATCTTCTGCTCCGTAGGCAGACGCGTTATCCATTGCGCCACGCGGCCATGTCAACGTAGAATGTCAATTACGCTCATGTCCGCCGCTTCCTCTTTCTCGCTTCCGGTATCCCAGATCGATGTAACAATGCATGACTGCCCATATTGCTAAATGGCTAGAGTGGAAAGATGAATAGCCATTCAATGGGTAAGAGTGATGAGAATGTATAGGAGAGACTTTTTCACTCAGTGAACCTATTTGTGAAGACCCTTGGCATTAGGCCAAAAATCGAATTCCTCCAAAATGTACCCACATGTAGTACTCGGTGGGTGTAGCACAGTGGTGGCATATTTAGTGATCTAGGTCAAGCGCTGAGAAATTCACCGAACGTTCTCTGAAGGATTACGGTATTCATTTTTTTCTCTTTAGCTCTCGATTGGAACGGCGCTTATCTAGAAAGACGCGCCGTAGCCTACTCATTATCTGACCCAAGTTTCATCTCAAACGGATTCAAATTCATTGCCGGTAAAAAAATAAAATTTTGAGTTTTAATTTTAGCTCTTTCAGATGCTAAGGGTTAACCATTTTTATTGCAAATTTGAATTGGACAAGTTGATACCTATTTACTGAAAAATTATTTAAAAAAATAAAATACCATCTTGCGAGAAATTTTCAAAAATGTGGTGATACAGTACCCACAGTACCAAAATCGAATCTGAGGGAAAATGTTTTAGAGGTATCCTACACGCAGTACTCGATGAGGCTAATCCACCAACATCAACAGAATTTCGATTCCCATCCGCGCGCGCCAGAGCGCTGATGCTAAAATTTTCGAGAGATTACGGTAGTTTGTTTAACATCGGCGCGCTGGCGCGCGCGGATAGAAATCGAAATTCTGTTGTTGATGGTAGATTAGCCTCGTCAAGTACTACGTGTAGGATACCTCTAAAACATTTTCCCTCAGATTCGATTTTGGTACTGTGGGTACTGTATCACCACATTTTTGAAAATTTCTCGCAAGATGGTATTTTAATTTTTTTTATAATTTTTCAGTAAATAGGTATCAACTTGTCCAATTCAAATTTGCAATAAAAATGGTTAACCCTTAGCATCTGAAAGAGCTAAAATTAAAACTCAAAATTTTATTTTTTTACCGGCAATGAATTTGAATCCGTTTGAGATGAAACTTGGGTCAGATAATGAGTAGGCTACGGCGCGTCTTTCTAGATATGCGCCGTTCCAATCGAGAGCTAAAGAGAAAAAATGAATACCGTAATCCTTCAGAGAACGTTCGGTGAATTTCTCAGCGCTTGACCTAGATCACTAAATATGCCACCACTGTGCTACACCCACCGAGTACTACATGTGGGCACATTTTGGAGGAATTCGATTTTTGGCCTAATGCCAAGTATATGTTCACTGACTGAAAAAGTCTCATAGATCAATGTCATTACTCAATCTCTTCATCCTAGTCAATCTGTGCTTCAGCACGACATCAAAATTCCATGTAACAAAACAATCAATGATTCAAGCTTGTCCTTTACGAAATTGTAATAACGATTGTCATGATGTGAGGCGGAATTATATTCTTGACTAATTATCTAATTTCAGGTGTGGTCCGAGGCAGCACGGTTCAGAGACAGTACATCAGTCTGCAGGACCCCGCCGGAAGCCAAGACGATACGGTAACGGACAAGGTACTATAGGAGACCGATTATTGGTTTGTTATGGTATAGTTCCAGTCATTCATCCGCAGGATTGCATTGCCTTTCGGTTCATATACTTGTGTTATCATTGCAACCTTAGATCTACTGGTCCTTTGTTGTGGAAATTAGCGTGCTTGTAATCTATGCAACAGTGGCAGGTATCTGGATTGACTTCATAAGTATTGCGGCCATATTGCTGTGCTACGAATGCTGAAATATTGAGTTCCAATCAATATTTTTGCAATCAAAAGTCCTCGTCTCATGCTCAAACAAATTCCCTCTGCCGGGCTACTATATCTACACGGATGTCCGCATCGATCAGTAGGTACGGTAGCGATGGGCAGGATCCATAGTATGTACGGCAATGTCCGATAGGATGAACAAAAATCGAAGTTAAAGTTACCGGACGAGGACGAAACCCTGATCTGGCCCTGATCTCGTCACGTGTACGAGAGAGGGTAGTACCCCAAACTGTAAATTTATTTTTGGAAATTCCATTTAAGAAATTTAATTTTCAGAAAAATAAATTCAGAAATTCAAATTCATAAATATTTTTTGAAAAAAACCAGTTTGCGAAAACTTTTTTGAGAAAGTCACATTTCAGAAATTTTTTGCCGTAAATTGCTGATTACGGTAGCCGGGAAATAGAACTGCGCATTAAAACATAAAATTCGCACTCTTTCAAATGATTATGATCTTTAATGGACTGGCACGACAACGGAAAGCCTAATACGAGCAAGAAAAAATATTAGAAATGATAATTAAACACTAAATAGTCAAAGTGAAGGTGGCGAATATTCCAAGATTACGGTAGCTTACGAAATGAAATTTCTGAAATTGGATTTCTGAAAAATGAATTTACGAAATTAGTTTTTACAGGATTTTTCTTCCTAAATTTTTATTTCTCAAATATTTTTTCTGAAATTTTTTTTCTGAAATGAGGATTTCTGAAAATAAATTTATACCTTGGGGTACTACCCGAGAGAGTATGCAAAAATGAGAGAGCGCGGGATTACGCTGATCATTTCCGGCTTTCCCTTGAGGCTATTATTGATGCATTTTTGTGTATTCATTCTTAACTACTTCAGCCATCGGCTATTCGATTGAGGACAAAAAATAGGGGGTCAATTTCGTCCTCTTCCGGTAACTTTAATCAATATTCTCCACAATATGAAAGTTGTGTACCCATAAAAGGAGTGGTTATGTTTTGCTTGCTTATCTGGCGACCAATACATCAACATACACATTGCAGTCAGAGTTAGTGAGCAGTTTTTGTATTTTTGCGCTCAGTAGCAATGGAAGGATCGCATTGACGTGTCGAGTTCTCTCTTTAAGAAAACAGTGTAGCACGGAAATTCCGGGTGAGGGTGAAATCATTACGCGGTAAATGAGAGGGAGGTAAATGAGAGGGAACTGCGATCCAAGCAAAATCAATGGTAATCACTGCACGTTTGTTATTAGGAAATTCTTGGAATCATTTTGGATAAGAGAAATGGTCGTAGAATCTGGAAAAAAAGGTAGAAATTGTGAATTCGTATATAAATTACCACGTGGTGGATTAGATGAGCGGTTATTGCTTATAGTCGACCACGTATAGGCAGTTCAGTGTTGGCGATGTGCCCGATTCTCATCTAACAAAATAAATTGTTATCACTGGTCAGGTTCTTTTATTCGTTCTCTATAGAGTGAGCGAACAACTTTTTAAGGGCCGATAATCCGTTAAAAGAACAAACTGTAATGCATATTTTCCGGTTTACTGAGGCGCAGTAAATTATTTGTCAATTCCAATTTTATTTCGAACAGAGAATTCCACCCGGTAAATATTAGTTGCAATTGGTGATTAAACAGAAGCGCGACTGATGTTGTACAATTTACCGATGGCAATTGTTCTATGAACAAATGTTATTATTACTATTATGCATAACTAAATTAACTAATTAAGGTACCACAACGACGAGCAGCGCCGTCTCATGAAAGAATCACGGCCTTCTACAGGGAGTGAGAGAGATGAGAGAGCGCAGAGAAAGAGAGCAAATCTCTCGCACATGTACATGCCATCTCGGTATCGGTTCGAATGTTTTTCTGAAAATTGTCCATAGAATGCCGTGGAGAAAAGGGTTGCGATTGACTAAACGAAGAGCGGAAGTGTGAGACGGTAGTGACCTATGGCACGAATTGACCGCCTTAGCTAATCAATATTTTTCAGGTTACGGTAGCCCAAGCGATTCTGGGCGGTACGGTGCGCGTGCCGGGAATTTGCGAGGACACGAGCATCCAAATCACGCCCGGCACCGGATCGCACACCAAACTGAGGTATACGGTAGCTTTCTGGGAGCGACACTATACGATTTGTGTTTTATTGTTTTTTTTCTCGGTTTGTCTAATGCTCAGGCATCTTTCCAATAGCGAATCATTTCTTGAAATCGGAAAAAAAGCTTTGTTTAGTAATATAAAAATATTCAAATATTACGGCATTTCCTGATGACCAGTCGAATAGGCGCTTCAAGCTGATCATTTCCGATCTAAGTATTAGGACGCCAATAATAGGATACGCCAATAAGTCGGACAACAATATACAAATATATCTGAAATTCGGTCTCAATTATATATAAGCATCTCCTAACCCAATATTAAATTTGTAGCAAAAGTACCGAGCCCGTTACAGTAATGCACGTGCCTCTGGCTCATTTACTTATCACCCTTCAAAACGAAAGGAATACTAATATTTGATGTTTTCACCGAGAGTTTCGCGTTTGATAGTAACCTTCAAACACTACCCTCACTGGTAACTAAATGCTTTCCACCACAGGTCTAAGCCCGTACTGCAACGGGTGGGGAGCTCAGGAGGAGATGTCCAAGTTGGAATCAGCCCTGTTTTATCAGTGGGTGCCTCCTCCTACGCTAAAATCAAATAAAAGTTGGATCCAGCCCCCTAGTGGTTCCTTGGATCCAACTTGTAAAGTCACATTAGCGTAGGGGGGAGGCTCCCAAGGATAAAACAGGGCTGATTACGAGAGACTGAGTCAGTGAAGACATGTTTGGCAAAGTGCGAAAAATCGAAATCGCCACAAATGTGCATACATGAAGTACTCGACGAGTGCTGTTCATGTGCCGCATCTGGAGTTACCAAGAACACGCTCAGCGAAATGCACCGAACTTCTCCATAAAAAATACGGTAACCAATTTTTATTCTTTCTCGATCAATCGTTGCGGCCCATGTCTTGTAAGATGCGCCGTAGCCTACTCATTACCCCACCCAGGATTCATCTCAAATGGATTCAAAACCAGCGAGGGCAGTAGTAAAATCAACAAGATTGAATTATAGCAAATTCAAATGGATGGGTATGTCCATTTTTTATGTATGGAACATGTAGTGCAGCCCTAGCTCATTCTTTTGTTACAGTATGGAAAATATTCGAGGACCAGTTTTTGAGAAATTTTTAAAAAATGCCGAAATTTCGGAATAAGATCAGTTCGTAATAGGGGTGATCGACTACCGTACCCAAATTTTCATTAGGAAAATTGTTCTCGGGTTATACAACATGCAGTACTCGATGAGGGAAATCGCCTGGCACATGCTGAATTTCAATACGCATCCGCGCCTGTCGGCGCGCGGCTCTTCAAAAACTACCGTAATCTTTCAAAAATTTTAACAGACCGTCCACGAGACAACGTAAGTGGTCTCGGATGGTAAAATATAGATTCTCCCGGCATTTTTTTTCTGAAGTGAGGGTCCAAAGTTAGAAACACAGGCACCAATAGCTAAGGTTCTAGGTCGGTTTTGAAAAAGATACAGTAACCCATAATTTTTGGGGTCGAAAATTTCGATATCTCAGAATTTCATGAGATATAGATTTTCTGGTGTATTTTCACTCGTAGAAAACGAATTTCAAGACTAGAGCTCACGAGATGTCGATCTAAAAAAGTTAGACCCAAAAAACCGATTTTTTCGGTCGAAATCGGTATGAATTTGATCATAACTAATTTGAATGCCCCCTGGGGGCGTATTTGCATTACATTTTCGGAATCTACGTGTTCAAATGGATATTCCATGATTTTTTCAGATTTAAAAAAAGGGTATTTTTCAGAATCCGCGCCCAAAGATAGGACTCGCTATTTGGGCGAATACTGTCTATATTTCTAGATTTTACCATCCGAGACCACTTACGTTGTCTCGTGGACGGTCTGTTAAAATTTTTGAAAGATTACGGTAGTTTTTGAAGAGCCGCGCGCCGACAGGCGCGGATGCGTATCGAAATTCAGCATGTGCCAGGCGATTTCCCTCATCGAGTACTGCATGTTGGATAACCCGAGAACAATTTTCCTAATGAAAATTTGGGTACGGTAGTCGATCACCCCTATTACGAACTGATTTTATTCCGAAATTTCGGCATTTTTTAAAAATTTCTCAAAAACTGGTCCTCGAATATTTTCCATACTGTAACAAAAGAATGAGCTAGGGCTGCACTACATGTTCCATACATAAAAAATGGACATACCCATCCATTTGAATTTGCTATAATTCAATCTTGTTGATTTTACTACTGCCCTCGCTGGTTTTGAATCCATTTGAGATGAATCCTGGGTGGGGTAATGAGTAGGCTACGGTGCATCTTAAAAGACATGGGCCGCAACGATTGATCGAGAAAGAATAAAAATTGGTTACCGTAATTTTTATGGAGAAGTTCGGTGCATTTCGCTGAGCGTGTTCTTGGTAACTCCAGATGCGGCATGAACAGCACTCGTCGAGTACTTCATGTATGCACATTTGTGGCGATTTCGATTTTTCGCACTTTGCCAAGGGTCTTCACAGAAATGTTCACTCACTCAGATAGTCTCTCTTACAACTTGGGCGCCTCCTCCTAACACTCAGAAGCTGCAAGGAGGCTACTTCTTCCAGCAGCCGTGCGGCCGCTGCAGCGGATTTGGACAGTACAACAAGAATCCCTGCCAGGTACTGTTGTTTGAGGAAAAAATTCAATAGTTTGGTGCCTCATGCTGGAATCGAACCAGCGACCTTCTGTTTACTAGACAGACGCTCTGCCACTGAGCCAATGAGGCATGTTGTTTTGTGTTCTGCATTGTAATCAATCTATCAGAGAAATCTTAGTCTTGAGAGATAAAGGACAAAAATTTCCGACTACGGTAGGGATCGAACCTACAATCTTCTGCTCCGTAGGCAGACGCGTTATCCATTGCGCCACGCGGCCATGTCATAGCCGACTGTCAATTACGTTCATATCCGCCGCTTCCTCTTTCTCGCTTCCGGTATCCCAGATCGATGTAACAATAATATGACTGCTCATATTGCTAAATGGCTAGAGTGGAAAGATGAATAGCCATTCAATGGGTAAGAGTGGTGAAGCATCGGATGCGGTCGACTTCATCGAGGACACGGACAAGCCGTCGCTGAAGAAACCTGAACTTGGAGTGAAGCCCTTCACAAGACATCGTCGTGCCATTCAGTGCTACAACTGCGGCAAGTGGGGCCATATCGCCATCAAATGTTATCGACTGAAGAAAGAAGGAATACATCCTGATTGTGGAGGATCTGGAGACTTCCGTCATTTCCCGATTGCTAGAAGGGCTGTGATGAAGGAGTCGAATGTGCGCAGAAGGAAGAACCAGAGAGGAGGTACTGCAGTCGGACACGTCGCTCCGAGACCTCTCTCAACCATCGATTGCTACGCCTGCCGCCAACTTGGACACAGGAAGGACATCTGCCCCGAGTTGCTCGATCTGAGAAGGAAGACTCGATTGAGGACAATCGCTTTGGAGGACGGGGGCATGTAGAGGAAATGCCCCAATGATGTCATTTCCCCTGTGAATTTATGTTATTTAATTCCCTGCAATTAGTAATTAATTAAATAATCAATATAATAATTAAATATCATAAGTTAGTAAGCAATCAATCCAATGTCATTACTGTATCACACCGGTCAATTCTTGCTTGAATGGCCGCGTCACCTAAAACTTTCTTGTGCGCAAACCAAGTGTGCGTCTTCAATTTTGTCAATTCTTGCACTTACCTAAATTTAGTCTCTCTCTTGTTCCCCGTCTTGATAGGTCGTTGTCTTTATTGTTTTGTTGAGTGATTTCAGTAGTAAATATTATTAATTAAATCTCCTCGTCTTACTTGAGTTTATTAGTGGGAGAGTGCGCCTATTGTGGAGGATAACTCTCCACTTATCGTCGTTCGGCAGTCGTCTTGTTCCTTTCGCGTCCTTCCATTCTTGAGTCTGTCTTTCTTGTTTTCTGTCTCCTTCTTTCCCTTCGTTGTCTTTGGCGCAGAGCAGTTGCTTTGTGTCGTCCTTGTGATCGGAACAGTTGTTCCGTGTGAAAATCGTGCGGACCCAGTTGGGAACGTGCGTCGGGCAGTTGTCCGCTGTTTACCTCGCTTGTTGCGGGCAGCATTTCATTGGGTCGGCGGAAGCCTATCTCCGATTGGGGAATTGCTGTCTAAAACTTGCGTTGTGAACGATTTTGCGGCGGTTAGCCTCTAAGTTTCTCGAGTCAGTTAGGCTCTGGGGAGATACGAGGAGAGCCTAATCGTGCACAAGGGCAAAAAATAGATTTTTCGAAAACGCGGAAATTTTAACTTTTATCGCTCAATTTTTACTCTTCCACGTCCAAAACATCAAAAAATGTCAAATACACGCTAAGCTCGGTGAACTGGACGAATATATGTAATGCTCAAACAGGCAAAGTGCACTAAATTCTTGGTTTATGCCGTTAAATCAAAAAATGGAACGGTCCCGTGAGTTTCAAATGCAACTTTTCTGGGGTAGGAAAGATCGTAGAGTTCGGATTCGGCAAAATCAGCTGTAAGATAGGGGATATTTTTTTCATGCCAGCCAATTGTTGATCCAAAAATCGATTTTTCGCATTTTTGAAGATGTAAAAATTTTTTATTCGGTTTTACTTCAACAGTAATGTTGTTCAACTCGCCGAGTTCTTCATTTTCCTTTTTTGAACGACTTTTTTACTGAACTTTAAAGAAGCTTATGAATTTTTGAATTTTCAAAATGGCCGGAGCCGGATTTTAGGCAGTTTTCAATTTCCGGTTCTACAAAGTTTTCTTGAGATTAGTGGGCCTTATGTTTATATACCATGAAACTCTCATAGAGATTGGACCACTATGAACAGTTTGTCAAACGGCAGCTGCGATTTCTCAGAAGACCTGTGTTATATGATTTCCAACTTTTTAGAGTGTTTGGATATCTTTCCTGTAGGCGGCGTTCGTTTTTCGGAGGCACTTTCGAGTCCCTGACCCGCTATTTTCGTTTGCACTAGTGATGCCAAATCGGAGTACACTCTCCTCATTTCACACGCTCTCTCAACGGTCAGGCAGAGCGAGAGAGCGTGTGAAACGAGGAGAGCGCGCGTCGATTTGGCATCACTAGTTGGCACCCTCCCTCCAACTGTGCCCAAAGTTATTAAAACATTTCAAAAAGTTGGGATTCAGTTCTCCATATCATGTTGGACATGTACACACAATAACAAAAGGTTTCCTCAACTTTCTCTCAAACATGTTTTCGAAGGGTCATGCAATCAGGACCACGGTGCACCTCCGAAACACGATCTCCGCGAACAGGAAAGATATCCAAACACTCTAAAAAGTTGAGACTCATATATATGAAACATTTTGAACATGATTAAACAAAAACCAGATTTGTATATACATTTCCCGAAAAGTTATGAATGTCCAAAAAATGGTCATTCAAAAAAGTGATTTTTTCATGCCCTGAGGGCAAATTAAGAGTTTATGTTTTCATATTCTCAGGATGAACTTTACCGATCATTTTTTTGCCTGTCGATCATTTTTTTGCCTTGAAAGAGTCTCGAGGTCGTTTAGAAGCCGAGATCTGAATTTCCGACTTCGATTTTGCATCAAGGCTGCAGCCAATGTGCGACCGAGCAGCAACTTCAAATTTATATTCTGGATAGGCCTCGGTCCTATCTCTAACGTCAGAAAGTGTGGCAAGCTGGAAAAAATCTGTGTAAGAATAACGCCTGTTAGAAAAAGTAATATTCGAATGCGTCATCACTACGTAATCAGTTATGATGCACGTGATGACACATTATGTGCATCGTATTCCTCGATCGATTTGGCGAATAGCACCACAACATCCTAATTGCTAAATAGATCAGCGGAAAAGTTATATCCTTCCTCAGTGTGAGGAGAGTCTATCATCTTGTATCATAATACTTAAGTAATTATTCGTCTTTCGTTGCGCCACCGAGCGTAGATAAAATATATACTAAACACAGGTGAAGAGTCGTCCTTACTTGAGTGGAAAAAAGGAGACTCAGAATATGCGGTAATCATAATCCGACCATTAGATATGTGCTGCACTGATCTAAAATTGTTGAATCTCAATCGCGCTTGCAATCTACAGCACACGTTTATTTAAATTATAAAACAAACAATGATCAATATTATAATTTGCTTCTGGCCTATATTAGACATAACTGTTTTGAGATATACTAGAGAGAGAGTGAGTGTATGTGCGACGCAGAAAATATTAAGTGGATGCGCGAAAACGAAATAAACATTTTACCTTTTCCAGTATCTGAAATCTCAAGAAATGCCTCGGGCAGTTAGCCATTATGAACTTGGTTATGGGCGAAATCTGATGTGGTGTCTGAATTTATTCAGCGATATGACTTTTTAAACTCATGCTAACAATTGTCCGATTCTTACGGAAACGGGCTCATAAACGCGATATTTCGCACCGGATGAGAATGGGGGTGAGGTGATACGTGTATGACTCTCTCTGGTTCGCTAGTTCATACTAGATATTATTGTTTTATTTTATTCCATCATCCCAAATCTCTTGTTGGGGTATGAAACAATCTGCACAGCTTTATTTTTACGATGCCGCGAGAAAGCGCCATGCTAGTTTTTTTTTCAATGTTGACATGATTTGCATGCATTTTCGAAGATTAAAAAAATGGTGACGGTTCACGAATGTGTTCCGGCGAAGCGTTATTAGATGTTATTAGTATTTATTTGAAAAATTGTTAAAATATGATTTACCTCGTTTGAATTAATCCCTCTTAGATGCACCGATCAGAAGCGCGTCGATTTCTGATAAGATGGAAATAAGGTTAAAAGTATTTTTTCTGAGCAGGCGATTTATTGATGAAAAACTATGGATGGATGAACCAGGCGCACTCGGGTTGCGCGTGTCCACCATGGTTGACTCTTCTCCATGTTAGCCAAATGTTCCACATAGAACGGCGAAAACACTTATCACAGGTATCATGAGTCAGTGAAGGAAGCCGCGAACAATTTTTTTCAAACCCATTCAAAATCGACCATACTATGGTGGGATGATATACTAGTGAGAAGATTTCGAACGAGTAGGACCATTTGCCCCAGAGCCGTCTTTTTGGAAATTTCCGGCTTTACAGCCGGATGTGCTGTATTTCAGCTTCCAGATGAGCTACAGAGATGGTGTTGAGCTCAAAATGTGCGGAAAATTATTTCCTGAAACTTATATGATGAAAGGAAAGCTTGAAACGCAGCCGTTAAGAATGTAGATCTTAAAAAGTGGAATCGGAGCATGAAAATAAATATTTTCATCATGACAGAAGTCGAGTCCATGGAATTTTATTGCATATTATTGAAGTTAATGAGTCCTCATGCACAATAAAAATATAAAAAATGGAAATCGATTGAGGCATGTTTTTGATATTTCACATTCAATGTTGATCAGTGGCTATTTCGCACAATGAAATTGCTCGTTCTCTTTTCCCGCTTATTTAATACACATCAATGCAACAAAAACGAGAGTTGCTAGGCCACATACGTTATATTGTGCTCCAAGATCGAAGTTTTATTGGTATCTAAAAATCGTATTTCAGAACCTCCAAAAATACGAAGTTTACGTATCAATAATTCAAGATTCTCAAAAGAGTAGATGCTGATTCAATATACATGTTGTAATAGGTATCACCATAAGTAAAAAAATTTACAAAAAAGCCGCGTAAATCATACATAAGGTATAGATATTGTTGTCAGAAAATGTAAAAATCGGAGATGACTTATGTGAAAATAATTATTTTTGAGCTTAGTTTTGTTACAATTGATAATCTTTGTAGGTCAATAATTATATGTAAGGGAGTGTAATCGCATAGCATCGAAGTACTGACAGTTTACATGATTACACAACTCTCAAAATATTCACTGTTGAAATTTGTGAATTTTTTTAGAATTGATAAAATTCACGCGTTTCGCGATGTTTTCTGAATTATCTCGTTCCGATTTAATTATTTACCTACAAAGATTATCAATTGTAACAAAACTAAGCTCAAAAATAATTATTTTCACATAAGCCATCTCCGATTTTTACATTTTCTGACAACAATATCTATACCTTATGTATGATTTACGCGGCTTTTTTGTAAACATTTTTACTTACGGTGATACCTATTACAACTTGTATATTGAATCAGCATCTACTCTTTTGAGAATCTTGAATTATTGATACATAAAATTCGGATTTTTGGAGGTTCTGAAATACGATTTTTTAGATACCAATAAAACTTCGATCTTGGAGCACAATATAACGTACGTGGTCTAGCAACTCTCGTTTTTGTTGCACTGATGTGCATTAAATAAGCGGGAAAAGAGAACGAGCAATTTCATTGTGCGAAATAGCCACTGATCAACATTGAATGTGAAATATCAAAAAACATGCCTCAATCGATTTCCATTTTTATATTTTTATTGTGCATGAGGACTCATTAACTTCAATAATATGCAATAAAATTCCATGGACTCGAGTTCTGTCATGATGAAAATATTTATTTTCATGTTCCGATTCCACTTTTTCAGATCTACATTCTTAACGGCTGCGTTTCAAGCTTTTCTTTCAACATAAAAGTTTCAGGAAATAATTTTCCGCACATTTTGAGCTCAACGTCATCTCTGTAGCTCATGGGAGCTGAAATACACTTCCGCACATCATGCACATCCGGCTGTAAAGCCGGAAATTTCCTAAAAGCCGGCTCTGGTGCAAATGGTCCTACTCGTTCGAAATCTTCTCACTAGTATATCATCCCACCATAGTATGGTCGATTTTGAATGGGTTTGAAAAAAATTGTTCGCGATGGTGCTGTTTTTGCTTCATGGACTCGTGACACATGTGTTATATATAATTTTTGTAATGGTGTACTACTCATCCCACGCTTCCGCCTCTCAGAGTCCCTCTACCGAGGAGATGTGAGATGTGATCTCGGGAATTGATTTCGAATGAATGCAATATTCAAATTTGTACTCAAACATAGCTTTGAGCTAGTGGTTTCGATGAGTGCAAAAAGCTGCTGAAAATATGATCATTATAATGATGACTGCCAAGGGGCCAATATTAGTTGTTCAAGCAGTGCCGAAAACTTTCGGAAAAGTTAGGGAACCTCGTCGCAGAATTGTTATGTTTGTGCACGAACAGGACAATGGCATTACCTCTGGCTGCGTGGCCCAGGTTTTCAGCAACTGCAACAACACTGATGCATCATGATTTTTGAGTTGATGAAATCCAATCCCTACGATTTGTTCTGTTTTCCCTCAATGGTGTATTTTCCCCTTCAAGCTTCATTCTAACTTCTTTCACCCCCCGAAATTTTTAGCTTGTTATTCCTGATCATTGTTTCGTTATGCTGGCTCAGAGTGACGGAGTTCTCCCACATCATCGAAGACTTCGAGATCGATAAGACGGTACCGACTGTGATGGTTCTGATTCTGTAAGGTATCTGGGGAAGGGTTAGTTAAGAAGCGATGATTGGCTAATCGTAGGGATAAAAATGGTACAAGCGGCAATTAATTGGGCTTTTGGTTAAACCAGGAGCACTCGTGTTGCATATGGTCCCCAAGTTTGGCTCATCCCGCTCGTCAGCAATCTCTCTTTCCTATCTCGTCTTATGCACAAGCAATGTATTAAATGTGTTATATCCTCCGGATGTGTGGTCATATTTTTAACAATTCTTGCAACACCTAGTCATATTTGGAACTTGTGTGAAATTTTTTTTAAAATGGGTTGCTCAATTATTATCACGTCCATTCATCCGAACTTTATGTTGTCTATGCAGCGGTAACTCACCTGGCATGGAATTATTTTATTCTTCTATCATTGTGCTCCAATACCCATTTTAATAGTAATATTGGTTTTGTCCCGAACAATATATGATTAATGTATGTTGATGTTAACCCGACTCTTTGCAGATGCGCCGACCGCAATCGCGTCTCCTTATCGCCATCGACGAGATGGTGGATGAGATTACGATCGACGTCCTTAGAGGGGAGGTGAGAACGAGATCGCATCCATTGTGCACATTCTCTCTGTTTGTGTGATCTGCTAATCAGAGTTCATGTACTTTGGACATAGCGATGTTAAACCATATAACTTAGGCTGAAAAATTATTATCGTTGCGTCAGTTCAGTGTGTTCATAATGCTTTCTTCATATCCAACTTCACCGATCATTAGAATGTTTTGACTATAACTATAATTACCATGCACAAATTGAGAGTATATTTGCGATTTCACTGCATTTGCTTCACTGCACAGCTTGGTGCGCTACAGGTATCATGAGTCAGTGGAGGAAAAAGCCAACCTCGGGAACAATTTCCAACTTTTATTTTTTGTTTTGCTTCGTATTATAGTGGTAGCATACACTAGAGACAACTTCTTGAAATTTCTGGGTCCCAGGTCCCAGAACCGTCATTTAGGAATTTTCCGGTTTTGTAGCCGGCTCTACTGTATTACAGCTCCCAGATGAGCTAGAGAGCTGGCATTGGGCGGCGTGGAAAAATCAGTTGAACAACTTTTAAGTTGAAAGGTAGGCCGTAGGATTGCAAGTTCATAAACTATGAACAACAAACTGAAATTTCAAATAAAAATAAAATCATAGCATCTCGGTAAGGGACAAACCCAGTGAATTTTATTATAGATTATGGAAGAACAAGTCCATACGCGTATAAAGAAAAATTGAAATAGACAACTTCAGGGTGGCCTACGCCCGCTGTATTTCTCTGAATGTTGAAAACCATCAATTTCAAATTTTGAAAAATTATCAGCTCGCAGATTTATCATACAAATCGATCAGTTAAACCAATTTCTAACATTACTCGATCAATGAAGTTAGATGATGTTGAAAGAGCACAAAATTTCAGCACTTCAAAAAAATCGATTTTCAAGACATCTCAAAAGCCAAATTCGAGCGCATCCAGCTCACGATTTAGCGTTCCCTGAAAATGAAATCAAATCGTTCTCAATACATTTCACAATCATGAATAGCGTTCCGAAAGTGAGACGTTTCCCTCGAGAGACGCGAAATGAAACTCACTTCTCTCTCTTTCACGTCTCCCTCGGAGACGTCTCTCGGTCGAAAATGAGAGGGATACGTGTCGAGAGACCTCTCGCCCTTTGTTTTACACTCAAAAACAACATCAACAAAAACAACAACAACAGCTACAAACAACACCACAGACGTGAAAAAGTGTAAACAAAATGATAGAGACGTTTCACGTCTCCAATAACAAAAAGGAAACGTCGCTCTTTCCTTTGTTTGAAGTCTCCTCGAGTGAGTCATTTTCGGAACCCTAATCATGAACACATTCTGGCATTTTGAGTGTTCCAGCCCATTTCAGACCCGTGATTTAAATTCTCAAACTTGCTGGATCGTGATGTGAGAAATTCAAAATAATCATATTTTGACAAAAAGGTAATGGATCTCGGCCATAGTTGCCCAACACTGGCGGCGGGGTATTTTCACACCATGACCCCCTATTCATGGTTTCGCACTGCTCCCCTCGATTTGAGGGGAGCAGTGCGAAACGACGTATAGGGGGTCATGGTCAAAAATCAATTGGCAGGTCAATGGTAGGTCAAGACTAGGTACCGTACCCAAATCGATAGTACAGTACCCCCGATACCGTATACCACTGCCGTAACCCGCTAGTATCGCAAACTAACTTTATTTGCAAAAAGTCCTGGTACCGTGCCCAATCGATTGTACAATACCCAAGTCGCTACCGTTACCCAGTTCCATGGGACAGATTCAGTTCCTTGGGTCAAACAATTTTCTAAAATTTTCATACATTTTTCCAAAAATCCTAAATCGATTACAAAAAAAAAAAATAAAAATAAAGTTAGTTTGCGATATTAGCGGGTTACGGTAGTGGTATACGGTAGCGGGGGTACTGTACTATCGATTTGGGTACGGTACCTAGTCTTGACCTACCATTTACCTGCCAATTGATTTTTGACCATAACCCCCATACGTCGTTTCGCACTGCTCCCCTCAAATCGAGGGGAGCAGTGCGAAACCATGAATAGGGGGTCATGGGTGTCGCCGCCGGCGTGGGCAACTATGATCTCGGCTCTTTTCGATCACTAAAATCATTTTATGAGCAGAATATATAGAAAACACTGACAATGCCAACATGGTGATCGTTTAAAAGATATGAAATATATGTGAACGTTGACATTTCGAATTTTGGAATACACTTGAAAATGGCATAAATTTTAACATGTTTCATCTCTATTGCTCTCAAGATTATTTTTGGAGGTTGAAAATACATAGAATTCATTACAATTTAATTGAAATATAAATATTTCAAATTTCTCACATCACGAACCAGCAAGTTCGACAATTGAAATCACGGGTCTGGAATGGGCTGGAAGACTCAAAATCCCAGAATGTGTTCATGATTGTGGAATGTATTGAGAACGATTTGATTTCATTTTCAGGAAACGCTAAATCGTGAGCTGGATGCGCTCGAATTTGGCTTTTGAGATGCCTTGAAAATCGATTTTTTGAACTGCTAAAATTTCGCGCTCTTTCAACATCATCTAACTTCATTGATCGAGTAATGTTAGAAATTGGTTTAACTGATCGATTTGTATGATAAATCTGCGAGCTGATAATTTTTCAAAATTTAAAATTGATGGTTTTCAACATTCAGAGAAATACAGCGGGCGTAGGCCACCCTGAAGTTGCCTATTTCAATTTTTCTGTATACGCGTATGGACTTGTTCTTCCATAATCTGTAATAAAATTCACTGGGTTTGTCCGTTACCGAGATGCTATGATTTTATTTTTATTTGAAATTTCAGTTTGTTGTTCATAGTCTATGAACTTGCAATCCTACGGCTTACATTTCAACATAAAGTTGTTCAACTGATTTTTCCACGCATTTTGAGCCCAATGCCAGCTCTCTAGCTCATCTGGGAGCTGTAATACAGTAGAGCCGGGTACAAAACCGAAAAATTCCTAAATGACGGTTCTGGGACCTGGGACCCAGAAATTTCAAGAAGTTGTCTCTAGTGTATGCTACCACTATAATATGAAGCAAAACAAAAAAATTAAAGTTGGAAATTGTTCCCGCACACCTCCACTGACTCATGATACCCGTGATATTTTAGGCTCGTTAATCTAGGGATCACTAGCTCCGCCCACTTTCCTCTGACACGATGCCCCCTCGAAAGCAAGACAGAGCAATCACAGCGTTCATTCTTAGCCAAATTACTTGATCAAAAAAGAATTCGAAAGCTCTTCCCATGTGCTTTCGATATGTCACTATTCAAAAATCATTTTTTGCATTTGTGGTGTTAAAATTCGAACTTTATAACGCGATCCATCATTTTTAACAGATTTTTGCTGTGCGTGAGCAGAGAAATTATGATACACTGTTTGAATAGTGAAAATATGATAGCCAGCAACCATTCAAACAAGTTGGCCAAAGGAAATCGAAAAATATTGATTTCCCGGTCCGTGATTCGAAGTTAACTAGTCGGTGCCTGGGCTAAAAGATCGCCGTCGTCTTCTCTCCCTCTCCTCCCTTTCCTCTCGCTCGTCTCTGACCCGGCGCGTGTAGAGAGCGATTGCTCATACGAAAGAGCGCGATTGCAGCGCACTCCCGTCTCTCCTCGCAGGGGTGATCGAAGCCGGGAAAAGGCGAAGCCCTGCCAAAAATTTTTGCGATTTGACTTGGAAGGGATCGGAATTGACTCCGCCCCTTTCTTCGTCGTCCTGCTTTTCCCCCACTCTCTTTGATGCCTTTTCAAACAGTTCTTGAGCTCTAGCACCATTCAGAGATGAGATATCGACAAACGGCCAAAAGTATGATCATGTTAGGACCTCAGCGGCTATGTTGAGTATAGTTTGGGAGACATGGCTTCATTTCGGCTATACCCCTTGTGGTCTCTACGTTAATCATTGCGAATTCCTTCTTTGAAAAAAACATGCACACATGTTCTAAATCTTTTCACATCCAGCACTGCATCTTAATTAATTTGTGGAGATAGGATGTACCTATTCATGTTGAAGACGTCACACTCATAATGCTATGTCGCCTTGCACGCCAGCACAAGCATTGACATGCTCAAATTGTTGCGATTAATTATTTTATATTTTTCCGCGAGTTTCCACCACGTATTGAACACAAATTTCATGATGCTGTGTAACATAATTGTACGTCTCGGAACTTCCTAGTGGTCATCACTCGTATCCTTTTTTTCATTCGATAACTTCAATGTATGAACAGTAATAATGATTTTTGAAGCAAGAACGATAAGAAAGTATCATTGCTATTCTGGCAAATTACTTTGCACTCTAATGATAATTGTGCAGTGTAAACGTGAACTATATCTTTGGCAGACTTCATTGTTTACATCCTGCTACAGTCATTATACGATATGGAGCTGCTGCGAAGGTCGGTCGATGATTTGTTGTTGCATTTGGTCTAGCATCATCTACAATGCGATAGGATTCGTGTTTTGAAGTCAACTATGATATGCATATGTAGGGTCCACAACGTGGATAGCCGATGTTTCGGAATCTGGACAAAAGTTGGTTAAAACAGTCCCATAGGGTCTCAATAACATCCTCCTTTTGGAATTAGATCGATATCTCATCTCTAAAGCGAGATACAGCTCGAGAAGCACGCGCGACGAGCACAACGGGAGAGGGGGGAAAGGCGAGACGAGAGGAAAAGTGGGCGGAGTCAATATCTCCTCTCTTCTCCTTCCCCTTTGTCGCACCCCCCTCCATTATTCCGCCGATTTCGCTATACAAATGAGTGAAATACCGTTCTAATCTTCGCTTAAGATATCCCCCGATGCTTTTGTGTGTATTGTAGGAGCATTCAAGTAAAAATACATCACATTTATCGATTAGGGCCACAATTCACGCGCAAAACAACAGAAATTAGCACAATAAAATAAGAAAGCGAGTGAATGGTGCCAGCAGACCATTTAATTCTCAGAAAGACATGGAAACTAGGGAACAGGGTATGGATACGGTAGGGAGCGATGGATACTGTAAGTCGTCAGAGAAGGCCGAGATAGATAAAAAGATAGAAGAGGGTAGGGAAGGAGAAAATACAGACTACGGAAAACAACCAGACAAAATACGAAGGCAAGCCCCTACGACAGAAGATAAAATTTCTGAGAACAAGACACAAATTTACAATAATTAGTCACAAATAACTCTATTGAAGACATTGGAATTAAAATATCTGATATACTCTGAATAGTATGATATAAAAGATCGATCTACAATAAGAAATGCAATGACTATGCAGGCTGACAAAGAAAGTTTAAATTGGTGGGCTAGTGGATCAGAGAAGATTTTCGAGCAAGTCGAACAATAATCGTTTCGGGAGGACTCTAACTGGGAAAGGGGGGGGGTGGTGGAAGGAAATTAGGGGAAATGGAGGTGACCAAACTGGTCTCACCTCTCCTGACGATCGAAGAGACGACTCCATCCTCTTTCACGTCTTCTTCCAATCGATGCTCTGGCTCTGAAAAAGTAGATTTTACAATTTAGAAACAATGCGCACATGGAAACCACTATCTCCATATAAATGCCTACCAATTTAATCGTACAAATAAGAAATACGAGTAGGAAAATAACTGAAAGCGGCGGAAAATCTGACGAATTGGACGAACCAAAGCATCACGGATGTATACAACGCGTTAGAGTGCATGAACAGATGTAATTGATAGCGAAACATAAATGTTATAAAGGTTAGCTAAGAAGAGTAATCAATAATCACAACAATATTTACTTACGCGTTAGAGATGGAGCGAAAAACGGATCAGGTCCTATCAATTATAAGTGTTGAACGCTTCGAAACCGCACCAAAACGGGAACAATGATAGACCAGTTCACGTGGACTAGGAAGAAGCAAGAAAATGCATAAAATAATCGATGAACACGCGATAAAAACCTATAAATCGATAAAACAGGCAGCCGAATATATCGTTCCGACAGTATCAGTTCAATGCCTCCTCGACGGTAAATAGCGCAACTTCCTTAGGAATTAACGTAATTTCTCCCGGAGCTTCAAAAAATTCAAATGAGAAGCACAATTAAACGAAAGTATAAATCTTCGTTTGCCTTCGCGTTTTGGACTCATATGAGACCATTAAATATGAATATTGCCCGACGAACTTATAATTTTTCGTATAAACGGCTTTTTAACCTCATTTTTTTCAAATTTGACCTACTTAGAGGAGTCAGACCTAGTTCGTCGACCAACCGCTCGATTTGTCTCGGGGAAAGCTATCGAATTCTTTTTTGGTCGACCGTTTTGGTCGCAAATTACGCATGTGTTCCTCAAATCTCGCTTTAGAGGGGAGAACTGTCCGAGCCGAGTGGGCGGAGCTTGTGGTGTCTATGCATATGATACGCAAACATTCCTGGCGATATATGAGATATATTATTCTTTATTTTTTTCTTAACATAGTGTGTAGGATCGAAACAGTCAATGTGAGATAATTAGGACCCGGTAGATAGGTTTTGTACTAATCTTTTATTTTAAAGTTACAATAGCACGTTGAATTCACTGAGACTTTGCTTGGCACCATTAAATAATAATACAGAGAGTAATACTAAATCCGAGAACAGGAAAATGATAGAGGACAATTAATCTTACTTGGCAGATAGGGCGAGCGCTTCAGGCATAAGATTGAGCAAAATTACATCGACCAATTGGTTCGACATGGCTATTCAATTAATTCTATGATCACCGGATATCATCTATTCGATGCACACGCTAGCTTTCAATCGACGAGCCGGTCAAAATATGCTCATAACAGTGAGTTGATGAAAACATCATAGAACTCTCTAAATTTCCCCATGCTAGCGGGCGAGGTGGCGCAGTGGTTGTGTGCCAGGAATGCGAATCCGATGGTTATGAGTTCGACCCCTCTCGCCTGCAGATCCACCCAGACCACGGGGGTTAAGAAATAGGTCAGAAATCCCCCACCACGTGCACACAACACGGGCGGTAGCCTCGCGCATAGGTCGCTGATAACCTCAGGACAGACTGAACGCAGAATTGGCGCGGGGGTGGCAAACCAGCCTTGCTTAGATGCCTCAACTTACGTTACGTTTTTTACGCATCATTAGTGATGGAAGAGCACGAGCGGGAGATTATAGTTACCGCGCAAATCGGCCACTGGGCGAATTAGTGTAGCACCTAGTTCATATCATAAAATTGGAATTACAGGAACAATATCATAGCGATAGCATGCGAATTAAATCAAAATAATTTCTGATTTTGCTTGCACCATCGAGATCCTGGTTTCGAAGCTACTATCACTTCAAATTTGTCGATTGAATGCAGTTACGATCAGATTCACGCGAAATTGAAGAGTAGTATAAGGAGAGAAGATGAATGTCTGTTAATGACTCAAATAATTAGGTAGAAGTAATAAATCGCGAGCATCAATCAAAATGTTTTTAGTAAATCTTGGACAATTAAAAGCTACTTTAACTCATGTGTCACCCTGTGTTAAAACTTGAAATATGCATTGTGACTCCAGAGGCTACGAAACATTGAGTGGTTCTTTGCGCATTGACATTGTAGGCTATTTGCAACCTAAATACCACTTTTGTTGAACACGCTTGCCTCTCTCACATCTTCTCCGTCTCTCATTTCAAGATCAGAATTTGAACTATTTTTTTAGTTGTATTGCCTCATTTGGTCTTTAAATCATTAAATTTTTCAGGCAGTGACCGATGCGATAAAACAGCAAAGGAGTATCGCAAAAAGTATCGCATAGCCCCATTTCGCCCAGTGCATCGAGGTGAGTGAGGGGCAATGAGGATAATTAGCTTGGTAATGTTTGTATATTGAGCCCATTTCTATCTATTCTTCCACAGGAACACCAGATAAATTTAACAAAAAAATAGCTAAAAAGTGGGATCAATTTCAAATTTTGCCCCGCGATATTTCGGGTGCAGCGAGGGCACATGTGCCACCTGAATCGTTTTCCATTGGTCGTCACCTAG
The DNA here is from genome assembly GCA_036245805.1 of Pristionchus mayeri. Taxonomy (NCBI): domain Eukaryota; kingdom Metazoa; phylum Nematoda; class Chromadorea; order Rhabditida; family Neodiplogasteridae; genus Pristionchus; species Pristionchus mayeri. The sequence goes on from BTRK01000003.1 coordinate 35,807,038, forward strand.
CTGTCATTTGAAAAAAAACAAATAAATTATCTCAATCGTATGGAATATTTGTTTAGAATAGGGATGGGAGAATGGGGCAGTTGCGATTTAAAGTTCAGTAATATTTGTAATTTGTGCACATGATGGAACGTACAAGTGCGCAGGGCGAATTGAGCGATTTGCTCTAAATTTACTATTCGATGGTAACCCGTCTCATTTGCAGACCGAGTAGTAATAAAGGTGCATCACTCTGTTGCACTTCCGTTTCTCCGACCGATAACTGCAGCGATGGGAGGTGAGAAAGGAACTTTCAGAAATATATAATAGATACGATCAGAGAGCACGCGGAGCGAAGAAAATAGGTTGTTTATAATACAATTATATTCACTGTTCTTATTTTTTTTGAAAACGACAAGACCATAAAGATTATTAAAACATTAAGACATTTCTAAATTTTATGTTAACCTTGCAGCTACAGTTCGCCAAGTTTGCACGACCTGATCATGCATACATGCATCCGCACTTGGTGAACTTTTTGTGAACACACTTTTTGTGAATTTTGTGAATATATAACTGATTCATTTTGGCTGACAAATGCAGTGCTTTAAAATACTAGATCGATTCATTCGTTTCATCAGTGTCTGAGAGTGTGCCAAATTCTAGTTGGTCCAATAGTAGTTCGGTCAAAAATATTTAATTACAATTAGATAATGACTTCTATTTGGCATTAACTATACAAAATCTCAATGCCATTCCATGACTACTCCTATTTGACATTATTAGAAGCTATTTAACCTCGGAATGATATGGTTTTAATGTTTTTAGAGGTTGCACGACGGCGAATTTCATCTGATGCATCCTACTGTTACCATTCTTCAAGAAGGATCAGATTTGCTGTTGAGGTGGTTTGATGATTTGTTGTTGTATTTCTTTCCGATGAGGATCCAGGATCTCATTGTCATTTGTGAGTTCCAATCAGTTATGTGAAACATGTGATACGTAAACCTTCCTCGTGGTTGATGGGTAAATTCGTTTTGTTTTGCAGGTGTTTCTTATTCTCTGATACATCAAAATGTATGAATTGTTGCTTTTGTTTTAACAGATCACTTTTGGTTGAACTAGGTTCACTCGGGTTATGTGTAATAACCATATTTCATTCAGATAGTACGCTTTCAATTTTTTCCTTCTCTTATCCATGAAACACATTTTTTTAAATATTTTTGAGACAGGTGCGAATCAGTTATCGAGTTACTCGTTGAAGGAATGGGAGAACAAGGCATGCATGCCCATTTAGTCTGATGTTGTATAGCCAACCCCTTACAATTCTAATACCGATGCTTGCAGTGTGTAGATGTGCACGACATCGTTGTCGAACTCCATCTAATGCATTATCCTTCTGTTTTTCTACGCGATTATGCTGAGTATCCAGCTATTGCCTATTGTGAGCACAACGTCCCAGTACATCGAGCTTGAGAATTTAGATATTATTATTGCAGAATATGGCTTACGACTCGCGTATCTTACATTAATCATTTTTTATATCACGACACCGATTATGATATTATCGGAAGGTGAATAATCACAATAGCTTTGCATTGATCATACAGCGAGAATCCGCCTTGTGAAACTACGAATGTAATCACGATATTTTCTGGTGATGTTTCAATATTAACTGTTATTATCTTATTAAATTTGATAACATTCCTTATGCCTATCATGTTACCTTAGATACCCCGATCAGATGCGTGTCGATCTCCTCATCGTCATCGACGAATTGGCGGAGAAGATGATGATCAGACGACTCGCGGGAAAGATGGTAAGGACAATGCCCATACCATACACGCTTTCTGTTAGATCAGCTTTCCAGAGTAAGTGAGAGATGAGGCAAAGTATTATAACATTATTTATTACCATTAATCTGACGGCAAAATTACGTTCAAAATTTTCATCCGAGGAATTAAAGATGCGGTACTTTGTTCTTGATGAGTAGGACTTATCTCGTGAATTCTGCAAATACTAACGATTCTAAAAAAATTACAATTTACTTCGACATCATCTGTTCCTTTCATGGAATCTATGTTGACATTTTTATGTGTTGCTAAGAGTAAGGTACGCGATGCGGATTATTCCCAGTTGTATGAGTCAAGTTTTCACATATGGATGCAACAACGCCGCACCTAGTGCTGAAACGTTAAACAATCCTTACAATTATATTCCTTGCAGTGTATGAATGTGAGCGCTCTCGCTGGCGGATTCCATCCTTCATCAACGATTTTTTGAAATGTAATATTTCTCATGCCACTTCCCGTTCTTCGTAATAATAATGGGACTGCTGCAGAGGTCGGTCAATTATTTATTGTCGCATTTCACCGGTCATCCACTGTGCATTGCGATTTAATGCTGCATACATTGTTTTTCTGATACATGAACCTTCCTTGTGTATTTGGGGATGGTCACAGTGATCTGCTTGATAGGACAAAGAGATTGAATATTTCTCGGAGTGATGTTCACAACTCGGTATACTTTTGTGACACGAATCTATTTTGATTATTCTGGATATATGAGAGGAATCGCGAGAGAATTGCCTACTCCGCGGCGGTAGGAATCTAAATCATCGTATCCGGAAGAAACTTTAACATAAAGTATTTCAAGTGATGCTCTTTCAAACTGCGTTGTCAAAATTTTGATAACTTTTGTCTTCTTCGAGATTCAGAAGGCCAAACATGGTACACTCACTATTTAGGGAAAAATCGAGCTCACTTAAACGATCATAAATACGTTTACAATGACGATAGAAACTCGTTCTTTGCAAAGAAAGAAAGCTGAAAACATTCTCTACAACTTTTATGTTGAACATGTCATTCCCTGTGCACGTCCCAGTGCGGGGTAGTCGGGTGAACCAAAATCTACCGAATTCTGGAAATCGGAAAAAGTTATTAAAACCCCTATGCTAATGAGGTCAAATAACTCGAACGTCAATCAAAAAAGATTTTAAATTGTTTCCCGACTAGTTGTACCACTTTCATTGGTCAAAAACTACACTATGGCAGGAAATTCAAAAATCGACATTTTAGCCATTCTCAACTTTTGGCGAGGGCGCAATCAAGTAAATTATAATGGTTCCAAATAGTGTAGATACATTCCACGGAACCACACAAAGAAAGGGCACATCCATAAATACAATATTTCGGCAGATGAAACCAAGGAAAAGCGCTAAACTGTACTCCAGGTCAACATAGTAATATGGGTCCCAAATGGGGCTAGAAATGTAGAGCTCGATGATCTGAACATTCTATCTGTTGAAAGTGAGTCTCTATCTTTTCATTGAAGCATGCTACAGCGCCTGGAACTTAGGCCGAAATGGCCGCGGAGGCGCCCGGGAGTGCACAAATTGGAGGGGAGGGAGAGGGATGTCAGGCGGAGAGGGCGCCAGACGGTTAGAGTGCGCGCTCTCGGGGGATTCTAGCATATTTCTGCCCAAATTCTAGGCTATGTAGCATGCTTGAATGAAGAGATAGAGACTCACTTTCAACAGATAAAACGTTCAGCTTGTCGAGCTCTACACTGAATGTATCTACACTATTTGGAACCAATATAATTAAATTTCGTGCACGCCAAAAGTTGAGAAGGGTCAAAATGTCGATTTCTGAATTTCCGGTCTACTGTAGTTTTCGACCAATGAAAGTGGTACAACTAGTAGGGAAACAATTTAAAATCTTGTTTTGATTGACTTTCGAGTTATTTGACTTCATTAGCTGTTAATAGAGGTCTTAGAAGTGTTGAACCCGTGTAGGGGGTTTACCCACTTTTGGGACCACAGGACAAAAAACAGCGCCCTTTTTTTACCACCTCCTATTTCTTAGATTTTTTTTGCGTATAGTTAGTCACCCATATGCACCATCGATCGCGCATAGGGGCTTTAATCACTTTTTTCCGATTTCCAGAATTCGGTAGATTTTGGTTCACCCGACTACCCCGCACTGGGACGTGCACAGGGAATGACATGTTCAACATAAAAGTTGTAGAGAATGTTTTCAGCTTTCTTTCTTTGCAAAGAACGAGTTTCTATCGTCATTGTAAACGTATTTATGATCGTTTAAGTGAGCTCGATTTTTCCCTAAATAGTGAGTGTACCATGTTTGGCCTTCTGAATCTCGAAGAAGACAAAAGTTATCAAAATTTTGACAACGCAGTTTGAAAGAGCATCACTTGAAATACTTTATGTTAAAGTTTCTTCCGGATACGATGATTTAGATTCCTACCGCCGCGGAGTAGGCAATTCTCTCGCGATTCCTCTCATATATCCAGAATAATCAAAATAGATTCGTGTCACAAAAGTATACCGAGTTGTGAACATCACTCCGAGAAATATTCAATCTCTTTGTCCTATCAAGCAGATCACTGTGACCATCCCCAAATACACAAGGAAGGTTCATGTATCAGAAAAACAATGTATGCAGCATTAAATCGCAATGCACAGTGGATGACCGGTGAAATGCGACAATAAATAATTGACCGACCTCTGCAGCAGTCCCATTATTATTACGAAGAACGGGAAGTGGCATGAGAAATATTACATTTCAAAAAATCGTTGATGAAGGATGGAATCCGCCAGCGAGAGCGCTCACATTCATACACTGCAAGGAATATAATTGTAAGGATTGTTTAACGTTTCAGCACTAGGTGCGGCGTTGTTGCATCCATATGTGAAAACTTGACTCATACAACTGGGAATAATCCGCATCGCGTACCTTACTCTTAGCAACACATAAAAATGTCAACATAGATTCCATGAAAGGAACAGATGATGTCGAAGTAAATTGTAATTTTTTTAGAATCGTTAGTATTTGCAGAATTCACGAGATAAGTCCTACTCATCAAGAACAAAGTACCGCATCTTTAATTCCTCGGATGAAAATTTTGAACGTAATTTTGCCGTCAGATTAATGGTAATAAATAATGTTATAATACTTTGCCTCATCTCTCACTTACTCTGGAAAGCTGATCTAACAGAAAGCGTGTATGGTATGGGCATTGTCCTTACCATCTTTCCCGCGAGTCGTCTGATCATCATCTTCTCCGCCAATTCGTCGATGACGATGAGGAGATCGACACGCATCTGATCGGGGTATCTAAGGTAACATGATAGGCATAAGGAATGTTATCAAATTTAATAAGATAATAACAGTTAATATTGAAACATCACCAGAAAATATCGTGATTACATTCGTAGTTTCACAAGGCGGATTCTCGCTGTATGATCAATGCAAAGCTATTGTGATTATTCACCTTCCGATAATATCATAATCGGTGTCGTGATATAAAAAATGATTAATGTAAGATACGCGAGTCGTAAGCCATATTCTGCAATAATAATATCTAAATTCTCAAGCTCGATGTACTGGGACGTTGTGCTCACAATAGGCAATAGCTGGATACTCAGCATAATCGCGTAGAAAAACAGAAGGATAATGCATTAGATGGAGTTCGACAACGATGTCGTGCACATCTACACACTGCAAGCATCGGTATTAGAATTGTAAGGGGTTGGCTATACAACATCAGACTAAATGGGCATGCATGCCTTGTTCTCCCATTCCTTCAACGAGTAACTCGATAACTGATTCGCACCTGTCTCAAAAATATTTAAAAAAATGTGTTTCATGGATAAGAGAAGGAAAAAATTGAAAGCGTACTATCTGAATGAAATATGGTTATTACACATAACCCGAGTGAACCTAGTTCAACCAAAAGTGATCTGTTAAAACAAAAGCAACAATTCATACATTTTGATGTATCAGAGAATAAGAAACACCTGCAAAACAAAACGAATTTACCCATCAACCACGAGGAAGGTTTACGTATCACATGTTTCACATAACTGATTGGAACTCACAAATGACAATGAGATCCTGGATCCTCATCGGAAAGAAATACAACAACAAATCATCAAACCACCTCAACAGCAAATCTGATCCTTCTTGAAGAATGGTAACAGTAGGATGCATCAGATGAAATTCGCCGTCGTGCAACCTCTAAAAACATTAAAACCATATCATTCCGAGGTTAAATAGCTTCTAATAATGTCAAATAGGAGTAGTCATGGAATGGCATTGAGATTTTGTATAGTTAATGCCAAATAGAAGTCATTATCTAATTGTAATTAAATATTTTTGACCGAACTACTATTGGACCAACTAGAATTTGGCACACTCTCAGACACTGATGAAACGAATGAATCGATCTAGTATTTTAAAGCACTGCATTTGTCAGCCAAAATGAATCAGTTATATATTCACAAAATTCACAAAAAGTGTGTTCACAAAAAGTTCACCAAGTGCGGATGCATGTATGCATGATCAGGTCGTGCAAACTTGGCGAACTGTAGCTGCAAGGTTAACATAAAATTTAGAAATGTCTTAATGTTTTAATAATCTTTATGGTCTTGTCGTTTTCAAAAAAAATAAGAACAGTGAATATAATTGTATTATAAACAACCTATTTTCTTCGCTCCGCGTGCTCTCTGATCGTATCTATTATATATTTCTGAAAGTTCCTTTCTCACCTCCCATCGCTGCAGTTATCGGTCGGAGAAACGGAAGTGCAACAGAGTGATGCACCTTTATTACTACTCGGTCTGCAAATGAGACGGGTTACCATCGAATAGTAAATTTAGAGCAAATCGCTCAATTCGCCCTGCGCACTTGTACGTTCCATCATGTGCACAAATTACAAATATTACTGAACTTTAAATCGCAACTGCCCCATTCTCCCATCCCTATTCTAAACAAATATTCCATACGATTGAGATAATTTATTTGTTTTTTTTCAAATGACAGCTAGGTGACGACCAATGGAAAACGATTCAGGTGGCACATGTGCCCTCGCTGCACCCGAAATATCGCGGGGCAAAATTTGAAATTGATCCCACTTTTTAGCTATTTTTTTGTTAAATTTATCTGGTGTTCCTGTGGAAGAATAGATAGAAATGGGCTCAATATACAAACATTACCAAGCTAATTATCCTCATTGCCCCTCACTCACCTCGATGCACTGGGCGAAATGGGGCTATGCGATACTTTTTGCGATACTCCTTTGCTGTTTTATCGCATCGGTCACTGCCTGAAAAATTTAATGATTTAAAGACCAAATGAGGCAATACAACTAAAAAAATAGTTCAAATTCTGATCTTGAAATGAGAGACGGAGAAGATGTGAGAGAGGCAAGCGTGTTCAACAAAAGTGGTATTTAGGTTGCAAATAGCCTACAATGTCAATGCGCAAAGAACCACTCAATGTTTCGTAGCCTCTGGAGTCACAATGCATATTTCAAGTTTTAACACAGGGTGACACATGAGTTAAAGTAGCTTTTAATTGTCCAAGATTTACTAAAAACATTTTGATTGATGCTCGCGATTTATTACTTCTACCTAATTATTTGAGTCATTAACAGACATTCATCTTCTCTCCTTATACTACTCTTCAATTTCGCGTGAATCTGATCGTAACTGCATTCAATCGACAAATTTGAAGTGATAGTAGCTTCGAAACCAGGATCTCGATGGTGCAAGCAAAATCAGAAATTATTTTGATTTAATTCGCATGCTATCGCTATGATATTGTTCCTGTAATTCCAATTTTATGATATGAACTAGGTGCTACACTAATTCGCCCAGTGGCCGATTTGCGCGGTAACTATAATCTCCCGCTCGTGCTCTTCCATCACTAATGATGCGTAAAAAACGTAACGTAAGTTGAGGCATCTAAGCAAGGCTGGTTTGCCACCCCCGCGCCAATTCTGCGTTCAGTCTGTCCTGAGGTTATCAGCGACCTATGCGCGAGGCTACCGCCCGTGTTGTGTGCACGTGGTGGGGGATTTCTGACCTATTTCTTAACCCCCGTGGTCTGGGTGGATCTGCAGGCGAGAGGGGTCGAACTCATAACCATCGGATTCGCATTCCTGGCACACAACCACTGCGCCACCTCGCCCGCTAGCATGGGGAAATTTAGAGAGTTCTATGATGTTTTCATCAACTCACTGTTATGAGCATATTTTGACCGGCTCGTCGATTGAAAGCTAGCGTGTGCATCGAATAGATGATATCCGGTGATCATAGAATTAATTGAATAGCCATGTCGAACCAATTGGTCGATGTAATTTTGCTCAATCTTATGCCTGAAGCGCTCGCCCTATCTGCCAAATAAGATTAATTGTCCTCTATCATTTTCCTGTTCTCGGATTTAGTATTACTCTCTGTATTATTATTTAATGGTGCCAAGCAAAGTCTCAGTGAATTCAACGTGCTATTGTAACTTTAAAATAAAAGATTAGTACAAAACCTATCTACCGGGTCCTAATTATCTCACATTGACTGTTTCGATCCTACACACTATGTTAAGAAAAAAATAAAGAATAATATATCTCATATATCGCCAGGAATGTTTGCGTATCATATGTCGCCCATAAAGTCACCCATAAAATACAAAATTGCCGTGGAAAAATTATTAACTCAAGTTATCTTAATCTCCCAAACGATTCCTTTTATTGTTCGAGCATGTCTGCAATGTCTACTACAATATATGAGAGGAATCGCGAGAGAATTGCCTACTCCGCGGCGGTAGGAGTCAAAATCGTCGTATCCGGATGAAACTTTAACAGAAAGTATTTCAAGCGATGCTCTTTCAAACTGCGTTGTCAGAATTTTGATAACTTTTGTCTTCTTCGAGATTCAGAAGGCCAAACATGGTACACTCACTATTTAGGGATCAAATCGAGCACTTAAACGATCATAAATACGTTTACAATGACGATAGAAACTCGTTCTTTGCAAACCAACGGATCGCAGTCCGCTGGAGATTTGATCACGCAACCTGGGAGTTGTTGCTTTGTTATCAGTATGCCCTCTACTACATCACCCTGATTAGATCCTCTAATTAGGCGATCTTGCGTTTCACTCTCTATCAGCGAATGATCCATGGTCGTCGAATGATCAATGTTCATGGTCCAAAATTGACGTGGAAAATCATGGTTAGATATGAGAGGAATCGCGAGAGAATTACAACACACTATCTCAGAAAATCAACATACTTCTTCAATGACTTGGCAGAGGCCAAAAATCGATTCCCTTCTAACTTCACCAATAGTTAGTACTCGATGAGTGAAACCTACGAGCATCGCCAGATTTTCGATCCGCATCCGCGTGCGCGGCGGCGCGGATCTAGCAAAAAACTACAGTAATCTCGAAAATTTGTATATCGATATAAATGACTGCGGCGGTAGGGGCGCTGCGTTCCTTGACAAATTCTAAGACTTTTTTACTCTGGGGAAATTTTCGATCAGATTCCATCTAACGTCGGAAATCGATAATTCAACTTTTACTTCGGACATGAATGCAATTCTCCAGAAATTTTTCAAGAACCTCCTAAATATTATTGTTGATTTAGCTTCTGCTTGAGCCGATACATACTTCAGTACAAAGGTGCAATTTAAAATTTTCTATAAGGAAGTCAAAATGAATTATGAATGAATTGTGGTGTAATTTTTGGGTTACGGTAGGTGAGTGCAAAAGTTAGACGACTTTTCCTAATTTATGCAACATAGACCAAAATCAATTTTCAGAACATATTACACCGATTAGGAAAAGTCGTCCATCTTTTTCACTCGCCTACAGTAACCCAAAAATTACACCACAATTCATTCATAATTAATTTTGATTTCCTTATAGAAAATTTTAAATTGCGCCTTTGTACTGAAGTATGTATCGGCTCAAGCAGAAGCTATACCAACAATAATATTTAGGGGGTTCTTGAAAAATTTCTGGAGAATTGCATTCATGTCCGAAGTAAAAGTAGAATTATCGATTTCCGACGTTAGATGGAATCTGATCGAAAATTTCACCAAAGTAAAAAAGTCTTAGAATTTGTCAAGGAACGCAGCGACCCTACCGCCGCAGTCATTTGGATCGATATAAAAATTTTCGAGGTACATTGCTTGGTCGTCGAAATATCTTCTCCGATCCTATAGAAGAATCTAAGCAAGGATAGATTCTACTATCGTACGAATTTCTTGGAGCTAAGTGCAGTGAAGCACTTAGAGTCGCTCAGAATTCTTTTATCGAATAGAACCTTCTGGAGTTACAGTACTCAGCGGGAATCCGCTAATCACGAAGGGAGTTACAGTACTCAGCGGGAATACGCTGACCCCGAAGGGGGTTACAGTACTCAGCGGGAATCCGCTGACCCCGAAGGGAGTTACAGTACTCAGCGGGAATCCGCTGACCCCGAAGGGAGTTACAGTACTCAGCGGGAATCCGCTGACCCCGAAGGGAGTTACAGTACTCAGCGGGAATCCGCTGAGTACTGTAGATCAGGGTTTCGTCCTTGTTGGGTAACTTTAACTATTCATCAATGGCCCAGACATACAAACTAGATCAATCAATTATGATATCGAATCTCAAATTGGATATGTCGAAATGTATTTGATTTTTTATCCCAGAGTAGTTTCGTGTCGTAAGAGTCTAATATCAGCACTCAAGTGCGAAAATAGATTATTTTTTAAAACCATTTTCTGCACAATAAATTACATCCAGTTGTATTGACGTCCTTTCACACATGCATGCAACACAGGTGCTCCTAGTGTTGAAACTTGACCTAAACTTTTCACTTCCTAAAAATTTCTCGTTCCAGATGTACTCGTCGCTACCCTTCTCTTTGTCTACTCGTTGATCTAGCATCACTCGTCTCGTCTCTCGTCTCTCTTCTTTCATCATCTTTCTTCTCCACTTCTATTCGTGTATCAGTGTCCTTCAGGTAAGTTTAAGAGCTGGTAAAAAAGGTGGCGATCGGCAGAATCGAAACAAAGGTTAGCGACTCTCTCCATTTCATAAGAATCTCTCGTTCTGTCTCACTGGCGTGCGTGTGATATGTAGAGAGCAATGGCAAATGACAGTAAACGAAGGTTATTTGTAATATAGTCATTAAAATCTGAAAATAATGTTAATTTATATTGACTGCTTATTTTTGTTCGACCAGGTGCGCTCGGGTTTTGTGTGATACTCATCTTTCATTCAGAGTGAACGTGGCCAATGGTATCTTGGCTATTCCATTCTTGTAGAAAACATTTCTAAAAGACGTTTTGCGACAATAATTTCGTACCTACATGAATGCAATGCAATATCATGGCCCCCGTTTGGCTTGATTAGTAGTTGTGCAAAAGTGGTTGGTATGATTCCATGAATTCAGAGCGCGCTCAATCTTACTCTCGGACTTCATCTGCTGCATTCTGCTGATACCGCTATGCTGATGAGGAACTACTGAAGAGGCTGGTTGCTTATTGTTGATGTTGTATTTTTGCACGTAAGACCACTCAGGAATGGTCCGTAATTATTTCAACGATTTATCGGATACACGAACCTTCCTAGTGTATTGTCAGTGATTAGTACAGTTGCGCCCTTGCCTTCGGCGATGTTTCCCATGCTATCGTAGTAGGTTTCGAAATTGCTCGTGAAAAAAACTTGTTTAAACGCGCGCTCTCCCCTTCGACTGACCTCACAATCGAAACACACGTACAGACTCAGAGTTTTATATGTTGGTATAGATTGTGCAAATCGCGGACATTGGATGAGCTGTGGATGATAAACTTTCATGAATTCTTGTCTGGGAAATCACGACAGCACCGTGCGTTGAATCTTGAAATGGGTTCCTTATTTTTTATGTCTACAAAAAGGGCTAATTCATAATGCATAGCAAGGCTAGATATTTTTTTAATTGTTTTACATTTCCTTGAACTGACGAAGAGAGCTCAATAGTGGTTTATTAATTCTATCTTCCCTGCTAAGTACTCAGTTTTATTTAGGAAAAAAATACCTATTAATATGTAAACTAAATATTCCCGAACGCAATGCAGAGCTTCGGAATTTCGAATCCAACACTTTTCACTGTTCTTCTCCACTCACTCGCACAGAAAATCGGATTTCCCACGATTAACTGAACAGTCAACACTTGTTCTACTACTGATATAATGGGGGAAATTCAGGAGGTCACAAATATTCGTAAAGAAGAGCCCTTCGTAAGGTTATTTTGATTATCCGAGATAGTCTGATCCCATGCAAACAGTCGTGTGAATACTTATTTAAATATTTTTTTATCTAACTAATTATGTTATATTTGTCGTCTAAATAACTCACTTAAAAATATAACTCGTTTTAATCAAGGCAACCACTAAAAAAACGCTTGTAAATACGAGAAAGATTAACTCGAAGTTAATTTGAAATTTTTTGAGTCGCGAATGCTGCTTGATTCAACATGTGTTTCAATATCTCGTCATGCACAGGGTGCGCATGCTCATGTGCGTCATCAAGTGAGTGAGTGAATGAGTCCTTCCGGATGACCTCGGAAAATTCTGTCGTAAAGTTGGATCTTTCGGAAAATTTATTGGAATGCTTAGCCTGGAAACAATTGTCCATGAAACAAGTGAGTCCGTCATGTGCATCGACCGCAGCCCTCATGCGCCTGGTTCAATAATATTTTTTCTTAGTCAAGATAATTACAATGAATTGTACTCTCCTATTATTTTTTTGATTCTAAGATTAGTGATAATTAACTTGGTTGTTCACTGACATGGGATTTGCTTGTTAAAAGGAAATGCACTATTGAAACTGCCATCAGTGACCGAGGCATAGCTGGAATTTCAGTTGCGCCCCTATCGATGCATCAACTGGAAGAAGGCGTGTGAGATGGCGGCATCGTCCCCTTGCTCTACTCCATTCCATGTGTCTTCACCAAGATGTTCTACGCATTCGACTTAGATCATCCAATTAGTGGCTAATCGTGCGAGCAAGTGATTATTATCCAGCAGATATTGAAAGGAGCGAAATTTCGCGTAAATTTGGCATGTATAATGTGATCGATACTGGTCATAAATTGCGAAATCAAGCCCTTCCAATGCACATAAGCTAGATTGTTCCGTTACCAGTACCTTGCATAAAGATCTTGGTAGGAAAGATACGCGCCAAGTATAAAACAAGAGTCAGAGTAAAATCAAATACCAGGAAGATCAGTGCAACATGAATATCATATGAATACGCAGGAATTGCAGGCGCGATCTCTCACTTCTTCATTGAATACAAATAAAATATCATGATCTTATTCCAATAAAGAAGCGCATGCAATGATAACATGAATATTCAAAGATCCAGAAGAAATAACATTTGTGTTTTGGTTGCTCATTTTTGGGTCAACCAGACACACTCCGGTTGTGTGTGATATTCACTCATATAACACACTATCTGAGAAAATCAAAAAAAATCCTTGTCCATGGCCTAGAAATAGAATTCATTTTTAATTCGCCAATAAGTAGTACTCGATGAGGGAAACATACGAGCATCACTAGATTTTCGGTCCGCATCCGCGCGCGCGGCGGCGCGGATATTCTAAAAAATACCGTAATCTAGAAAAATCTTTAAATCGATTCCAATCCCTGTGGCGGTAGGGGGAATAGGTCGGCGGGCAAATTCTAAGACTTGTCGATCAGATTCCATCTAACTACGGAAATCGATATAGTCACTTTTACTTTCCACATTATGCAATTCCCCGAAAAATTTTCAAGAAGTTCCAAGAATTTTAATGGTTCTATCGATTTTTCTTGCACTAATACACGTTCTATTAGAAATTAAGAATTTTTCAAAAATATGAAGTTTGTTAAATTTAAAGAAACTGTGTAAAATCTAAACTATGGTGTAAAAATACTGTATCCACTTTTTCCGAACTCATCTGTTTCCCAAAAATTCGAGGCAAATCCGGTTCGCGGTTGCATTATTGGCAACGGCGACATCATTGCAGCAAGAAAAATCGCTACAAATCGAAAAATAAAGAAGTTAGGAAAAAGAGGATACAGTATTCTTTATACCATAATTCAGATTTTATGCAGTTTATTTAAATTTAACAAACTTCCTATATTTAAATTCTTAATTTCTAATAGAATGTGTGTTAGTGCAAGTAAAAGCGATATAGCCAATACATTTATTGGAACTTCTTGAAAAATTTTTGGGGGAATTTAATAAATGTCATAAGCAAAAGTGAATATGTTGGTTAGATGGAGTTAGATGGAATCTGATCGAAAAAGTCCCCAGAGTAAAAAAGTCTTAGAATTTGCCCACCGATCTATTCCCCTTACCTCCGCTGTGATTGGAATCGATTTGAAGATTTTAACTGATTACGGTATTTTTATAGAATATCCGCGCCACCGCCTACACGGATGCGGATCTAAATTCTAACGAGGCTCGCATGTTTCCCTCATCAAGTACTACCTATTGCCGAAGTAAAAAGGAATTATATTTCTTGGCCATTGCCAAATCACTGAAGAAATATGTTTATTTTCTCAGATAGTGTGATTTATATTTCACAATAGGAGCAACATCAGTGCACCTAGTGCTGAAACATGAAATGACTCTGACAATTTCTAAATCGTTCCCTTTTCAGTTTTACTCTTCGCTTCGTTCCTTCTCGTCTCGTCGATCATGTCATTCCTCGGAGATTCTTTACGTTTCTCCGCACTATTGCCCCTGCTTCTATTTCTAGTATAATTTTGTATTGTTGACACTCAGACGGGTTACACTAGCAGAATGACCCTCACTGCTCAGAGGACCGAACTAACAGAAACATTGTTTCGAGCTAGTGGATTTCGTGTTCCATTTTTTTGTTTATTCGTTGTCGTTCCTGCTGGGAACAATATTACTTGCAAATGTCATACGCATGTTAAATAACAACATAATTACGCAATTATCTTCCATTGTATGTCGTCCTTCACAATCGACGTCGTAGAAATCGATGAAATTGTAATCCGGAATTCAAAAAAACTTGATGGTGAGAGCTTCAATAAGTTCTTATTCATTAGTGGGATGTTTAAGTACAGTAATCATCTTCTTTTTTTAAAATTCACTGAGTACTTGAATGTGAAAATTTAGGTTATTTTTAAATCGCTACTCTCGACATACCCATTGTCTCCAGATTAATATTCCTTATTTCATCGACAGTTGATACACAGTTTCGCCTAGTTATTTAACGTGAAAAGATAACCTACGTTATGTATATGATTCGAAAATAATTCCGACCTTTTATAAGCAACTGAATATTCCTTTTGTTAGTTCTTTACTACCTTGAGCACACTAGTTCTGTATTAGTTTTTGTGATGCGTCATGTCTTTCGACTATTGCTCCGAGTCGGGTTCGTGTTTCCTTTAATTAATGGTCGGAACACCGATGTACCTTTCCCTGTAAGTGAAACGGAGCAAAATTGAACATTCCCAGGCTACGAAAATGATATGATTCAATTAGCTTTCTCGAAAATTTAATGGTGAGAGTTAAAGACCAAAGATTACTTTTGATCCCATAGTCGGATAGTTTATTGAAGTTATATAATAATTGAACATTTTTAGTTATATGCTTGGAAAAGAATAATACAAAGTGTTTCAACATGGATGCAACTCCAGAGGCAAATCATTTTCATGTGTTCTGTTCAGGAAATACCTGCATCGAGATGATCATAGCACGACCAGGATGATTATGAATTCGATGATTGCAGTGTGCGCGACCTCACTGGCAGACTCTATCGAATACATCCTTTTGATGCCCCCGTGATGGAAACACTGATTTGTTGTTGTATTTTCTCGCGCGTCGACCGGATGGAAGATTGGACATTGAGATTTCGATCCAGGTACATGATGTGTCTGAGACACGAACCCATCTGGTGGTAATTCATTTTCTGCAGTAGTTTGTTGTTCCTTTGGAAGGAGAACTGATCAGTGATAATTTCAAAACTTAAATGATTCTTAAATTAATTCATTTGTTAAATTTGCTTATTTAATCTGCTGGACCAGTGTGAGGTGAGACAGATAATCTGACTGTCTCAATCTCACTCACTCTAGTCTGTACGATCGACGACGAAGCTTTTTTAACACATAGAGATCTTGATATGAAGTAAAGTCGTGCGATTGAACCGGCTAATTACCTTTCGACAATGATCGAAGATTGATAAATCGGGGGTTTAATTTTCTAAACGTAGAGCATTGGCGCTGCAAGATTACATTTCATTGTAGAAAATTCCTGTCGCGTTAGCGTTTCGTGGCTTGGATACATTGTAGACGATTTTTGGTTTGCCAATAAATTGAGGCGTTGATTGTAATCGCTCATACCAAACAAAAAAATGATACCGTAGAAAAATTATGCTTTCTTCTTACCCGGTGTATCGTCGTTTTTTTTCCATTTTGGACATGAGAGTTTTTGGATTCAGCTATGGTTCATGGGTTACCCAACTTCTCTTGCATCGATTCTGGCACCTTATGGGATTCAACAAATCATATAACTTTATTTCATAAGACAAATTGTGTTGAATACAATTATCTCATCGACACCCTAAGACGACACTAAAAAGTGGGACAGATGTTCGGGATGGTGGACGATGCGCCCGAGTGAATCATGATCGACATCATTATGGCGCCTGTTATGATGTTGCTCTTCCTATGAATGTTGAGTGAAGAGAGTTGAGCATGGATTACATATGGAACACCAATTTAACGTTTGCATTATTAGCTGATATAGAGAAAACGAGGCAGTGCAATTCTTCGCTTTCTGACTTTTGATCTAAGGAAAAGATAATGGGAACGAGAAATGATTCTTAACTGGCAGAACGAGGTTGCTAGATTACAGCGTGCAGTGATTTTTACATCGTGAGTTAAGAATTACGATCGGGGGCTGTATGAGTGTGTGACTCTATGTATCGGAATCGATCAATCGATTATTTCGTTGTGATACTCGTGTTTTTGTCTGGGGGACCGGGCAGGGGAATTCAAATTGACTTCGTTATGAACGTACAATGGAACCCGCGCGCGCCTGACTGCTCCCATTCACCGAAAAATGTTATTAATTGATCGTTCGAAATATTCAAGTGTAGTTAGAGTGGTAACAATATAATAATATAAATATAAAACACGATTTCTGAGAAATTCAATATATTTTTTCAGCGACCTGGCACTGGCTGAAAATTTAAATTCGTTGTAACTTCGCCAATAGGTAGTATCTACTTGTCGAGAGAAACATACGAGCGTCGGTAGAATTTCGATCCACATCCGCGCGCGCGGCCGCGCGGATCTCGAAATAGACTACCGTAATCCTTGAAAAATTTTATTTCGATTCTAATCACTGCGGCGGTAGGGGGAATGAGTCCGCGAACAAATTCTAAGACTTTTTTGCTCCGGAGAGTTTTTCCATCAGATTTGATTTACGGCCGGAAATAGATTTTCTCACTTTCATTTATTTTTTTAAAAATATTTCCCATGGAGAAAGCAGGAATTTTATTTGCTGAAAAGCTTCCAGTGTTACCACGTCGTCTTTGATTAAAATATAAAATTTAAAAAAAACACTATATTCGAAAAAGTTCACAATGTAAGTAATTTGAATTACGGTGCAAGAATTACTGTCGCCGCCTTTCCCTAACTTTGCTATGTTTTACCATAGAGTGACTTTTCTTTTCCAATTAGCCTTCTCGCAGTCCTTAGACCACATTTAGCCTTGAATTCATTTCATTTTCATGAATACTGCAAACTTATGGAAAGGCGGCTACAGTAATTCTTACACCATAATTCAAATTTACTTACCACGTGTATCACGAGTCAGCGGGGGTGAGCGGGAACATTTTCAAAAAAAGTTGTGCCAGATTCGACTCATATTTAGTGGTAGAATACACTAGACAACACATTTCGAAAAATATGGTACATTGGTCCCAGAGCAGGCTTTTAGGAATTTTCCGGTTTTGCACCCCGGCTATGCTGTATTTCAGCTCCCAGACGAGCTAGAGAGATGGCATAGGTCTTTAAATGTGCGAAACAATATTTCCAGCAACTTTTATGTTAACTGCCAGACCATCAGGCAAAAACTAAAAATGAGCAGGATGAAAAACCTGTTTTACCATCAAAAAATAAATATCCTCTCTATCAAGCGGAAGCGTGCTACAGAATTTTAATGCAGATTATGAAACAATAAGTGTATGTGTATAATATAAAAATATAAAAACCGAATTCGAATTGTCTCCTACTTGGCAATTTTTTCTCAAACATGCAATTCTGAAGAAAAAGTCGAAAAAATGACTTTCGAAACTCTGATTTTTCTTCTTTTAACGTTCAAAAATTGTTGTTGGTGAAACATATGAGTAGAAAATCGCCTTTTGGTTCATGGTTCTTCGAGGATGAGCGCGACGTTCCAAGATATTTCAAAATTGAGCAACATTTTGAATACAAATTTTAAATCAAAAAATGCGATTAGATCCATGCTCCAAAAGGCGATTGTCTACTCATATTTTTCATCAACAACAATTTTTGAACGTTAAAAGAAGAAAAATCAGAGTTTCGAAAAAGACATTTTTTCGACTTTTTCTTCAGAATGGCATGTTTGAGAAAAAATTGCCAAGTAGGACATACTTAGAATTCGGTTTTTATATTTTTATATTATACATATACACTTATTGTTTCATAATCTGTATTAAAATTCTGTAGCTTCCTTCCGCTTGATAGAGATGATATCTATTTTTTGATGGTAAAACAGGTTTTTCATCCTGCTCATTTTTATTTTTTGTCTGATGGTCTGGCAATTAACATAATAGTTGCTGGAAATATTTTTCCGCACATTTTAAGACCAATGTCATCACTCTAGCTCGTCTGGGAGCTGAAATACAGTATCGCCGTGTGCAAAACCGGAAAATTCCTAAAAGCCGGCTCTGGGACCAATGGACCATATTTTTCGAAATATGTTGTCTAGTGTATTCTACCACTATAATATGAGTCGAATCTGGCGCAACTTTTTTGAAAATGTTCCCGGGTGGTCAGTATTTCATCCATTGACTCGTGATACATGTGTTACATTGTGAACTTTTTCGAATATAGTGTATTTTTTAAAATTTTTAGGTCTAAGGACTGCGAGAAGGCAAATTGGAAAATAAAATTCACTCTATCTTAAAACATAGCAAAGTTAGGGAAAGGCGGCGACAGTAATTCTTACACCATAATTCAAATTTACTTACATTTTGAACTTTTTCGAATATAGTGTATTTTTTTAAAAATTTTATATTTTAATCAAAGACGAATTGGTAACACTGGAAGCTTTTCAGCAAATAAAATTCCTGCTTTCTCCATGGGAAATATTCTTAAAAAAATAAATGAAAGTGAGAACATCTATTTCCGGCCGTAAATCAAATCTGATCGAAAAACTCTCCGGAGCAAAAAAGTCTTGGAATTTGTTCGCGGACTCATTCCCCCTACCGCCGCAGTGATTGGAATCGAAATAAAAATTTTCAAGGATTACGGTAGTTTTATTCGAGATCCGCGCAGCCGCGCGCGCGGATGCGGATCGAAATTCTACCGATTCTCATATGTTTCTCTCGTCGAGTACTACCTTTTGGCGAAGTTACAGCGAATTCGATTTTTCAGCCAGTGCCAAGGATATTTTGATTTTCTGAGATAGTCTGTTATAAGTATATTTACAGACATAAATCACTGCGATGATATTAACATCTGCTCCACTCGATCAAGCGAAGAATCTCCATCATCGGAATGCTCGTTGTGATAGTGAGTGTGAAAACTTTTTAAAAACAAACAAAAAAAGCGTTTTTTAAAAAGAATTTATGTAAATGTAGAGAACTAGAGTGTATCCAATTCGAAATTACATTTATTTTTTAACAACTATCATATGGTCAACAACAGTCTCCAGCTGCATAACGCATTATTTCATCAATGGTTGCAACTCTACTGCACCTAGCGCTGAAACTGGAAAATGGTGGCAAATTTTCATTCTTTCTTTTTTCCAGTTTTGCACTTCGCCTCCGTTCTTTCATTTTTTTCTCTTCGACCTAATCTTCTTTCATCGCTGGTTCTTCTCCCCTCATCATATTTTCATGTACTTGATGCTTTGCACCACTAAATAGCTCTAATCAGCTAAATTGTTCTATTTGTTCGAATACATTTTCATATGAGGCCACCCGGCAGAGTAAAGATTCACGCAGTCGTTATTGGTTTCCGGAAATTATGTGTGCAATACGAGGAAGTGAAGAGATTCCCTTAAATATTCATTAAGGGCTTTTACTGATAATAACATTCATAATCTTTCCTTTGCGTGAGATATTAATGTAGTTTACATTATCGTTACTTTCAGGTTTCAGAACAAGGTGCGACGGTGTTTCGGTAGACCGCCAAAGTCAGCATCGCTCAAATCGAAGCAATTATCTGATGGTGTTTTTTCATAAACAAAAATAATAATTCATTTCGTCTTAGGAGAGCGCAAGTTCCCGGCGAGGCGAAGCGAACAGAGAATTACGCTTTCAAGTTTGCGCGTTTCGTACGATAAGTTTTGTTTTAAATATTTCGACGGCAAAGTTAGTATCACCAGTGTATGAGAAATATTCACACTTTTACATTGTCGATGGAACACGAATGTGCCATGCGCAAAGTGACACTACAAATGAAGCGGAACTTCTTGGAGCGATTAGCCAATGAACTGTTTTTGAATTACTTTCGTCAAAATTTATCTGCATCACTGTCTATTTTAGATTTCAACCGATTCTATTATGAAAATAATACAAGAACATTCCTGGGAGTTTTTTTGGAAGCTACTTTTTTAATACAGATTGTTGATATTTATGAAATAATAACTTCTTCAGGTTTTCCAATTCCTTCAAACCATGCAATTTTGCAGTCGATGACTGATCGTTCTGTTGAACACGCTCAATATTATAACGAGGTACATTGCACTTCCGGCCTACGTCCATTAAAATTAAGCACAAGTCGAACATTTTGATTTGTATAGAGCTTCCATCGATCGTTTATTGTCGCCAGTTGCACAATCCAACCTTTCAACAATGTGTGCAACAGCAGTGCACTAGTCCTGAAACTTAAATTAGCCAGACATATTTTGCAGTTTAATTTTCCAATTGGGCTCGTTACTTCATTCCGCTCCCTTCTCTTCACCCTCTCTATCAATCGGTTATTCTCTCATTTCTCGTTTCGCTCACCGATCCGCTTCTTCTCTCTTTGTGAATCGGTTACGGTCATTCCAGTTGGTTATACTCACTTTTGCTTACATTATATTTAATAGGTAGGTTGATACAGTACATGCTAATCGCCTTGCCCATATGCGGCCGCGGCGGGCCGCGGATCCCGCGGATCGATTTTGCGGTAAAACCAGCAGCTTTCATGAAATAATGTTTCGATTTTTGAATTCCTCGTGCAATTTCACATCGGACTCAATATAAAATATTAATTTGATAATAGAATAAATAATGAGGGGATCGATTCGAAGGGAATTCGGCTATAGTACTCTTTTAAATAGTCCCTCGGTTTTTGGGATTTGAATTGTATCAGGGAATTAATCTTTTTTTTTGCGTTTTGATTCAAATATTTCCGGTTTTGGATTTAAATTTTCATTTTTCAGCCTATTGATAAGTTTCTCGGTTAACCTTGCTTTGCTTTGGCTATACTACAATTTGTGGAATACTATAAACCAATCAAAGCAAGGAAAACCGTGCAACTTTTCAAGCGTCTGAAAACCGGAAAATTTTAAATCAAAACCGGAAAAAATATTAATTCCCTGATAGAATTCAAATCCCAAAAACGGAGGGACTATTTAAAAAAAGTACAGTAGCCGAATTCCTTTCGAGTAGATCCCATCATTATTTATTTTATTATCAAATTAATATTTTATATTGAGTCCGATGCGAAATTGCACGAGGAATTCAAAAATCCAAATCTCATTTCATGAAAGCTGCTGGTTTTCCCGCAAAATCGATCCGCGGGATCCGCGGCCGCATATGGGCAAGGCAATTAGCATGAACTGTAGCTGACGTATGCTCATATGCTCACTCGCTCAGATCCATCTTCAGATGTACGATATAATGATGTTCTAGTTCCTTTTCAATCAACGAATTTGTAGAGAAGATGACGATCGACTGACTCGAAAGAATGGTGAGAGTGAAACTCTATCCATTTAGCGCGATCCCTTGTCCGGATTGATTGACTATAGAGCGTATGCTATGTAGAGTGAGAGATGCATATTTGCAATTTTTATCCATTCAGATTTGTTGGGTAGTAAAACTTGACAAACACATTTATCGATTGTAGGCCTATATATTATTTTCACCAGTCCCTCGTGATATTCGTGTTCTCTTCTTTTTATCTCACTGGCAAAACTATTTGGAGTTTCTAGCAGTAGTTATGTTTCAATACATTTGCTTAGGTATAATCGTCCTTCTTGACATGTGGGCAAAAAAGGTGTTCTTCTTGCATGCGGATGAATGTGATATTGGTGCTGTTAAATGCGTTAATCTGCTAAAGAGATCATCACGCCTCCCGCGTCCGTCCAGTACATCGGGGTACAGGTTGACAAATTATTTTTTACAAACATCCGACACATCTCATTCATGGAAGCCAGTTGCGAAAACTTATCTTTCGTCAACTAGTTTTGGTATTTATCCGAATACATCGATTCGATGGGTTGAGAAGATGACAGTGCTGATAGTGCAGTTCAATACGATCAATCACCTTTGGAGGTATATAATGTTGCCTGTCTACACTCAGGACAGGTAAAGTTTGACGAAAATGTGTTTTCTTTGGTCTACTGCCAATTACAACCGTATTGTCCCCAGTTGTGTCATCCAAACTTTCATCAATTGTTGGAACCCCGGTTTACCTAGTGCTGAAACTTGAAAATTGTAAGAGAATATAATACTTTTCTACTCTCGTTGCGCACGCCGTCCCTCGCTCCTCTCTTCCCTCCTTTGTCACACTTCTTCGACCCATCTCTAGACTCTCTTCACTCATCGTATCGCTGCTTCTCCTCCTCGTGCTTCAGTTACCGTCACTCAAGCTATTTTATCTTTCTTCACTACTGTGAACTTCACACGCTCCAGATTATGAAGTTAATAATGTGAATTAAGATATATTTTTTGAATTATTCGTTTAGTACATTAGAAAATAAAGTCAACTCCCAGGCAGTAATCACTGCGAGGGTATGTACGAGCAGTTCCTTCACTCAAGTAGACGCTGTACACGCTCGTCCTCATCGGAATTATCGTCATGATGGTCAGTGAGAATTCTCCACCAGGTTTTTTTAACATCACCATTGAAGTATGTTCTCACTCGGAGAATTTTTGAATTGTATTATAATACTCTGGTTAGTGTGACTTGCTGAATAATGTCTATCAGGTCATCCTATGCCGCACGGCTGCAACACGATCGCACCTTATATCGAATATTGATATAATTTATTGGTATCATCGGGATTAGTGGTAATATTGAGCTTATTCTATATTGAGCTATAATATTGAGCTTATTCCATTCTCCATTCTCCATTCTCCATTCTCCATTCTCCATTCTCCATTCTCCATTCTCCATTCTCCATTCTCCATTCTCCATTCTCCATTCTCCATTCTCCATTCTCCATTCTCCATTCTCCATTCTCCATTCTCCATTCTCCATTCTCCATTCTCCATTCTCCATTCTCCATTCTCCATTCTCCATTCTCCATTCTCCATTCTCCATTCTCCATTCTCCATTCTCCATTCTCCATTCTCCATTCTCCATTCTCCATTCTCCATTCTCCATTCTCCATTCTCCATTCTCCATTCTCCATTCTCCATTCTCCATTCTCCATTCTCCATTCTCCATTCTCCATTCTCCATTCTCCATTCTCCATTCTCCATTCTCCATTCTCCATTCTCCATTCTCCATTCTCCATTCTCCATTCTCCATTCTCCATTCTCCATTCTCCATTCTCCATTCTCCATTCTCCATTCTCCATTCTCCATTCTCCATTCTCCATTCTCCATTCTCCATTCATTCTCCATTCTCCATTCTCCATTCTCCATTCTCCATTCTCCATTCTCCATTCTCCATTCTCCATTCTCCATTCTCCATTCTCCATTCTCCATTCTCCATTCTCCATTCTCCATTCTCCATTCTCCATTCATTCTCCATTCTCCATTCTCCATTCTCCATTCTCCATTCTCCATTCTCCATTCTCCATTCTCCATTCTCCATTCTCCATTCTCCATTCTCCATTCTCCATTCTCCATTCTCCATTCTCCATTCTCCATTCTCCATTCTCCATTCTCCATTCTCCATTCTCCATTCTCCATTCTCCATTCTCCATTCTCCATTCTCCATTCTCCATTCTCCATTCTCCATTCTCCATTCTCCATTCTCCATTCTCCATTCTCCATTCTCCATTCTAGAGCTCGTGATGGGCGGTCGTCCCTGACCCCGCTCTTTTCCGACCTAGTTTGGGGAATCCTCTCCCGTCAGCTTGGGCAACCCGGAGAGTATCGCCTACTTGGTACACTTCAAGAGGAGGAGCACGGACGGATTCCCATCGTCTCGAGTGATCTACCGTCAAGAAAACCTCGCTGTCTGCGTTGTGAGTTCCTAACCGGCGCAAGTCAGGTGTTCGGCGGCAGGATGATCTACTTCGATGCTCAACGGAGATCCGTCACGATCGTCCCTACAGTTGACCAGAGAAGCCAAAGAAGATCCCATCCCTTGACCTAACGACGCTCTGAGACCGAAGATCCCCATTCCCTCCACACTGAAGTCACCCTCCTGCAGGACCATTGTGCCTGACGTCAGGATAAATATGATATGATGATATGATTGAGCTTATTATTGTGCCCTTACTAAGTAGAATGATTGCAACACATATTCGACTGGTGTTGAAAATGATTGTATATTTCACATGTTCAGACTTTTTTTCTATTCGAATTACGAATTTGAAGTTTTTTTTATTAAATTAAATCGTATTTTGCTCTTCGCACCAAAAATTTGTTCTGGTAGTGACTGAGCTGCTGGTGATATTCAACATGCTATAGCAA
Source organism: Pristionchus mayeri (assembly GCA_036245805.1). NCBI lineage: Eukaryota > Metazoa > Nematoda > Chromadorea > Rhabditida > Neodiplogasteridae > Pristionchus > Pristionchus mayeri. The sequence continues at coordinate 35,831,916 of BTRK01000003.1, forward strand.
CCGAGGAGCTTTCGCGCTCTGCACATCTTAACACAATGCATCTTGGTGAGTGAGGGGCGATGAGGGGAATTAACTAGTTATTTGTTATGTGTGCATATCTCTATAGCTAATACATCTAGAAGTTCTGTGAAAATTTTTTGCTCAATCGTAGAGAAAGCAAGGCAGTGCAAACAGCACAAAAAAATATTCTTACATGGGATATTGAAGTTTCGCGATTGGGATAAGGTTGAGAGTCGAGTTGTGACGCTCCTGACGCAGATAATGATTGCAACAATACACCAATAGTATTCAAAAAATGGATGAAATGTTACAATTTGAAATCTTATTGCATATTCTTTATATATATGCATCCAATTCGTCTTTAATATATCCCCAGTTTTTTGTTGCTTTAACCAAATAACTTACTTATCGAATCTCTACGGAAGCAATGGTGATCTGTATGGGTCATCCTCATTATTCAATAAATCAAAATCTTCTGTCGGTGAGCGAGACCATTCATTCGATCGGTGCATTCATTCGGTGAAGAGAACTGATATCATCACAGAGTGGGGCAACCTCAATCATCACTAATCACTACCTTCAATTGCATTTATTATTTGCTTCTTATCCTTTATTAGGATCCAATAATTGATTCCACGTGTGTGTTCAAATCTTTAAAGGTCCACTATGATGAAAGATTTTTTCGAACTCGCGGCCAATGTGTGATCCGAAGTCCCTAGCGCGCAATTGCAAATAGTGTACACTACGATACTGTAGATCGAGTACACGAGGGGTGGTGCACAAGGTACGTATTTTCGGGTCATGGTCGATAATTGTGTCATGGTAGGTCAAGACTAAGTACCGTACCCAATCGATTGTACAGTACCCCCAGATACCGTATGACGCTACCGTAACCCAGAATATCGAGAACTAACTTTATTTTCAAGAAGTTAATATACCGTACCCAATCGAACCTACAGTAACCATACCGTACCCCTGTGTACAGCACCCCTTGTTACCCTAATCCACACCACTACGGTCAATCGTAAACTGACTTTTTTCCAAAACATTTTTCATTGAGTTGATTCTTGCTCTATACCGTACCCAATCGATCGTACAGTACCCCCAGATACCGTATACCGCTACCGTAACCCCGATTATCGCAAACTAACTTTATTTTAAAAAAGTCATGGCACCGTGCCCAATCGATTATACAGTACCCAAGTAACTACCGTAACCCAGTTCCTTGGGTCAAAATTTTTTTCTAAAATTCCAAAATCGATTTTAAAATCATTTTAAAGTATTCTACCGCATATGTGATTATTGTATAATCATTTTATGATCAATTTTGGATTCTTGGAAAAATATTTGAAATTTTCAGAAAAATGTTTGACCCAATGAACTGGATCTGACCCAAGGAACTGGGTTACGGTAGTTACTTGGGTACTGTATAATCGATTGGGCACGGTGCCAGGACTTTTTAAAAATAAAGTTAGTTCGTGATATTCTGGGTTACGGTAGCGTCATCTGGGGGTACTGTACGATCGATTGGGTACGGTATAGAGCAAGAATCAACTCAATGAAAAATGTTTTGGAAAAAAGTCAGTTTATGATTGACCGTAGTGGTGTGGATTAGGGTAACAAGGGGTGCTGTACACAGGGGTACGGTATGGTTACTGTAGGTTCGATTAGGTACGGTATATTAACTTCTTGAAAATAAAGTTAGTTCTCGATATTCTGGGTTACGGTAGCGTCATACGGTATCTGGGGGTACTGTACGATCGATTGGGTACGGTACTTAGTCTTGACCTACCATGACATACTTATCGACCATGACCCGAAAATACGTACCTTGTGCACCACCCCTCGTGCACTCGATCTACAGTATCGTAGTGTACACTATTTGCAATTGCGCGCTAGGGACTTCGGATCACACATTGGCCGCGAGTTCGAAAAAATCTTTCATCATAGTGGACCTTTAACATTCCATTTTTAATGAAGCTCTCTCCACTTGCTTTCGATACCACCTTCATCGGCCCTTCTCTGCGGCAAGTTTTACTCTCGTACTCTCTTCAGTTCACACGCTCAACTGTTGATGATGAAGGTAGTACTGTAAATTTGAGAAAAATGAATGTGTAACTGCGCTCTCGCAATGAATATTTGTTTGTTTTGCTAGACGCGCAACTGGAACAGGTATCACGCAACGACGATCTGGACGTCCTTAATCGAATGTAAGCGGCGTGGTTTCACCTATTCATGAAAATTAGTTGAAAAGTGATGAAAAGAACTTGGGTTTTAGTTCCAATAAATGCACAAATTCTTATTTATTGTATGTTGCCATAACCAAATAAATTACTACGGAATTGAATATCTACGGAAGAAATGGTGATCTGTGGGGTACTTAAATAAACCAAATTCTCATGTCGCTGTGTGATCCGATCTTTAGCAAATAGGTGCAATAAATATGTACCTTGACCTCTCGGGACTATTTTTAAAAATAAAAATTCCGTTCACATTTTCAAAAGTTGATAATGAAGTTAGTTATGGGAAATAAGAAACCTATCAGACCATTACATTGTATAATCTCGATGTGCAATACTTAATTGAAATTGAAAAACAACAACAACAACATGAGATAGTGAAGTCAGTAATCACTGCGATGGCGCGAGCATCTGTTCTACTCACGTACACGCTGCACATGCTCACCATAAACGGAATTATCATAACGGTGAGTGAGAATATCCCACATTTAACGTTTAAATCTCCAACTAACAAGACATCAGAGTGGATCGAGCATTCAGGCGGTTATTTGTATTGTATTGTGTGATGAAGCATGATGGACGCATCGTATTGTATCACTTCATGGAAAGTAGGTCACATGCTATCGGCACTATTGCACCTTTTGTTGAAACTTCAAATATGTTTTTGCGACTCCAAAAGCCATGAACCATTGTACTGACTATTTGTGCACTGACATTATATCATGTTTGCAACGCAAATACCACTTGTCTTGAACCGTTTGTCTCTCTCACGTGTTCTTATTTTCTCATTTCAAGATCAGAATTTGTACTATTTTTTAGTTGTATTGCCTCATTTGGCCTTTCATTATAATCATTATAAATCATTATAATCATTATAGATCATTATAATTTTCAGGTAGTGACCGATGACGTACTAAAGCAGCTCAGGAGTTACTACACATTTCACCATGTACATGGAGATGGGTGTAACGAGGGCAATTAGTTTGGCAGTGCTTGTAAATTTGAGCCTATATTTAGCTTTTTTCCGAAGGAAAACCAGCTGAATATTATGAAAAATCTACTAAAATTTCACCGAAATTGTGTCCCGTGAGGTGCAGATAGTACTCAATTACTGCCCGACTCGCTTTGCATTATTAGTCTCAGGGCTTTTATTAGGAAACGTATCTCCGTTCCATGGACAATTTGTTTGGAATGGGGAATGCAGTTAACGATACGAATTGAGAAATAATTGTACTTTGTGCACTTGGAGGAACGTGAGTGCACAGAGTTCTCTCATCACTCGACCGACTGGAGTACGGTAGTTGTGCGATGATCAAGAACTGACTTTTTAACACATTTTGGACGATTTCTCAACAAATTATTTTTGTATTTCTTTTTATGTTTTTATGTGAATAGCAAGCATGCCGCTCTATATAATCAAGAAATAAAAAAGATGTCTACCCACCCATCTAAATTAATTGAAAAATTTTGAAAATAATTTTTCGTTGTTTCTTGAAGAGTAGATGCCCAATCATTCTATAATTTGTCATATATAATCCATGGACTATTTGTGATTTTTTTGAGACATCGTTCATTCAAATCGGATTCGAAATGGCAAAGTTCGAAATTTCAAATTTCTGAAATAAGTGTGTCTCATTTCGCAGACCTTGCAGCCATAATGCATATGCGTGTACACTATGAACATTGAAAAAATTATTAGTAATATATCTGTAATCGTAACTTCAAAACGTTCTGCACTGACATATATTACCCCACCGTGAGATGCTTACAGTAGACGAGTAAAGTAAGTATTCACAATTATTATATGAGGGCGTTTACCTAATAATAAACCTTCAAAAAACCTAAAAGCTAAGACAAAAACGAAAAAAACACCTACGAATTTTATTTTTGGAAAATTTTGAAACGAAAAATTTGTATGGCTTCGGCTTGTTTTTTTCACACCAGGATATCAGCAAAAAGCTTTAATTAGTTTAAATTAACACGGCTATC